>JAPVLO010000201.1:1200000-1800000 GCA_027257055.1 Cephalopachus bancanus
TTACATATTAAACCTGAAATAAAAGTGAGAAACAAATCAGGCAAGTAAACTGATTAACTATTTGAAAAAAACATAGCAAATATTTTATTTTATTATTTATTTATTTATTTTTTGAGTTGGAGTCTTACTCCATCACCCAGGCTGGAGTGCAGTGGCACACTCACGGCCACCCAAGCGTAGACCTGTTGGGCTTCGGGGATCAGTCTGCCTCAGCCTTCCAAGTGGCCAGAACTACAGGCATGAGCTATCACACCTGGCTGATTGTTGATTTATTGTAGAGACGAGGTCTCACTAAGTTGCCTGGCAAATATTTTATTAAAGACAAAAATAAACCAACACATAGGTTATCATGAATAACTCTGCATATACTGCTTTTCCTTTTTTTTCTGCAGTGTATCTATGCCTGACCAAAAGAGAGAAGCAGCAGACCCCAAGTGCTAGGTTTAAAGAGAAAAGAGAGAAAAATTGACAGAGGCAGAAGGAGTAGGGAATGGGTTATTGTAGCACATCTTGCCTTCAGATCAGAGCAATACTTCAAGCGTGTGAAAAGTAACTGTGAGAAAGACAGATGATTTCCCACCTCCCAGGACTTATTTCTGTGGGGCAGAGAATGAACAGCAACTCCTGCTGCTGTCAGAAAGGTGGGGACTTGATTTCAGAGAATGCCAATCCAGAGAATCAAGCAGTATAAAACCTACTGAACTTAGATCACCAGCTGTTTCTACATATGAGTATGTGGACTAATTATGGAGTATCAATTTGTAGGAGAATTATGAAGCTCTGTATCAGATCTACTGGAATAATAGAATTTTGCTCTTGGATTTATAATAATATCACTAGATTATTTTTCCAAGCCAGAAGCACCTATGGACTATAACAAATGTTTCTTTTTGCATTCAGAAGGTATAGAGGAGATCCATGCAGGATTTTCACTATCCTAACCAATTGTTGAGAGCAGTTGATCCTTAGGAGTCCTTAGGAGTTCCTGACATGCATGACTATAGTTTTGGACCTGCGGGTGGAATGGAAGATAAGACAGTATATGAACAATTTGAATACAAGGGAAGTTTTCATTATTGACACCATCTATGAACCCTGAAAGCATCCATTTAGCAAAATGATTAAGAGTTTGAGTTCACATCTTGATCACAGAATTTACTGATTGTTAATCCTAGGCAAATTTCTCAGCTTTTCTATTTCCCACTTTCCTTATTTGCAGAAAGAGGATAACATGTGTGTTCTGCTATGATGTGTGTTTGTGTAATGTGAATTGGCTCATTTATAACTGGTAAGTGAGGGGAGACTGCCTGGATGATGCCATAACTATTGATTCATATGAGGTTTTTTCCTGCACATTCATGATTTGCAGCACCAAGTACCAGTAACTGAGTACAAAATATATGAAGGTCTTGGATGCAGCCAGTTGCCCGGTGGGGGCGTGGGTGATGCAGGACTTGGACTGATGGCGACTAAGACTAACTGCCTGTCCAGCTTTCCCCTCGGGTCAGTTTGACTACATGCTCTCTCTGGATGTGATTGTTTGCGTGGCTCTTCCTGACTTTGGTTCACTCGTCTCTGCGACAACCTCCATCCTGCCTTGCAGTAAAGCAAGCTCCACATTTTAAAAAGGCAAAGGCTTTTATTTTCTGTAGCATTTTTCCCCCCCTTTTTTACCCCCGAACTTTTGACTGACTGACCATTTTTATTCTTTTTTAAAAATGATTATTTTATTTTATTTTAAGAATGTGGGGTACAAATGAGGGTTAGGTACATATGTGGTGATCATACAGGTAAAGTGTGGGCATCCTTATTGATGTTATGTGCCCCCCATCCCCTGGCAGTGTCCCACTACTGCCAATTGCTTTCTTCTAGTATTGAGATAAATGTTCAGGCATTTCTTTTACATGATTGGGAAGGAGGCAAACCATGCAAAACTATCATTTCTTTAATTACTAGTATCTCTCACATTTAAAAAATGTATTATTTTTAGTTTTTTGAAATTAATGCGGCCAGGCTTTTGGTGGCTCGGCCTGTGATCTCAGCACTTTGGGAGGCTGAGGCGAGTGGATTGCCTGAGCCTAAGGGTTTGAGACCGGCCCGGGCAACTTGGCAAGACCTCGTCTCTACAGTAAATAATAATTAAAAAAAAATTAGCTGGAAGTGGTAGTGCATGCCTGTAGTTCTGGCTACTTGGAAGGCTGAGGCAGATGGATCGCCAGAGCCCAGCAGGTCAATGCTGGGGTCGCCGTGAGTGTGCCACTGCACTCCAGCCTGGGTGACAGAGTGAGACTCCAACTCAAAAAAAAGTAAAAATTAATGCTGTGTTTAGAAAGTTGCATGAATTTTGAATAATCTGCTCCTAATCCTGTCTTCCCATGGACCTTGCTAGTTTTAGTGCAAAATTTTGCAGAATGGAATGTTTTTCAGGAATATGCATATTGTATTATAGTAGAGAAAGCGGAACACTTTATGTGTAAATGTTTGGTGAAACTGGGATTCCATAAAACTCACCATTATGAAAAGAAACATCTAACTAAATTTCCCTGTGTATGATGCCTAAATCAGGGCCACCCAAGTGGTTGCCCAGCTTATGACTGAAGCTAACTCAGAGGAGGGGAGTGGTGTACACCAAAGGCATTGGGTATCTGCGTGTGATAATTTCCCTGTGGGTGGAACTGAAGTCTGTAGTTTTAGCAAATCAATGTCTTGTGATGAGTGTGAGCTGTCTTGAAGAAGAGGAACCCTTTCTAAGTAGCACATACAAGCTATTAGGGCCAACAAAGGACCAGCCCTGATTAGCCTTGTAAGTTTCCATAAACCTTTATTTATAGTCAGATTACAAATCACAAGGGCATACTTATTTATTTATATCTATTTTTAAAATGTGATCAGCTGTTTAACTCATCCATAATCATGGCATTTTTAGGTAGATACAAGCTATGACATTGAGGCAAAGGAGGCTCCAGGGACTTGTGGTTTGCAAACAAGGATTTGTAGTGCAAACAAGTGATTTCTGCAACCAAGGCTCTAGGCCAATTTGGGAGTTTATCTCTGATACCCTTTTCTTTCTTTCTTTTTTTCCTTGGGTTTTGTAATCAGAATCTGGCCTTGAATCTAGCTCCACAAGTTCACAACTGTGAGATCTTCGTTCAATGACTTACCATCCTCAAGATTCAATTTCTTTGTCTGTAAAATGGAGGCAGTAATGTCCATTTCATAGGGTTATTTTCAGGAATAAAGTGAATAATGTAAGTCAGTGTTCTTTCACTTCTTCCACTGGTGGAATACCAGAAGTTATATATATATATATATATATATATATATATATATATATATATTGTTTCTACAATATCATGAAATGTTGACATATAAAATAAAAATAGCCAAACATAATTTGGTGATAAAAAATAACCCACAGACACCAGTGTCCAGTGACAGTAGGCATAAATGGTTAAGAAAAATTTATAGAATAAAAAGATTGAGAAAATTCTGACCATCAACTCAGCTTCTTGAGGAAAAAAAACCAAACTATAACTATAACTCTATAATTGCAGTCAGGTTAGCGTGAGAGAGAGGAGAATGAAAGAGCGGAATCAGAAATGATTTCTAGATTTTTGGTGAGAGCCACATTTTGAAGGATGGCATAGCAATACCTGATACACTTTATTTTAGGATCACATCTCTCCCTCCTTTTTTGCCCGCTTGCCTAGTCCTCAGATAATTAGTATCTTGGTGCTCCCTTCTGGACAGCCACAGTGCCCACCTGTGATACTCTGCCCACACTTCCTCTCTGTCAATAGGCCTCAGGCTCTCCAATTATGCTTTCCATTTGGGGACTAACCTGCAATTGAGACTCTAATTCCCATAGTTTTCAATCCAGGGATAACTCAGATGTCAGTTGTTTCTTCATTGTTTTCTATGAGTTTCCCTGAAAGAGTTTGCTTCTGAAAAAAAAGTAGTGGGCAGTATAGAATGTATTGACTATTTCATAGGTGATTTGGAGGAGAGTGGCTATGTCACATATGTCTATGGCAAAAAACCTGAAGTGTATCTTAAACCTTTTTCTCAGGCTGGGCGTGGTGGCTCATGCCTATAATCCCAGCACATTGGGAGGCTGAGGTGAGAGGATTGCCTGAGGCTGCAGGTTTGAGACCAACCTGGGCAACTTGGCGGGACTTTATCTCTACAATAAATAAACAAATTAGCCAGATGTGGTGGTGCGTGCCTGTAGTTCCAGCTGCTTGGAAGGCTGAGGTAGAAGGATCACCTGAGCCCAGCAGGTCGTGGCTGTTGTGGCCATTAGCATGCCACTGCACTCCAGTCAGGGTGACAGAGTGAGACTCCAACTGAAGAAAAACCCTCCAAAAAACCTTTTTCTCTCTACTGTCCTTTTCTTTACCACAAAACCATCAAGTGTCCCTTTGTTCTCCTTGGTGTTTAGAGTTACAACTTTTGTCTCCTTTCTTTCAGATTTATTTTTGGGAGCTTTCAAATTTTAGTTTGTTGAGGAAGCAATTCAGCTTTTTCAGATCCTACCTAATCATTTGCATACTAATATAAGGGCCCAGGCAAATAAAGAGTCATCTAGTTACCAACATGTAAGTGCGCCACCACTACAGGTTATAACAACAGGTTATTAGCTGGGCTCGGTGGCTCAACCTGTAATCCCATGCTTTGGGAGGCTGAGTTGAGTGGATTGCCTGAGCCCATGGGTTCGAGACCCGGCTGGGCAACTTGGTGAGACCTCATCTCTACAATAAATAAAAAAAATTAGCTGGGCGTGGTAGTGCACGCCTGTAGTTCCAGCTACTTGAAAGGCTAAGGCGGAAGGATTGCCGGAGCCCAGCAGGTCGAGGCTGCGGTGGCCGGGAGCGGCCACTGCACTCTAGTTTGGGTGACAGAGTGAGACTCCAACTCGAAAAATAAAAAATTTAAAAAAAAAAGCAGGTTATTATTTTCTATTGCTTTCTTATCTATCATATGTAATTCACAATATGGAGCAAAATACCAATAGATTTAACTCCCTCAAGAAATATTTACCTATAAGCAAATGCATAATGAAATCAGATAATTAAATGATATTTAATTGTTTAAATATTATTTGGTGTAGGGCAGAGTTTCTAGTTTGTGTGTTAGCTGGTTTCTCCTCTTTCTAAGCCTCTGTTTCCTTATCCAACTACAGGCAATTCTCAGAAATGATTGTTTTCTGCTTCAGACCATCATAATAAAGTAAATATTGTAAAACGGTAGTCATATGATTTTTTTTGATTTTCCAGTGCACATAAAATTATGTTTATACTGTACTGTAGTCTATAATATGTGCAATAAAATTATGCCTTAAAAACAATGCATATATTTTAATTTAAAAATACTTTATTACTAAAAAATGCTAATGATCACCTGAGTTTTCAGTGAGTCATAATCTTTTTGCTGGAGGAGACTCTTATTCTGATGTTGACGGCTGCTGACTGATCATGGTGGTGGTTGCTAAAGGTTAGGATGGCTGTAGCCATTTCTTGAATTAAGCAAGCAGTGAAGCTTTCCACAGCAACTCACTTCATTTCATGAAAGATTTCTCTGTAGCATGCAATGTTTATAGCTTTTTACCCACAGTAAATCTTCCTTCAAAATTGGAGTCAATCCCCTCAAACCCTGTTGCTGCTTTATCAGCTAAGTTTGTGTAATAGTCTACATCCTTTGTTGTCGTTTCAACAACATTCACAGCATCTTCACCAAGAGTAGATTTCATCTCAAGAACCACTTTTTTTTGGTTCATCATAGGAAGCAACTCCTCATTCGTTCAAGTTTTATCATGAGATAGCAGGAATTCAGGCTCCACTTCTTATTCTAGTTCTTTTGCTATTTCTACCCCATCTGCAGTTCCTTCCTCCACTGAAGTCTTGACACTCCCAAAATCATCCATGAGGGTTGAAATTAATTTCTTTCAAACTCCTGTTAACATAGATATTTTGACCTCCTCTCATGAATCATGAATGTTTCCAATGACATCTAGAATGATGAATCCTTTTCAGAAGGCTTTTGATTTACTGTACCCAGAGGAATCGTCATCTGTCGGAGCTATAGCCTTACAAAATGTATTTCTTAAATAATGACTTCAAAGTCTTAATTGATTTTGACTTGAGTTTTGTGTATGGCATGAGAGAAGAGCCTAATTTCATTCCTTTGCATATGGATATACAGTTTTGCCAATACTATTTATTGAAGAGACTGTCCTTGGAGACTGTGTTGAAAATCAATTGATCATACATGCATGGGATAATTTCTGGATTTTCTATTCTGCTTTATTGGTCAAAGAGACTATTTTTTATGCCAGTGCCATGCTGTTTTAATTATTATTGTTTTGTAGCATAGCTTAAAGTTAGATAGTGTGATGCCTTCAGCCTTGTTCTTTTTTACCATGATTGCCTTGTCTATTTCATTTTTTTTCATGGTTCTAATGAAGTTTAGGATAGTTTTTTTTCTATTTCTATAAAAAATGCCATTGGAATTTGGGTAGAGATTGCATTGAAATTGTAGATTGCTTTGGGTAGTATAGACATTTTAACAATATTAATTTTTCTAATTCATAAACTCAGGATATCATTCTACTTATTTGTGTCTTTTTCAGTTTCTCTCATTAACTTTTTATACCTTACTTCCTTCATTATTCCTAAGTATTTTGCCTTTTTTTTTTGCAGCTATTGTTAATGGAATTGTTCTCTTGCTTTCTTTTTCAGAAAGTCTGTTGTTAGTGTGTAGAAACACTACTAATTTTTGTGTTGATTCTGTATCCTGTAATTTTATTTGTATTTGTTTATTCATTCTCACAAGCAATTTTATTAGTAGAAACTTTAGGATTTTATATATATACATATTTAATAGATACCATATTGTCAGCAAACTGTGAACATTTCACTTTTTCCTTTCCAATTTGGGTGGCATTCATTTGTCTCTCTTGAGTAAATTCTCCTGTAAGAACTTTCCACCCTATGTTGAATAAAAGTGGCAGAACTGGTCATCCTTGCCTTATTCTGGATCTTAGGGGGAAAAGGTTTCAATTTTTCACCATTAAGTATAATGTAATCTTAATGTCTACTTTTAGTTGCTTGATTGCAATCTTACAGTGATTTTAGGAGGGTGTCCCCAGACACCTTGGTATACAACTGCGTCAGTGATGAGTTGGAGCATGCTCTATCTAGTATTTTAGATAGGCTATACAGTTTATTTGATGTGTGATTGAATTGTGTTTATATTTTGACTATCTAGACCATGTCACTCCAGGGCCTTTTTAGTTGGCTGAACTTGTATTCCAAGAAAAAGAGAGTTATTCAAATTTTAGATTTTAACAGGTGGTGCTTCAAATGAAAGTTAATCATTTTACTGGGAAGAGCTTGACTTCATGTGATTGACCTCATCTTTTGACTGCTAGATCATATGGTAATTCCAGTTTTAACTTTTTGAATGACCGATATAAGTATTCCATAATGGCTGTACTAATTTACATTTCCACTAACAATGTACAAGGGTTCCTTTTTGTCCACATTATCCCAACACTTGTTATCTCTTATCTTTTTCGTAACAGCCATTCTAACAGGACTGAGGTATTATCTTATTGTGGTTTTAATTTGCATTTCTCTGATGTGTAGTGATATCATGCATTTGTTCGTAGATCTTCTTTGGAGAAATGTCTGCTTAGGTCCATTTCTTATTTGGGTTATTTGCTTTCTTGCTATTGAATTGAGTCCCTCATATATATGTTGGTTATTAAAGCCTTATCAGAAGTGTAGTTTGCAAATATTTTCCCCATTCTGTTTGTTGTCTTTTCCCTCTGTTGATTGTTTCCTTTGCTGTACAGAAGTTATTTAATTTGATATAATCCCACTTGTCTATTTTTGTTTTTGTTGCCTGTGCTTTGTGGGTTATATTAAAACAACAACAACAACAACAACAACAACAACAACAAAACATTGTCCATAGCAATGCCATGGAGCTTTCTTCCTGTTTTTCTGTAGTAGTTTTAATTTCCAGTCTTAAGTTTAAGTCTTCCTCGAGTTTTCTCTCTCTTTCTCCCCAATTTCACTGACTTCTATTCTTTTAAAAATTATTTCCTTCATTCTGCTTGCTTTAAGTTTAATTTGCTTTACTTCTTCCAGCTTTTCAAGATGGAAGCTTAGATTATTCATTTGAGACATTTTTTTTCTAATATAAATATTTGGCACAAACACCCCACAACTAATGCTTTGTCTGCATTCTATAAGTTTTGACATATTATCTTTCCATTTTTATAAAATTCAAAATGTTTTCTAATTTTTCTTGTAATCTCTTCTTTAGTCAATGAACTATTTAGAAGTGTGATGCTAATTTTCAAATATTTGGAGATTTTCTGTATATTTTTCTGTTGAATTCTAGTTTAATTTCACTACAAATTTCTATGTATCATTTGATGATTTCAATTCTTTTAAATTTATTGAGACTTATTTTATAGTTCAAGAATATAGTCTATCTTTGACACTGTTTTATTTAATAAATATGAAAAAATATGCATTTCAATTTTGTTGATTGGATTTTTTTAAATGAATATTTTAATGTCAATTAAGTTTTTTTGGTGGTGTGGTTCAGGTCTTTCATATCCTTGTGATATTTTTGTCAATTTTTTTATCAATTAATTTTGAGAAGAGTAGTGCAATCTCTAATTATAATTATGAATTTTTCCATATTTTCTTTCAGTTCTATCAGCTTTTACTTTTTTTTTTTTTTCACTCAATTATTAGGTGAATACATACTTAGGATTTTTTTTTTTTTTTGACTCACTCCGTTGCCCAGGCTGAAGTGCAGTGGCATGCTCATGGTCACTGCAGCCTCAATTTGCTGGGCTCAGGCAATTCTTCCACCTCAGCCTTCCAAGTAGCTGGAACCACAGGCATGCACTACCACGCCTGGCTAGTTTGTGGATTTATTGTAGAGATAAGGTCTTGCCAAGTTGCCCAGGCTGGTCTCGAACCCCTGAGCTCAGGCAATCCTCTTGCCTCAGCCTCCCAAAGTGCTGTGATTACAGGCTTGAGCCACCATGCCCAGCCTCATATTTAGCTTTTTGTCTCTTGATAAATTGATCCTTTACTGATTATGTAATGTCTGATTAAGAATTCTTTATCCCTGAAACATTTCTTGTTCAGAAATTTATTTTGCCAGTTATTAATATATACAACCTAGTTTTGTTTTGATTGGACGTTGCCAGATATATATTTCTTATTCTTTTACTTTTAACCTGTGTATTTATACTTAAAGTAGGTTTGTTGTATACAACATATAGTTGGTGTTTACTTAAAAAAAATCCAATCTGACAATCTATGCCTTTAATTTGAATATTTACAAATAACTTGTATTTATTGTTCTTATTATTAAGATTGAATTGAGATTAATGAATTTCATCATTTAAATCATTTTTTGGCATTTGAAATCTTTGCGTGTAAATTTCCACATAATAGCATACTTTTTTCTACCTTAACAATGTGAGTTAGCATTTCTTTTAGTATGGGTCTGATGGCATTGAATTTTCTGTTTTTGTCTGAAAGTCTGGTATTTTGCTTTCCTTTTTAAAAGATATTTTAACGTTCTTTGGAATTCCAGGTTGATCATTTTTTAGTATTTTAAAGACATTCTTCTACGGTCTTCTGATTTGCATAGACTTTGGCAAGATATCTTGTATAATTCTCAAGTTTGCAATGTTTCTTTTTTCTTTCAGAGGCTTCAATATTTCTATATGTTTTTGGTTTTCAGCAATTTGATTATGATATGAAGAAGGATCCTCCCTCAAAATTGAAATTTATTTACAAAAAAATGTATATTTATTCTTACTTGTTTAAACTTCAGTCACCTTCAAAGTACTCTCCATTTGATGCAATACACTTTTTGAGATACTTTTTCTACCACTCAACAGTTTATGAACTTACCAATTTCGATGCAATTTAGTGCTTCTGCCATTTGTTGTTTCACCTCTTCCATACTGGCAAAACACCATTTGAGGACTTTTCTCATCTAGGGAAACCAAAAAAACCTGGGACAAGATCAGGTGAATAGCAAGTGTGGGGCATGGAGGTCATGTCATTTTGGTCAAAAACTGCTGAACACTCAGCACAGCGTAGGTAGGTGTACTGGTAATTTGTCCATCAAAGGGGCAAATGAGTTGAAAGAATCTCCCTCCAAAATTTCACAGAAGACAAATGCAATCTCTCACAACAACTCTAGCTGGTACACTGATGTTGATGAGTTCCTAGAACACTTACCTAGCAGGAATAGATTGTACTACCAGAGGCCTGCCCTCCAAAAGATAATTCTGGGTTTTTTTTGGGTTCCCCCTTCATATATCTAGAGCTGCATTTGTGTTGTATTTATCCTATGTGGGGTTCTCAGAACTATGGGATCTATGTTGTGTTTCATTAATATTGAAAAATTTTCAGCTGTTATCTCTTCAAATATTTCTTCTTTCCTGTACTTTTTTTCTTTTCCCTTTGGGTACCCAATCACCTATATTTAGACTGTTGGATACAGCAGGGCCCTTATACGTGCTGTTTTTTTCTACACTCTTTTTTCCTTTTTGTATTTCAGTTTGGGTAATTTTTATTGACAAATCTTCAAGTATATCAGTTATTTCCTTAACTGTATCCAATCTTCTGATAAGTTCATCAAAACATTTTTTAAAAATAGATAACAGTGTTATTTAGTAGAATTTTTCAGGTTCGTGAAAATATTTTTTGCATTGTCTAATATAGCATCTACTAGCTACATGTGGCTATTAAAGCACTTGAAATGTAGTTAGAGTGAATGAAGCTGTACATTTTATTTAATTTCAATTAATTTAATTTTTGATAAAAATACCCACATATTATTATTACATCATGTTTTTATTGAACTATTTTTATTGTTTCAACTTTGCTGAGATTCTTCATCTGTTCAAGTATGCATTTTGTGTTTTCTCCTTGATTCTTCATCATGTTAATCATAGTTATTTTTAAGTCTTTGATAGTTTTAACATCTGAATCATTACTTAGTTTGGTTCAGTTGAGTACTTTGTTTCTTGACAACAGGTTGTTTTTTTCTTCCTTTTTTTTGGTGTGTCTCATTAAAAAAAAAATTTTAATGCTGAATATCCTGTGTTAAGAAATAGTTGAGATTGAAATAAATAGAACTTATGTCCCAAAATGGTCATGCCTCTTCTTTGGGCTGTTGGTATGAAAAGTTGAGTCAGTATAATCAGAAGTTGACTTGTTCCTGCTTTACCCACAATCTTTTTTGTGAGTACTCACTTAGTAAAGGACAGTGAAGTATAGACTGTCAGTAAGAAATCCACTTGGGTTTGTGGCTTCCAGTGATTTTTAAGCTATTACACTAGACTCTACTCAGTTTTTAAGAATTTGTTAAAACTTTATCTGATTTCTTCGTATCTACTTTTATGATGATTATCTGTTTCTTTCATGCTATGCCCAAGATGAAATAGTTAGTGCTTCCTCTCTCTCCTTTTAAGGTGTTCTTACTCATTGGAATTTACTTCTTTTGATTGCCTTGTGTCTTTATATCTCTGATAGGCTTAAGAAAGTTTTTATTTTTATTTAAATAAATTACCTGGTTTCTTTTGTTCTGTTGTTGGGTAGGAACATATTTTCTTATGGAGTTCTACATCCTAAATAGAAGCAGAGTCAACTAGGACAGGCTTTGAGTCAAATTCTTAGATTGTAAAGAAAAGCCATGGTGATTTATAAAAGCTTCATGGGAGAAAAAGTATGTCTTGGTGAAAAAAGTAGTATTTTGTTTACAAAAAGTAGTAGAGAAATGGACTGAATGAATGTAGGGAAAGAGGTTGTAACCATTAAATAAATGTTAAAGATTAGTAAGACTTCCAAATTTGCATAGAAAACATTGAAATCAATAGCTCATTCAATAAATTTAAAGACATAAGAATTAGGAATAAGAGGAAACGTAAATTACATGAAAAACATAACAAAAATGTTAGATAAGAAAATCTAGTAAATTGACTGTTACTCTTAATATAAATGGACCTGAATTAATCTATTAAAAGACACAGCTTGGCCGGGCTCGGTGGCTCAGTCTGTAATCCCGCGCCTTTGGGAGGCTGAGGTGAGGGACTGCCTGAGCCCGCGGGTTCGAGACCCGCCTGGGCAGTGAGACCTCATCTCTACAATAAATCAAAAAATCAGCCGGGCATGGTAGCACATGCCTGTAATTCCGGCTACTCCGAAGGCTGAGGCAGAAGGATCGCCGGAGCCCAGCAGGTCGAGGCTGTGGTGGCCGGGAGCGGCCACTGCACTCCAGTCTGGGCGACCGAGTGAGACTCCAACTCAAAACAAAAAAACAAAAAACAAACAAACAAAAAAGACACAGCTTGTTAGATGGGTTCAATACAATCCCTACTCTCTGACTTTACAAAGATACACTTAAGTAAATGGAAAAAGAATAGAAGGAGAAAGCGAAGTAAGGAAAATAGAAACAAAAAGAAAGCAGTAATGTCAATATCAAAATCAGATAATAAAGAATGTCAGGCTAAAAGCAGCAAAGTAAAGTGAGGAATTATGTAATGATAAATAGAAACAATTAGAATATTGTGGCAGAGACTACTACATGTCCTCCAAAACCTGTTACATACTAATACAACTATTGGACCAACAAAAATATCAAACGGTAAATTGCAAGGCAGCAATGTAATGAAATGTCAAGAATGCTAACTCGGGAGCCATTTGGTCTAGGTTCAAATCCGTGTTCTGCCACATACTAGCTTTCAGACCTTACAGAGTTTTCTTACCCTGCCTGTGTCTCAGTTTCCTCATCTGTGAAAAAAAGAACAATAATAGTACACACACAATAGAGTTTTTATTAAGACAAGAGAACCACTGGGCATAAAAAGTTTAGAATAGTACTTGATACGTTGTAAATGGTGAATAATGTTATGTAATAGTACAAACACCAGAAAACAATGGAAAGTTGGAGACTATTGTAGGCAGGATGGTGCTCCAGATGTCCATGCTTTAATCCTTGGAAGCGATGAATATGTTACATTGCATGTCAAAAGGAATTTTGAGGGTGTAGTTAAGGTCAAGGGCCTTAAACTAGAGAGATTATGCCAGAAAATCTGGATTCAAAATGATCATATGAGCCCATAAAAGCAGATAACTTTCTCTAGCTGATGTCAGAGAGATGGCAGGAGAAGGCAGAGAGAGCCTAAGCATAAACAGGATGTAATGTGCTACTGTTTCTTCTGAGATGCAGGGGCCTCTAGAGAGGCTTCTAGGAGCTACAAGAAAACCCCAGTTGACAGCTTGCAACGAAATTATACTCTATCTCTTCAGCCACAGCCCTAAAATCAAAAAATCATATCAATCAATGCTGAAAAAAGTATTCGATAAAATTTAACACTGCCGGACTCGGTGGCTCAGCCTGTAATCCCGCGCCTTTGGGAGGCTGAGGTGAGTGGATTGCCTGAGCCCGCGGGTTCGAGACCCGCCTGGGCAGGCGAGACCTCATCTCTACAATAAAATCAAAAAATTAGCCGGGCGTGGTAGCACGCGCCTGTAATTACGGCTACTCGGAAGGCTGAGGCGGAAGGATCGCCGGAGCCCAGCAGGTTGAGGCTGCGGTGGCCGGGAGCGGCCACTGCACTCCAGTCTGGGCGAGAGTGAGACTCCAACTCAAAAAAAAAAAAAAAAAAAAAAAATTTAACACATTTAAAAACCACACATCCTACAAAGAACAACACAAAAGATATATCTAGAATATATAAAAACTCTCAAGACAAGCAATTAAAAAAATGAGAAAAAGACAAGAAGAGACATTTCACCACAAAGAATATTTAGGTAGAAATAAGCGCATGAAAAGATGTTCAGCATTGTTAACCATTAGGAATATGTAAAATGAAACTTTAATGAGATATCTTACAAACCCATCAGAATGGCTAAAATAAAAATAGTGGCAACACAAAGTGCTGACAAGGATGCAAAGAAACTGGATCACTCATATATTGCTGGTGGAACTGCCAAGTGGCACATCACTGTAAAAACAATTTGGTTGTTTGTCAAAACTAAATATGCAACTACCATGACCAGCAGTTGAACTTGTACTTCTAGAGAAATAAAGACTTGTAATCACATAAGGAACTGTTCATGCATACTTATTGCCCCTTTATTTGTAATAGCCCCAAACTGGAAACAACCCAGATGTACTTCAGTGGGTGAATGGTCAAATAATCTATGGTATATTGTCCCATGAAATACTACTCAGCAATACGAAGGAATGAACTATTGCTACATGCAAGAACCTGGATGAATCTCCAGAGAATTATGCTGAGTGAAAAATGCTAATCCTGAAAGATTACATATTATATAACTCCATTTATATACCACTCTTGAAATGACAAAATTATAGACATGGAGAACAGATTAGTGGCTGTAGGAGTTAAGGAGGGATTGAGACAGGAGGGAAAGGATGCCTCTACAAAATGGCAACATGAGGAATCCTTGCAGTGATGGGAATGTTCTGTATCTTGACTGTATAAATGTCAATGTCCCAGTTGTGGTGTAATTTTACAAGGTGTTGTCATTGGAGAACATGGACTAAAGCACACAAAAGATTTCTCTGCGTTATTATTACTATTGCTATTGTTATTTGGAGTTGGGGGTCTTACTCTGTTGCCGAGGCTGGAGTGTAGTGGCATGATCTTGGCTCACAGCAGCCTCCTACTCCTGGGCTCAGGCCATCTTTCTACTTCAGCCTCTCGAGTAGCTGGGACTATGGGTACAAGCCGCCATGCCTGGCTAATTTTTAATTTTTTTTGTAGGATGAGGTCTCACTATGTTGTCCAGGCTGGTCTTGAGTTCCTAGGTTCAAGCAATCTTCCTGCCTGGGCCTCCTGAAGTGCTGGAATTACAGGAGTTAGCCACTGTGCCTGGTCAATTTCTCTGTATTGTTAAAACTGCATGTGAATCTACAGTGATCTCAAAATAAAAAAAAATTAATTTAAAAAAATTTGACCAATAAAATTTATGAATATATGAACATATTTATGGTATGTGAATATGTCAGTAAAAATGCTATTAAAAATTTGGCATATTGAACCCAGCAACATAGCAAAGGAATAATAAACTATTACCAAGTAGGTTTATTCTAGAATTTTGAAAGAAAGCTATAAAAATAATTCATTATATCTACAAATTTCAAAAAATATCAGTATGATCAAGAACAACATAAAATGAAATAGAAAGGAAATTATTTAAATTGATGATGGAAAAATTCTAGGTTTAGCAAAATATGCTTTAAGAGGTTTATTCGAAGCCAAATGTGAGTGGCCAGGCCCGAGACACCAGTACCAAGAGGTCTTCAGAGCAAGTGTCTGGGGTGGTTGAAATGCAGCTTGGTTATATACATTTTAGGAGACAGAAGTTACAACAACAACAACAAAACCAGCAAAAAAACCCACAAATCAATACACGTGAGATTCGCCTTAGAAGGTAGACATCTCCAAGTTGGGGGTTGGGGGGCGGGGACCTTGTGGATTGTAAGTGGATTCAAAGATTTCCTGACTGGCAAGAGTTAGGGATTTTGAAATCAGTGGAGGAGATGTCCTGTTAAGGGGGTGGAAAAATTCCAAGTTTCTTGATATGTAGATGAGGCTTCATAGGTGGCAGACTTCAGAGAGCATAGGTAAGTGTGTCTTAAAAGGTACCAGAAGTCCAAGTCCAAGAGTCCCCAAGAGATGGCTTTGTAGGGTCATAAAATACTTTGATTTCCTTTTTTGTCTGTGGTATGATGTCACACCAGAGTCAAATTAGAAAATAAACCTCAGTATATAGGGTAAATAAAAAACCCATCTGTTGAGTCTTTATAGGTGTGACTCCCCAAGCCTCTTAGTTAGGAATTTGAACAAGAGAAAAAGATCAGAGTTTAGTCCTCAAAGTGCTAAAAACTAAAAATGAGTATTTTTAATGCTAAAAACCAAAAAATGGGCGTTACTTTAAAAAGCAAAACCCTAAATTCATTTTCATTAAAATCAAGTGTTAGATGGGATGTTTGCTATTGCTCTGCTAGTCATCATTATTATTTCCTATTGTCTTGGTGATTTTACCAATTTCAATAAGGCAAGAAAAGAAAGAGGAAGAGGGGGAGAAACAGCAAGATGAGGAAGAGAAAAGGAAAGAAGTGCTGGTATATATTTTGGAAAAGGAAAACTACAACTAGCTGTTTTTTTGCTGATGACATGGATGTATACCAGGCAGAACGAGGGTAGGTAGAGGCCCATGGAAAAAAAAATCAACGGAGTTAAAATTCTCTGGAGTTTATTAAATATCTAATAAAATGACTGAATATTCACAATATTTTAAAATAAGTGTTATTCACTACTCTAGCAATAAACCACAGTATAGTAAATTTTAAAAATTCCAATAGCAAAGCTGTGAAATACTGAAGAATACATGTAATAAAGTGACAAAGCTGGTGTTTCAGGGACAGAGGATGAATTATTTACTTTTACTTTTATTTTATTTTAAAGATATGGGGTACAATTCAGGGCTAGGTATGCAAATGTTCATTATGAAGGTACCCTTGTTGATGAGGTGTGCCACTCTCTCCCCTAGCAGTTTTCGTCAACCGCCAATCCAATTCCCTTCCCTGACAGTTTTCCACTACAGCCAATCCCATTCTAATAGTATTATAATTGTTCAAGGTCCACTTACAAGTGAGAATATATGGTACTCTGTTCTTTGTATCTGTGATAGATCACTGAGTGTAATTGATTCTAAATCCATCCAAGTTGCTGCAAAGTTCATATGTTTGTCCATCTTTATGGCTGCATAATATTCCATTGTGTATCTGTACCACATTTTTTTATCCAGTCCAGCTTCGATGGGCAACATGGTTGGTTCCATGTTTTTGCTGTTGTGAATAGAACTACAACAAACATACGTGTGCAGGTATCTTTTTTGTAGAATGATTTGAGTTCCTCCAAATATATTCCCAATAGGAGAATTGCTGAGTCATATGGAAGATATGGAAGAATTTCTAGTTCTTTTAGAAATCTCCACAGTCTTCCAAAGAGGTTGCACTAGTTTGCATTCCCAGCAGAAGTGTAGAAGTGTTCCTTTTTCTCTGCATCTTCGCCAGCATCTGTTGTCGTTTGTTTTATTAATGATGGCCATTCTTAACCCAAGTTAAGCGTTATCTCAGTGTGGTTTTGATTTGCATTTATCTGATGATGAGTGAGGCTGAGCACTTTTTCATGTGTCTGTTGGCTGCCTATATATCTTCTTTTGAGAAGTGTCTATTCATGTCTTTTGCCCACTTTTTTAATGGGGCTGTTTGTTTTTTTCTTTTTGATGCATTTGAGTTCCTTGTAGATCCTAGATGGCAAGCCTTTGTCAGATATACAGTTGGCAAATATTTTATTCCCTTTCGGTCGGCTGTCTCCCTGTTCTCTTCATGGTTTCTTTTGCTTTGCAGAAGCTCGTCAGTTTGATGAGGTCCCACTTGTCTCTCTTATTTCTTAAGGTATGGGCATTTAGGGTTCTGATCAGGAATTGATTGCCAGTTCTAATTTCCATAAGGGTGTCTCCTGCATTTTCTAAGATTCTTACAGTTTGAGGTTTTATGTTTAGGTCTTTGATCCATTTAGAGTTAATTTTTGTGTATGGTGATAGGTAGGGGACCTGTTTCAATCTTTTGCATGTGATCAGCCAGTTTTCCCAGCACCATTTACTGAATAGGTTCTCTTCTTCCCAGTGGTTGTTGTTGGAGAATTTGTTAAAAATGAGTTGATTGAGAATTGAGGCTTTGCTTCCAGAATCTCTATCCTGTTCCATTGGTCTATATGTTCTTGTACCAATACCAGGCTGTTTTGGTTACTGTAGTCTTATAATAAAGTTTAGAGTCTGGAAGTGTGATACTTCCTGCTTTGTTTCTTTTGCTTAGGATTGTTTTTGGCTATTCATGATCATTTATGCTTCCATATGAATTTCTGTATTGTCATTTCCAGGTCTGAGAAGAATGATGTTGGTAATTTAATGGGTATTGCATTGAATCTGTAGATTGCCTTTGGTAGGATGAACATGTTAACAATGTCCATGAGCATGGGGTAATTTTCCACTTGTTTGTGTCTTCTTGGATTTCTTTGAGCAGTGTTTTGTATTTCTCACTGTAAAGGTCTTTCACTTCTCTGGTTAGGAAGAGGCTGAGGTATTTCATCTTTTTGTGTTTATTGTAAATGGGATTGTGGTTTATTTGGTTCTCCACCTGCTTGCTGTTGGTGTATAAGAATGCTACTGTCTTTTGCACATTTATTTTGTACTCCAAGACTTTGCCGAAGTCCTTTATCAGTGCAAACAGGTTTTTGACAGACTCTTTTGGATTTTCGAGGTAGAGGATCATATCATCAGCAAAGAGGGATAATTTGACTTCCTCTTTTCCTATTTGGGTACCCCTAATTTCCTTCGCTTGTCTAATTGTCCTAGCTGGAACCTCCAACACAATGTTGAACAAGAGGGGTGAGAGTGGGCAGCCTTGTCTTGTTCCAGTTTTCAGGGAAATGTTTCTAGTTTCTGTCCATTTAGCAATATGTTAGCTATGGATTTATTGTAGATGACACTTACTATTTTGAGGTATGTTCCTTCTACACCTAGGTGTTTGAGGGCTTTTATCAAGAAGGGATGCTGGATTTTATCAAAAGCTTTTCCTGCATCTAATGAGATAATCATGTGGTTCTTGTTTTTACATCTGTTGATGTATTTAATGATATTTATGGTCTTGCAAATGTTGAACCAGCCCTGCATCCTGGGGATAAAACCTATTTGGTCATGGTGGATGATTTTTGAGATATGTTTTTGGATCTGATTTGTTAGAATCTTGTTGAGGATTTTTGCATCTATGTTTATAACGGATATTGGCCTGTAGTTCTCCTTTTTTGTTGGATTTTGACACGGTTTGGGTTTCAGTGTGATGTTAGCTTTGTAAAATGATTTTGGGAGATTTCTATCTTTCTCAATTGCTTGGAATACTTTCAGTAGAATTGATATCAACTCTTCCTTGTATGTTTTGTAGAATTCTGTTGGAAAGCCATCCGGTCCAGGGCAGTTTTTAGTAGGTAGTTTTCATATAACAGAATCAGTTTCCTGGATTGTTATTGGTCTATTTAGTGTCTTAATATCTTCTTGTTTCAACCTGGGGAGATTGTGTGATGTCAGAAAGTCCTCCATTTCATTTAGGTTATCAAGTTTGTTTCTATATAGGTGTACAGAGTAATCTCTGATAATCTTTTGTATTTCTTTGAGGTCAGTTGTGATTTGATCTTTTGTATTTCTGATTGTGTTTGGGCCTTTTCTCTCTTTTTCTTGGTCATTCTGGCTAGAGGTCCATCAATCTTGTTAATTCTTTCCAAGAATCAGCTTTCTTTAATTTATGTTTTCTATGATATTTTTGTCCTCTGCGTCCCATATTTGGGTTCTTATTTTGGTGATTTGGATTCTTTTGCTAAAGTTAGGGTTTTGGTCATTTTCTCTTTCTAGCTCCCTTAAGTGATTTATTAGGCTCTCAACTTGTGCTCTTTCCATTTTATTGATGTATACTCATTGAGATATAAATTCCCCTCTTAGAACAGTTTTCATGGCATCCCACAGGTTTTGATAAAACGTTTTTTATTTTTCATTTGTTTCCAGGAATCTTTTAATTTCTGCTTTGATTTCAGTGTTGACCCAGTAGTTGTTCAGCATTATGCTGTTTAGTGTCCATGTCTTTGTAGGCTTTGGGGAAATTTTGCTGGTGTTGATATTTGTTTTTATTCCATTGTGGTCTGAGAAGGTGCTTGACACTATTTCAACCTTATGGAATTTGTTTATGCTTGATTTATGCCCAAGGATGTGATGGATCTTGGAGTACGTTCCATGTGGTGATGAGTAGAACGTATATTCTGTGGTTGTTGGGTGGGATAATCTGTAGGTATCTATTAAGTCCATTTGGTTAAGTGTCAAGTTTAGGTTCTGGATCTCCTTGCTGATTTTTTGCCTTGATGATTTATCTAGAGCTGTTAGTGGGGCATTCAAGTCTCCTGCTATAATAGTGTTAGAGTCAGTATCTTTTTTTACTTAGTAGTTGCTTTATAAATATTGATGTTGGGTGCATATATGTTTAGGATGGATATTTCTTGTTGAAGGATTGAACATTTTATTATTATGTGGTGTCCTTTTGTATCTTTTGAAATTTTTGATAGCTTAAAGGTTGTTTTGTTTGATATTAAGATTGCAATTCCTGCTTTCTTTTGTGATCCATTTTCCTAGAAACTCATTTCTCATCCTTTTTTTTTTTTTTTGAGTTGGAGTCTCACTCTGTCGCCCAGACTGGAGTGCAGTGGCCGCTCCGGGCCACAGCAGCCTCGACCTGCTGGGCTCCGACGATCCTTCCGCCTCAGCCTTCCCAGTAGCCGGAATTACAGGCATGCGCTACCACATCCAGCTAATTTTTTCACTGTAGAGGTGAGGTCTCGCTGCCCAGGCGGGTCTCTATGACTTTGAATCTGTGTGCATCCCTTGTAGTGAGATGAGTTTCCTGGATGCAGCAAATCATTGGGTCATGGTTTGTTATCCAGTTTGTCATTCTATGTCTTTTCAGTGGGGCATTTAGTCCATTCACATTCAGACTGATTACTGAAATGTGATTGTTTATCCCTGTCTTATAAAGTTTTTTCTTTGTTTGTTTTCTTTTGGCTTTGGAGTTGATATATGTGTGTGTTTTCAAGTTTCTTATTGTGCTGTATTCTCTGCTGATTCTGTGCTTTGCTGTTCTCTTGGAAAGTGTGTGGTCATTCTTTTTTTTCCCTTTCTTCTGTGCTTAATACCTTTTTTTTTGAGTTAGAGTCTCACTCCATCACCCAGACTGGAGTGCAGTGGCATGGCATGTTCCCAGCCACCGCAGCCTCGACCTGCTGGGCTCCGGTGATCCTTTTGCCTCAGCCTTCTAAGTAGCTGAAACTACAGGTGCGTGCTACCACACCTGGCTAATTTTTGATTTATTGTAGAGATGAGGTCTTGCCAAGTTGCCCGGGAGGGTCTCGAACCCGCAGGCAATCCACTCACCTTGGCCTCCCAAAGCGCTGGGATTACAGGCTGAGCCACCGAGCCCTGCCGCTTAATATCTTTTTAAGTGTTTTCTGTAGAGCTGATCTGGAAGCTGCATAATCACTTAGGGATTGGATGTCTGGGAAGGATTTTGATTCTTCATCACTGATGAAGCTGAGTTTGGTTGGGTAGTAAATTCTTGGCTGAATTTGTTTTTCTTTGAGGACTTTGAATATTGAACTCTGGTCCCTTTGTGTTTGTAGTGTTTCTGCCATTAGGTCTGCTGCTATTCTGATTGGCTTTCTGCAGTAGGGTATCTGTCCTTTCTCTCTTGCTGCTTTTAAGATTTCTTCTTTTGTGCCTACTTATTGTAGGTGAATTACTATGTGTCTAGGGTTTGGTCTTCTTGTTTGATGTCTTGTGGGGGTTCTCTGTATCTCTTGTGCTTGACTGGTCACAGCTCTGGTGAGATAGGGAAAGTATTCTTGGATTACCTCTTGGAATACTTGCTCCAATATGTTCTCCACTTCTCTTTCTTCTTCTGGTATACCAATCAGGCATAGGTTTGGACTCTTGATATAATCGAACATCTCTTGTAGGCTTTGTTCTTTCTTTTTGAGTTTTCTTTCTGTGTTTTTTACAGATCAGGATAATTCCATGTTCTAGTCTTCATGTTCTGAGATTCTTTCTTTGACTAGATTAATTCTGCTCTCCATGTTTTTCATCTTGTTATTTCTTAGATGAAATTTTTTATTGCCAAAATTTCTGTTACAAGTTCTTTCAGTGTTGCATCTTGTCTTTCTTGAGTCTTATTCACTCTTTCCACCCATTCTCTAATTCCTATTGTATTCTGGTGCCAGTCATTGGTGACTTCCATTGTTTGGGTTCCGAGGTCTGATTTTTCAGGAGATTTCTCTTTGTTACACTTGAAATTACCTATGGTATTCTTTTGGTTTTTCCTCATTTATGACAGATCTCTTGCTTTTCTCTTTGGTTCTGTTATTCATTGTCAGTGGGAGAGGCTTTTTCTTCTGATGTTTGCTCAACCCTCTATTCTTTCCTGATCCAGGCTCTGGATTTGTTTTGTTTTGAAGCAGGACTGTGGGTGGGATGCTTTTCTATTTCACTGATCTCTTTGGAGTTCTTTCTTGTCCTTTTCTTACCACTCTTTGTCCCACAGCTTGATCAGGGTAGGGGGTGGGGGCGCCTGAGACTCAGCACTCATCAGGTCCCTCTGAAATTTGTGCTTTCAGTATATTCCCTCTGGGTCATGATCAACCCCGAGTAGTGATCTGTCAGTCACAGAGATTGGGTCTGTTGCTCCGTAGTGAGCAAGTTGGAGCACTTTCCTGTCCCTTCAAGATGGTGGTGGGGTGCCTCTTTTGACCTCTCCAGTGGGACTCTGTCTCTGAGCTTCCTCTGCAGTCCCTGTTGCCAGTGTCTGGCCAGGTGCTGAATTGGTGAGGCAAAACCTGGAGCTGGCAGTCTCTTCTACTGCAGTGCTGTGTCAGAGTCTGGAGCTAGTTAGTCTCTCCCCACTGCTTCTTCACAGGAAAATTTTTGTCTGTTAAAAAAAATGGTGTTCAGCTTCTGTGATCTGGGAAGCACCAGGGACCAAGTAGAGAAGCTGCAGCACCAGATGCTGCACTAGGAGGTCTCTGGCCACTTGCTCATGAGCTCCCACTTAGTTTCTCCCAGCATTTTCTTCCCAGGAAGGGTTTTGTTGATAAAAAAAAATGACGCTTGGCTTCTGCATCCCGGGAATCACTAAGGTCCAAGTCGAGCAGCTGTACCAGGAGAGCCCTGGTTGCTAGCTCCCTAGCCCTCACTCATTCAGTCACTCACACACCCACTCATTCGCCAGCATGCACACAAAATTTTCCATACATTCACTCACACCAGGACTCACATAGTCTGACTGGCTTTGCTGCCATCTTCCCACCAATGTCAGAGGATGAATTATTTAATAAATGATTTGACACAACTGGAGATTCAGCACATGATAAAGTAACAGGTTAAGTGTAAGAAATAAGAGAATACAATTTTAACACTAAAATCTAGGTTATATATACAGTATAGATTTGTGGAAGATCATCTCAAGCAAGTCTAGAAACTGAAACTATACAAATAAAGATAGACAGATTTTACTAAAAGACATTAAAAATATGTTGCAAAAATATAATGAACAAAATGAATAAGCACTATAGCTATTTGTCTACTAATATAACAAATGGACAAACAATATGATAAACCTGATTAGGCAATTAATAAAATAGCAAATTCCAATGGCCAAGAAGAGTTGAAAGGATGACCAAACTCACTCATAATCAGAAAATGGCAAATTTAAATTAACAATTAGCCATCACTTCACATTTCTCAGATTGGCTGAAATTAAAAAGACTGTTAACACCAGTACCTGTTGAGATATAAGGAATGTGAATTCTCAAATATTCTTGTGAAAATATTAATCGCTTTCTGAGAATGCATCAAGAAAACATCTATTAAAATTAAAAAAATACATATTCACTTTAACCCAGTGGTCCTTCATTTGGGAAGCATCCTATAGAATTATTAGCCTTGGTATATGAGAATATATTCTCAGTGATGTCTATTGCTGCATTATTTGTTGTGGCAAAAATAAATGAATAAGCAAATGAGTAAAACAATAACTAAATTAAAGAATAAGTAAAATAAAGTAAATGCTAACCATAAAAAATAGTTGAATATATTATGGTATAGACACATAAAATAATTATAGACATAGGAGGATTTTTATGAGATGTTGAGTGAAAAAAGGAAGAAATGTGTATGTGTGTTGAGACAATCATTAGTTTACACATGTAATATATTTGCTAGATATATATACATTTGTACATGTGTGTGTAGATACATGTATGTATATGCTTGCATGTCTGGTATAAACCTGAAAAACTCAGATGATAGATTCTAATTTAATATCAGTACCTGGAAGCGTAAGCATAGGTGCAGGGCAGGTGATGTGCGTTGGAGCCTAGGGAATCATAGGAAGATAAAAGAGTAAAAGGGCAAAAAAGGAAATGATTAAAATAACACAGTGTTTCAAACATGTATAAATGACATAATCTAATTTATGCATTTGTTTAAACTTATAAATACATATATATGCAACATTTGAAAAGTAGTTTGAATAATCTGCAGTAGATAGTGGCTAATCCAAGATTAGAACTCAAATCTGCTGCACAACTGTAGTTCTTTTCCGCCATTGTTTACAAATATGATTAGCAATTATATATGTATATATATGTATATTTGATGAGAGATTTGATGAGAGATTAGCCACAAGAATCTGATGCTCTGAATGATTATAGAGGAACTTAAAAAGTAAGATTTAGGACAACCCCCTCAGGTCCCTTCCCACTGGAGCTTTTCTGTCCTCTTAATAAATCCTGCTAAGATTTAACCATCCTTTAAAATTTCCATCAACCTTTCCTACATTTAGCAGGGTCAATGACAAGTATGAGAAAGTCCTTAATGACTGTATTTTTACAACTTTCACCTTCCTCACACCTTTTCCCCACCCCAGGTTTGGGATTTTAAGATCATGTGAATTATTTTGGTTGTTGAGAAAATACTCGCCACTGAATCTGTGCCCAGAATTCATCTCCTGCATGTATTCTGATTGAGTGCTTCAAGGTAGTCCTCTTTGGGTATTCCAGTTATAGAAGTAACTCAGATGAAGTCAGCCTTAGAAGATACTCCCTATATAATAACAAATGAGAAAAAAATACAACATTGCTTATTGTTACCTCATGTTTTATATTATAAGCTATTATATGGGAGTGTAGGTTCTTTGGATGGCAAGACACAACACAAAGACATAGGGATAGATGAAAGGCAGAACTCTTTGTTAGGTACAACGCCAAGTGACAGAAGACAGTCACACAGGACCACACAGCGGAGGAAAGGCTTGCATGCAGGGACAAGGTAACAGCAATCGGAACCATAGGTGGTAGCTTAAGCATGACAATCATGGAGGAGTTAGCTAGGCTTCAGGGACTGCATGTGGACTGACTGTGTACTTAGAATAATTTCAAGAGCTATGAGCATATGCGCCTTGTCTGTTTGCCTGGTACCTGACCCTGGGGTGATTAGGGTGGGTAAATATTATCCCTGGAGTGTGAGAGCCAGCAAAGGAAAGTGATGGGGTATGGACTTAATCAGTTGCTCAATCAGGAAACTAGCCTCTGACCAGGGCCTCTAAACGGGGTCAAAACAGCATTTCAAAAAACCAGCCAAATAAACAAAACCTCCAACTACCGGAGGTGCCAAAAACATGTATACACACTTTAAGAGATGTTCAGTGTAATCAGAAGTGTCTGGATGCTGATGGTAATCACTTTGAGCACCTCTTGTAATTGTAGAAGCCAATGTGACTTGTATTCATCTTATTGAATATTACAATTTGAATACAGTTTTTTTCTTTCTTAAAATGTGTTTACTTTTTTGGCAACCTCTGTGTATTATACCCTATATGTGTCCAAAATATTAAAATGATCCTCAAAGAAGAGTCAGATTTAATATTTCCTTACCTTTTGTTCACATATCAATATCATTCTTGGCTTACTGGGCTAATTAACATCAATTTCAGTAATAAACTTCATTTGCATAATCTATGTGAGTAATGAATAGGCAAATATTTATATTATATGTTTTAATAATATATAATTAATTAGCTCACAATTATTAAAGGGCCTCTTCTGTTGAATTTACACAGGCTACATGCATGCTAAAAATCATACAATGACCACAAACCATGGGACTTTAATCCACTTACTTCTAGCTTCTTTCTGAGTTTCTTTCCTTACTCTGCCCCCAAATTATTCATTAAACATGAAGAATTATCCTTCTTTTATGTATTTATCAGTGAAGCTGGGAGTTAAAAACAGCATACAGCACCACAAAAATGGACAAGCTGTTCCTCTGCTGAATGCAATTAAGGAAGGATGTTTGCGTGTGATTGCTTTTGACTCTTTATCATGAATCAGCAGCACTTTTGAAACAAAGCAAACTATACATGCTCTTACATGCAGTGTGTTGAAAAAAATATGTAATGTTAATGCATCTCCTTTTGTAAACTTTCCTTAAGCACTATTTTCTTTTTAAAATATATAACAAATTCAAAATAATGGATTTGCTATTGAATAAATAGCATAAGTACAATATAGAGAACTGGGTTGTAGATATACTTGCCTCAATACTTACATTTTTTTGGAGTGGGGGTCTCACTCTGTTGCCCACGTTAGAGTACACTAGTGAGATCACAGTTTACTGCAGAATTGACCTCCTGGGCTCAGGTAATCCTTTCACTTCAGCCTCTTGAACAGGCATGACCACCATGCCTGGCTAATTTACTTTTATTTTTTGTAAAAATGAGATCTCACTATGTTGCCTAGACTGGTCTTAAACTCCTAGGCTCAAATGATCCCCCTGCCTTGGCCTTCCAAAGTGCTGTTCAAAGTGCTGATATTGTAGGCATAAGCTACTGTGCCTGACCCAATGCTTACTTCTTAATCAAAGGAATGCCTTAAGACGCTGTATAGGAAGATGAAATTTGTTGGTGCCTACCAGCTGTCTGGCACTGGGCCTGCAGTTTTGTTTCAACATAACCATCACAGCAACTTTGAACAGTCAGTCAGCATTATCAATATTTCAAAGATGAGGAAACTGAAACATAGGGACATTAGGCAAGCCACATAAATCATGTGCTAGGAAGTTCCAAAGCAAAGCTTTTCACTATAGAGTGGTTGTGTACCCCCAGTGATGCCGAAGATGATAGCTGTTTTCCTTTTTTATAGTTCATAGTTATTTTAATGCCAGTAATTATAATAAGCACATCTAGCCTATGATTTTTCATATGCTATGGCCAAGTTTTAAAAGTGAATCAATTTTAAAGATAAATATTACATAATTAATATTGCACATGGTATAATAATTAATAGTACACATGGTGCTTTGGTTTGAATGTGTTTCCCCAAAAGCATGTGTTGGAATTTAATCCCCAGCACAACAATGTTGGGAGGTAGGGGCCAATGGGACGTGTTGAGGTCTGAGGGATCCACCCCTATGAATGGATTAAGGCCAATTATGAAATGGTGGCATGCTGCTAGTTTGACCTCTTGCTGTCTCGAGTGTGCCCTCTTGTCCTTCTGCCATGGGATGGTGTGCCACAAGGGCCCTCATCCAATGCTGGCACCTAGATAATGGACTTCCAGCCTCCAGCACAGTGATAAATAAATTTATTTTCTTTATAAATTACCCAATCTATGGTGTTCTGTTATAGCAACACAAAATGGACTATAAGGGTTATGTAGACATGACAATATATTAGAACAGAATTTGCTGGTATATTTTGTTTCTCCTTGACTGACTTCTTTACTGATAACTTTTATATCACATAGCTCCAGAATAAAACTCAAAGTTTGGCATTACTATATTCTACAGTCTAGTGCTAGCCAACTGGCCTCTAAGTATATATCTTCCAAAGAACCACTCACTTAAGACAGAGTTTATTCATTTTAAGGAATCTGAAGGCATGCCTCACTTAAAATGCTCACCACACTCTTTTCTACCTATTTTTCGTTTCCAGATCTACATTGTATCACCTCTACCATGGTGCCATATAACACAGTCTCAGAGTCCTCTCATTTTTATTTACATCTAGATATTTTTATTTTTATTTTTGGCAAGCGAGTCAAAGTTTATTCAGGAAGCACATGTGACAGCTCTTGCAGCAAGAGGGGACCTGAGTAGGTTATCCCTAGATCTTATTTTTTAACATATATATATGCAGAGGAGGCATTGTAGACTACTGGGAAAAAAATACTATTAAGTAAAGGGGTCAACTGCTAGACAGATGTGAAAAATAGAATTAGATGCCAACTGCTATAGTTTGAATGTGTTCCCCAAAATTCATGTGTTAGAAACTTAATCCCCTGTGCAATAGTGTTGAGAGATGTGACTATTAAGAGGTGATGAGATCATGGGGGCTGTGCCCTCATAAGTGGATTATTGTTGTTATCAAGAGATTGAGTTAGTTATCTTGGGAGTAGATTCCTAAAAACAGAGTTTGCCCCCTTCCTTTTTTCTTGCATGTGTTCTCATACCCTTCTGTCATGGGGTGATGCAGCAATAAGACCCTCACCCAATACTGAGCAGATATAAATGCCATGCCCTTGGACTTCCCAGCCTCCAGGACTGAGCCAAATAAAACTTCTAAAATAAATTGGTCTGTGCTATTCTGTTATAGAAATACATAATGGATGCAGATACCAACCTTACACTTCCTATTATTATATATTTCTATAAAATAAATAGAAAATATGCTAGCTGATTATAGAACTGTACTGCAAAAATTGAAACCTTAAGATGTTTGAAAGAAAATATGGGAGAGTAACTATGTAGCATTAAGATACAAAACTACTTCTTAAGACAAATGAAACATAAGTCATCAAGGAAAGTTGAAAATTTTTACTACACTAAAATAAAAAAAATTCTGTATGACTCAAGAAACCATAAACAAAATTAAATGCAAAACCCTTTACTGGAAGACTGTATTTTCAGCATCCATACCTAGCAAAAACTTTGTGTCCAGAATAAAGAACAGATATAAATGAGTGGAAAAAACAATAAAAACAGTAAAAAAAAAAATAACTAGAGGATATGAATACACAATTTGCCACAGAGAAAATTTAACTGCATATGCAAAGATGTTCAGACTCCCAGCAATCTGAAAGATGTAGCCATAAATTAGCAAAATTTCAAAGTGTGATTATACCACCTGTTGGTGAGAAGGTGGGATGAATGAGAACTCTGACAATGTAGGAATTCAAATTAGCTCAATTTTTTGGAGAATAATTTCATAATTGTTAATAAAGTCAAAGATGCACATGCTCCACAATTTGGCACTTTCCCACTATATATTAACTTTAGAATCTCATGCATGTGAACAAGGTGACAGGTGCAAGGGTGTCTATAGCAATGTTGTTGGTAATAGTGAAAATGATAGATGTGGGACCAGCAAAATTGTTTGTCAGTAGAGACATGAATAAGTAAACTCTGATTTAGTCTTATGGTTAAAGGTTTAGCTGAAGGAAAAGATGAAATAAAGGAACAATTATCCAAACAGCTAAATCTCAATAATGTTAGGTGAAAAGTAGTAAACTACAGGTTGATACCTTGAATGTGACATTGTTTCTACACAAATTTTATAACACAAAACAAATATATACACAGTTTGTGAATGTGTACTTGCATAAAATATGCTCAAAATAACACTAACTTTGGTTTTATGCTGTATCTTGGAAATAGAAAAGATAGCTGGAGATGGGATCAGTTGTTTCAAACATTTGATCCCTTAAAACAAGGAATCTGAAGCAAATATGGAAAATGTTAATGTTATAAAAATCAGGAAGGAAGGGTCATGGGTATTAAATGATCTTTTTACTATTTTGCCAAATGATTTTCTTTCATATGCCATAACTTTTTTTTAAATGATTGAGCAATTCCACTCTTAGGTGATTACCTATGAAAAATAAAATACACAAAATGACTTTTACAAGCATGTCTATAGCAGTTCTACCCTTAAAAGCTCTAAACTGGATAAAATACAAATATCTTCAGTGGGGAATGGCATAGTCATACAGTAGAATACTACTCAATGACACAAAAGAATGAACTGCTGATAAAAGACATAGATGAGTCTCCTAAGAGCTTTATGTTGAGTAAAATAAAGATACAATAAAGCAACGCTATAAGAGATTCATTTGTACGCAGCAAGGTGGCTATATAATTTAAGTAGTCCAGTGCAAAAAATGAGCAAAAAGCAGGGAAAAAGTACCTGTAAATGTACTAAGATATAAAGTTTTTTTCTTTCTTCACAGTTTCTCTCTTGAATTGTCATGAGATTTTCTTACTTGCTAATGTTCCAAAGAAAAATTCAAATTCAAATTGTTAATTAAATCTTAAATAATAAGATTTATTGTTTATTTTTATTTTGGGCAATGCCAGTTTTAAATGCAAATATAAAAAGTTTAGTTTTTATGCAGAAAAATTGAACTTACAAAATTTATATTGTTAGTCCATTCAGGCTGCTGTTATAAAATGTCTTTGGGTAATTTACAAACTACAGAAATTTATTGTTCACCGTTCTGGAGATTGGAAAGTCCAAGAACAAAGTACCAGCAGATTCGGTGTCTGGTGAGGGCTTGCTCTCCACTTCAAAGATGGAACCCTATAGCTGTGTCATCATGTAGTTGCAGGTCTAAGAAAACTCCCTTAGTCCTCTTTTACAAAGGCAATAATCCCATTCATGAAGGATGAGCCCTAACAACCCAATCCCTTTCCAGTTGCCCACTTCTCAGTATCACTGCACTGGGATTCAGTCTCAACATATGAATTTTGAATGTGTGTGAAGGGACAAATATTCAGACCAGAACAGATATTTTGTTGTTCATACATGCATAGGTATTTTGTTCTTATCTAAACAGTGGAAACACTGCACAAAATTAATTCTACTGTTTTTATTTCACTCCTTGATATATGAACATTCTACTAACACTCTACCCTTGGCTTAATGGTGATTAAGTAAATTCTAAAAAGGAAATGAACTATGGGCTGCACTTTGCTCTATCTTTCTTTTCCTTTTATAACATCACTTCTAACATAAGTGATTGGCCAGTACAGGAAAGTGACACAAAGCTTGTGATAGGCTTTCTTGGTTGATGGTGCTTCTTGGGACATCATTGTCCTTTTTCTATGTTTGAAACAATTCTGCTTGGAATGGAAAGCATGACTTCCAAGGCTGTTGGTGCCCACACTCATTTATTCATAGAGGTGACATGCTTAGTTCACTTTGAGTCTCACTGCACTCCTACTCATCATTTGTCCTCATGGGGGCGTTGCCAAGGCCATATGTGATTGGGATGACAAGGAACAGCAGATACACATATTGCTTCATTGTCCAGACTTGATTTATAAAACACAAGTTCAAGGATAAAATTATTAAGAATGTCAAGAAAGCAGTAACAGGAGAGCATTAAACCAAATGTATGCCTCTTTTGAGCACAGTTATATGTGTACGTTTCAGTTATATGGGTGTATACATTTTAAAAAATGAAACATTTAAAATCTGTGAAGAAGGATTAAGATGGGAGGAACAAGCAGGAGCAAAAGTGTGTTTCTTCTATGAAGTTAACCAAGATAGAATTTTCTCAGCACCCAGAGAGGAATGGGACAGGCAGCACACCCCATGACTCATCAAAGTGATAATAACCACACAGTGCAAAGAAGAGGAAAATCAAATAAACTGGATTAGAACTAGCCAGACTCTTGTCTGGATTACTGCACAGATCATGAGTAGCCTCTGCATGCAGTGGGGAAAGTGAGTGAGGGAAATTCAGAAATTCTGTGCTCTTGCCATGGACTTGGAGGTTCCCATGAGCCTTGCAGGACTCTAGCCCTTCACAGAAAACTGCTTTACCCACAGTCATGCTCAATTGAAATTGAGTCATGTGGAGTGGTGCAGGGGGGAGAAAAAAAAAAAAAGCCTTGAGCAGCTCCACTCTTCATATAGCAGGAACTCAACTCTTGCTAATGGCTGCATTTTAGCCAGCCTGGGAGTGGACAGCCTCCAAGGGCAAACTCCACAGTGGCACACAGTTCCTGATTGACTGTGGGAACCTGGGCTCAGAGGCCAGTTGCACTTTGACAATCAGAATGCAGACTGCCTGAGGCTATGGCAGAGGCACTGGATGAGACTTGTTCTCTAGCAACCCTCATTCTCAAGGTAAACTGTTTTATGCTCCAGTGGCCCAGGACTCCCTCTCAATCCCCACTGGTGTAGCCAAGAGTGCACACAGGTAGAGGACTTGAGATTCTTTCCCCCCATTCTCCTTTGAAACCCAAAATGGACAGAGAATCTGGGTAATCCTTACAACCCTGCCTTCGATTTAGGTCGATTGGGCACTTCTTTGGAGCAGCACATACCAAACACCATCATGGTTGGTTCTTTCCCACATGTGCCTCCTCCTGGCTGGAGGTCAACAGCACAGCCTTTCACATCAGATATAATACCTCAGCTTTGGGGACAATCTGATACCAGATCCCAGCTAACACCACTATCCAGGTCACCCTGGCCACTCAGGGCATCTTGAGCCTGTGAAATATAGGACCACCACAGCTGGCAATTGAGGAATCCATCATATCAAGGGAACCCTACAGTGCCTATATCAGCCCCCTGCCAACTTCAAATAAGAAGAAATAGTCTACTCAAATGAGAAGGAACCAGAAAAATAATTCTGGCAATATGAAAAAAACAGAGCTCTTGAATAACTCAAAAAGACCACACTAATTTTTCAGCAATAGACACTAACCAAAATGAAATTTTTGAAATTTCAGAGATAGAATTCAAAGGTTGATTATAAAATTGCTCAATAAGATTCAGAAGAAAATTGAAAACCAACATAAGGGAATTTAAAAAAACACACCATACAGGACATGAATAAAAAATTCTCCAAAGGGATGGACATTAAAAAAAAAAAAAAATCAAGTTGAAATTCTGGAAATGAAAGACTCCTTTAGGGAAGTAAAAATGCAGTAGAAAGTTTTAATAATGGACTAGAACAAGCAGAATAAATGATTTCTAAACTTGAAGACAAGGCTTTTGAATTAACTCTATCAGGCAACAATAAAGAAAAAAGAATAAAGATAACAGAACAAAGTCTCCAAGAAATAGGATTATGTAAAACATTAAAATGTAAGAATAATAGTAAGAGAATAAATACACAGAGACTGGCTAAGCATTATGAAGAAGAAAGGAAACTTTACTCAAAAATATAAATACTGAGGGAATTTGTCACCACTAGACTGGCTCCATAAAAAATACTAAAAGGAGTTCTAAATACTGAAACAAAAGGTCAAAATACACCTTAGAAAAACACTGGAAATTCATAAAGCTCAAGGGTTTTATGGCTTTATTGTGATAGAACAACAAAATAGGGAAAATAAACAAACAAAGCTACAACATAAACAACCAGCATGATAAATGGAATAGGACCAGGCTCGTGGCTCAGCCTATAATCCCAGCACATTGGGAGGCCAAGGCTAATGGATTGCCTGAGCATGCAGGTTCGAGACCAGCCTGGGGAACTTGGCAAGACATTGTCTCTACAATAAAAAAAAAAAAAAATTAGCCGGGCACGGTAGTGTGCGACTGTAGTCCCTGTTACTTGGAAGGCTGAGGTGGAAGGATCGCAGGAGCCCAGCAGGTTGATGCCGGGGTGGCCATGAGTGTGGGTCACAGAGTGAGACTCCAACTCAAAAAAATAAATAAATAAAATAATTTTAAAAATTAAATTAATTTTTTTTAATTTTAAAGGTATGGGGTACAATTCAGGGTTAGGTATACAAGTGTTCATTATGCAGGTACCCTTGTTCATGAGATGTGCCGCCCCTTCCCCAGGCAGATTCCCACTTCCTGTCCCCTTCCCACCAGTTTCCTGCTACTGCCAACAATTTTTTTTATAGTATTACAATAATTGCTCAAGTCCTACTGATGAATGAGAACATGTGCTACTCAGTTATTTGTTTCTGTGAAAGATCACTCAGTATTTTAGACTCTAAGTTCATCCAGGTTGCTGTGAATTCATGATTTTGTTCATCTTTATGGTTCCATGTTCTTGCTACTGTGAACAATGCCGTGATAAACACACGTGTGCAGGTATCTTTTTTGTAGAGTGATTTGAGTTCTTCCAGGTATATTCCCAGTAGGGGAATTGGGGGATCATATGGAAGGTCGATTTTAGATCCTTTAGAAATTGCCACATTGTCTTCCACAGAGGTCTGCACCAACAGTGCAGAACTGTTCCCTTTTCACCGCATCCTCTCCAGCATCTGTTGTTTTTTGAGTTATTGATGATAGTCATCCAGACTGGTGTTAGGTGGTATCTTAGTGGAGTTTTAATTTGCATTTCTTTGATAGCTTGTGAGGTTGAGCATTTTTTCATGTATCTGTTGGCTGCTCCTATGTCATCTTGTGACAACTATCTATTCATATCTTTAGCCCACTTTGTAATGGGGCTGTTTGTTTTTTCTTTTTGGCACGTTTGAGTTCCTTGTAGATCCTAGATGTAAGGCCTTTGTTAGACATAGAGTTGGCAGATACTTTTTCCCAGTCTATGGGCTGTCTCTCCACTCTCTTGATGGTTTCTTTGGCTTTGCAAAAGCTTTTCATTTATCTATCTTATCTCTTATGGCATGGGTGCTTGGAGTTTTGATCAGGAATTGATTGCCAGTTCCAATTCCCATAAGGGTGTCTCCTGCATTTTGTAAGGTTTTTATAGTTTGTGGTTTTACATTTAGGTCTTTGATCCATTTAGAGTTGATTTTTGTGTGTGGGGATAGGTAGGGATCTTGTTTCAATCTTCTGCATGTGTCAGCCAGTTTTTCCAGCACCATTTACTGAATAGGTTCTCCTTTCCCCAGTCATTGGTGGTGGAGGTTTTGTCAAAGATGAGTTGCTTGAGAAATTGAGATTTTGCTTCTGGAATCTCTATCCTGTTCCATTGGTCTATATGCCTGTTCTTGTACCAATACCGGGCAGTATTTATTATTGCAGATTTATAATAGAGTTTAAAGTCTTGGAGTATAATACCACCTCTTTTTTTTTTGGGGTTTTTTGCTTTGTTGTTGTTTTTTATTTTAATCAATATTTTTTATTATGATATTGTGGGGTACAGTTAAGGGTTAGGTATACAAATATGCTTCGTTCAGGCACCCTTGTTGATAAAAGGTGTCTTCCCATACCCAGACAGATATTTACTACCGTTAATCCCATCTCCCTTCCCCTCACACCCCATAGTTTCCCACCACTGTCAGTCATTTTCTTATAGTATTACATTGGATGTTCAAGGTACATTATATGAGTGGGAACATGTGATACTCAGATGTTTGTTTCTGTGAGAGGTCACTCAGTATTATAGACTCTAGTTCCATCCAGGTTGCTGCAAAGTTCATGATTTTGTTCTTTTTTATGGCTGCGTAGTATTCCATCATGTATATGTACCACATTTTTTAAATCCAGTCCTCTTTGGATGGACCGCATGGTTGCTTCCAGGTTCTTGCTATTGTGAACAATGCTGCGATAAACATATATGCGCAGATATCTTTTTTATAGAGTGATTTGAGTTCTTCAGGATATATTCCCAGTAGGGGGATTGCAGGGTCATATGGGAAGTCAATATTTAGAGATTTTAGGAATCGCCATACTGTTTTCCACAGAGGTTGTACTAGTTTGCACTCCCACCAACAGTGTAGAAGTGTTCCCTTTTCACCACAACCACTCCAGCAACTGTTATTTTTTTGAGTTATTAATAATTGCCATTCTGACTGGAGTTAGGTGGTATCTCAGTGTGATTTTGATTTGCATCTCCCTGATTATTAGTGAGGTTGAACATTTCTTCATGTGTCTGTTGGCTGCTCGGATGTCTTCCTTTGAGAAGTGTTTGTTCATATCTTTTGCCCATTTTATAATGGGGTTGTTTGTTTTTTTCTTTTCAGCATGTTTGAGTTACTTGTAGATCCAAGATGTTAAGCCTTTGTCAGACCTGGTGTTGGTAAATACTTTTTCCCAGTCTGTAGGCTGTCTCCCTGATCTCTTCATGGTTTCTTCGGCTTTACAGATGCTTGTCAGTTTAATGAGGTCCCATTTGTCTATCTTATCTCTTATGGCCTGTGGGTTTCAGCTTTTGTTCAGGAATTGGATGCCAGTTCCAATTTTCATGAGGGTATGTGCTTAATTTTCTAAGGTTCTTATGGTTTGAGGTTTTACATTTAGGTCTCTGATCCATTTAGAGTTAATATTTGTGTAAGGGGATAGATAGGGGTCCTGTTTCAATCTTCTGCATGTGGTCAGCCAGTTTTCCCAGGACCATTTACTGAATAGGTTCTCCTCTCCCCAGTGGTAAGTGCTGGAGGCTTTGTAGAAGATTAGTTGGTTGAGAAATTGAGGTTTTGCTTCTGGAATCTCAATTCTATTCCATTGGTCTATATGCCTGTTCCTGTACCAATACCAAACTGTTTTGATTATTGTAGCTTTATAGTAAAGTTTGAAGTCTGGTAATGTGATACCACCTGCTTTGTTTTTTTGCTGAGGATTGTTTGGCTATTCTTGGTCATTTGTGTTTCCATATGAATTCCGGTATTGTTTTTTCTAGGCCTCAGAAGAATGTTGCTGGTAATTTGATGGATATTACATTAAATCTGTAGATTGCCTTAGGTAAGATGGACATCTTCACAATGTTGATTCTTCCAATCCATGAGCATTGGATATTTTTCCAATTGTTTGTGTCATCTTTGATTTCTTTGAGCAGTGTTTTGTAGTTTTCATTGTAAAGGTCTTTCATGTCTCTCGTTAGGAAGATGCCAAGGTATTTCATTTTTTTGTGGCTGTTGTGAATGGAATTGTGCTTTTTATTTGGGTTTCTGTTTGTTTATTATTGGTGTAAAGAAATGCGATTGTCTTGTGCACATTTATTTTATATTCTGAGACTTTGCCAAAGTTCTTTATCAGTGTAGGGAGGTTTTTGACAGATTCTCTTGGGTTTTCAAGGTACACGATCATGTCATCTGCAAAGAGAGATAGCATGACTTCCTCTTTTCCTATTTGAATACCCCTGATTGCTTTCTGTTCTCTGATTTCTCTAGCCAGGACTTCCAATACTATATTGAACAGGAGGGGTGAGAGTGGGCATCCTTGTCTTTTTCCAATTTCACAGGAAATGGTTCCAGTTTTTGTCCATTTAGGAGTATACTGGCTGTGGGTTTCTCAAAGATGGCTTTTACTATTTTGAGGTATGTTCCCCGTATGCCTAGATGTTTGAGAGATTTTATCAAGAAGGGGTGCTGGATTTTATCAAAAGCTTTTTCTATATCTAATGATATAATCATGTGGTTTTTGTTTTGACATCTGTATTTAATTACATTTATGGTTTTCCGAATGTTGAACCAGCCTTGCATCCCAGGGATGAAGCCTACTTGGTCATGATGGATGCTTTTTGAGATGTGTTATTGGATCCGGTTCGCTAGTATCTTGTTGAGAATTTTAGCATCTATGTTCATCAAAGATATTGCCCTGTAGTTCTCTTTCTTTGTTGGGTCTTTACCTGGCTTGAGTATCAATGTGATGCTAGCTTCATAGAATGATTTGGGGAGAGTTCCATCTTTCTCAATCACCTGAAATACCTTCAGTAGGGTTGGTATAAGCTCCTCCTTAAATGTCCTGTAGAATTCTGCTGGAAAGCCATCTGGTCTAGGGCTTTTTTTTTTTGTAGGTAGTTTTCTTTTTACGTAGTCAGTTTCCTTGATTGTTATTGGTCTATTTAGGGTCTCAATTTCTTCTTGTTTCAACCTAGGCAGATTGTGTGATGACAGAAAGTCCTCCCTTTCTGAAAGTTTTTCACGTTTGTTTCCATACAAGTGTACATAGTAGTGTCTAATGATCTTTTGTATTTCTTCAGGATAGATGTGACTTCATCTTTTGTGTTTCTGATTGTGTTCATTTGGGCTTTTTCTCTCTTTTTCCTGGTCAGTCTAGCCAGGGGACCATTGATCTTGTTTATTCTTTTGAAGAACGAGCTTTTTGTTTTGTTGATTTTTTTGTATTATCTTTTTGTCTTCTATGTCCTGGATTTGGGCTTTTATTTTGGTGATCTGGATTCTCCTGCTGAAATTAGGGTTTTTGTGGTCTTGCTTTTCTAGCTTCCTTAGGTGGCTTGTTAGGGTGTTAATTTGTGATCCTTCCATTTTCTTCATGTGCGTTTGTAGGGATAAATTCCCCCTTACTATAGCTTTCATGGCATCCCAGAGATTTTGGTAAGATGTTTTTTCATTTTCATTTGTTTCCAGGTATCTTTTAATCTCTGCTTTGATTTCATCATTGACCCAGGAGTTGTTTAGCATTATGCTGTTTAGTGTCCATGTTTTTGTGGGTTTGGGGGCACCTTGTTGGTGTTCATGTTCATTTTTATTCCACTGTGGTCCAAGAAAGTGCATGGTAAAATTTCAGTACTTTTAAATTTGCTTATGCTTGATTTATGGCCAAGTATGTGGTCGATCTTAGAGTACGTTTCATGTGGTGATGGGTAGAATGTGTATTCTGTGGTCTTTGGATGGAGGGTTCTGTAGGTATTAATTAAGTCCATTTGATCAAGAGTCACATTGAGGTTTCAGATCTTGTTACTAGTTTTTTTGTCCTGATGATCTGTCTAGAGTTGTGAGTGGGGTATTAAAGTCCTCAGTTATGATGGTATTGGAGTCGATACCTTTTTTTAGTTTACCTAGCAGCTGCGTTATGAAAGTTGTTGCTCCTATGTTCAGTGCATATATGTTTAGGATGGATATTTCTTGTTCATGAATTGAACCTTTTATCATTATGTAGTGGCCCTCTGTATCTTTTTAAATTTTTGATAGCTTAAAGGGTATATTGTCTGAGATTAAGATCATGACTCCTCCTTTCTTTTGTGTTCCATTAGCCTGTAAATGTGTTTCCCATCTTCTTACTTTGAGTCTGTGAATGTCTTTGCTAGTGAGGTGAGTCTCTTGAAGGCAATAGATTGTTGCCTGGTGATATTTTATCCATTTTGCCATTCTATGTCTTTTCAGTGGTGCATTTAGTCCGTTCACATTCAAACTAATTATTGAAATGTGAGAGTTGATCTCTATCATAATGTTCTTACAGAGTTGTTGTTCTTCCTGTTTGTGTATTGTCTTTTTTTGGCTTTAGAGATGGATCATATGTGTTTTTAATCTTTTGCCTGTACTCTTGTGAAGAACGTGGTTGTTCTTTTTTCCTTTTTTCTGTGTTCAATACTTTGTCAAGTGTTTCTTGTAGAGGTGGTCTGGTGGCAGCGTAGGTTCTTAGGGATTGGATATCTGGGAAAGATTTCAATTCTCCCTCACTGATGAAGCTTAGCTTGGCTGAATAGGTTATTCTCAGTTGAAATGTTTACCTTTTAGAACTTTGAAGATAGGGCTCCAAGTTCTCCTAGTCTGGAGTTTTTCTGTAGATAAATCTGCTGCTATTCTAATTGGTCTTCCCTGGTAGGTAGTCTGACCTTTTTCTCTTGCAGCCTTTAGGATATTTTCTTTTATACCTACTTTGTTTAGGTGAATTATTACATGTCTGGTGGTTGGTCTTCTCATTTGTTGTCTTGCAGGGGTTCTCTGAATCTCTTGTGTTTGAATTTTTTCATCACTGATGAGATGAAGGAAGTTTTCTTGAATGATTTCATGAAATGTTTGTTCTAGTGTGGCCTCTGTTTCTCTCTCTGCCTCAGGAAGGCCAATTGCTCTTAGGTTCGGTCTCTTGAAGTGATCATTCATCTCTTGAAGGTTTTGTTCTGTCTTTTTGAGCTTCTTTTCTATGTTTTTGATGGTTTGGGTTAGTTCTGTGTTTTGGTCTTCAAGCTCTGAGATTCTTTCTTCTGCTTGGCTGATTCTGCTTTCCATGCTTATTAGTTTGTCATTTATTTCCATCACAGTATTCTTTACTGCTGTTATTTCTGACATCAGCTCCTTCCTGTTTTCCTCTTGTCTCTCCTCAATTTTTTAAATTCTCTCTATTAATGTCTTGATGTCTGGGTTTGTTGCATGTGACCAGTCATTCTGGGGGCTCTTCATTGTTTTTGTTCCAGAGTCTGTTTTCTTAGTGTCTGACCTCCCAGGGATCTGTGTGAGACCTATATTCTTCTTTTCGTTTGTCTTCATTTGTACTGTTTTTTTCCCCTCCCGACTTTTTCCTTCCTTCCATGTCACCATCTCTTTAATTTTGTTATTCAGGGGTAGAGGGGTTGCTTTTACTTCTGTTTGTTCAATCTCCTATTCTTCTTTATGTATGCCCTCTTACTTTGTTCAATTGTGGAGTTGCACTGTAGGTTGGGGGTGGTCCTTTTTGTAGTCTTGATATTTACTTAAGGGGGGAGCTGTGATTCAAAACCTATCTGCAGGTCCTGGTATCTGCTGACAGGTGTATGGATAATCTGAAACCCACTTCCCACTGCCTTGGAATCTGTCTGTGCAGTGGGGCTGTAGGTTTACTCCCTGAAATAAAATGAGGTTAGCAGAGGGAAGAGAGTGGAGCAGACAGTGGAGGGAAGAGAGGGGTGGAGAGAGAGAGAGGAGTAAGGGGGGAAACAGACGAGTGTACCAATAAATGGAGAGAGAGACCTAAACTGAAACAGATAAAAACAATAGACCATTGCTACAGACTAACCAACTCCCATAGAAAAAAAAATTAAAACATGCAATGATGCTAACAAACAAGCTAACCCATCTCCTTATTGGTGTGCTGTTCCTCTATACAAAGATATGGTTTACAGAGAGGAGAAAAGAGAAGAAAAGGAAGAGAAAAAAAAAAGAAAAAAAAGGAACAAAACAGTAGGATTAGAATCAAGTCATTAAACTAACAGAACCAATCGAGCACAATCTGAGACTTTTCCTTTAAGTCCAGTGTCCTTTTAGCTCTGATTTGTAGCTGTCTTCTCAAGCTGGTAAATCAGTTAACAGTTGGGGTCAGTTGCCCCTGGCCTGCTGTGAAGGACAGTTCAGATCACCCTCAGTTCACCATTCAAATTTGGCCTGTGTCTGTTTTTCAAGCTTGTTTTGCCCGTTTTGGTGTTGTTACCTTGAATCGCCAGCAGGTGGTGCCATCTCAGCTGCTCGCCCCAGAGTGAGTGGAGCTGGACAGGAGCCGGGAAGAGGCAAGAGATGGAAGCCTGCCTCAGGGCACATGGGAGGAGACCCACGGCCAGCAGGACATCATGGTGGCAGCACAGGTGGCAGCGATCCCAGCAGATCTTGCTTGCAGAGTCTTCAAGGACTGAAGTCGTGGATTGCCTCAGGCCCGGGTGGCGTGATGCACTATGGCTGCCATGGAGGCTGCAGTGGCACTGGAGGCTGCTGTGTCTGTGGCTCCCCTGGGGAGAGAGCCAGAGACCCTCTGTGTTCTCCTTTGCAGAGGTCTCATAGACCAGCCTGCCCCATCGCCATCTTGCCGGAAGTCCTGTTTTTTTGTTTTTTGTTTTTGCTGAGGATTGTTTCGGCTATTCATGGATTGTTTTGCCTATTCTTCATCATTTATATTTCCATATGATTTCCTGTATTGTCATTTCCAGGTCTCAGAAGAATGCTGCTGACAATTTAATGGATATTGAGTTAAATCTGTAGATTGCCTTGGGTAGGATGCACATCTTAATAATGCTGATTCTTCCAATCCATGAGCATGGAATATTTTCCCATTTATCTGTGTCATCTTTGATTTCTTTGAGCAATATTTTGTAGTTTTCATTGTAAGGGTCTTTCACATCTCTCATTAGGAAGATGCCAAGGTATTTGATTTTTTTTCTGTCTATTGTGAATGGGATTATACTTTTTATTTGAGTTTCTGTTTGTTGGTTGGTGGTGTATAGAAATACCACTGGCTTTTGCACATTGACTATATACCCTGAGACTTTGCCAAAGTCCTTCATCAGTACAAGGAGGTTTTTGACATATTTTCTTGGGTTTTTGAACTATAAAATCATGTTATCTGCAAAGAGGGATATCTTGACTTCCTCTTTTCTTCTTTGGATATCGCTAATCTTCTCCTCTTGTCTGATTGCTCTAGCTAGGACTTCCAAAACTATGTTGAAAAGGAGGGGTGAGAATTGGCACCCTTGTCTTGTTCTGGTTTTCAGGGGAAATTTCTGTCTGTTTAACAGTATGCTGGCTGTGGGTTTCTCATAGATGACTTTTACTATTTTGAGGTATGTTCCACTTAAGCCTAGATGTTTGAGTGTTTTTATCAAGAAAGGGTTCTGGTTTTATCAAAAGCTTTTTCCACATCAAATGATACAATCATGTGGTTTTTGTTTTTCCATCTGATGATGGATTTAATTACATTTATAATCCTACAAATGTTAAACCAGCCCTGGGGATGACGCCTGCTTGGTCATCGTGAATAATTCTTGAAATGTATTGTTGAATTAGATTTGCTAGGATCTTGTTGAGAATTTTAGCATCAATGTTCATCAAGGATATTGGCCTGTAGTTCTCTTTTTTTGTTGGAGCTTTGCCTGGTTTGGGTATAAATGTGATATTAGCTTTGTAAAATAATGTGGGAAGAGTTCCATCTTTCTTGATTGCCTGAAATATTTTCAACAGGATTGGTATCAGTTCCTCCTTGTATGTTTTGTAGAATTCTGCTGGAAAGTCATCTGGTTCAGAGTTTTTTTTGTGTGTGTGTAGGTAATTTTCTTATGACATAGTCAATTTCTTGGATTGTTATTGGTCTGTTTATGGTCTCAATTTCTACTTGTTTCAATTATTAGGTTCCTTTAGGTTTTCAAGTTTGTTTCCATATAAGTGTACATAGTAGTCTCTGATAATCTTTTGTATTTCTTTGAGGTCATCTATGACTTATCTTTTGTATTTCTGATTGTGCTTATTTGTTTTTTTTCTTTTTCTTGGTTAGTTTAGCTAGTGGTTCATCAATCTTGTTTATCTTGTCAAATAACTAGTTTTTTTTGGTTGACTGTTTTGTATTATATTTTTGTTTTCTGTGTTTGAATTTGGGCTTTTATGAAAGAAAGAAAAAAAGAAAGACAGACAGACAGAAAGAAAATAAACAAAACAACCACATAAACAACCAGCATGGTAAGTGGAATAGGGCCAGACTCGGTGGCTCAGCCTGTAATCCCAACACTTTGGGAGGCCAAGGCTAGTGGATTGCCTGAACCCGCGGGTTCAAATCAGCCCAGGCAACTTGGTGAGACCTCGTCTCTACAATAAATAATAATAATAAAAATAGCCAGGCATAGTAGGGGGTACTTGTAGTTCTGGCTCCTTGGAAGACTGAGGCAGAAGGATCACCAGAGCCCAGCAGGTTGATGCTGGGGTGGCCATGAGTGTGCTACTTCCCTCTAGACTGGGTGACAGAGTGAGACTCCTACTCAAAAAGAAGAAATAAATACAATTAAAAATTAAAAAAATAAAAACATAAATGGAATAGTATTTTACATATCATTATTAGCCCTGAACATAAATGGTCTCAATTCCCCACTAAAAGATATAGACTGACAGAATAGGACTTTTAAAAAAGCACTATCTAAATAGCTTCTGCCTTTAAAAGATATATTTAACAAACAAAGATTCCTATAGACTGAAGGTAAAGGGATGAGTGGAGAAATCCTGCAAATGGAAGCTAAAAACGAGCAGGAGTAGCCATTTTCATATAAGATAAAACAAATTTTGTGTTAGTAACAGTAAAAAAATGACAAAGATGGTTATAATATGATGATAAAGGAATGAATCCAACAAGAAGACAAAATAATTTTAAATATATATGTACCTAACATCAGAACCCAAAGCTTTATAAAACAGTCTGCTAGACCTAAAAAAAAAAAAAAAAAAAAGAGAGATAGACAGAAATGCAATGATATTGGGAGATTTCAACACTCCACTGACAGCAGTAGACATATTGTCAAGGCAGAAAGTCAACAAATAAATATTAGAGTTAAACTAGACCATAGAGTAAATGGAATTAACAGACATCTACAGAAAATTCCATCCCCAAACTACAGAATATACATTTTTGTCATTAGGGCATGGAACATTATTCAAGATGGGCCATATGATAGGCCACAAATCAAGTCCTAATAAATTCAAAAAAATCTAAATTATATCAAGCACCTTCTCAGACCACAGTGGAATAAAAATAGAAATTAATCCAAGAAGAACTCATGAAACCAAACAAAAACATGGAAGGTAAACAATCTGCTTCTGAATGATTCTTGGGCCAACAGAAAAATCAAGATCGAAAATTTAAAATTCCTCAAAATGAATGAAAAAATTAAACAATTTATTGAAATCTCGTGACATAGCCAATAATGAAAAGATCACCTATCAACAACCTAATGTCACACCTCAATGACCTCAAAAAACATGAATAAATGAAGCCTAAAGTTAACAGAAAAAAATTAAATGAAGAAGATCAGAATGGAACTAAATAAAATTGAAATTGAACAATATAAAGGATCAATGAAACAAAAAATTATTATTTGAAAAGATAAAAAAGGCTGGGCTTGGTGGCTCAGCTTGTAATCCCAGCAATTTGGGAAGCTGAGGCGAGTGGAGTGCCTGAGCTCACAGGTCTGAGACCAAACCGGGCAACTTGGTGAGTCCTCGCTTCTACTATAAATAAAAAATTATCTAGGCTTGGTCACACACCCGTGTAATTCTGGCTACTTGAAAGGCTGAGGCAGAAGGTGGATGCTGGTGTGGCCATGAGTGCGCCACTACCCTCCAGCCTGGGTGACAGAGTGAGACTTCGACTCAAAAAAAGAGGAAAAGACTAAAAAAAACTGATAGACCACTAGCTAAGTTAGATTGGAAATAAAGAAAGAACATTCAAGTTGGCTCAATCAGAAATGAATATGTAGATATTATAATTGATATGCCAGAAATACAAAAAGTATTAAAGATTATTATGAGCACTTCTACAGAAACAAACTAGGCAATCTAGAGAAAATGGATAAATTCTTGGAAACATACAGCCTCCCAACCTTTAATTTCTAATTTCAGAAAAAATTAGAAATCCTGAAGACCAATAATGAGTAATGATATTGAAACAGTGATTAAAAGTCTCTCAACAAAAAAAGTTCAGGTCCTGATAGACTCACAGCTGAATTCTACCAGAATTTCAAAGAAGAGCTGGTAACAATTGTACTGAAGTTGTCCCATAATATTGAAAAGGAGGGACTTCATTCTGAGAACCCAGTATCACCCTGAGACCAAAGCCAGGAAAAGTCACAACAAAAAAAGAAAACTACAGACCAATACTCCTTGTGAGTATAGATGCAAAAATCCTCAAAAAAATATGAGCAAACGGAATTAACAGTATATTAAAAAAAAAATCCACCATGATGAAGTGGATTTTACCTCAGTATGCAAGGATGGTTCAACATATAGAAGTCAATAAGCATGATACACCACAGAAACAAAATTTAAAACATGAAATTAATAATAGTTGAACAAGATGGCAATGGCATAGGTGGACTTTTGAAATTCTCCCAACGTGAGTTCCCAAAAAGACTCTTACTTTTCTTCCCCCATCCCCCAGCACACCACCAGCTGGGCTGGTCCGAGGCCGGGGACCTTCGGTCCCACGCAGGGCTGGATATTGCGGCCCCCTGCTGCTGCTGTTCCACCGTGTATGTGGGAGTCTTGGGACCCAGCTCCCTTCCTGGCTACATCGTACCTGCCCAGCACCCAGTACCAAGTCTCTGGTCACTCAGAGAGGCTCTGGGTGCCCACCCCTCAGAAACACCGGTCCCACTCCTGGATGAATTACCCTGTGGAGGTCCCAGGGCCACTCTTGCTGCTTACCACCTGTCCTTTTGAGATTCAGAGCTCTGGAGCTCTGGGCCCACCCTGGCTGAGGCACTCAGCATGTGACCCCAGGCTTGGGGGCCCAGACAAGCAGAGAGAAATGGATCTGCAGGAATTGCCTCGGCCATTCTCCAGGCAGAGACTTCCATTGCCCCATGCACCTATCAACAAACCTGACCTCAGTTCCCAAGGTAACTTCAGGAAACAGGAGACAAAGCCCCACCCCTATGCTGAATCAGACAAAGCAACCCCCAGGCATCTAGTACCCAGTATCAAGCCACCAGTCACTCAGGGAGGCTCTGGGTGCCCACCCCTCAGAAACACCGGTCCCATTCCTGGCTGAAGTACCCTGTGGGGGACCCAGGGTCACTCTAGCTGCTTACCACCTGCCCTTTGGAGCTTCGGAGCTCTAGAGCTCTGGGCCCATCCTGGCTGAGGCAGTCAGCATGTGCCTCACTGACTAAAACAAACAAACAAACACAAACTGCAAGTAAATCTAGCTGCTTGCAACGAAAAAGAAATGGGAGAGGCCAGAGATTACAGCTGAAGTGACTTTAGTCTGATTACTTATTTTGACTTATAATTTTTATCATTTTGACTGCTTGTTTTGATCACGTTTGTTGTTTACCTTCTGACTTACACTGTTTCTTGATTTTATTGGTCTGTCTCTGTGTAGCTATCAATATTCTTTAGGGAATCTTACGTGTCTTTTTTCACTTCTTTCTGGCCTTGTGTCTCTTTCTCACCTGACAGTTGGTATGTGTGTCTATTTTCCCTCTCGCTCTTCTCTCTTTCTAACTTCCTATTGACCCCCCCTTCCTCCAGTATTTTCCTCTTTTATACCCCCTTTTTAATCTCGGAACTAAGAGTACATATTGCTGATTGGACAGATTGTAAGGCAGAGGGAAATAGGTTCCAGTGTGCTCATACACCTGTTCGTGGATACTAGAATCAGCATATACATTCAGAACCACAGCTTCCCCCTTAATTAAACCTCAAAATTGAAAAAAGTACAGATCGCAGCCTACACTCCAACCTCAAAAGTGAACAAAGCCAGAAGACCCTCATAAGGAAGAACTGGATATTGCAGTAGAGAAATAAAAGCAACTCCACCTTCCCTCAAAAACAGGATTAAAGAAGGAGAGGGAAAGGGGGGAGAGACAGAAAAATCTACACAAATGAAGAAAAACCAAAAGAAGAGTATGGTTCTCTCCCAGACCCCTGGGAGGACAGACACTGAGAAAACTGATTTTGGAATGCATACAATGAAGAGCCCCCATAATGAAGGGTCTCAAACAGAAACCTACATTTCAAGACATTAATGGAGAGATTAAAAAGAAGTGAGGAGACACAAGAAGAAACTAGGAAGGAGCTGTTATCTGAGATAACAGTAATAAAGAGTACTGTGAATGAAATAAATAACAAACTGAGAAGCATGGAAAGCAGAATTACCCAAGCAGAAGAAAGAATCTCAGAGCTTGAGGACCAAAATATAGAACTAACCCAAACTCTTGAAAACACAGAAAATAAGCTCAAAAAGACAGAACAAAACTTCAAGAGATAAGCGATTACTTCAAGAGACAGTACCTAAGAGTAATTGGGCTTCCTGAGGCAGAAAGAGAGACAGAGACCACATTGGAACAAACTTTCCATGGGATCATTCAAGAAAACTTCTCCTATCTGATCAGTGATGCAAAAATTCAAACACAAGAGATTCAGAGAACCCCTGAAAGACAACATATGAGAAGACCAACTCCTAGACACATAATAATTTGCCTAAACAAAGTAGGCATAAAATAAAAAATCCTACAGGCAGCAAGAGAAAAAGGCCAGATCACCTACCATGGAAGACCAATCAGAATAGCAGCAGATTTATCTACAGAAACCCTGCAGGCTAGGCTAGCTTGGAGCCCTATCTTCAAAGTCCTAAAGGATAAACAATTTCAACGAAGAATAACCTACCTGGCCAAGCTAAGCTTCATAAGCAAGGGAGAATTAAAATCTTTCCCAGATATCCAATCCCTAAGAATTTATGCTGCCACCAAACCACCTCTACATGAAACACTGAAGAAAGTACAAAACACAGAAGGAAAGGAAAAAAGAACAATGTTCTTCACAAGAGTGCAGGGAAAAGAATAAAATATACATGAACCAACCCCAAAACCAAAAGAAAGACCAAAAAAAAAAAAAAAAAAAACCAAGTGGAAGAACAACAACTCTATAAGAACTCTGTGATAGGAATGAACTCTCACATTTCAATAATTAGCCTGAATGTGAACGGACTAAATGCACCACTTAAAAGACATAGAATGGCAAAATGGATAAAATATCACCATGCAACAATATACTGCCTTCAAGAGACCAATTTCAGTAGTAAAGACATATACAGACTCAAAGTAAGAGGATGGTAAACAAATTTTCAGGCAAATGGAGCACAAAAGAAAGGAGGAGTCGCAATCCTAATTTCAGACAAAATACCATTTAAGCTATAAAAAATTAAAAAAGATACAGAAGGCGACTACATAATGATAAAAGGTTCAGTCCATCAATAAGAAATATCTATCCTAAACATATATGCACCCTACATAGGTGCGCCAACTTTCATAAAGCCACTTCTAGGAAAACTAAAAAAAGATATTGACTCTAGCACCATCATAACTGGGAACTTTAATACCCCACTCACAAACCTAGAGAGATCATTGGGACAAAAAATCAGCAAGGAGATCTGGAACCTCAATGTGACTCTGGACCAAATGGACTTAATTGATACCTACAGAACACTCCATCCAAAGACCACAGAATACACATTCTACTTATCACTGCATGGAATGTACTCTAAGATCGACCACATACTTGGCCATAAATCAAGCATAAGCAAATTTAAAGGGACCGAAATTCTACCATTCACCTTCTCAGATCGCAGTGGAATAAAAGTAAACATTGACACCAACAAGGTCCCCCCAAAACCCACAAGACATGGACACTAAACAGCATGATGCTAAATAACTCCTGGGTCAATGATGAAATCAAAACAGAGATCAAAAGATACCTGGAAACAAATGAAAATGAAGAAACATCTTACCAAAACCTCTGGAATGCCTTGAAAGCTATAGTAAGAGGGGAATTTATATCCCTACAAACACACATGAAGAAATGGAAGGAACACAAATTAACAGCCTAACAAGCCACCTAAGGAAGCTGGAAAAGCAAGACCACAAAAACCCTAATTTCAGCAGAAGAATCCAGATCACCAAAATAAAAGTCCAAATCCAGGACATAGAAGACAAAAAAATCAATGAAACAAAAAGCTGGTTCTTCGAAAGGATAAACAAGATCAATGATCCCCTCGCTAGGCTGACCAAGAAAAAATGAGAAAAAACCCAAATAAGCACAATGAGAAACACAAAAGATGAAGTCACTTCTGACCCTGAAGAAATACAAAAGACCATTAGAGACTACTGCGTACACTTGTATGGAAACAAACTTGAAAACCTTAAGAAAATGGAGGACTTTCTGACATCAAATAACCTACCTAGGTTGGAACAAGAAGAAATTGAGACCCTAAGTAGATCAGTAACAATCAAGAAAATCGAGTACGTAATAAGAAAACTACCTACAAAAAAAAGCCCTGGTCCAGATGGCTTTCCAGCAGAATTCTACAAAACATTTAATACCAATCATACTGAAGGTATTCCAGGCGATTGAAAAAGATGGAACTCGCCCCAAATCATTTTACGAAGCCAACATCACATTGACACCCAAGCCTGGTAAAGACCCAACAAAGAAAGAGAACTACAGGTCAATATCTTTGATGAACATAGATGCTAAAATTCTCAACAAGATCCTTGCAAACTGGATTCAACAATACATCTCAAAAATCATCCATCATGACCAAGTAATCTTCATCTCTGGGATGCAAATCTCGTTCAACATTTGTAAAATCATAAATGTCATTAAATACATCAACAGTTGTCAAAACAAAAACCACATGATTATATCATTAGATGCAGAAAAAGATTTTGATAAAATCCAGCACCCTTTCTTGATAAAAACCCTCGAATCTAGGCATACGGTGAATATACCTCAAAATGGTAAAAGCCATCTACGAGAAACCCACAGCCAGCATACTCCTAAATGGACAAAAATTGAACCATTTCCCCTGAAAACTGGAACAATACAACAATGCCCACTCTCACCCCTCGTGTCCAACATAGTATTGGAAGTCCTGGCTTGAGCAATCAGAGAAGAGAAGGCAATCAGGGGTATCCAAATAGGAAAAGAGGAAGTCACCTTATCTCTCTTTGCAGATGATATGATTGTGTACCTTGAAAACCCAAGAGAATCTGTCAAAAACCTCCTTACACTGATAAAGTCCTTTCGCAAAGTCTCAGGATACAAAATAAATGTGCAAAAGACAATCACATTTCTTTACGCCAATAATAAACAAACAGAAACCCAAATAAAAAGCACAATTCCATTCACAATAGCCACAAAAAAATGAAATACCTTGGCATCCTCCTAACCAGATACGTGAAAGACCTTTACAATGAAAACTACAAAACACTGCTCAAAGAAATCAAAGATGACACAAACAAGTGGAAAAATATCCAATGCTCATGGATTGGAAGAATCAACATTGTGAAGATGTCCATCTTACCTAAGGCAATCTACACATTCAGTGCAATACTCATCAAATTACCAGCAACATTCTTCTCAGGCCTAGAAAAAACAACACAGGAATTCATATGGAAACACAAACGTCCAAGAATAGCCAGAACAATTCTCAGCAAAAAAAAAAAAAAAAAAAAAAAAAAAAAAAAAGCAGGTGGTATCATATTACCAGACTTCAAACTTTACTATAAAGCTACAATAATCAAAACAGATTGGTGTTGGTATAGGAACAGACATATAGATCAATAGAATAGAATTGAGATTCCAGAAGCAAAATCTCAATTTCTCAACCAACTCTTCTTCGACAAAGCCTCCACCACCTACCACTGGGGAGAGGAGAACCTATTCAGTAAATGGTGCTGGGACAACTGGCTGACCACATGCAGAAGATTGAAACAGGACTCCTATCTATCTCCATGCACGAAGGTTAACTCCAAATGAATCAGAGATCTAAATGTAAAACCTCAAACCATAAGAACCTTAGAAAAGGAAGCACATACCCTCATGGAAATCAGAGCTGGCATCCAATTTCTCATCAAAACCTGAAACTCACAGGTCATAAGAGAGAAGATAGACAAATGGAACCTTGTTAAACTGATAAGCTTCTGCAAAGCCAAAGAAACCATTAAGAGAGCTTGGAGACAGCCTATAGACTGGGAAAAAGTATTTGCCAACATCAGGTCTGACAAAGGCTTAACATCTTGGACCTACAAGGAACTCAAACATGCTGAAAAGAAAAAAACAAACAACCCCATTATAAAATGGGCAAAAGATATGAACAGACACTTCACATAGGAAGACATCTGAGCAGCCAACAGACACATGAAGAAATGTTCAACCTTGCTAATCATCAGGGAGATGCAAATCAAAACTACACTGAGATACCACCTAACTCCAGTCAGAATGGCAATTATCAACAACTCAAAAAATAACAGCTGCTGGAGAGGGTGTGGCGAAAAGGGAACACTTCCACACTGTTGGTGGGAGTGTAAACTTGTGCAACCTCTGTGGAAAGCAGTGTGGCGATTCCTAAAAGCTTTAAAAATCAACCTCCCATATGACCCCACAATCCCCCTACTGGGAGTATATCCTGAAGAACTCAAATCACTCCATAAAAACAATACCTGCACACTTATGTTTATCGCAGCATTGTTCACAATAGCAAGAACCAGGAAGCAACCATGCTGCCCATCAAAAGAGGACTAGATTAAAAAAATGTGATACATATTCACGATGGAATACTACACAGCCATAAAAAAGAACAAAATCATGAATTTCGCAGCAACCTGGATTGAACTAGAGTCTGTAATACTGAGTGACCTCTCACAGAAACAAAGATCCGAGTATCAAATGTTCTCACTCATATAATGTACCTTGAACATCCAATGTAATACTATAAGAAAATGACTGACACTAGTGGGAAACTATGTGGGATGTGATGGGATTAACGGTAGCAAATATCTGTTTGGGTACGGGGAAACACCGCTTATCAACAGGTTACCTGAATGAAATGTATTTGTATACCTAACCCTTAACTGTACCCCACAATACCATAATAAAAAATATTGATAATAAAAATAACAAAAAAACCCCAAAGAAACCACATGAAATTATATGAACATTTCAACAGATGCAGAAAGATATTTGATAAAATCCAGCATCCCTTCATGATTAAAACCCTCAGAAAAATAGGCATAAAGGGAACATTCCACAAAATAATAAAAGCCATATACAAGAAACCCACCGCCAATATCATCCTGAATGGAGAAAAGTTGAATACATTTCCCCATAGAACTGGAACAAGCCAAGGATGCCCACTTTCATCACTCCTATTCAACATAGTACTGAAAGTCCTAACCAGATATCTGCACTCTTATCTTCACTACAACATAATTCAAAGTTGCAAAGATATGGAATCAACCTAAAGGCTCATCAGCTGATCAGTGAATAATGAAATGTGATATATATACACTACTGAATGTATATATCAGCTTTCAAAAAAAGTTGAAATACGATTTTTTGCAGTAACTTTGATAAAATTGGAGAACATCATCCTAAGTGAACAAAAAATCGAACATCACATGTTCTCATTTGTGAGTGGGAGATAAACTAAGGATCTGCCAAGGCATACAAAGGGTATAGTGGACACTGGAGACTCAGAAAGGGGAGGAGGGAAAAGGGTGGAGGGATAATCAGCCGGGCGTGGTAGTGAACGCCTGTAGTTCCAGCTACTTAGAAGGCTGAGGCAGAAGGATCGCCGGAGCCCAGCAGGTCGAGGCTGCAGTGGCCAGGAGCATCCACTGCACTCCAGCCTGGGCGACAGAGTGAGACTCCAACTCAAAAAAAAAAAAAAATCACCTAACAAGTGCAATGTGCACAGGTGTTGTTGGATATACTTAAAGCTCAGACTTCGTCACTACTATACAATGCAAGCATGTAACCAAAAACCATTTATACTCCCGAAAGCTAACAAAATAAAGAAAAAAAATTAAAAATGAAATAAAATGTGGGCAATTTAATATATGTAAATTTGTAACTTAATAAAATAACAGATTTTGAGCCCTCCCCACTTATCCAATCTCCTTCTAAATGAAAAATGCACAAACTTTTAACATCTTTAATTGATTTTCCTTTTCTAGTGAAGAATCATGCTAAACAAAATAGATTAAAAGCACAAGTTATCAACCTCCCCCCCCATTTCCTACCAGTGCTATGACCTACTTCAGTTGTTAAAGTGGCAAAACTATTATATAGTCACAGAGGGTAATTGTTTGTCTTGTTCCATACTTTTTTTTCTTAAAGCATAGTTCTCTCTTTAAATAGTATAATGCATGGAGAAGATTGTAATAATAAGTCTACAATTACAACTAAACAATGAAGTATTGCTTGTTTCTTTTATGTCTCATGGACTATATAATGTGTCTGCAATTCATGAGAAATTTACATTCATTTTTCTCTATGACAGTGTAAGCCTGTAGAGAGAAAAGGCCTTGATAGAGATCAGGTTATTTTGCCCCAGTGCTCTCATTTGTCCTGGTCAAGGATGCATATTTAAGAATGTTTCCCTCAGTGCCATTATAATCAAGCCATTGTGAAGAAATGAAGTCCATACTGCTGAGACTTTTGTTCACCCTTAGTTATCATATTTATAATGAGTAAAAAGTTTCAATTTACTTTCTTAAATTTCTTAAACCATTTTCTCAATCATTCTATCTTCAGCAGGGGAATGACTTATTTTTAAGTCTGTCTATAACACAGAAACTACCGTTGAATTGCTCCTCTTTTCATAGAGGCACTGTTTGATAGAATACTTAGTAAAGAGACTCGTCAATACATTTTTAATCCTGAGTGCTGCATTATTTGTTCAGAACAAATATCATTATTTTGAATATTTGCTATATTTCAAAGAAAAATAGTTTTAAGAAAATAATACAAATGGGAAAGATTTAAGGCCTGAAAAAGTTTTGTTAAAAGCATATGGCAGTCCAACAAATGTCTCAGTGCCTTTTCATGTTGACTGTATTATGTCATCCTCCAGTGTTGATTGGGAACACAACCCAGGAGGTCAAGAGCATGTGTAAACCCACACAGAGGAAGAGAAAAGAGCACTTCTTAAGTCTCAAAAATCTTTACCTGATTTATTGTTGCCTATATTACTATTACTCACTAACAATTAAATTTGTTCTTTCTTCTCTTTGAAAATGATTCTGTATATGTGAGGGCATTTCTCCTCGTACTCTGAATCCGTTTTTTTTTTTTTTTTTTTTGGTTAGACAGTTTATACTGTTGTCACCATGGGACCTAAATTCAACATGTCCAGATCCAAATACATTAATCTCCTCCATAAATCAGCTCTTCTTTTTCTCTTCCTTAATTCTGTTTTAGCATCCTTCCAACAACCAAGATCCAGTCACATTTGACTTATTCCATATTTTTCATTCTCCCTCAAACCTGACAGTTCTGAAGATTTTGTCTACAAAGTGTCTCAAGAATCTCTTTTCCATGCCTACTCTAAAGTCTTATTCTAGGTGTTCATTATTTTCCTCTGAGTGTTACAGTAGCATGTAACTTTTCTTCCCTTCTTTAATTCCTCCTTTTCTATTCATCATGTACAGTCCCAGCCAGTTTGGTCTTTTTAAAATGCAGTCTTGCATCTATATATTTTAAAGAACTTAGTTATATTTATTAGTCTTTTGGAGAAATACTGATAAACTGAGAGGACAAATTATTAGTCACCACTCGCTATCATCTGCATTGGGTGAGTTTTTGTCTGACATGGTTGAGGAGTTGTTCAGCTTTCAGGGGCCTCAATGGTAATAGCCTTCATGATATCACCAGCCCTTTAGGATACAATGTTAAGATAATGTAGGGATATAGAGAATTAGAACAACAAGATTTCTTTGTGTTTCTCTGACTTCAATGAAATGTGCATATCTAACCTTTATTTTCAAGAATAGCTCTTTATGACCATTTTATTTTTCACATTATAAAATACATAGAAAACAATAAAATTACAATGTATAATACACTAAACTGGAAGGGATATGGGGGAATCTCTATGGTGCTTAGTGGAAAGATTCATTATTTTTATTTTTTATTTTTTGAGTTGGAGTCTCACTCTGTTGCTTAGGCTGGAGTGCAGTGGCACACTCACGGCCACTCCAGTGTTGACTTGCTGCATGCTGGTGATCCTTCCGCCTCAGCCTTCTAAGTAGCTGGAACTGCAGGTGTGCGCTACCATGCCTGGCTAATTTTGTATTTATTGTAGAGACGAAGTCTCACCAAGTTGCCCGGGTTGGTCTTGAACTTGTGAGCTCAGGCAATCCACTCACTTCCGTCTCCCAAAATACTGGGGTTACAGGTTGAGCCACCCAGCCCTTTATTTTCATTTTGTTTGATATGAATATATACTTTGTAGATATTAAATATTGAACATACTAAATATTTCCAAAAAACATCTCTCAGGGTTTTGTACTTGGTTCCATAAACATAACGTTTTAATATTAGGTTTTATGTTTTCAGTGGTTATATTTAATTCTATATTAATATTTTCAGATAATGAGCCCTTTACTTTCTTGACAGTCACTAGTAAAGAGAAATTTTGTTCACGTAGATATGTGATTTAATAAACTAAGACCATTTTTTACGATGATTCAAGTATTTGTGACCACTGAAATTGTATTTAAGGTAGCTCTATTTTCCCCCCTCAGATATAAAACTGAAATTATCGCCGTTTTTTTTTTTTTTGAGACAGGATCCTCCTTTGTCACCTAGGCTGGTGTGTAGTAGCACAATCATAGCTTACGTTAGTACCCAACCCTTAGGCTCAAGCATTCTGCTTCAGCCTCCTGAGTAGCTAGGACTACAGGCATGCGCCACCACACATCTGGTTAATTTTTAAAATTTTTTGTAAAGACAAGGTCTTGCTATGTTGCCCAGGCTGGTCTCAAACTCCTGGCCTCAAGTAATCCTCTTGCCTCAGCCTCTGAAAGGGCTGGGATTAGAGGCATGAGCCAATGCACCCAACCTTGAAATTATCTTTAATATTAATAGATTTTGAATCTATGTGAAATTTTGCATATCAGAATTTTAAAGTAATGATGAGGCTCTAAATTTCAGGTGCATTTTTAGAGCTATCACCTGAAGCAAGCTTGAATTAAAAATAGGACAACTTGGCCACAGAGCCACAAATACATGAAGGAAGGGATTCAGAGCTACTCCCTGGGTGATGCTCGCCAAGAATTTTGTCTGTCTTCCTTCCCCCTCCCCATTTCCATTCCTGCCTCCTGCTAGTCTGTTTAGGACTGCCTCCTGAGCTCCTGGACATCTGGGACCTGAGCACCTTTAGCAGCTCATGACTGAAGGTGCTCTTTCAGTCAACTCCTTGTCCTTGTTAGGCAACTGGCTGCTGGAAGAAATACCCAGGGGCTGCAGTACCCAACAATGGGCTACGGGTGCAGGCAGTGTACTTAACATGACAGGGGAACAGTAAGAACTGAGAACTAGCCTATTGTGCTCAGTGCCTTCAAGCCCGGTCAGAGGGGCTCATTGCCCAATGATCCCTGCCTGCACCCATGGCACCCTGCAGGCTTGGAGGATGGATATCTCAACATACCTGAACCCTTTACATAAACCAGTACTACAGCTTGCCCTGGCACAGGAGTTGGAAGGCACTGCTACTGAATTCTCTTTCTCTTAAATAAAACCATTTCATGGCTGCCTGCATTAGGACATCCTGTGCTGGCCTAGATAATTTTGGATTAACCTCAGACTTTTTCATCTGAACCTGCAAAAATAAACCTCCAGCATCAATCTAGAGATGACAATCCCTCAACTGAGAGTAAATTTCACACCATGGAAGCGATGGTCACTATCCTGTTCCCTGATATTCCTGACCAAATTGATCTCCAGCATATTTGTGTACATATTCTATCTCTGTTTAAACAGGACAACTTGTGTGGGAGCTTGTTTGTGCCAACTCATTTAAGCTGGGAACTGTTATTTCCAGAATAAGTCTCCTTGTGTGGCTCATGAACTTGTGTGAGAACTGGAAGTCAGAAGTGAAGAAGTGACCATTCTCTTGGACGGTGATTTTTATTGGCTGTAGTGAGGAGCAGAGGCAGAGAAGCTGCGTGGGCTCCCGCTTGCTCTGGCTCCTTCTGATTTGCGTCCAGACCCTCAACTGCTGGCCCCAGTGACCAACATCAGTCCCCAGGCAGCTTCCAGTTGCTTGTCTGAGCTCTCCCAGATGTGCTATCTATACAAAGTCAGCGGCTTCCTATAGTCCTTGCTTTGAGCTCCTCTTCCCAGTTCCATTTGCTGGATCTGGTTCTTAGATGGACTGGCAGGTGTCTCTTCTGGTCCTCCAACTCCCCCTTCTGGGATCTTCATTTCCCCAGCTCCTTCCACAATTGAGTGAGGGCAAACTTTGATGGCAGACTATTCCATTACCTTCATGGGGACTCTGCTCCCTGCCCGAATCTGGTCCCATATATCTTGCTCCCTAACGACCTCTTATTTCTTTAACTTTCTGGGTTCTGTTCCTTTGCTCAGCTGTGTCTTCCACAATAAATGCTTTCACTCTCTGTTAGTGATAGAAGAAATCTTATCCATCCTTTGAAGATTGATTTTCATTACCTATTTTTTCCTGAATTCCCTACTTTTTATGGGTCTCCTCTCATTGTGTTTTGTAGTAAGCCATTTTAATTCTTCCTAATAGAAAGCAAATTTCTTCCAAGACATGAACTATAACTTAATCCTCTTCTACTTTAAGGCAATGCATCATTTCCATATCTGATATTCAATGAATATTTGTTAAATTTAATTGAATATAATTACAAAATTAAAATCTCTGAGAAGGCTTGGGATTAGCCCAAGGGTATAATGTGAATTTAGTTAGTCTGTTAAAAATATGCAAGGCCAAGATCGCTAATAAAATGATAAGCAAGTTCATGATCTCAATGGGCTCATCTAAGACTGTCTTTTTATGATGTAGTTCACAATGCCAACTGAAGCATTCATCTAAGACTGTCTTTTTATGATGTAGTTCATAAATGCCAACTGAAGCATTTATTTTCCTTTCTTCAAAAACAATACCAAAGTAATTTTATAATTGAGCTCATGTTCATTCAGATTCAAATGATGTCAAGCTGTGTTTTTGTTGTCAAACCAGGTGAGTCTATATTTTTCTGCAAAAGAAATTTTCCATAAAATCCTAATACATTAAAACAGATAAAATTGGGGCAGCCAGGGACTGCGGCTTCTTTCCCCACCACCTGGCCTGTTGAACACCTCTGGGGAGCCTAGCACTCGATGCAACACAACTTAAAAACACAGTGTCGAGCCGGGCTCGGTGGCTCAGCCTGTTATCCCGCGCCTTTGGGAGGCTAAGGTGAGTGGATTGCCTGAGCCCGCGGGTTCGAGACCCGCCTGGGCAGCGAGACCTCATCTCTACAATAAATCAAAAAATCAACCGGGCGTGGTAGCTCATGCCTGTAATTCTGGCTACTTGGAAGGCTGAGGCGGAAGGATCGCCAGAGCCCAGCAGGTCGAGGCTGTGGTTGCCGGGAGCGGCCACTGCACTCCAGTCTGGGTGACAGAGTGAAACTCCAACTCAAAAAAAAAAACAAAACAAAAAAACACAGTGTCTTTACTTCTGAGGGTTCAATCTTACTGTGTAAAGACACAGCATATTAGAGATGCAGAACCTCAGGCCCCATCCTGGACCTACAGATTGGAATTTTCTTCTTTAGGAAGATTTCCTGAATGATTCTCTATGTTCAAGTTGCAGAATCATGAATTTAGAGGAGTTGGCAAATATTAGGATAGGAAAAGGAGACAGAGGGTGAATTTACATGTAGTAGACTTTGGAAATAAATTATACATAAATTATTTTCCATATATAATATGATTATGGGATAGGGTTGACCAGAGGACAAATGTGTGTAACATCTGGAAAGGAGGAAGCAGCAGCAATGATGCTCATAAGTTTTAGTGTAGGATTCCAAGGAGCTGCTGCTGCTCATGAAAGTGGCCACTGCTCTGCTGATTGACCTCTTTGGGATGGGACGTCACTGAGGCCCGCAGCTACCTCTGCAGCTATGTTAGACCTAGCTGGATTTCCTCCTTCAGTTTTTCCAGGCACATGTGTGGCCCATGGTGAAGGACAGCAGATTCCTGTGCCGACCACCAGAGTTGCAGTGAGGACACAGATATTTCTGCATATTCCTTTGTGAGTTGCTGTTGGCCTTCGTTGGTTCTAGTGTCTTTGTGAGTTGCTGTTGGCCTTCGTGGGTTCTAGTTTTTTCTTGATTTCTCCAGCTCTGTAGCCAGATTTCTTCTCCTGCTTCTAGCTTAGCTGACCTACAGCAACTTCGAACTCACCACCAGATGCAGAAGCAACTGCCTTGCGTAGACTTTCTCATCAACTCACCCTGTGGGTCCTGGTTAGTGATGTTCTTTCTGATTCTCCAAACCTCCCATCTAGAGCTTTCTTTCTCAGTTTCTCCCACAATTTTTAAGTTTAACTGTATTTGTTTAGTGATTTTAGAATTGTGTGGTACGTGTGAAGATTCTTACATAAGTAAATTGCATGCAGATGAGGTGTGGGCTTCTAGCAAGTCCGCTCTCCTCTTGGTAGTGGGCATGGTGCCTGGTGGGTGGTTGTGTGCCCTTGTCCTGCTCCCTTCTTCACTCCCTTCCCCTTTTAGCAGTGCCTAGTGTCAGTTGTTCCCACCTTTGTGCGCATGTGTCCAATGCTTAAGGCCCACTTATGAGTGAGAATAGGCAGTATTCAGTTCTTTGTTTCTGTGATAGTTCACTTAGAATGATGATCTCCAGTTGCATCAATGTTGCTGCAAAGGCCATGATTTTGTTCTGCTGTGTAGTAACTCATCATGCCTGTGTACCACATTTTCTTTATCTAGTCCGCTTTTGATGGGGATCTGGGTTGGTTCCATGCTTTTGCTATTCTGAATAGTGCTACAGTGAACATATATGTTCAGGTGTCTTTTTGGTAGAGCAATTTATGTTCCACTGCGTATATTCCCAGAAGTAGGATTACTGGATCGTATGGAAGTTCAATTTTTAGTTATTTGAGAAAATGCCTCACTACTTTCCACAGACTGAACTAGCTTATGTTCCCACCAACAGTGAAGTGTTTCCTTTCCTCTGAAACCTTGCCAATACCTGTTGTTTTTTGACTTTTTATTAACAGCCATCATAACTTGTATAAGGTAGTATTTCATTATAGTTTTGATTTGCATTTCTCTGATGATTAGTGAAGTTGAGGATTTTTTTCATGTATTTATTGGCTGCTTATAGATCTTCCTTCAAGAAATGTCTGTTTATGTCTTTTGCCCACTTTTAAATGGGTATTTTTCCCCTTGTCAATTTGTTTGAGTTATTTTTTGAGTTGAGGTCTTACTCTGTTGCTCAGACCAGAGTACAGTGCCTCCAGGACTGAATGGATCTTTCCTCTCAGCTTTCTGAGTAGCTGGAACTACAGGCAGGCTTCACCACATCCTGGTAATTTTTTGAATTTTTGTAGAGATGAGGTCTTGCTATGTTACCCAAGCTGGTCTTGAACTCCTGGGTTCAAGTAAGCCTCCCACCTTGGCCTCCTTAAGTGCTGGAATTACAGGCATGAACCACCATATTCAGCCATGTTTAAACTTCTTCATGAATCCCTTTCTCTATTTCACTGGGATCTGACTTCACTGGTTAAAATATAATAGATACCCTTACTGATTCCACTAGAAATTTCCCACCTTCTCCTTTAAGTGTAGCTGGTTGTACATGATACTTTGTAGATATATTCTTCTGACACAGCCTAAGGGTTTCTTTATGTCTTGAAAGGGAGAATTACTTTTTTCTAAGAGAACGGTCAAAATTTGATATCCTAAAAATAGTTTTTCTTTTTTGGTTTCTTGACGAGGCACACAGAACAGTCAAGATGTTACTTAGTGACTTTCTTTAGTAAATTTCATATAGATAATAAAAAACCCTAACCAGTGAGAACTAAATCAGGGGAGAAAGCTCAAGAGAAATGGGCTACTAGGAGAAAGAGAAAAGGGGTTATTGGAAAATATAATAGAATAATAATATACCAAAAGAGTTTCATACTGAGAAGCTAATCATCCCATTGGATCAGCCTCTGATATTTATTTGTCTTTAGCTACATTTTGGGGTTAATATTTCAGATGAACAAAATGTGAATTTAAAATAATCACAAAATACAAGATTGATTTTTTTCATTTTAATTAATGTAAAATTTGACCATAAAAAATGAGGCCATTTTTTACTCCTTCACACGAAATATTCTGTTTTATATCTTAGAAGTCTTTTTGTAATTTAATCTTAGTTATAAGATTGAAACAAATAGAAGTAACAGCTTCCCTTCTTCACATTTTAGTCTACTTAATGTGTAGCCAGACAACCATGAATGGACTCTGGAATTCATTCAATTTTTTAAAATTTTCCTTTCTTTACTTGGCCAGGTTATTTTAAAAAAAGAAAGAAAAAGAAACCTTACCTCTTTAGATATAAGCTTATTTCTTTTTAGTGAACACTTGTAAACCTAACCCTGAATTGTACTCCACATCTTTAAAATTAAAAATTAAAAAAAGAATAAGTCCCAATATTTTTTAGCTAACTTTGTGTATTTCAGGTAGTTGCCTTAGGAGTCCTAAGTGTTAGTATTTTCTAGAAGTTTATGCTGGAGTAATATAGAATGGGTGAATCTCTCACTATTTTCAACCAAGGAAAGCATTGCTAGTGTTGCTAGAAGAGTCTCTGGTACACAGTGTCTTTTGGCAAGAATCAGAACTCCACAAAGGCAGAGGCTTTAGGTTGTAAATTTTTTTCTTTTTCTTTCTTTCTTTCTTTCTTTCTTTCTTTCTTTCTTTCTTTCTTTCTTTCTTTCTTTCTTTCTTTCTCTCTCTCTCTCTCTCTCTCTCTCTCTCTCTCTCTCTCTCTCTCTCTTTCTTTCTTTCTTTCCTCTTTCAACACATACTTTTAAACACATAGTTGGCCTTAAAATAGTTGTCCACAACTTACCAAAGGGAGTTGGTTGATACAATGCAATCACAAGGACACAGATAAGGGAGAGGCAGGAGATCAGAGTGAGTACCAGGATACAGCTATGAAAGCAAAAGGTTGGAGTGATGCAGCTGCAAACCAAGGAGCGCTTCAGAAACTGGAAGAGCACAGAGTGGAATTCTCTCCTGGAGTTTCCAGAAGACACCAGTCCTGCCTGCACCTTGATTTCAATCTTTCAAGACTCTTTTCAGTGTTCTGACCTCTAGAACTGTAGGAGAATAAATTTGTGTTGTTTTAAGCCACTAAGTTTGTGGTAATTTCTTACTAGAGCAGAGAGAAAATTGATACACAGACAGCGTTTTTCCTTTGTGGCAAATGGCTTATTTATTTTGGGGTGATCTTTATAACTTTCTGACATTATTTGCATTATTTGACTGTTCTGAAGTTTGTAAGTGAAATAGAATTTTGTAAAGTTAATAATTCATTACCGATTTTCTCACCATCATCTTTGTTTCTTATTTTGAGATTCTTTAAAGTTTAATGAAGGTAATTTCACTATAAACTTATTCTAGTGTACTTAGACAATTTGGAATATGTTAGGTGATTTCTTTATTTCATCTCTATATATTTATATCTCAATATATTTACAAAGTGCTTTCCTAATGACTTTTTATTCATTATCTTATTTATTCCTCACAACAATCCCTAAAACTAGGTATTAGCCTTCTCCTTTCACAGATGAAGAAACAAGTTGAGTGGATCATTTTATCTTGCTCAGGGTCAACCAATTAGTAGATAACAGAGAAGATATTTGATCTCAAATATATCTGCCTCTGAAGGTAGGCTCTTGTTGCATTTTTTCATTCTGAGCCCATTGATAAAGATTACACACCACTGGGGATAGGAGAACCTATTCAGTAAATGGTGCTAGGAAAACTGGCTGACCACATGCAGAAGATTGAAACAGGACCCTACCTATCACCATACACAAAAGTCAACTCTAAATGAATCAAAGACTAAACATGAACGTCAAACTATGTGAATCTTAGAAAACGCAGGAGACACCTTTACAGAAATTGGTGTAGGCAACCAATTCCTGATCAAAACCCTAGGTATCCATGTTATAAGAGATGAGATAGACAAATGGGACCTCATTAAACTGAAAAGCTTCTGCAAAGCAAAAGAAACCATCAAGAGAGTAGGGAGACAGCCGACAGAATGGGAAAAAATATTTTCCAAATATATCTGACAAAGGCCTAATATCCAGGATCTACAAGGAACTCAAACATGCCAGAAGGAAAAAAGCAAACAGCCCCATTAAAAAGTGGGCAAAATACATGAATAGACACTTCTCAAAAGAAGATAAATGGGCAACCAACAGACACATGAAAAAGTGTTCAGTCTCACTAATCATCAGAAAAATGCAAATCAAAACCACAATGAGTACCACTTAATCCCTAAGAATGGCCATCATTAATAAAACAAACAATAATAGATGCTAATGAGGATATGGAGAAAAGGGAACACTTCTACTCTGCTGGTGGGAATCCAAACTAGTTCAACCTCTATGGAAAACAGTGTGACAATGTTGGGAGCCGGCCACAGAGGCCCACTGAGCATTAGGGATCAGGAAGGGCCATTGACCCCGAGACCACTAGGATGCATTTGGGAGCTATTGACCCCATTTCCTCCCCCTTTCTACTCAGCACTAACCAGATTAAGCTCCTGTGAGCTCAAAACATAAAAACTCTGAGACCGGGACGAACACAAGCTAACTTTAGAAGCTTATTGCTCCCATTCTTCCGCAAACTGCACTTTTATCTTTCACACAACTTATAATTAAAACTCATGTCACATCTAAGAGCCTTAGTATTGGTCACAGGCTTCCGGGTCATGATCTTAAAATTTATTGAAGGTGTAAATTGTAGAATATAGTTTTAGAAGACAGCTATTTTGTTGAAAGAATGAGGCTGGGTTACTTGCAGGTAGCCCACTGTGAACTTTGGACTGGGCCACATTCCAAACATTCTGGGATGGGCCACTTTCATTTGTAAGGTAAGTACTTAAGCTTCTATAGAATTGTTTAACTTGGCATAAATCAATCAGCTTAGGATGAAAAAGGTTTATAGACTATGTCAGTCACAGATTAGGCTATCCTTTGTTATGAGATTTTAAGATTATCATATGAAAAGTGTTTAAAGGCAATCATTGATTAAGTTTTCATGGATTAAGGTTTCTGGTGGGTGGGGGATACCCGTCCCACATCTGACCCATTGTAATTCCCAATAACACAAACATCGCTTCTGCACTAGACCGGAGTCCAGTCTCTTTCTTTCTCTTTCTCTCTTCTTTCCCCCAATCGCTGACGCCGTCTCCACCTTTGGGGTACCCTGAATCCGGCTGGAGCTGGTCTCCGGCATGACAATTTCTAAAAACACTAGAAATTGACCTTCCATATGACCCAGCAATTCCCTACTGGGAATATACCTGGAGGAACGCAGGTCATTCTACAAAAAAGACACCTGCACACGCATGTTTATTGCAGCACTATTCACAATAGCAAAAACATGGAACCAACCATGCTGCCCATCAAAATTGGCCTGGATAAAAAAAATATGGTACATATACACAATGGACTATTACACAGCCACAAAGAAGGACAAACATATGGACTTTGCAGCAACTTGGATGGATTCAGAGTCAATAATACTCAGTGATCACAGAAACAAAAAACAGAGTACCACATGTTCTCACTCACAAGTGGACTCTAAACATTTACCACAATACTATAAGAAAGGAATTGGCAGTAGTAGGATATTGCCAGGGTGGGGTAGAACACAACATCAATAAGTGTACCAGATTTTAAACCAGGAAAAGTAGGGACCAAAGGGAAGTCCAAAATTTACCTGCACAATGCCAACTTGTATATCTAATACCTGAATTGTACCTTACATCTTTAGAATAAAATGTATATGTGTGTGTGTGTGTGTGTGTGTGTGTGTGTGTGTATAATATATATGTAAAGAATACATTAAATAGGTAAGGTGAGCTTTCACTATATTGTCTTTTGTTTGAGAAACAAGAAGGTATTGGCAATTGAAACCTGAATTCTCCCTGTTGGGAGAAGGTGGCCAGTCTCTGAACTGAGACACTGATGTATACGTCAATAGAGTGTAGCAGTAGTCAGCAGTTCATGGAGAGACCTTATCAAAACAGATTTGATAAGGAACAAGGGAGTTAAGCCATAAGAATAAACACTCTTCAGAATGACAAATAAATAAATCATCCCTTCAAGACAACTGTGAAAGAAATGGACAGTACCAACTAATAGTGTTTTTAGAGGCCGAAGGATGAGGAGCATATCAAAATGTAATGTGCATACACTTTGATCTGACAGTTTTACTGCTAGGATTCTCTTAATCCATTCAGTATCAGAGTAACATATAGTCTAAGGCTAATTTTCCCCCACTGCTGAGGCAAATCCAATCTGAATACTTTACCAGATGCCCTATGAATGATAAAGTTTCTGGATCTGGCTCACCAGGGCAGTCGCTAACTCAGCCATGTGGGAGTGTTGAGTTTCATTTCTCTAGTCCTTTCACTGGTCCTTTCTCTGGACTTTCTTCACATGCACACACTGTTTGATCGGTGCCCTGCTGAACACTTGAGGAGGAGCATCGCAAATTCCCAGGTTTTTCTCTCTGGGCAGCCGTCTTTCCTCCATTGCCAGTTCTAGCCTCCTTAGTCTCCTGGAGTCTCTGTTCCATTTCCTCAGCCCAGGGTTGGGTTTGTGGAGTTTCTGCTTTCTGCTTTAGTCCTGAAGACTCTCAAAGCAGTAAGTTGAGGGCAACCACAGGGCTTCTCACTCTCCTTTGTGATTCAGTGTCTTTACAAATGTTTTCACATATTTTGTCTGGTTTTCTTGATTGTTTTAGGCAGAAAGGTGAATCTGGTCTCTCTTCTATCTTGACTAGAAGCGAAGACTATTGTTTTTTAAAGAAGAATACATATAAATAGCATAATTATGTAACCCGATTTTCTCCAAAACAACTGTTAATTGACAGATATGCCTCCATTTTGCAGTCATTGACTCTTTCAAGGTTGCCTGAGTGGCCTTTACTTGGGGCAGAATTTTGCGCTATTTGTTAAAGGGACTTATCTTGGAGAGTCAGGATATGGGAGGGTTGACATTGGAAGGGCACCTCTGGGCTCTGTTCTACAATTTTATGGGCCATTGCATCTCATGTCTTATTTCATCATAACCATTGATATTCAAGTCTCTTCAAACAAATTCTACCTCCTTAAAGTAATATAAAAGACTTTTCTTTTTTAAAACATATAACTGAATTTTTAAAAATTCAGTATGTCCTTCCTCATCTTTTTATCTTATTATAGAGTAACAGTTTATAATTGCATATATTTGTTGTTGGGAGCCGGCCATGGAGGCCCACTGAGCGTTAGGGATCAGGAAGGGCTGTAGACCCCAAGACCACTAGGATGTGTTCAGAAGCTATTGACCCCATTTCTTCCCCCTTTCTACTCAGCACTAACCAGATTAAGCTCCTGTGAACTCAAAACATAAAAACTCTGACTGGGACAAACACAAGCTAACTTTAGAAGCTCATTGCTCCCATTCTTCCACAAACTGCAGTTTTGGTTTTCACACAACTTATAATTCAAACTTGAGTCACATCTAAGAGCCTTAGTATTGGTCACAGGCTTCTGGGTCATGATCTTAGGATTTATTGAAGTTGAATAAATGGATTAAGGTTTCATCGATTAGGTTATCGTATTATACCTGAAAGAACATCTGGTGGGTGGGGAATGCCCCTCACACACCCGACTGTGTATAAAAGACCAGTTGTAATTCCCATTAAACGGCTTCTGCACTAGACTGGAGTCCAGTCTCTTTCTTTCTCTCTCTCTCTCTGTTTCTTTCTTTCTTCTCCCCCCCAATAGCCGACGCCATCTCCACCTTTGGGGTACCCTGAACCTGACTGGAGCTGGTCTCTGGCAAGTGGCGCCTGAATGTGGGACCTCAAGGTAAGCTTTCTTTTTCTTTTTCGGAATGGATAGGACCTCACCCAGGGTGCTGCGGACCCCTCTGTAGAGACAGGCAGAGCAAGGAAGGGTGAGCAGTTTAAGAGCCATGATAGAATCATGGGTCAGAGTGAATCTAAAGAAAGGAATATGTCTACTAGTATTTTGAACATATTGTTCGATAGAGGAACCAATTGGCTTGCCTTTTGCATTTTGTATGCCTTAGCTTTATGGAATATTATCCAAGATGCCTTAAATCCACAGCACGATTTCTCTAAAATTCCAGCCAAAAATAAAGATACTCCCCTGCTGGCCGTAGCCTCAGCGCCTCCTTTAGATGATGAATTTTTCCCCGAGGAGGAGATAGAGTTGGAGGAGGAAGTGATTGGGTATCATAAGCGAAAAAATCCTAGTAATGTTGCCAAGGTACCTCCTCCCATACCCTTTATTAGAAATAAGGTGAAACACCGAAATTCACACCTGGGTATGTGTCTCTGGCTAATGTAGGTATGCAGGGAGCCAGAAAAAAGGCTGAGAAAGAGGGAGATTTTACCTTGTCTTCTTGCTTTCCAGTAATTTATAAGGAAGAAGGCACAATAAACGAGGCACCTCACTGGGAGCCGCTACCATATAAATTAATTAAGGAACTTAAAGAGGTTTGTACTCGGTATGGTCCTATGGCTCCTTATACTATTACTATTATGGAACAATTTGCCACTCGGTGGATGACACCACAAGATTGGCAACAACTTGCTAAAAGCTGTTCATCAGGAGGAGCCTATTTACTATGGAAAACTGAATTTGAGGATCAGGTAAGGATCCAGAGGGCTGTTAACCAGCAGAGGGATCCAAATCAGTTTCCTATTTCTAGCAATATGTTGTTAGGAAAAGGATTATATGAGTCAGTTGACAGTCAACTAATCTTACCCAAGGAAGTTTTACTCCAGGTAAATTCTTGTACAAGTGAGGCTTGGAAGAAGTTACCTATTAATTCTACTCAGACTACCTCACTATCTGATCTTAAGCAGAAAACAGATGAAACTTACGAGGAGTTTCTCTCTAGACTTACAACAGCAGTAAATAGAGTAATCTCTAATGCAGAAGCAGCAGATATCCGTATTAAACAGTTGGCTTTTGAGAATGCTAACAGTACTTGCCAAGCTTCGATTAGACCAATTAGAAGAACAGGACAATTAACTGATTATATCAGGCAGTGTGCTGATATTAACCCTGCCATTATGTAGGGTATGGCAATAGCCACCACCTTGAAGGGAGAAACTTATGCACAATTTGTGCAGGGAATGCAAAATGGTAACAATAGATAAAAAACAGCTCGGTTTTAACTTGTTATAACTGTGGGCATCCTGGCCATATTAGTAGGAACTACCCAGCTAAACAAGGGTTTCAGGAAGCTCTGATGCAACAGCCTAATGAGAGCTCTCGACTAAAGTCTCTGTGTCCCAGGTGTCAGAAAGGATTTCATTCAGTTAGGGATTGCAAATCCAAATTTTATAAAAATGGCACTCTGTTAACTAAACCACGATCTATGGTGCCGATTCCGGGAAATGGGCAGAGGGGCCGGCCCCGGCCCCAAATAACAATAGGGGCAGCTTCCAGCATGAACCTGTTTATTCCCTTTGTCCCACCTCAGAACTCATCAGAGCCACCCCAGGGAGCACAGGACTGGACCTCCGTTCCTCCACCACAACAATATTAACTCCAGATGTTCCAGTTACCCCAATTCCAACGGGAGTGAAGGGCCCTCTCCCAGATGGAATAGTGGGTATAATATTAGGAAGAAGTTCCTTATCTCTACAAGGAGTTTCTGTGATTCCTGGAGTGGTGAACTCTGACTACACAGGGGAAATCCAGGTACTTGTTGCTCCCCCTAGCAAAACTACAATTTTATGAAGGTCAAAGAATAGCTCAGTTACTACTCTTACCCTATCATGAAATGGGCAAGTCTCTAACCAATAAGCCCAGGGGTGACTCTGGATTTGGCTCAAGCAATTTCGCTTTCTGGGTTCAGGAAATTACTAACTCCAGACCTCTAAAAGATTTATATATTCAGGGAGTTAAAATTAAAGGTCTGCTAGATACAGGGACTGTTTCTTGTATTGCTGGGAAAGACTGGCCGTCTTCCTGGCCAACACAAGCAGCCCCATCAGGACTCATTGGTATTGGTCGAGTGCCCTCTGTAGCCAAAAGTTCTCAAATCCAATTGGACAGATAATGAAACTTCAGGAACCTTTTGTCCCTACATCATTCCTTCCAACCCCATTACACTTTGGGGATGCGATATTCTTGCTCAAATGAGCATGTTTCTGTACAGTCTAGATGACAAGGTGTCAGTGCAAACGCTACAAATAGGATACGATCCCTTAAAGGGTCTTAGAAGGAACAGACAGGGCATAAAAGGACCTGTTCAGGTTGTAGAGAGGAAAGACCGGTCTGGTACTGGCTTTTCAAATTTGCCCTAGGTGCCATTATTGTTCCTGAGGCTGCCAATCCCATTACCTGGAAAGATGATAAACCAGTTTGGGTGGAACAATGGCCCATGCCCTCAGAGAAACTTAAGGCAGCAAGAGAATTAGTTCAACAGCAGTTGGAGGCTGACCATACAGAGCCTTCTACCAGTCCTTGCAATACTCCTATATTTGTTATAAAAAAGAAATCTGGAAAATGGAGACTTTTACAGGATCTAAGAGCCATTAATGCCACCATGGAGGCTATGGGTGCATTGCAGCCTGGGCTGCCATCTCCGGTTGCTCACAGGATGCGTCAACTCTTGTTTGGATTCCTGATTGATTTATGCAAAATGCCCCCACTAGCCTGAAGACCGAGACAGGTGGCATGGACCCTGTAGACTCAAAGGAATAGATGTGGAGCAATGCCTACCAACCATTACATGCTGAACAGGATTTGCAACACTCGGCTAATCAAGAATTGCACCATCCACCCTGCCAACCAGAGGAAGGAGGAACACTGACACACCAGATGAGAGAACTTTCATTGCAGAACAAAAACTTCCCTCTCAGATTATCCCAAAATCAAGACAACACACTATCAGATACTGTCTAAAAACTATAACAACGTCTTCAGCGTCTGTCGTTCCCAATTACTAGCATGGGAGCAAATAAAATTTCTGGCAGAAGAAGCAGGAGATATGGTAACTTCACAACATGCTAAAAACGTAAACAATATAAGGGTTTTCACTTCCTTTGTCCTCTCCTATTCCTCCTATAACTCCAATTCCTGCTTTCCCTACTACTCTTGTTTTTTGTAATCTGTTCTGTGAGTCCCTTCACCTTTATCTGGGAAGGAAGGGCAGGCATCTACAGCTGTGGCTCCTACCTCTGACTTTCAGTCTTTCTCTTTAACCTTCGGAGAAGGGGCAGGTGCCAAAGGCCACGGCACCTGTCCCCAGCCTCCAGTCTTTCTCTTTTACCTTCGAAGAAGGGGTGTGTGCCAAAGGCCACAGAACTTAACCCCAGCCTCCAAACTTCTCACCCCCCCTTTTTTTCCACCCACATGTCTCTTCTCAAGCAGGTGGCTCAGACAAAGGACTTATGAAGGAAGCTCTTGTTCACCTCCCATTTGTTTCTAACAACACTGAGAGGGACTGGCTGATCATTTCACGAGATTCTGGATATCCAATATGGAGGGACTGTATTTATGACTCCAAAGTGGACTGTTTTTTACCCTGTGTAAAACTCGACCTTATACTTCAAGGTTAGATGGGGAAAATCCCATCTCTGCTAGATGGCATATTAATGAATGGGTACTTCCAGTGTCAACATTGACCATAAAACGTCAAAATGATGTTTATAATTTGTCTTGTAAACAAGTGTATTAACTAATTATTTAACTGATGTTTCTTATAAGGGATTTGTTATTCTCAGACAGCCTCCTGTGAATATGGTTTAAAAACACTGTCGGAAAAGATTTTTGGAGTTACAGCCTTAATAGCTACTTTTCAGCTGTAGCATTACCTAAGAAAGTTCATACAGCTATGTTTGCTGATCGGCTATCTAAAAACATTTCTATTGCCATAGCTATTCAGGAAATCATAGACCAGAAGTTAGAAAGTAAGGTTAATGTTTTAGCAGTAGGGCAAGAACTTAAAAATAAGATTGGTTCTCCAATGTCACTCTGAGTTTAAATCTGTCCATACTTGGGACAAAGTAACTTGGAATTTGGAACCATTCAGACCTGAGTATAGATCTTACTAAATTACATCAAGAAATTCAGGCATCGTTTGCTAATCAAAAATCATTAATGTCTATACTCATCAATGTGGGAATTTGCGGAGCAGTGATTTTTTGTTGCTGTGTTTACTCCCAATCATCTTCAGAGTGCTAAAGAAGAGCAATATGGAGTTTCATGGTTTCGTGCTAAAAAACAAAAAAGCAGGAGATGTTGGGAGCCAGCCATGGAGGCCTACTGAGCATTAGGGATCAGGAAGGGCCATTGATCCCAAGACCACTAGGATGCGTTTGGGAGCTATTGACCCCATTTCCTCCCCCTTTCTACTCAGCACTAACCAGATTAAGCTCCTGTGAACTCAAAACATAAAAACTCTGAGACCGGGACGAGCACAAGCTAACTTTAGAAGCTCATTGCTCCCATTCTTCCACAAACTGCAGTTTTGGTTTTCACACAACTCATAATTCAAACTTGAGTCACATCTGAGAGCCTTAGTATTGGTCACAGGCTTCTGGATCATGATCTTAGGATTTATTGAAGTTGAATAAATGGATTAAGGTTTCATCAATTAGGTTATCATATTATACCTGAAAGAACATCTGGTGGGTGGGGAATGCCCCTCACACACCCGACTGTGTATAAAAGACCAGTTGTAATTCCCATTAAACGGCTTCTGCACTAGACTGGAGTCCAGTCTCTTTCTTTCTCTCTCTCTCTCTGTTTCTTTCTTTCTTCTTCCCCCCAATAGCCGACGCTATCTCCACCTTTGGGGTACCCTGAACCCAGCTGGAGCTGGTCTCCGGCAATTTGTGAGGTTCAAATTGAGATTATGGTTTATGAATACAATATGGAATAATTATATCAAACTAGTTAATATGTACATCACCTCAAATATGTATAATTTTTTTGTAGTGAGGATATATAAAATTTACTCTCTTGGCAGTTTTGAAATGTACAATGCACTATAATTGACTATACTTACCACACTGTGCAATAGCTCCCTCAAAACAAACAAACAAAACTTATTCCTAGCTGAGATTTTGTATCCTTTGGCCATCATCTGCCCATTTTTCCTACCCTCTCAGCCTCTGTAACACCATTCTACTCATTGCATCTTTGATGTTGATCGTTTCAGATTCCACATTTGAGTAAGCTTATGCAGTGTTTGTCTTTGGCTTATTTCACTTAAGATAGTGTCCTCCAGGTTCTTCCATTTTGTCGCAAATGACAGAATTTCCTTCTTCTTAAAGACTGAATAATATTCCTTCGTGTATATACACTGCATTCCCTTTATCCACACATCTGCAGACAGGCTTTTAGGTAGATTTCATAGCTAGCTATTGTGAATATTGTGTCCCGTGGACATGGGAGTGCAGACGTCTTTGTGACCAACAGATTTAGAATCTTTTGAATAAATGCCCAGAAGTGGGGTTGCTGGATCATGTGGTCATTCTATTGTTAGTTTTTTGAGAACCCTCCGTGCAGTTTTCCATAGTGTCTGTGCTAAGCAATCATTCCTGCTCATGACTCTCCTGAACAGTTTTACCTGCGTGTGATGAGAGCTGGTCACGCCCTCTTAGTACTCTTTCAGTTCCACACTTTTGTGAATCTCAGAACAAACCCAAATCCCTATACAGGTCGCACACATAATATTTTTTGTTCTAATATCCCCACTTTGCCAATTTTCTGGCAAGATTCATTTAAATTTCAGTAAGAATTCATATTAGACGTAAGCAATATGCATGTCCAGCTGGAGTTTAAAGATAATTTCTGATCATTTTTCTCTTTGGAAATTCCTGTCTTCTGTTTATTTTATCCGCTGAAGATAGGAAGGAAGTTTTCTATGTTAAATATCAGTTTGTGCAGCTGTCGTGTGACTTTAAGTCACACCTAGTTTCTGTCTTTTACTGTCATTTTAACTACAGTGGGATATGCAAATGTAATATAAAAATTGCATACTTTTTTTAAGTTTCCCAAGTTATTTTCGGATATGTTCCTTTTTCTTTGTCATGGTTTAATGAAGCTGTTCTCTGTTCAGTTTGTGAATTTTATTTAAGAGTGTTATAAGAAAAACATTTAAACAAATCTCTCAAATTTTGTTACTGACCTGAAGCAATGAAACAGTCTTTTTAATTTACAAAGTCTTTTATGATTGTAATTTACAAAGTCTTTTGTGATTATCTTTGTGATTGTTTTGTGAGCCAAAAAAATAAGCACTGATTTCTCAAAGACATAATTAACTGCTTTTCATTCAGTTACAAATAGTAAAAACAAATCTAGTGAGGAATTATCTTGGCAGGGTATAATCAGATTTCTATCTAATATATTTCCTTTCATTTCTACATGACAAGCCTTACACTAGAGAAGTTTGATCAAATGCTTGAGGTGAGTAAACTGAAGGACAACCTTGACAGACAGCATTTTTTCACCTTCCAACAGCTTATAGTTGCATGAAAATTCCCCTTAAGTGAATCACATGTTTGTGAGGATATCCTCTGGATGTCTGAGCCCAGTCACAGGATCCCAACTTCTTGAAATGACACATTGCAGACAAATGTAACCGTATCTCTTATGAGCAAATGCTGTTTAGATTGGAGTTCCAACATTTTGTTTCTGAGGAAGCATTCTTTATTTCATTCTGGTCTTGCAATCTGCTCCCCAGAGACTTCTTTGTTACTTTAACCTACTGTCTGCCAGGTCACTTGACCACTGAGGAGAGAAAAAAAAAATTCTGCTTAAGTCGTCATAAGCTTTAGGTAAAACTTATTTGTCACTAAATTCATGAATCTGATTTTTCCAAGTAATTTACATTAGATACAGAGGACACTGTTTCTCACAAGAATTATTTAGTTAAAAAAAAAAAACTTCAATATGGCTCCTTCATGAGAGGGATAGCACCTTGAGAACTGGGTAACTGGCGTCCCTGCCCTGGATGCCCGCATCTAGTCACTCCCTGCTCCTCATCACCTTACTGCACACCAGGAACTTCCTTCCCCTCTTCATGCCTACACCCCTCTTCAGGTTCTCCAGGACCACAGAGTCCCTGTGAAGATGCACAGGCCTGTTTTGAGTCCCCAGGCATGCTCCTCAGGTGGATCACCCAAAGCCCAGCAAACTCCCATTACTCAACCCTGTGACTGCAGTGCCCAGCAGCACCGTTGGGGCAGGGAGTGATCAGAGCCTACAGATATGGACTGGCTTCTGCACAGATGTGCATTGAATCCCCTCACGGTACCAGATAGATCTGTATGGTGGTGGGCGGACGCTGTGGCTGTGTGGAAAGGTGTGATCTCTTTCCTTACCCATCACAAGGGCCACGGCTAACACCGTCTTCAACCCCCTGGCCTCTGACTGGTACCAGTATGTGGCCTATTAGGAACCAGCAGAAGGTGTGCGGCTGGTGAGCATAACTCTGTCTGCTATTAGACCAGTGGAGGCATTAGATTCTCATAGGAGGGTGAACCTTATTGTGAACTGCGCAAGCTGGGGATCTAGGTTGCCTGTTTCTTAAGAGAATCTAAAGTCTGATGATCCCTTCCCCATCCCCCTCCACCTCCTTCTGTCCATGAAAAACTGGTCTTCCACAAAGAAACCAGTCCCTGATGCAAAAAGTCTGGGGACTGCTACATAACAAAAGATAGGCCAACAAGAGCAACGAGTAACAGATTTATTTAATTAAAGTTTTACATGACACAGGAGACTTCAGAAACAAGAATCCAAAGACATAGGAAAACTATTTTTATGCTTCGGTCTGATGAAGAATGGACAGTCATGTGATTGGACAAAAGCGTTTGAACTAATGGTAAAAGAATGAGGTGGTTGGAATGGGGTCACCGAGCAAGTTCTGTCAGTTCAGAGTCTTCTTGGCCTCTCTGTGTAGCATTCCTGTTTCCTGAGTATGAGGCAGGACCCCTCTGGAATGAGGGTCTTTAGGGGAGAAGAGAGAAGGGGGAAAGGAGAGAGTGACCTTTCTAGGCTTTTTGGCTTTCTTTGAAGGAGAGAGGATCTAGTTCTATGACCCACCATGGAGAAGAGGAATTCTCCATGAGGAATTCTCCATTTTCTATGACTTATTTCAAGGGGGAAGTGAGGTGGAAGACAGGAGGAGAGGAAAAGGCCAGAAAGACCTTCGTTCTGAGGTCTTTCCAATTTTCTTTGGTTCAAAGTACTTAGCACGTCAAGAGGCCAAATGCTGGGATATTGTGTTCAGTTGTGTGGATCTAGGGGTCTTGGATTGTGATTTTCCTAGGCTGCAAATGATAGGGGAGGAACTTGGATGAGGAAGGAAGAAGTTGTAAGCAACTGGAGTGTGTATATTTTATATCTAAGGTAGTTTATTTTTTAAGATTTTTATTTTAAAGATGTGGGGTACAATTCAGGGTTAGGTATACAAATGTTCATTATGCAGACACCCTTGTTGATGAGGTGTGCCCCCGCAGTAGTTTTCCACTACTGCCAATCCTTTTCTTATCGTATTAAAATAGTTGTTCAAGGTCTGCTTATGAGTGAGAACATGTGATAGTTCTTTGTTTCTGTGATAGATCACTCAGTATTACAGACTCTAAGCGTATCCAAGTTGCTATGAAGTTCATAATTTTGTCCTTCTTTATGGCTACATAATATTCCATCATGTATATGTGCCACATTTTTTTAATCCAGTCCTTTTTTGATGGGCAGCATGGTTGGTTCCATGTTTTTGCTATTGTGAACAATGCTGAAATAAACATACATGTGCAGGTATCTTTTTCATAGAGTGATCTGAGTTCCTCTGGGTATATTCCCAGTAAAGATTGTGGAGTCGTATGGAAAGGTGATTTTTAGATCTTTTAGGAATCCCCAAACTGTTTTCCATAGAGGTTGTATTAGTTTATACTCCCACCAACAGTGTAGAAGTGCTCCCTTTTCCCCTGCATCCTCTCAGCATCTGTTGTTTTTTGAATTATTGATGATGGCCATTCTGACTGGAGTTAAGTGGTATCTCAGTGTAGTTTTAATTTGCATTTCTTTGATAACTAGTGAGGCTGAGTATTTTCTCATGTATCTGTTGGTTGCTCATGTCTTCTTCTGAGATGTCTATTCATAGCTTTTGCCCACTCTGTAATGGGACTGTTTGGTTTTTTCTTTTGGGCACATTTGAATTCCTTGTAGATTCTAGATATTAGGCCTTTGTCAGACATACAGTTGGCAAATATGTAAAGGTAGTGAATGGCATTATTTTTTTTAAGTACAATGAAGAAAGTGACAATCAATTGTCCAGGGCAAGAGATTCTTAAATGACATGTACTGAGTTTGTACTGATGTCTTCTTTTTGCTTCTGGGCCCCTGTGTGTAGGCCTTGGAGATCCTACTCAGAAGTGTTCCTATCTGCCTATCTACCTGCTCCAAGCTGGGGTGAGGAAGAGCAGGAGGTATGCTGAAGGGCTACTCTAGGGTGCAGGTCACTGACCAATTGGAACAGTCATTCATGGTATTGGAAAGCATCACAGAATTAGCTGAGGGCAGTCAAGGGAGCCACGTCCATCAGCTTAGAGAGAACAGTGCAGGTGCTCATTTCAATTTTTCTCTCAGAAATCAAGGGGTGGGGGAGGGCTTTTATGGTAATAGGGACCTGGATTTTCTCCTCTGCCTAAACAAGAAAAATCGAACAAAATACATGGAAACAACAGTTTACCCAGACATGGGACATAAGGTGACAAAGGATTAAGAGTCCCTGAGAAAGGAGGAACTAAAGAAGGGAGCCCTATGATTGCCTCATTGCTGCCTGGAGAGAGTTTCTAGGCCACAGTGAAGGGAGGGGGAACTGAGGGGGAACCCAGGTAGGTGTAGATGCTATTTCTGAGTTGAGGAGATGGAGCTAGAAATCAGGTAGGAAAGAATTTATAGGGCAGAGTACCCGGAAGGAGGCGGCTACACAGATCCCCCTAGAGTCTTCATCTGATCACAGATCAGTATTTCTGTGTGAGGAAATCACCTGAGATTGGGAGGAAAAACACTCAAAATGTTTAGGGGAAATAATCCTCCAATGGTCTAAACTCTCTAATTAAAAGGCAGACATTCCCAGATTGAATTAAAAACCAATATGGTTGGACTACAAAATGATACCCTGACAAAATCATTAAACATTTTAATATTAAATCAAAGCTTATCTAAATTAAATTTACTTAATACACTTAATCATTATTAAATAAAATTTAACAATTGTTTTACATCTGTAATGAAAACTGACTCATGACCATTGGGAAGATTTGAATAATTTTATAAAATTTATATCAACATTAAAATATATTTGTTTCAATTATTTCTGTATTCTGACAAAACAAATCACATGTGAGCATTAAATAGTAAACAAATTCTTCAATTCTTATTCAAAATCATGGAGCAATAGGCCACATAAGAGTCTCCATATCATATGATGCTAAAAGGCCTATTGAGTTTTCAGTAGAGTCTGAATTAAAAAATGACTTGCTAAGTTTTTCTGGAATCTTCTAGAGTCTATGGTTAGTCTTCTGGATGAATGTCAGTCCATTTGCTGAATTCAGTACTCAGCTAGGCCAGGGCATTTAACATTGGTTGACAGCTTGCCACAGTCAGGCATTATTATTCTTATTATTCTTGTTTTTGCAAATGAGGATACTGATAGTGAAGTCAAAGAATTAATCCAAGGTCACTCCATAAGTGGCTTGCCATGAATATTCTATAGTCTGCTGAAGAGTCAGTTCTCCTATTATATTACATCATGTCAGTATGGTAGTTTTGGTTCAATCTCTCATAGTCATGAGAAAAGTATAAACTTTTGTTTGAATTGACGAGATCGGGTGTGTTCAGGGTGGAATGGCTGTAGACATGTTTGAACTGAAATGATCTATTTGTCCACTAGTGTAGACAGTGAATTCGGACATACTCTGGTTTAGAATCCCCTCTTGGCCTCTCAGCTGAATGCTGAGTTGGAGGATGTTTTACCGAGTCAGCACTAGATTCATACCTGATTCAAACCAGGATCATTTCTTTTCATGTAGATCAATGCAATTAACTCAGAATTATTCTTTTCTATTTTTATTACTTATTTCTAAGTGTTCATGGATTCCATTCAATGTAATATATCTTTTCTGTAAGCATGCACATATTTACTTCAACATACTCCAACACTTTTTTGATAATGAAAATATGGAAAGTACTGTCTTAGCTTGGGCTTTCATAACAAAATACCATAGACTAGGTGGTTAAAACAGCAGAAATTAATTTCCTTACAGTTCTGGAGGCTAAAAGTCCAAGATCAAAGAGCCGTACAGTTGGTTTCTGATGAGGACTCTCTTCCTGGCTTGTAGATGCCACCTTCTTGCTGTGTCTTTTTACGATGGTGGTATGAGGTGGTAGAGAGCAAGCTTTTTAGTGCTCCTATGCAGATACTAATCCCAGCAGGATGGTCACACTCTTATGACCTCATCTAATCCTAATTATCTGCCAAAGGCTCTATCTTCAAATACCACCACATTGGGTGCTGGAGGGCAAGGGAGATCACATTACTTTCTCAGTGTTGCCTTCTCATATAATTCAACTAAAAGACTTTTTCCATTTTAATGAGATTTTCATAATTAAATACACTTCTTTTTACTTACATTTTTAAAAAACATGATTTTGCCTTCCAATTTTTTATTTCAGCGAAAAGATTTCCATTCATTCTAGTGCTGTTAAAATGCTGGGTCAGAAGTAAACCATTTAGACAGAAGTGACCTTTTTTTTCTTTTTCTTTTCTTTTTTTTTTTTGAGTTGGAGTCTCACTCTGTCGCCCAGGTTGGAGTGCAGTAGCACACTCACGGCCATCCCAGCGTTGATCTGCTGGACTCCAGCGACCCTTCTGCCTCAGTCTTCCAAGTAGCCCGAACTACAGGTGCACACTACCACATCCAGCTAATTTTTGATTTATTGTAGACAAGGTCTCGCCGAGTTGCCCAGGCTGGTCTGAAACCCGTGGGTGGCCTTTCTTAGTATTAAATTGGTTTTTATGTGAAATGTTGTGATCTGAATATCACATGGTTATGTGACCTCAATGAAAAGGGAATATTACATCAAAGATGAATTGATGCCTAAAAAAAAAAAAATCACTGAGAAGCACCATCTAGTAATGGAGAACAGCACCACCCAGAGCACGGGCAGTGTGTACAATGATTTATGAAGTGATCACAAGTTAGTTTGTCAAATACTTCCTTAGAAGTCTCCTCTTTTTCCTTTGAATGCCTTTAGGGTAATTCATGGATTCTATTAAAATATAATATAAACATTAATGATGTCATCTGTTTACATACATGTGAGTCCTGTATTCATTTATGTGATCATATATCACCATCATAGATCTCATGAGCCACCACTTCAGGGTGATTACAGAGACCCAGAAAGTTCTGCAATGTGCTCAAGTTCACAGTTATTATGGGCTGAGATGGGCTGTCAGCTCAGGTGTTTGACACTGAAGTTTTTTGCCACTGTAATAGAGTTGACTAATTCAGGTACAAATATATATATATATTTTTTGAGTTGGAGTCTCACTCGGTCGCCCAAACTGGAGTGCAGTGGCCGCTTCCGGCCACCGTGCCTCGACCTGCTGGGCTCCGGCGATCCTTCCGCCTCAGCCTTCCAAGTAGCCGGAATTACAGGCATGTGCTACCACGCCCGGCTGATTTTTTGATTTATTGTAGAGATGAGGTCTCGCTGCCCAGGCGGGTCTCGAACCCGCGGGGTCAGGCAATCCACTCACTTCAGCCTCCCAAAGGCGCGGGATTACAGGCTGAGCCACCGAGCCCGGCTTGGTACAAATATTTATTATTCAGGTAGAACATGACCTGCATTGGATTCTCCTGTCATGTGAGTTAATTACCCTAATTCTTAGCCATTGGCTGCCTCCATCTCAATTAGGTCAAAGCAACCCATATATTCTCTCACTGTGAGAAACTGGTTGGTTATGCTGTTTCTCTATCCAGATGAATTAGAGCTGTTCACTCCTGGGGTTAGCTGCAAATAGCAAATTGGAGAACTTAAAATATCAAGTTTCAAAAGGCAAGTGGTTTTACTTATTCTGACTTGGAAACTGTTCTGGAACATACCTCTAAACGACTAAAAATCTTTATTATACTGGAATGGAAAATTTAAGGCATAAATTTAAGGCTGATTTTAATATCTGTTGCATATGTAAGAGAATGCTTGATTTTTCCTGTTGTCTCAGAATTGTGGCTAAAATCTAAAGCTGAGGACACAAGCCACTAAGTATCCTAAACCATGAGTAGCTGCCATGGCAGGTTAAGTGGCATTTATCTCCACTAGTTACCATCTGCCTCTCTCCCGCCTTTTCCTTTTGCTCTCTTGGAACTTGAGGGAGAGACAACATTTACAATTTGTGGTTGCATGTTCCCCCTCCTCTGTCCTCCCTAGGAGAGGGAGATGGTAGTGCTTTTCCATTAAAGGAGCCAAGTGAGTCAGCTTCATAAAATATGCATGAAGATTGAGGGTGTCTTGAAAAGGGGACACTGACACCCTGTCTTTCCAAATATTTACTTAGCTGCAGAATCTGGAGATGTACTCGTACACTGTTGCTCAATGTATGACATACTTTTTTTCTCTCCAGTTCTCCTCACTCTTAAGAGGGATATGCTAGCCTGTGTCTCCTGATGTGCAAAGACATGTCTGTGGCAAGGTTGAAGGAGATAAGCCGCTATGTGAAGGGACCCTGAGAGATCAAGAGGATATCAGGGAGAGAGGTCCAGTAGAAAACCTCACATGCACACTGCTTAGGTAGAAACCGCTGCATCAGAGGAGGTCACCACCAGCCTAAGCTCAGGAGGCTAAGGTAGAAAGATTGCTTTTGAGCCCAGCAGTTTGAGGCTGTGGTGGCTGTGATTGTGCCACTGAACTCCAGCCTGTACAACAGAATGAGACTCTAACTCAAACAAAAACAAATAAAATAAAGAGACATCTGTACCACTACGTTTATCTGCAGCACAGTGACCAAGATATGGAATCAACGAGTATCAATGAATAAATTAAAAAAGTAATATATATTCACAGTGGAATATTATTCAACCATAAAAATAATGAAATATTGTCATTCATGGCAGCACGGATAGAACTGGAGAATATTACATCAAGTAAAATCAGCAAGAAACAGAGAACACCGCATGTTCTCAACCATATGTGGAAGCTACAAAAAAAAAGTTGATCTCGGCCAGACGTGGTGGCTCAAGAATGTAATTCCAGCACTTTGGGAGGCCAAGGTGACAGGATTGCCTGAGCCCAGGGGTTTGAGACCAACCTGGGCAACTTGGTGAGACCTCATCTCTACAATATATCAAAAAATTAGCCAGGTATGATAGCACGCGCCTGTAGTTCTGGCTACTTGGAAGGCTGAGGCTGAAGGATCACCTGAACCCAGCAGGTCGAAGCTTCAGGGGCTGTGAGCATGCCACTGCACTCCAGCCTGGGTGACAGAATGAGACTCTGACCCTCCCCCCCCAAAAAAAAAGTTGATCTCATAGAAATAAAAAGAAGAACAGAGGATCTTAGAGACTGGGAAGGGTAGGAGGAATGGGAGGGATACAGAGAAATTTGTTAAAGGATACAAAATTACGGCTAGATAGGATGAACATGTTCTATTGTTGTATATGTAGTACTGTAGGATGACTGTAGTTAATAATATATAGTTTCAGATAGCTAGAGAAGCATGTTAGATGCTCCCAACACCAAGAATTATACATATTTAAAATAATGTATATTATAATTACCCTGATCTAAAAACTATTCATTATATGTTTCAAAACATCACTATGTGCCCCATAAATATGTACAATTATTGTATGTCTATTAAAAATAAAGTGTAGCCGGGCTCGGTGGCTCAGCCTGTAATCCTGCACCTTGGGAGACTGAGGTGAGTGGATTGCCTGAGCCCGCGGGTTCGTGATCCGCCTGGGCAACTTGGTGAGACCTCATCTCTACAATAAATCAAAAAATTAGCCGGGTGTGGTAGCACACTCCTCTAGTTCCAGCTACTTGGAAGGCTGAAGCGGAAGGATCGCCTGAGCCCAGCAGGTCAAGACTGCAGTGGCTGGGAGCGGTCACTGCACCCCAGTCTGGGCGACAGAGTGAGACTCCAACTCAAAAAAAAAAAAAAAAAAAGTGTAAAAAAAGAAGGAAGAAAAGAAGGTATCTCAGAGGCAAGTCACACGCTCCTCTTCCACCTCAAACACTGAAGCTCTATGGGATGGGAGAAAAGCTCTGGGTCAAGTGTGACATTCAAGTTTTTAAAAAATTGATAGCATTGAGTTTTAATTACCAGGAAAAATTTGTCTTAGTAACTAAATGTGACTATGGAATCTTCCTAAGACATTGTTAAGGAAGCAATCACCCAGCTGGAGAAGCAGATTTGACCCAGTATTGTTGGTGGACATAGTTGAATGACAAAAGTTGTCTTGCAACTAAACTCCAACAAATTGTGACTCCTCAACCTGCTGGTATATTTATAAGCAGATTGCACCCCCCACTCCCAGGAAATTTCCATGTTATTTCCTGTATGGGCGAAACTTCATTGCTTTTTCTGTTATCTAGACCACAGCTCTCCAGTGGAATTTTCTGAGACGATAAAATGTTCTATATGTGTGCAGACCAATTCAATATCCACTAGATCCATGTGGTCATTGGGCACTTGAAAGAGTGGTTAATAAAACTGAGGAATGGAGCTTTTAATTTTTTTAAATTTTGATTTAAATTCCAATAGTAATATGTGGCTAGGAGCAACAGTGCTGGTCTAGACTTTTGAAAAAAATGGGTAAGGGCAAAAGTGAAGATGAAGGAAAGTTCTATGTTAATAGACATTTTTCTTTTTCTATGGATTTATTTATTCATTTATTTTGTAAAGGGTAGCATAGAAATAACAATGTATCCTAACTTGGCTAGGACTTATTTGAATCTGATTTAAGGAAAATTTTTTGTTTCTAAAATAAATCACATGTTTAAAACCCCATTTGTTAGTAGTGTTGAAAGAATGGAATGGTTGGACTCAACTCTGCAAAACATTGAGCCATAGAAAATCTTTACTCAAAGATTATCTCCCTGTGGGTCATTTTCCTGGATGTATTTGCTTTGACCTTTAAGTAAAATAAAAAATGATCACTTCTCACTTACATTTATTCTGTTCCTCAATATTTCTGTCTTTCAGCTTGACTGAAAGAGTGGCTAAATTAAGGTGTTAAGAAATCCAAGATGAGTAGAGACCTTTCTAGTGCATGTGAATTCTTCAGAATACTCCTGCCAGAATGAAGATGTATAAGATGGTGCTCGGATCCATTTCAGATGGAGATAAAAGAGGGCTATGTTCTCTCTCTTCTTATCAACATAAACCAACTGTCTGATTATTATTGTTACTATTATTTAGGTCAAATGAATGCATATCATTTTGCTATAACAAATAAAAAACCAAATTTCTCTATACTCATGATGTGGTACTATTAAGGATTAGAGGAGCCTTTCATCTTGATTGCCTAATACTGTTAAAACAACTAAAATAGGTATTCTTGGCTGATGAATTCCAACATTCAAATGGTGAATATTTTAAATATTTTTATCCAGCAACTTGGCTGTACATTTTGTAGTGAACTCATCCTGTTTGGTTCATAGGAAACATTACTGTTCCAAGTCAGTTGCTGTCAGCAGGAGTCCCACCTGGCTACCTGCAGAACATATTCTGCCAGGAGACTGGCTGCAACAGTGTTTTTATAATTTTGAATGTTTTTATGTTTTTGAGTACTTTTATTGGCACTATTTAAGTTGTAAGGCCCTATTTTACACTTAATGACCCCTGAGAGCTTTTGAGTTGGCAAAATTTATTTTAACCCAAAGTCTCCTGAGATTTCTTTAGGATCAAGGCAACTCTTTGGCAAGAATGTCTAGGCCCAGTCATCTACATCTTGCTCTATGGAGCTCAACTTAGTGGCTATGGAGACTTTGGAACTAATCAAAAATTTTGGGTTAAATATTGACTTTCCTAGCCGGGCTCGGTGGCTCAGCCTGTAATCCTGCGCCTTTGGGAGGCTGAGGTGAGTGGATTGCCTGAGCCCGCAGGTTCGAGACCCGCCTGGGCAGCGAGACCTCATCTCTACAATAAATCAAAAAATCAGCTGGGTGTGGTAGCGCATGCCTGTAATTCCAGCTACTTGGAAGGTTGAGGCGGAAGGATCGCCGGAGCCCAGCAGGTCGAGGCTGCGGTGGCCGGGAGCGGCCACTGCACTCCAGTCTGGGTGACAGAGTGAGACTCCAACTCAAAAAAAAAAAAAAAAAAAGATTGACTTTCCTAGGCAATAGGAGTCTCCAACTATTTATCTCCTACCAAATGATTAAAATGAGAGACGTTGGAAGGAAGTCATATATGGGGAACATTTTAACTAGCTCCATCCTTGTAACAAGTTAGATCACATGCCATTGACTTGAACTATATTAGTTTTTTCTATAAAAATCCTTTTTTTCTGAAATAAAATGTAATATTCTATTCTTGGCTGTATAAAGAAGAAATCTTGGACTAAAAAAATTTATTGATCAATGTCTTCATATAAAGACACATGGAATACATGTCTATATTGCTAGTGCCAGGAAAAAAATGAATGATTCTATTGAAGTGGCATGCTTGCTTTATCATACAATGAGAAACTGTAATGTTTCCTTTTTACCTTGTCTGTCCAGATGTTAAAATTAACTTGTAGTTGCTTCTTTGCAGTGACTCTCCTCTTTCTCGACATGGTTTCTCATCTCTCCTTTACTTTTAATGCTTTTCTACACACATATATAAATTTTCTTGTAACAAATATCAATGGCCTTTTAGAAGTATATGGCTTAGCCGGGCTCGGTGGCTCAGCCTATAATCCCGTACCTTTGGGAGGCTGAGGTGAGTGGATTGCCTGAGCCTGCAGGTTCGAGACCCGCCTGGGCAGGCGAGACCTCATCTCTACAATAAAATCAAAAAATTAGGCGGGCATGGTAGCACTCGCCTGTAGTTCCAGCTACTTGGAAGGCTGAGGCAGAAGGATCGCCGGAGCCCAGCAGGTCGAGGCTGCGGTGGCCAGGAGCGGCCACTGCACTCCAGTCTGGGCGACAGAGTGAGACTCCAACTCAAAAAAAAAAAAAGAAGTATATGGCTTAAAAACTGCAAGTAAATAATTAATCATGAGTCACAGTCATATTCACACATGCCAAATAACTTTTAAAGATCCTCTGGCTCTTTGTCTTACTTTTTCTCTCTTTTCCTCAAATAGGAAAAAAGCATTGAAAAATCTGATGTTTTAAAAGATAGATTTTCTTAAAGAAATAATTAATGAGATACACAAATACTCAGCACCAGATATATTCTTTGAAATGCTATATGTAATAAGAAAAAAATTAATATATTGTCTATAGCTATGAATGTAGTGACAATTTGTTAAATTAATATCTATGCAATGAAAGACTCTTCAGCATTTAAAATACTGCTGCTGTGGAAATATGCTTGTTAAATGAAAGTTGTTTAGGATGTTTTGATTCAAAACAACACGTATAGCATTAGCTCTTTTTTTTCTCTTTATTTAAAAGATGTGGGGTACAATTCAGGATTAGATATACAAATGTTCATTATGCAGTTACCCTTGTTGATGAGGTGTGCCCCTCTCTCCCCTGGCAGTTTCTCTCAACTGCCAATCCCGCTCCCTCTCCCCTGACAGTTTCCCACTACTGCCAATCCCTTTCTTACAGTATTATGATAATTGTTCAAGGTCTGTTTATGAGTGAGAACATATGGTACTCTGTTTCTGTGATAGATCACTGAGTATGATAGATTCTAAATCCATCCAAGTCCATGAGTTTGTCCTTCTTTATGACTGCATAATATTCCATTGTGTATATGTACTACTTTTTAAAAGTCCAGTCCAGCTTTGATGGGCAGCATGGTAGGTTCCTTGTTTTTGCTATTATTAACAAAATATTAGCTCTTTTTTGATGCACAGAAAAATCGGGAACCATATATAGCAAGAAGTTAACAGTCATTGCCTCCAGGTAGTTGGAATAGTAAAAATTTAAGATGAGTTTTATTTTTCCTTATTCGTATTTTGCTTTTTCAATAATAAACATGCATTATTTTTAATAAAAGCTAATAGATTTCATTTAATAGTTCAGTAGTTTATAATTTTGTTGTCAAGAGTGTTTGAAATGGTAGAAAAACATGAACTCTGGAGACAGCTATCTACTGCCAATCTGCCAGAGGAAAATTGGGCACAGAGAGACACTTCAAAGAGCAGCCTACAGATGAACCATCAGTGGTCCTTTGATCTTCAGTTTAGCATTCCCCTGTGCATCACTTACCTCCTGTAGGTTAGTGTCTGCTGATAACATGACAGAATTAGACACCCACCTGCTCTGTAAAGTAACTTTGATTTAGCAGAGGTAGAAATAAAGGGATTTCCAGAGATTTAATCTATGAAAGTTTATTATCAATGTTGAGAGATTTTTCAGAAAGAGTCTACAGCATAAAATAGTTCAACAAATATCTGTAAGAACCATCCCTTTTAAAATATAGGCATTTATGGATTTGGAATGAGAAAATTATATTAATAGTATCTTACAAAAAACCTTGGTGCTCAAGAGCACAGCAGGAGGAACCAAAGTTGCCCTGTATAAGCCAGTTCGCCAACACAATCCGGTAGTCTTTTCATCTTTTTTACATCCTCCTGATTCTTTTAAAGCACAAAAATTTTATAAATTCTCTGATTCCTCTTCTCATGTGACAATTTGCACAAAAACTGAGGCTTTTGTTGCCAGAACAGAGTGACTTTTAAACAAGAGATCTTGTGTCACTTTCTGGAAATGGCAACTAGTGCTGACTCCATGCCCTGAAACAGTTAAAAGATGCGGTTTGCCCCATCGTCTATTGGAAAGTTGAGTACTACTGGGCCTGTGGATGATGTCTGACTGATGTGTAGGGTGTGAAAATGAGAAAACCCCTTTGGAGAACTGCTCCACTCATGGGAAGAGTGAGAGAAATATTCTCCTTCAAACTTGTGGGATACTACTTGTCTGTGGGCTTGTGTAATCATAAATCAGATAATTTGCTATAATGTAATCTGCAGCAAAAACCTCAGCCAAAATGCATCTGTCCCTGCACACATTCCCAATACAGCAATTGTCTACCTTTTATGGCAGTTAGTATTGTTGGGCCTGATCCTCTACTAGCTATAAAGAATCCTGAAGAAAGAGACTGTCTTATTTGGACCTTTTAAATAGTGCTTAGCATAGTGCTTTTTACTCTCATCGTATATAATACGTGTATACTGAATTGATTCTATTACTTTTTTATGCTAATAAACCTATCTAAAAAAAATCTCTGGTTCAAAATCTTAAGGAAAGATGATATAAAATTTATAAAGTCTGTATAAATTTGATTCATGACTACTTCCTTGAGACAGCTCTTAATAGTATATGTTGTAATCTCTGTGGTTGATGCACTTCAATAAATGTTGAAATGAATTATGAAAATCTCTTGCTAGTGATTGACTTGGGAAAAATAAGACCAAAAAACTATATAGGGAAAGTCTATTGGTGGCTTTTGGAGAGGGAAAATATTTCATATTTTTATGAAGGAGATAGACTAAAAAATGGTTTATTTCCTTCTTTGGACATTTATATATATAACATTTATATATATTTTTAGTTGGGGCCTCACTCTGTTGCCTGGAGTACAGTGGCACAATCACAGCTTAATGCAGTCTTGATCTCCTGGGCTCAGGTGATTCTCCTGAGTAGCTGGGATTACAGGCATGTGCCACCATGCCTGGCTAATTTTTTTTTCTTTTTGTAGAGATGAGGTCTTACTATGTTGCCCAGGCTGGTCTTGAACTTTGGGCTCAAGCAATCCTCCCACCTTGGTCTCTCAAAGTGCTGGGATTATAGGCATGAGCCACTGAACCTGGCTTTGGATATTGTTATATCAGGATGTGATACTTGGAACTCCTGTAGCATTTGGGACTAATATAACAATTCCCAAAATACCAATTGTTGAGGAGCTATCCTAAGGGTAAAGGCAACGCAGTGAAGATAGCAGAGAGGTAAAAATAATGTAGGTCTTTGACAACTTTATTGAGTCATTCATCAGACACCTCTTGTAAGCTGTGTTCTCCAGAGTATGCGATGTAAGATATTTCCTATTGTTTAAGTCAATTTGTAGACATTATTTTTTTGTTATCTGCAGTTGAAATGCATTCTGACTAACACAATATCTACTCTAATTCCAAAAAATTATGGAGATAATATATGTTCTCCACTATGTTCTAAACACACAGGGATGAAGAACAAAAGATTTTTACCTTGGAGAGTGCAAGGGTAAAAACAATAATGCCTCTTTAAAAAATATGAGGCAGTTTATTAACAAGGCCCAGATGTGGCTGAAAACCAGTGCTTTGTTATTTCTACCCAAACACTTCTCTTAGCTTCTCACTCTGGATGCTGGAGAGTAGAAAGAAAAGACTTTGGACTAAGCCTAGAGGTAGAGACTGGTGAGGCAAGTTAAATGGAAGAGGAGGTGGGCTAAGGAACTGATCATGCAAGGAAAAAATGGTAGAGACAATTTATCATGATGCCCGAGCTGGGAAAGAGAGAAGGTGCGTCTAGGAGTGGCCAGGTGGACTGAAGAATTGGAAGTGGCCAAGCCTCGGGGATATGGATGATGATCATGATGATTGATCGTGATGATGACGACGACGACGATGATGATGATGATAAGCAGCCATCATGATACAAGGGAGTGAAAGTGACCAAAGCAGAGCCAGTTATGGTCAGGATGGAGGATTCTGGAGTCTTGGAACATAAGTTCAAAAATATCATGGCAATTAATTTCATTTATTAATTTATAGAACAAATATTTTTGCTTGTTTACTATTTGAGTTTATAGGATGCATTCCCACATTTTAAGTGGCTATGATGACTTTCATTAGTTAAATCAGAGGCCACTGGTGAGCAGAATATTAGGAAATTTTCTGTGCCCATTACTACTGTGATTCTAAAAAAAGAAACTTCCAAGATATTCTAAGTCAAATTTTCCTTGCTTTCTTCTGTTACCTAATTCCTAAAGGAAATTTCTCCTATTGTCATTGTCTAGGGGGGTCTTAATTTTGAATGTTACATTCAAACATTTTAAATGTTACATTTGGCATGAGGCACCAAAGACTTGGTGCCTCATGCCAAAAATAAAAATCCTTAATTGGTTAGATTTTTGCATCACATATGGGAAACATATATCCAGAGTTTTCTTTTTGTTTCTTAACCTTTGTCTGCAAGACACTCAAACTGATCTTAAGGTGGCAGACGTGTTTAGTTTAACACAAAAACCTTGATGAAACTGCCTAGAAATAAAATCAAGAGATTAGAAATTCACAGCTATTTGACCATAAGATGTTGTTGGCTAAGAAAGGAGAGGGTAAGTTTTGTAGAATTTATTTTTTGTCCGTGTGTTTGTTTCTGTCTTGTTTTAATATTAGATGTTCTTAATATTTACTCTGGTTAAGGGACTGCTAATAGGTGGAAAGATTTAAAATATAAATCAGGACTAACTCTTACACCCCAGGACTCATATTGTCTAATACATGTATTGATTACAACAAATCCATTTATGTTATGCAGATAATTGCAAAGAACTTCATCTTCAAATACATAGTAGCAATGTGAAGAGAATACGTGAGAGGGTATTTTTAAGGCAGAAAGACAATGATAGTTTAAACTATATGCAAATAAAATATGAGAAGTTCTCATCAGAATTATGTTGTTGATGCTGTTAATAAAGCTTAGAATAACTAATTTTTGATTATGTAGCTTTTCTATAGAAAATAGTATTTAAGTCTTTTTTTAGCCAAGTTTATTCTTATAACTAACTTACTGTGTATGCTAATACTGAATTGTCAGATTCCGCAGCAATTTAGAAAACAGCTGTTCCCCAGTATCCTCAGGGAATAAGCTATAGGACCAATACCTGATATAAAATGGTGTAGGATATTTACATATAACCTATGCATATCCTCCTGTGCACTTCAAAAATCATCTCACGATTGCTCATAATCCTTAATACAGTGTCTACACATCATTTCATTCATGGAGTTTCAACATAGTACTTGGCATGCAGCAAATTTAAGTTTTGCTTTCTGGAACTTTCTAGAATTTTTTTGGAATATTTTTGACCCATGGTTGGTTGAATCCATAGATGTGAAACCCACATGGAAGACTGAGTGTATCCTAAATTACTGATAACAAAAAAATGCATCAAATACAAAAATATTTTTAAAGAAAAATAATAAAAATCTCATATAGTCTACATTTTCTATTTGTAACTGTCTACTCCAGATGTTTCCAGAGTATTTTTTGATTTTTTTCTTCGATAGCAAAAGTGGTTGGAAGCCAGCCATTACACAGTAGCAGTAAGGAGATGGTGTGGTTTCAAATACATTGGCAAAACCCCTAACTTAAGTAGGGGTTTCTCTCCCAGCAATATAGTACCAAAAATTCCCTTAACCACACTTCTATTATCTTCTTCTCCACGTGAACAAATCATACCCATGTTTTGAAACCAGTCCAAGTGTTACTTCCTCATAGATTTTCTTAAATTCCTTCTGCTGAAAGTCATCTTTCTCTATAATGTAGAGAGCTTATATCTGCATTCTCAAGAACATTGTCCCAAGGGGTGTTGGATGGGGGGAGGTGAGGTTGGTAGGGGGAATTTGTTCTTGGGTGGTAAAGGGTAAATTGTAACATCTTAGATGTTACAATGATCTGTGATTCTCCAAAGCTCAACTTTGCTCAACAACTTCTTATTGCTATGTATTTAATTTCATGGAGGAGAAGGCAATTAGAGGGAAAATGTTTTAAAAGGCTCCTTAAAGGAGCGATAACTTTTTAAAAAATGGTTGAGAAATACTGCTGTCCATTAAAAAGTATATAACACATTATCTGTATTTTTTCCTCTTCACTTCAGCCTATATATCTGTAGTAAGTATGAACTGTTTTGTATGTGTACAACATTGCTGTGTTGTTGTTTATGATAAGTGAGGTCTATAAGATCCTTCAAGGCAGAAGCTATGGCTTACTCATGCTTATATTTCCCATGTGTAGCACACATGGTTCGCTCTCAAAAAACTGTTTATTGACCTAAACGCTAACTCATACTCGTATCTTTGGTCCCTAATGTCTGGCTGTTCCTGTTTGCCCAGTAGAGTTGCTTTAGGGTTGTAGGTTCCTTTGGAAAAGGATTGGAAGAATCATGACCATATATCTATGCTGTGGTGTTGCAGAGTCCTTGCTTTTGGGGATTTAGTCTCTTTTTCAGTGAGTTCTGAGTATGAAAATTGACTCAGGTTCTGGAATTAAGCAACTTTTCGTGGGGACAGCTCCTTTCAGCTTTCTGATTATTCATCCTTGGTTGTGATTGTATGAATTTGTGTTGTCCAATATGGTAGTCATATATGGCTCTTAAAATTTAATTGAATTAAAATAAAATGAACAATTCTATTCCTCAATTACATTAGCCACGTTTCCAGGGTCACTCATTTTCCAGGTCTCTCCATTAAATTGCTATCAAAAAGCTGGCCGGGCTTGGTGGCTCAGCCTGTGTTCCCGTGCTTTGGGAAGCTGAGGTGAGTGGATTGCCTGAGCCTGTGCGTTCAAGACCCGCCTGGGCAACTTGGCAAGACTTCATCTCTACAATAAATCAAAAACTAGCCAGGCATAGTAGTGCACGCCTGTAGTTACGGCTACTTGGAAGGCTGAGTGGAAGGATCGCTGGAGCCCAGCAGGTCGAGGCTGTGGTGGCCGGGAGCATGCCACTGCACTCCAGTCTGGGTGACAGAGTGCAACTTCAACTCAAAAAAAAAAAAAAAGTGAAATCTTGAGCTTGCAAAGCTGTGGGTTTTTCCTGTTTTTTCCTAACTAATTTCACAACTTTTAGACTGAAAAGACACGGGGGCTTCACTCTCTGCCCTAAACTGAGTCTTCCTCTCTGGCAACAAAGCTGCTGTTTTTTAACTTTGTCCACCAAGTTTGGGGAAGGAGGGAGCTGCTGGGCAAGTCTCCTGTCACAGAATTCTGTTGATTTACTCCCTCTGCTCTAGCAATATGAAATTTTTTTTTTTTTGAGTTGGAGTCTTACTCTCTCTCCCAGCCTGGAGTGCAGTGGCATGCTCACAGCCACTTGCAGCCTTGACCTGCTGGGCACAGGCAATCCTTTTGCCTCAGTCTTCCAAGTAGCTGGAACTACAGGTGTGCGCTACCATGCCCGGCTTATTTTTTTATTTATTGTAGAGATGAGATTTCACCAAGTTGCCCAGGCTGGTCTTGAACCCCTGAACTCAGGCAATCCTCTTGCCTTGGCCTCCCAAATTGCTGGGATTACAGGCTTGAGTCACCATGCCCAGTCCTAGTATAAATATTTTTAAATTTTTTGTCTGTCTTTGGCAATTTCCAGTACCCTAAATTAATGGTTTTGACTCCCCCCCCCAGTTTTATATTCATCTTTGGGGGAGAGAAATCACTAACTTCTATGTCCCCCAAATTCTATGTTTTTAGTTGGTACAGCCACTAACATCTAGTTAACATTGGTTGATAGTTTCATTCGCACATGTATTAATAAAGTTTCTATTCCATATATGAAATGAAACTATGTCACTTCTCTGGCAAAACCTTTCAAGATCTACCTTATCTGAGTAAAATGCTATGTCCTTTCAATGGTCTACCAGTCCCACATGACCTATACCTCTCTCCCATCCACTCTCTGGCTATATTTCCTACTTTATGTTCACTGTTCCAACCACACTAGCCTCTTTGCTACTTATCCAAATGCAAACCTCACAATTTCCCTATTTTTACTTGCTGAAACTTCTGTGTGGAACATTCTTCCTTCAGATATCAATGTGGCTCACTTTCTCTTTTTTTATCAGTGAGTCTCTTCCTGACGCCATTACATAAAAGGTCTGCAACTCCCTTCCTGACCCTCTTTTACTTTATTTTTTCATAAAGCCTGTTACATCTGGCAAAAGATTTGTTCTTAGAATGTCTGCCCCACTCTAATGTCAGTTTCTTGTGGGAACTTTCATTCCTGCTATATCTGTGATACCTAGAACATACCTGGTACATCCGTAAATATACATTGTACTTAGCAAGGTGAAGAGAAATACAACAGAATCGAAGGAAAGAGCCATACAGTAGAAGTTACATTTACAGGAATTGTGCCCTGTCACTCACAATTCATCATGGTTATGAATAGTCATGTAATGGGAGAGAAAGAAGTGAAACCAGAGAGGATGGCAATTTTGTCATGAGGAAAGTTGTCTTGTATGCATGAACCTTAGGAAAATCTTACTCCTTTATCTTGAACCTGAGACACCTTCATTGCCTACTGTCATGTGTTGTGAAGTCAGTAAGTACTCCCAATATTCTGCAATTTATAGCAGCCATAATTACCTGAAGGTCCCAGGAAGGCCATGGTCCCTGAAGGGAGTATTTCGATAATAATAAAAATAATGTTAATAACAGTAGCTAAAATTTGCTTGAACTGTTAGAAGCTTTTTGCATGCGTTATCTTATTTAATCCCTCTAATAATTTTGTGAGGTAGATGCTATTACCGTGCCTTTTTTCCTTATGAAGAAACCTAAGCATAGGGAAGTTATTTAGTTGGGACCAGACCATACAAGTTAAGGACTGAAATGAGTGGCACAAAAATTTAGTGTTAACTGGGCATAAGGAGAGTGTCTGAACAATAATACCATCATTTTTTCTGCCATTATCCCTCGTAAACTGACAGATTGCTGCATCAAAGACATGCAGCTATGGCCCAGGGCTTCATTCTAAAACAATGGTTCTCATAGGAGCTGTTCTGCCTCCCAGGAAACATCTGGTAAAGTCTGGAGACATTTCTGATCCTCATACTGGTTGGAGGAGGGGGGTTGCTATGGTACCTAGTGGATCTAGTGGGAAGAGGCCAAGGATACTACTAATGCATTCTGTAGTGCACACGACAGTCCCCACAACAGAATTTTCGGGCCCACAACTACAGTACAGCCAAGGCTGAGAAATCTTGCTGTAGACATTCTCTTCTTGCTCCATTCTGAATCTACATTATCTCTTTTGGTGTTTCTAGATTCTGTCCCATGTTTTTCTTGCTTTCTGTCTATGGACACCTTTTAAAAAGACTGTAAACTTTGGGTTGATTATGACTTTGTAAAGGTTAGATTGCTTTTGGCTGCAGGTAACAGAAATGGTAGCTCAAAGGAGCTTATACAATAGGACATTTATTATTGTACATACCTAGGAGTCTCTAGGGAGGGTAGGAATGGGTAGGATAATCATCAGAGGTAAGATTTATTTTGCTCTGGAATTAACTCTGCTTTGTCCTTCTCCATTGTCAGATTTTCTTAGATTGGCTTCCTTCACAGTTGCAAGATGCAACCAGCAGCAAATGGAGCAATCATCTTCGTTGCTTATATTATACAGTATAAAGGGTAAGACTCTCTCCCACTCCACAAACCATGGAATATGTCCTCTCCTTTATTCTGATTGGGTCTAATGCATACCCAAACCTAGATCAACAATATTTGGAGTGGAAAATCATGCACAGATTGGTTAATTATTCACGATCTACCACTAGAGCTCAAAGCAAGGTGGGCAATTAAAATGAGGTTTAGAAAACAGAAAGCGGGGGGTGGATGTTGGGAAGGATAACAGCTGAGCCCACAATATCCCTGGCTACTCTCTTGAAGATGTTTCTTTGTTCCATTCCCTCCAGACAATTGGCCAGTCTCATTCCTTCCTAAACTGTATCCACTTCTGGCTTTCTAGAATCAGAGCCCAACTCTATCATCTCATTTTTCAACAAACCCAGAATAAATTGCTGGGGATGAAGCTTGAGCTGGGTCTTGAAATGTGTCAGAGATTTAGATGGGAAGTTTTTATTTCCAATGCAATAGATTCCAAAACATAGAATAATTAGAAAGAAAAGAACTGGGATTTCCAAGAATTGGCATAGTACATGGAATGCCAAAAGGGAGGAAAAAAGATTTTAATTTCCCCTCATAAAACAGAGCAACAAATTTATTATAGAAATGATGTGATATTATGAAAAGCTGTATCAAAGTCAGTCAATTTTGTGAGGCAAATTTTATGGTAATGTGTCTGTCTTGGTACATTCTGTGTTGCTGTAACAGAATACCTGGGGTTGGGTAATTTATAAAGAAAAGAAGTTTATTTAGCTCACAGTTTTGCAGGCTGGGAAGTTCAAGGTCATGACCCTGGCTTTAGACAAGGGCTTTCATGTTGCGTACATCATGACATCGAAGAGGTCAAAGAGGAAGTGGACATGAGCAAAGAGCAAAACCTGAAAAGCATACTGGCTGTAAAACAACCCACTCTCCTGGGAACTAATCCATCCCCAGGAAAACAGATTCAGTCTCTCCAGAGTGAGGATGGCACCAAGCCACTATTGAGAGATCTATCTCCCAAACCCAAACTCCTCTCACTAGCTTCCCCTCCCAACACCTCCACACTGGGGATTAAATTTAAATATGAACTTTAGTGGGAACAAATCAACCATGTCCAAACCATAGTAATGTCCTGCAATCTCAGTGAGTTACATGGCCCAAATATGATCCCTATTGAGCTTGTCTTCTTGAAGAGAACTTGTACTTTTAGGTAAGAATGAGGCCTAACTAGGTATATAGAAAGTAAAAAGAAAAGCAATAGTATAACAAAGGAGTTTTCCCTTCAGTTGCTGATGTTTAATTTTACTAATATAGTTAAGTGTATTTCCATTTGACCTTTTCTTCTAGAGACTAAATTAATCTTTAAAAAATACAAGTGTAATACATCTTTAAGCATTATGATTTGTATTGATAGATTGTTGCAATCTACTTTGAAATTTCAAAAGGTGATAGAGGAACCACATCTACAGGTAAAGTCTTTCATTTTGTCACTTCCTTTGGAATAAACAGAACACAGTTAAGTTCTTGAGTACAGATAGTATATCTCATTTCCAGAAGTGCTAATTCTGCAAAGGAGAATATTCTTATTGCTATTATATGAAATATAACCTTAATATTAATTAGTCTTTCAAGTGCTGATATGTATTCTTAATTTATTTTATAAAATAGAAACCCAAACCTAGAACAAAAAAGTAAGAGAAAGTGACTTTTACTCTTTTTGTATCATTATTCTTCATTCTGTAATTTTACCATTTATTGTTGCCTAAATCAGAAAGTGGGCAAAGCAAAAAAGTTGGGTGAAATGCAATGAATCTGTTTATTCTCTTCCTTGCAACTCTGCTAAATTATATTTTCTTCTGAGGTAAGATAAATTATTTGTGAAAAAGGAAGCTTGGAGTTTATTTTGGGTTGTCTTTTATTTTCATTGCAACAAAATATGAGTTTTTGAATCTGAAAAGTAGATATTGAACTATCATAATTAAATAACTGCGCATCTATGATTGTGGTCTCTAAAATTGTTTGAAGAAAATGTGTATAAGAAAGGTGAAATGTAAGCAACTACCTTAAATTTTGTTTTTGTAAAAATAGTCAAGTGGTTATAGAAAAAAAGAGTATCATTTAAATAGTTCTTAAACAGTTGGTAGGCACATTATGTTTATGTATACGCACATACATACACTCATAAAAAACACACACACACACACACATACACACACACAATTTGGCTTTCAGAAAAACCAAGTATTATGAATTATGGTTTTCTTAAAATCCAACAAAATTTCACTATAAGAGGAAAGTTTCCTAAATAAATCTGAAGTCTTTAAATTTTGGCACAAAAATTTCTGCTTTTAAGAAGATACAAATTAGGGAAACTTAAAAAACTCATGTAGCTTTTTGGACACCAGTAAAAATAAAGTGTATTTCACGGTATAATGCTTAGTCATCTCTTCTGCTATCAATATAAATTACAAGAATGAGACTCTTTTCACAAGTTTTAATAAGTAAATAGATTTCCTTATTTCTTATCTGGCAATATCAGGTGTACATTTTTTTATTACTCTCAGTTATATAGTTGTTCCTTGACATTCAAATTGATTTATTGGATTTAGCCAAATATATTGAATATAGTGAAACAAAAGCCAAAATTTTAAAAAAAGCAAAAGGCTTTATAATAAAAGAAACATAAAGATAGATTCTATTATTGGAGCAGCCATGATTTTAAGAATCTGGTATGTGGAAAGATCAGACCAGGATAAAATATCCTCCCCAATTCTCTGTCTTTGTTTCATCACATAATCACCCAATTCCACACCAGACAATAAAATCATAGCAGAAACAAATGTCAACAGTGGTTAGCAACTAGAGACATCAGGAAAGTCTTAAAAAATACCAATGCCTGGGCCCTGAACCCAGTTCTATAAATTTAATTTATCTGGGGATAGGTTTGGACATCAATATTTTCAAAAAGCCCCCCAAGTGATCTAATGTTTTGTCATAGTTCAGTAGAGACCTACTGGTTTATAGCTAGTAGAAATAATGAGATGGAATCCAAGCAAGGACAGACAGCTACATAGACTCAGACAATGAGGTAGAGAGAAAACAGGGATTAAAAAAAGGCAAATGTCAGTAAAGTAACAAAGAAAAAGAAACAAAATAACAAAAAATACATTTTTGGAATTATTTGCAAAATGGCAGCTGTGTTTTTTTTGCCTTGATCATCAGGAGTTTCTGCAGATATCCTGACATTATAATAGGAATTCTAAATAGCAAGCCTGCTTCCAAACTGGGCAGTTATTTTTTCAGTTCTAAGCACAGATCCCGAGAGCAACAGCCATGATTAGTACATAGACACAATGAGTTTAAACATACATGCTATGGTTTATGTGTCCCTAAAATTTATGTGCTGGAAATTTAATCCCCAATGTAACAGTGTTGAGAGGTGGGATCTTAAGAGGTGATTAGCCTCTCTGTATGGATTAATAGTGTCATAGTGGAAGTGGGTTAATTATCTCAGGAGTGAGTTCTCCCCACCCCCATGCATGCTTTCTTACTATGTGATGCCTTCCCTTGTGTTATGATGCATCTAGAAGACCCTCACCAGATGCAGCCCTCGATCTTAGACCTCCCAGCCTCCAGAAATGTGAGCCAAATGCACTTCTATTTGAAATGACCCAGTCTGTGGTATTTTTTTTATAGGAGCACAAAGTGGACTAAGACAACACTCAACTAGAGAAACTGCTAAGTTGTACCACTTTTCATTTCAAAATCATATCGCATGTTGTTAATCTAATAACAATTCTAACTTTATTTTTGATTTTTATTTTCTGGTTCAAACTGGAGCCTCCTGATGTTGAAAAGCAAGATCTATTCTCAGTCTTAGTCCATTCTTAAGGTCTTTGAAGAGTCATTTGAAACTTATTTAACGTAGAATTTCTTTATGAGGTTTCTTGGAGTCAGTGTGCTTTTTTCTTGACATATATCCCAGAACAAATACCTAAGTAAGATTCCTGTATCCAATTTTTTTCTTGCATTTAAAATTTTCTATAAATATTCTCCTTTCACATCTCCCAAAAGTTACTATCTCTGGCCCTATCCTCTTTTTTGTACTGTCTCCTATTTCTCCACTTTGCCATCCTAATGGAATGCCTTTTTTCCCAATTCTCTCTCCCTCATTCTCAACGTGCACAGACACAAGAATTGAGACTGACAATTGTTGCAACCACATGTGTAGGTCTTAACCAATTTTATCTCTATATCTATGCTATTTGTTTTCTCCTTTAAAATGTGAAATTTAGTGCTTTCTCTGATCTTCATAATTTTTTGAGGGAAAGATTCCCTCAGCTTTTTTATTTTCTCCACATTATCTAAACCTCCAAATAATGAGAAATATTATACCACCACTTTTCTTTACACCTAGATTCCTATGGTCGGGTATGAATCTGAGTAAAGTCTATAGATTTCTTACCAGTTAGGAAAGATATATATATATATATATATATATATATATATATATATTTTTTTTTTTTTAAAGATATAAACATGTTATTTTAAATGAAACATTAATTAAAATAAAACAAATGGATGACCCTTGGCCTAGACTTCCTGTCTTTCAGTGCAGGCAATCATTTTCAGGTCCTTTGACTGCATTTTTTTTTCTGGTGTTTACTTTCACATTTCTCAGTGATATATGCCTACAGTTATTTTTATTGCTCAATTTTAAACTTTCTCTTTGATTTCCTGTTATGGTGGATGAGGATTCAGCTTTTAGTGCACCCTCCCTTCCTCTTCTGAAATAATTATATTGACATATCTTTTGGCTCTACAGCTTGGTGCTTAGTTCTTTAACTACCCTCAGGATCCCAGCTGATCACGGACACTAGTCAGGGTTGACTTAACCATCTCTCTCTCTCAGAAATCCAGCAGCAAGTCCCCCTTCCCACCCCTGCTGGGATCATAAGGAGACAAATAGCTTGCTTTTAAACATGTGAAGAAAAATAGTTTGAACAAACCTCCTTTTATTGCACAATGAAACTATTAAATACCTTCTTAAAATATAGTCTCTCTATGTTTTCATTTTTGGATACATCCCACCATTCTGAACTACCATCTGTGATTCAAAACTGATTTTCTTGTCTTGGCAACAGCCTCCAATTATTCCATGATGCCCGTTACCCTTCAGGTTGGGGCCACCTCCAATGAGTCCCAGGGGAATATCTGGTGTACTCATAGCTAGAGAAGCTGAAAAGACAAAAATAAAACCACAAGTTCACAAGCTTTATTTATAGCTGGACATACCACCATAATAGTATATGATTTTCCTGGGTGACTATTAAAAGGAAATCCCTCATTTAACACTACAGACTCAGAGAGTTTTGTTAAAAAAACTAGTTTCATTGCTTTATAGAAATGCTACTGTATGCACACAGGCTTATACAAGGGCAGAGCTAAGCAATCATTAATGGAAATGACAGAACAAAAAATACAGTATGTTTGGAATTAAGAAATGTGAATGTGCTTGATATAGAATATATCTCCCTTCAGTGGTGAGTATGATTTTTTCCCCCTCTGCTTAACCCACAGCTTTGCTTCCTCTTTTCTTCCAGAACATTTTTTTCTTTAACAATGGAAAGCTGCATGTCATATTCTGAGTATGTGGCGCCAGGCTTTTGCTGAGCTCTGGGAGACCCACAACAGGAGTGAGACCAGTGGCCTCTGTGACTGATCTACTTCTGGCTTCTTCCACTCTTGTGTCATTGTTAATTCAGATCTCAATAGTTTAATCTTCACCATTAGAAATACATACACAAATTAATTTGAATAAGGCCAATTCTCCCTTTTATGCTGGAGAACATATATTCCTCTTTGGCAAGATATGGCTGGTGTGAGAATATTGGGGAATATTACCCTTCCTCCCCTTCATCCTTATTTCTACGCCACTGCTTTCTTCATCTTCCTCACAGCAAGAACCTCCTCGGAGGATCCCTCCTGGCAGTCTGGATAGTGACGTCTTTCTATATCCTTTCAGGCAGAGTTCCTTGTTCCATTCTTTTTGTTTTCTTAACATTTTGTCTGTATCTCTGTAATAGTTGTTTTTAGTACCACACTGTCATTTATCTCTTTTCTCTGATTTCTCTATACACATATGGGAAAGGACTTAAGTCATTTTGTGTTCACTGTTCCTAACTCAGTGTCTGAGTCAAAAAAGAGACTCAATAAGCATTTGCTGAAAAAAATGAATGAAAGAATTCTAAGATGCAGGCGTTGGGGACATTCTGTGATTTATGCTATTTCTCCCTGAGGCCCAGCATTCTACAGCACTTCAGGAGAGCATAACTATCTGTGACCCAAAATATCCACAGACTATCAGAGATCTCAACCAAAGTGTTACGGTATGTCCTTGAGGAATAGTATTCTTCCAACATCTTTTTTCTGCAATTCTGAGGTTGAGAGATTACAGTAATTATCTGGGTATCTTTTCCTTGTACACACCAAGCAATGTAAGAAACGTCCTTTTCTTTGTATTGCCAATGACATTCATCAGAGAACTAGGTGAAATATATTTTCCAAATTTGCTCTTGGTAACTGAGTGAAGCTTTTCTTTGAAGATAAAGCAAAAGGAACCAGTCTGACAGATAAGGCATGTGACAGATAATATGATAATAAGGGACCATTTTTAAAATAGCCTTTAAAATTTGAAAGATTGCATCAGCCATCCAGCTTGAAAACAGAATAGTGTTGAAAAGTGTTGATTTATAAGTTTGTGTAAGTAAAACTACAGGTGGAAACTGGGGAACTTGATATACTGCGTATGTAAATTACTGGGTTTTAGATTCTTTGCAACTAAAATTGTCTTATCATCCAGCTATTTGTATTAGTTTCTTATGGCTATCATGGCAAGTTACCACAAGCTTGGTGGCTCAAAATAACAAATTTTTTTCTGACAGTTCTGGAGGTCAGAAGTTCAAAATTAAGATCTTGGCAGGTTGGTTCCTTCTAGGAGCTCTGAGGGGAAATGTGTCCCCATGTCTCTTTCCTAGCTTCTGGTGACTTCTGGCAATCCTTGATGTTTCATGGCTTGTATTTACCACTCTGGTCTCTACTTCTTCTTCACATTACCTTCTTATTTAGGTGCCTATGTGTCAAAAGTCTCCCTTTTCTCATACAAACACCAGTTATTAAATTTAGGGTCCACTTTAAATCCAGAATTATCCCATCTCAATATTCTTAGTTATATCTGCAAAGAACTCCTTATTCCCATTCACAGGTACTAGGATCAGGATTTGTGCATATCATTTTGAGGAATACAATTTAATACACTCTACTATCAATGGCTTTATAAATTTAGGATATGATTACAGAAGCAAAGTGAGAAGTTGAGGTAATTGGGAAAGTTCAGAAAACAGTCAATCTTGATCCAAGTGGCAAAATATTTTAGGCAAAACATATTTTATTTTGGAAATCTGTATGATGTTCTGGGTCAGATTTTTCTTAACTTTAAGAGATACTGAGTTGAGAAAAAGTTACAGTAATAACTAGGAGGGGTAGGAATTCATCATGTGAGAACATGGAGGGAGGTGAGACTTTTCAGCCTCAAAAATATTCTGAAGACTTAATGACTGTTTTTGTTTGTTTCTTTGTTTGGAGACAATGTTTTGCCCTTTCACCCAATCTGGAGGGCAGCAGCACTATCATAGTTCATGGTAGCCTTGAACTCCTGACTTGAAGTGTTCCTCCTACCTCAGGCTTCCCAAAGTGCTGGGGTGAGCCACTGTGTCAGGCATGAGCCACTGTGTCTGGCCTCGATGACTCATCACAATACTGCAAGATTACCATAGATGTACAAGGTACAAGGGGGACCCCAAAAAACCTGGAATTATCTTTTGGAGGGTAGGCTCCTTGTGGCACAGGCTCCTAGTGGTACAGCCTAGATAAGTGTTCTAGGAACCCGTCAGCATCAGTGTACCAGCTGGCATTGTGAGAGGCTGCGTTTGGCTTCAGTGAATTTTTTTTTTTTGGAGATTCTTTCAACACATTTGCCATTTCATGATGAGTGGTTTACGAGCTCACCTGCCCACACTACGTTGAGTGTTCAGCATTTTTGAACAAAAACAACATGACCCCTGTGCCCCACACTTGTTATTCACCCATCTCACCCTGAGCAACATTTTTCTTGTCTCCCTGGATGAATAAAAGTCCTCAAAGGGAAATGTTTTGCTGATGTGGATACAAAAAATGGCAGAAGCACTAAAAGGCATAAAAACGATGAGTTCAAAAACTGTTTTGAGCAGTGAAAAAAGTGTCTCAATAGGTATATTGCATCAAGTAGAGAATACTTTGAAGGTACCTGAAGTTAAGAATAAACACACACGTTTTTATAAGTGCATTCCATTTTTAGGTCTCCTTTCTATTTTTAAAATTTCTTACTGTCTAGAATTTGTGCTTTGATCTGTACTTCTACAATTTTAATTAATGGAGTGAGTTAGTTGAATAACAATATTTATTGAATACTCAGATGTTCAATTATGAAAGGGTCAGTAGACTTTTATTTTCTTTAATAGCTTCCTTTAATCAATGATAGTTAGATAACAGAATAAGATTTTCTTTTCCTTTCTTTTTTTTTTTTTTTGAGTTAGAGTCTCACTCTGTTACCCAGGTTGGAGTGCAGTGGCACTCCTGTGGTCACAACGGCCTCAATCTGTTGGGCTCAGGCAATCCTTCCACCTCAGCCTTACATGTAATTGGAACTACAGATGTGTATCACCATGCCAGGCTGATTTTTAAAATTTATTTTAGAGAGGAGGTCTTGCCAAGTTGCCCAGACTGGTCTCAAACCTGTGGGCTCAGACATTCCTCTTGCCTCCACCTCCAAAGTGCTGGGATTACAGGCGTGGGCCACTGCACCTGGTCTGGAATAAGATTTTCATTACTTTGGTCTTAATTTCTTTTAACAACTTAATTTGGCCCTAATGAATCAGAATAGTGAGTTTCAACAGCAACAAATAATTTGATTCATATTTTCCTAGATGTACTATTTTAGTTTGTGACACTTCTTTCACACAGTAAATGGTTTGATGAATTCATCTTAAAAATGCTTTCACTGGTTATGAAATAAATAAAACAGATCGTTTAACAAAAAAAGTTGAGTTCCTAAGATTAAAGAAGAATAAAGTAAAGTTGTTAGTTAAGTAAATTGTACAATAATGAGTCATTGTTTGAATAGATTTGTTATTTATAAAAGTGGGGAATAAGAAACCTTATAAAACATTGAAGACCGAAGTAGTAAAAATGATCCTTTTTACTAACTAAAACACAAGGACTGCATTGTAAAGAAATTCTTGGTGCAGTTGATAACAGTTTTATTAACTGGTCAATTTGGGATCAGAAAAGATGAGAAAAAGTGAAGTTAGGGAAAGTGGATTGAAAACAAATGTTGTAGAGAGAGGAAATTGAGCTCATTGGGGTGAGTGTCATTAGAAAGATGAAGACGTGCATGTGTAACATGGACTTTTGAATGGAGTGTTGATTGGAAGAGATAGAAGTATAAATACTATACTTTTAACTGTGTCATTTTCTCCTCTCCAGCTTTTAACATATTCAAAACAGTGTTTATAATAATAATTGAAAGCAATATCATGTGAGTGGACTAATATAGAAAGCAACATTTATATGGCTGAGTTAAGAGTTACAAAAATATGGTTAAAAATATGGTGAGATCCAATTTTAACAAAAGGAAAGAAAATGCTCTCATGACTTCTAAACACCTAGTTCAGAGAAGAGATTGGGAGAAAACAGTCTATCACATTGGGTGAAGCTGTAGTGAGAAGAATGAGGGTGAGGAACATTGGGAGATGTTGGAGTGAGGAGCAGAGGAGTGAGGGATATAGTAAGCAGTTTGGGTGAGGAAGATTGGGGAAAAATTGAGGGGAGGAAGACGGGGAGAGGATGGAGGGAGGAAGATGCCACCTACCTGGCAGTTCTTTGCTGTAGGTGGGGAGCCGGATGCACACTGAGAAGATGCAAAAGCTGTTTTTGGATTCCCAACTGTGTCTTTTCTTTCTCCATTAAAGAAGAAAAAGTATAAATGACTCCTGGTTAGGCTTCCAAAGAAAAAGTATAAATGACTCCTGGTTAGGTTACCATATAATCCATTACGAAGTAGAAAAAACAGAACCATAACTGTTTATCATTACCATGGTGATGTGTGAAAGCAGAAACTTATGAGTCCTAATGTAGGCTAGTGGAAGGGGAAAGAATTAGGGCTTGTGCTGCAGCCCCAGAAGCCCTTCTACTAATTCCGTGGATGACTGCTGATAAAACTCACTTTTCGGAGCCTCAGTTACACCTTCAGGAAAATGAGGGGAATGGTGCTGATGAGAATACAAAAATGTGTGACTGGATAAACAGTACTCATAAAGCCAAAGTTGTAGATTTGATTTGATCTTTAGGTAGGATGGTGATCTCATTACAGTCACAGACTTTTTTTTAAAATTACATTTAGCTTTTCACATATATTATTTACGGTTTATAGTAGTGCCTAGGTAAGCGAGGATGAATTACTCAAAATTCATCACCATTGTTGGGGAAACAGCTAAAAATTTCATGGCTCTCTCATTTAAGAAAGGATCAATACATTTGGCTACTTTAAAAAAATTGCATGGCAAATCATCATAAACAAAGTAAAAGAAAAATCACACATTGTGAAGAAAATATTATATCTTATGGCTTATATAAAAAACAAAAGTCTATTTTTTCTAATATATAAAAAAGGTACTAAAAACAGGAAAGAGACCAATAGTGATAGAAAAATGGACAAAAGATATGAAAAGCAGTGCCTTACTTAGACACTATTATAAACAATAAATAATATCTATGAAAAGCTGAATGTAATTAAAATGGGCAGTTTTTTTTTTTTTTTTGCAAGAAGTAAAAATTGAGTTTAATGCTCTCCCATCTAAGTACTAGCCTGGCTCAACGGTGCTTAACTTCTGAGATCAGACGAGATCAGTCAAGTTCAGGGTGGTATGGCCATAGATGCGTATAATGATCTTTAAAGCTATTTAAAGAAACTCAAACTCACTTTAATAGGAGAAATTCAAATTAAAACAATATTGATATGCTATTGCTCACTTATCAAATTGGCAACAATCTAAATTTCTGTTGCAAACTCGTACTGGTGGAAATGCAAAATTGTTGTATCCTCATATGAAAAGAAATTTAGCATTATCTTCCAAACTGCAACTCATTTATTCTTTCATTCAGCTTTCTATAATTCACTATAGTTCATAAACACCTTAGTATAAATAGAAATGACTTCAGCAAAAGTTATTCATTGCATTATTTGTATTTATAATATGTGCAGTATAGTAAAGCATTATATGTACAATTACATATATACATAAACATATAAATACAATTGCTTTATAATATGTATAATAATAGTAAGAAAAAACTCACAATTCAAATGATATTGTATATGTCACCGTGGAATTCTCAGACATAAAAAGGAATAAGGACAGTTCTCCATACACTGAAGACGTATTCTTAGGTGAATAAGACAAGGTGAGGAGTGAATGGTATACATAGGATACGTTGGCTTATGTGAAGGAAGGGGAGAAACAGAAATATGTGTGTATTTTCTTATATTTGCAAAAGAAAAGACTGAAAGGGTAAACTAAAAACAAACATAAGCCGGGCTCAGTGGCTCAGCCTGTAATCCGTGCCTTGGGAAGCTGAGGTGAGTGGATTGCCTGAGCCCGCGGGTTTGAGACCCGCCTGGGCAGCGAGACCTCATCTCCACAGTAAATAAAAAAAATCAGCCGGGTGTGGTAGCGCATACCTGTAATTCCGGCTACTCAAAAGGCTGAGGTGGAAGGATCGCTGGAGCCCAGCAGGTTGAGGCTGTGGTGGCCGGGAGTGGCCACTGCACTCCAGTCTGGGCAACAGAGTGAGACTCCAACTAAAAAAAAAGCCAAAAAACTAACATAAATGGTCTGTACGAGCAGGGGGAAGACAGCTCATAAGAGAGAGATGGAAATAAGACTCACATTAACGTATTTTGTTGTACAGTCTCAACTTTGGGATTGTATAAATAATTTATATATTCATAAAAAAATTTTAAAAGCAACACATAAAATGGAAAACATGATAAAATGAATGAGTCTAAAAGCATTTTAAGTTGGTGAAAATCACTCAAAGCAAAGAAGTATTTCATGTGGCTTCAGAATTTATCATTTTGATTACATATCCAAAGTATGTTCTAAGGTCATATAGTTTAAAGACATATAGAGATGCAAACATTTCTGAAACTTCTTTTAACTTCATAGTTAGTAATAATATTGGTAAAATTATTTTAAAATAATCATATATACATTGTAGGATAGGATACAAATAGAATTTATGTTAATATCTCCAGGAACTGAGATATTCAGTGAAATAAAAAAGATATAAATACAAGTTCAAAAGATAAGCAAACATTTTATAATGTTTAATTTGAATTGTAATTATGAATGTGTGATTTTTTCTTCATAAATATTTATTTCCGATTTGACCATATTGAACTCCTAAAAGCAATGATAACCTCATAGCCATGGACTTTCCTAGCACTTGGATTGTGTCTATAAATATGAAAACTTTTATGAAATGAAGTTGGATTTTGGAGGAATGCATTATTCTAGAACAGGGACAAGAACTATATAACATATGAGGGCACCTTGTGCCAAAAAACAAGGGTGTGTTCAAAGATTAATACAGTGGTGTCAAAAAAGGCATAGAAATCTATACAACGAGGCTCCCATTTGCCAAACATGAGACAATTAAAAAGAATTAATGGCTGCAATTGATCCAAAGACACTGATAGAAAATCCACGAACTCACACTAACACTCCTGTCTACCCACAAAATTTACACTCCCTAAAAAAACCTGGTTATTGTCACCATTTCAAGTAACTAAGATCCCAATTACTTTGAAATTGATAACTAAAGTGAGACTTTAGCAGTCATCCTGCTTAGAATTCATCAAGATATCCAAATTGCTTCTTCACAGGCTCATTCAAGTTAATAAAAGTGGCAGGAATGACAGGATTAGAAAATCAGCATTTTCCACTTCTATTGAAATAATTTATTTGGGCAGCAGTTATCAATGAGTAAAGACTATTTTTGAATTAATTCTTAACAATTCCAATATACACATGGGCGATTCTTCCCACATCTGCTCCTCTTTATTCCTCGAACTCCTCCATATCTCCCACCTACCTCAGCTATTTACTGCTATGGTCAAAAGCTGACCTGTTCATTAATAAAAACTTACTCCTCTATAATCTCAGTTTCATGTACTCCATTCTCTGACTACCACCTTTTATGTCTGCAGCTAACTCCCTCCAGTACCCCAATTCCAACAATATTTTATTCCATCTGAAACTACAAGTGTTTGATCCCAATGTCCCTCATCCCTGTGACTTCCTTCTTCTTCCCCTCTCCTAGCTTAAAATATAGAGTCAATCAGAATAATTATATTGCATATGCACCGAACTCCCTTGGTCCCTTTCTTAGGTTGTCATGAAACCACAACCCTTCGTAAGTCTAAATTTTTCCTACTTATGAATCCACAGAGGTAAATATGGCTGGAGAAAAACCACACAGTCAGATTGACCAGTGTAGTAAATTTTGTCTTGCCTTGGTATCCATTTTGAATATAAATCAGACTTTTTCACATCAGAAGCAGGACTTAGCTACCCTCGACACTATTTCTAGTTCTCCATCTACTCCCAGTTCCTTAATGTGATCAGTCCTGATATCTGCCTTATACAACCATCTGTGACCACTTCCCTATGGGACAGCTGTATACAACCCATTTAACTTGCCCCATTGACCCTTTTATCCCACATGGACTATCCAGATATGCTGGAGTGACCACCTCTCAGTCATAGTGTGACTTCATGGACTATGTTCCTACTTGTTGTAAACTCACCAAGTAGAACTCCCTGAAGGAAACCTGTTTGGGGCCTAATAAAGCATTTGTCCCATAGGTTTTCCCCTTCTCCCCTTTCCACTGGTTGAACTCCCTGGTACCTCTGGATTTTTCGTTGGTCCCTCATGGACATGCTTCTTTTCTCTGGGATATATAAGTAATAAATTTCTTCCACTTCAAGCATTTTGGTTTCATCTTCTCATTGTCTCACCTCATGGACACCCCTGAACCTAATTTATCCCTCCTCTGGCTCTCCTAGAGAGTGGCTATCATGGCTTATGGCCATGCTCTCAACAGAGAGACCTCAAGACAATATCAGGGGAAAATGGCAACAACTGGTTTCCATTTATATTTGTGATCACAACTATCAAGGTCTTAATGCTGCCCATCAACACATCATTCTTGACTAGTTCACTGAGTATCTCATCATCAAATGACTATTTTACACCTCTTCCTGTATCCTCATACTCCCAGTATTTCCTTCATTTGCTGTACACTCTGCAGATTATCTTGCTTCTTTCTTTTCTTTTCTTTTGTCAGAGTCTCACTCTGTCACCCAGGCTGGAGTGCAGTGGCACACTCATGGTCACCCCAGTGTCGACCCGCTGGGCTCTGACGATCTTTCCGCCTCAGCCTTCCAAGTAGCTGGAACTATAGGCATGCGCTACCATGCCCTGCTAGTTTTTTATTTATTGTAGGGACGAGGTCTCACCAAGTTGCCCGAGTTGGTCTCAAACCCATGGGCTCAGGCAATTCACTTGCCTCGGCCTCCCAAAGTGCTGGTATTACAGGCTAAGCCACTGAGCCTGGACTGCTTCTTTCTTACCTTGGAAATGGAGGCAATTAAAAGAGAACTTTTCTAGACTCTCATCATATCTACTCATGTGCAACCACTGTCTTTTCCTGCTAATAGTGTCCCTGTTATGAACCCCCACCTTTAAAGAGTCCCTATTTTGGCCCAATATTCCTCTCCTTGGAGTGAGAGGTCTATAGGACCAAACAGACATGTCCACCCCCAAAACTCATCCCCCTTTCAGATTCAGAGCATGCTCTGGACACCAAAGCAAAGGCCCTGGAATGCTTGCCTAACGTACCTCAAGCCACTTACAGACCCTGTGCTGACTGCTTCCCTAGCTCAACCAACAGGTTCCCAAGGGGTGGCTCTCTCTCTCTCTCTCTCTCTCTCTCTCTCTCTCTCTGTGTGTGTGTGTTTGTGTTTGTGGGTGTGTGTGTTGGGGATGGACATGTTTATGCAGCTCCAAGAAGAGTAGGAAGGAGCCAGCATTGAGAAGAGAAGGTGAAACAGGCAGGGATTCTCCATTTGTCCTCATGTCCTGAGCCACTGTTGTTTAATCAGGGACAATCACCCTAGCATTTTTTTTCTCTCTCACATGTTCAGTTTTCCCTTTAGATGAATTATTCCCACCAATATACCAAGGGTCTGTTAATACTTCCATCTTATAAAAAAGAAAACAGAACCCTTTTCTTGATCTCATGTCCCCATCAACTACCACCCTATCTCTTTAGTCTCCTTTGCAGCAATCTGCTGGAAAGAATTGCCTGTACTCATTGACTCCAATTCCTATACTCCCATATGCCCTTAAATCCCATTAATTAGGCTTTCACCACCACCACTTTTCCAAAATGGATCTTGGCAAAGTGACCCCTAACTCCTCTGCTAAAACCTTGTGGTCACTTCTTAGTCCTCACTTTACTTGACCTACCCGATCAATCCTGCCTCTCTGTTATGCTTGCTTTGTTTAGTTTAAGAACAGCTCACATCTTTGGTTTTACCACTAAATCACTGCTGCCTCCTTCTCTTCTCCCTGACAACTTAATGATGGAATGCACTAAAGCTCAGCCCAAGGATTTCTTGTCTTCAGCATTCACATGCCTTGTTCTCATTTGTTCACATGGTTTTACACAGTTTCCATAGGGTACAGACTCCCCAAAATATACTTCACCATCCTAGGCCTCCCTCGCAAATAACAGACTCATATACTCAGCACCCACACCTTTGGGTGTCTAATAGACATTTCAAACTCATGTGAAAAACTGAACTCTGGATATTTAAACTTGTTCTTCTTTTCTATTTCAGTTAATGACTGGTTATCCTGGTTATTCATGTCACAACCCTAAATACTCCTTGATTCTTCTATTTCTTTCATATCTTACAGACAACATATTTGGACAATCTTTTGACACTGTTTATTCACTGTCTCTACTCTTAACCTGGTCTACTCCATCATTATCTTTTCCTTAAGACTTTTTACTAAGGGGCCCTGCCTCTGCCTTTGTCCCTCTGCATTTCATTCTCAACACAGTAGCAGGAGTAATTCTTTTAAAATATAAGTCAAATAATCTCTCTCTGCTACTCAAAATCCTCCACTGGCTCTCCATTTCATGCAGAGAGAAAATCCTTATGATGATCTACGTGGTCTGCCCATTCCCATGCTGATCTCCTCCCCTACTACTTGTTGCCTTACTCAATCAGCTGCAGGTATTCTGTCCTCCTTGCTGTTCCTTGGACATGCCAGCTGTACTTCTAAGATAAAGAACTTGAGATAAAGGTGTAAATGATGGTGGTTATTTGGAAAGAGATTCCAAAGAATAAGAATGAAGACAGGAAAACTCTGAGAAGCCTTATGAATGAAACTTGGAAATGCCTACTTGGAAGTCAACAGGGAACGATTTATCCATTGGCTCCATCCAACAATGGTCAACGATAGTCCCAGCCAGGGACTTCTGAGTCGTACATGTGTGAGTGTTAAGCTACTTTCACTTAAGAAGTCCTAGGGCAGGAGATGAGAAGTACATGGCAGGTGAAGCTGGTGAAGGCCAGTGAGGAACCAGTCACCTTAACAGTGGATAAATGTGGTGAGGCTGAGTGGATCTGAAGTGACTTGTAAAAGGTGTCAGTTATTTTATCTTGAGACCTTCTAAGACCCACATGACTAGCTTCCTGACTTTCCCTGGGCCTCTGCTCACATGTCACAGCATCACATTCTCAACCAGCTCATCCTGATTGCTCTAATTAAAGTTGTAGTCTGCCTGCCCTAGACATTTTGAATCCTCTTTTGTCTCTCTCTCTCTCTCTTTCCCTCCAGAGTATGCAACTTACTTATTATGTTTATTATTTTATTACTTATCTACTCTTTCTAGGATGTAAATTCATGAGGTCAGGTATATTCTTTAGTTGCACAGTAGTGGTTGGGGATACTGATATGACATTTGCCAACTTTTTGCTAATATGACTCCATCACATGTTAGTGACATTGAGGGTAGACTTCTTCTATGGGAGAGGAGGATTCCCACCCCAGTATCTACACTGTGTTGCTATTGCCTCTAGTATGAAGTAACAATAAAAACAGAATACTCCAACATATTTGGGCTGGTCTTACAGTGTTATGGCCTAAGTGCTGGCTTTCTCATATCTGAAGCCCTTAGAGGGAAAGCATCTCTTTTATTGCTCCCTATACCTAAATTCAGTAATTAGTCAATGGTCCTTCATACTGACCGTCCCTTTGTGATCTCACCGCAGGTGCCAAAGGGGGCCAAATGTCCACCTTTGGTCCTTACTTCTCTTTTGGCTCTACATGTTGGTTCAGAGCCAACTTTCAGCAGTTCTGGAGTTTATACCTCTCCTATGAGCACCCCAACAGGTGATGATTCTAGCCACCAAGTGTGAGCTGAAAACAGCAATTTGGTTTTATATAGTGACCATAGAGTACATCCAATCTAAGCTGTGAGCAATTTTTGAAATATGAAGAATAACTGGAATTCTTGATTGCCATTCATCAGGACCCACACGAGCTACTCACTCTTTGAGTGTTTAGTTTTCCCCTCCATAAGATATGAAGAGTAGTTCAGGTAATTTCTAGCACTACTTCTAGCCTTAAATTCTTCCTAAGGGTATGCTCTGTTGTTTTAGATTTTATTAAAAGTCTTTTCCTTGAGTGATACCTTCAGGCCTATCAAGCCTAATTTTCCTTACATTCTATACCAGTTGGTGCAGTTTTTTTTTTTTTTTTAAATAGTTGACTCTAATTAGCATCATTGCTCACCGAGAGAAAGAAGTAAATGTTATTAAATGGTTGCCATAAGATTGCTGTTATACCAACTTAAAACTACAGAAAAATTTCGGAAGCTGCTAGAATATAGAAGATAAGATAGAAAGTAAGAGCAGGAAGATAGATCCTTTTGAAAGGAACTATTCGCGTTGTGCCAATTATGTAGACAGAGTTCGTTAGATGAAGAGAAAACCTACATTTCCAACTTTGTCAGGCAATTTTGAAAATGGTTGCACACACTTTTTGTAGTGAATATTTTGAGTATACTTTTCTTTTTAAAAGGTAGAAAATGAAGTGAAATGGAGGATATCTACGGTTGCTGGTGAGGTGTTAGAGTAGTCCCTCCTTACTGAGGTTTTCATTTTCTGCGATTTTAGTTACCTGAGATCAACTGAGGTCTGGAAATAGGTGAATGCAGTACAATGAGAATGGGGCTGGGGGGTAGAAGAGAGAGAGAGAGAGAGAGAGAGCGAGCAAGGACGGGAGGGAGGGAGGACACACAATCACATAACTTATTACAGTGTGTTGTAATAATTGTTCTATTTTATTATGGTTAATTTTTACTGTGTCTAATTTATAAATTAAACCTTGTCACAGGTATGTATGTGTATGTATAGAAAAAAAAAAACCGTAGTGGAATTAGGTTTTGGTGCTATCTGAAATTTTAAGCCTCCACTGGGGATCTTGGAATGTATCCCCTTCAGATAAGTGGGAAGTACCAGTGCAAATCTCCGCTATCAGAACCCCATCTCCTGTCCAAAACAAAACAAAACAAACAAACAAAATGCTAATAGATAAGACAGGATTTTAAAAAAGTGACTCATTATCTCATCAATGACTACTTTCTAAGAATCTTTAAGAGTAAAATAAAGACATCGTGCATTAAATTTCCTGACAGTTTAGCAGAATATACAATCCTTCATTATTCTGAGCAGCATTTAGAACCATGGCTTTCTTGCTCTTGGGTAGACACTGTTTTGGTAGAATTTTTCTATTAGATAACTGCCTGGTAATATCTTTTTTTGAGTTAGAGTCTCACTGTCATCCAGGCTGGTGTAGAGAGGCATGCTCACGGCCACTGCAGTCTCGACCTGCTGATTTCAGGTGATCCTTCCGCCCCAGTCTTCCAAGTAGCTGGCACCACAGGCACACACCACCATGCCTGGCTAATTATTAATTTATTTATTATAGAGATGAGGTCTTGTCAAGTTGCCTAGGCTGGTCTCAAACCCCTGGGCTCAAGCATTCCTTTCCCCTCCACCTCCCAAGTGCTGGGATAACAGGTGGTTAGCCACTGTGCCCAGATGACTGGTGATATCTTTTGCACCACTCAATAAGGGTAAAATGGAGCACATAGACTACTTTTTTATGTTTCCAAAATATTGCATAGCCTTAGAACCAATCCAAGTCACCAGGTGGAAATATGTTGCCTACACCAATCACACATATCTGTACATATTCCCAGGCTCTGGTTCTTTGATACTTTGAGTGACTTTTATTTAAACTGCACACCGGTAATTCACCAACCTGTGGATACACACCTAATTTTTTTTTCTCCTATCACTTGTACTTTATGCCAAAAGTCATACCGTCCCTGACTCTCTATGACCTTGAGCAGATCAGTGTATGTACACCTGAAATCCAGGCTCAGTGTCACTGACTCTCCTTTATTTCTCCCACACATTATTGCACAATTTTTATTTCTATTTTGTGAAATTGAAACTTTTTTTTCTCTTTTGTAACCACAATCTCTAATAGTCTCTCTCTGCCTCTTTTTTTCTGTGTGCTAATTATCCCCAAAAGTGATGACTGGTAACTTAAATAGCTATACTTAGTAGAAATTAGAATCCCCAATTCTTATATTTGATGAGGGAAGTACATACAAAGACATACAAAAGAATATTCATGCATGCTATAGTGTCACATAAGAAGTAAGAGTTGGACTGGGCATATACCTGGAGGAGGTCAAATCATTCTACAAAAAAATACCTGTACACACATGTTTATTGCAGCACTATTCACAATAGCAAAAACATGGAACCAACTGTGCTGCCCATTGAAACTGGACTGGATTAAAAAACATGTAGCACATAATATACAATGGAATAGTATGCAGTCATAAAGAAGAACAAACATATGGACTTTGCAGCAACTTGGATGGATTTATAGTCTATCATACTCAGTGATCTATCAGAGAAACAAAGAACAGAGTACCACATGTTCTCACTCATAAATGGACCCTGAACATTTACCAAAATACTGTAAAAAAGAGATTGGCAGTAACGGGACATTGTTGGGGTAGGGATAGGGGGACACAACACCAATAAGGATATCTGATCTCAAACCAGGCAAAGTAGGGATCAAAAGGAGGCCCAAACTTTACCTGTATTATGACCACTTGTATACCCAATCCTGAATTGTACCCCACATCTTTAAAATAAAATAAAATTGTTACATTAAAAACAGAAGTAACAGTTGGGAAGGACTTAGTATATAATTAAAAGTAATCAAGTTTCATTAGTTTCTGCACTCTCAGCTGTAGGATCTTTTTACCCGAGTCTTGGCCTACACTCCCCTCGGTTTACTGGACACCTGATTCCTCTCTATGCCAGAAGTACTACCACTATCTTGGAAGACATGCTTATTAATTTTTGCAGCCACAGACATCGGAATCACTAAATCATCACTGCTATGAAAACCCATCCCCAATCTCCTTAGTCACTTATGCCTATGACTTTACTGATACTCATCAGCTGAAGATCTGTACTTTTGAACTCTAAGTTCTAATAATTAGGGAATTAGTTTTAACTTTTGACTATGATAACAGCATTTTTAATCTTTTACAGATATATCAGAATATTCAGGAATGAAATCATTTTATGCCAGGGATTTACTTTGAAATGTTTGGATACTGTAACTATAATTCTTTTTAGAGAAAAGGATTGGGTAGGTGGCAGATAAAGAAGAAAAGATGGCAATGAGTTGATAATTATTCAACTTGCTAATGAGAGGGACTCTTTATTTCTCCTATTTTTGTATACTTCTAGAGTTTTCCATTATAAAGATATATATTTTTAAAAAACCCTCCAATATCTTCCTATCATTTCTCTCACTAAACCTTCCAGGCCCGTGATATCTCAATTTTCCTCCAATCTATTAACCCATATGAACTATACATTTTCTCCCTTTACTCCAGTCATTATTTTCACTGTTTTTTTTTTTCTTTCCTATATCCTGGCTTCTGAGCTACTAGAGCAAAATCATACGGTATTCAACATGAAATATTTATTGATCACCTATTATGGGCTAGGGAGGGAGTGCTGTATGATTAAAACAGATAAGGTTCCTGTTCTCTGTTGACAAAAATGTCAAAATCTACAAAATATTTAGGATAGTTTATTCTGAGCCAAATGTGAGTGACCTAAGCTAAGCCTGTGGCATCTGTCTCCAAGAGGTCCTGAGAACATGTGCCCACCGTGGTTGAATTGTAGCTTGGTCATATACAATTCAGGAGGACAGACTTACATGAAGCCATAAATCAATATATGTGAGATTTTACATTAGATCTTTCTAGGAAGGTGAGACATTTCCAAGTGGAGGACCACAGGCTATAGATAGGTTCAAATATTTTCTGACAATTAGTCAGCTTAGAGTTATCTAAGGAATTTTGAAAGCAATAAAGGGAATGAGTAGTTTGAGAAAAGATGACAAGGAAACTAAGTTTCTTAATATGTAGATGAAGCTTTATGGGTCGTGGCAGGCTTCAGAGAGAACTCAAATGTGCCAAAAGGAAAAAAAAAACCCATTAAAAATGGGCAAAAGACATGAATAGACACCTCTCAGAAGAAGATATACATGTACCCAGTTGACATATGAAAACATGCTCAGCCTCACTAATCATCAGAGAAATGCAAATCAAAACCACATTAAGATACCGCCTAATCCCAGTAAGAATGACCATCATTGATAAAACAAATGACAGATCCTGGCAAGGATGCAGAGGAAAAGGAATGCTTCCACGCTGGTGTGGGAGTGCAAACTAGTGCAATCTCTTTGGAAAACAGTATGGCAAATTCTAAAAGAACTAGACATTGACTTTCCATATGACTCAGCAATCCCCCTACTGGGAATATACCTGGAGTAACTCAAATCTGCACACACGTTTATTGCAGCACTATTCACAATAGCAAAAACATGGAATCAACTGTGCTGTCCATCAAACTGTACTGGATAAAAAAATGTGGTACATTTATACAATAGAATATTATGTAGCCATAAAGAAGGACAAGCATATGGACTTTGCAGCAACTTGGATGGACTTTGTTTCAGTGATCTATCACAGAAACAAAGAAGGGAGTACCACATGTTCTCACTCATAAAAGAACCCTGAACATTTACCATAATACTGTAAGAAAGGGATTGGCAGTAGCAGGATACTGCTGGGATGGAGGTGGGGGCTACAATATCAATAAGGGTACCTGATCTCAAACCAGGCAAAGTGGAGACCAAAGGGAGGCCCAAACTTTACCTGTACAATGACCACTTGTATACCTAATCCTGAATTGTACTCCACATCTTTAAAAACAAAAGCAAAACTCCAAAAAGCCCTTTCTCTCCAGACCCCTTGGTTACGAATTAGGAAAGGTAAAGAAAAAAGCTCTGAGCTAGTGTCATCTCATGGAGCATACATTCTAATGGAAAGAAGGCAGACAGTAAGAAATAATGAAATAAGCAAACAGGAAAATCTTAGAGTGATACAAATTCTAAAGAAGGGAAAATAAGCTGATGTGATAGACAGTAACTTCAAGGGCTATTTTAGGTTGATCAGGGAAAGTCTCTCTAAGGAAGTGATATTTCGAGCCGAGACCTGAATTCCAAGGTGGAGTCAGCTAGGAGAAGGTCAACAGAAGAGTGTTGTAAGACAGGAAACAGTTAGTGGAAGAGTCTTCAGGCAGGAGCAAGCTTGGCATGCTAGTGGGCAGTAGAAAGGTCAAGTATCCAGAAACCTGTGCAGAAGGCAACTATCACAAGTTCATACTGTTGACCTAAGCTGGCCCTTGGCGCTCCTTGCCAGTCAACTGTCTTGTTCTCATTCCCTCACAAAATATTTCAGACATTCATCTTTTCCTTATATCCCCAGCTCCCTAGTGCCCACCCCCAATAAGTTTCCAGAATATACAGTCTTTAATTCTGGAACTTCCTCTACTGAGCAAGAGGATGGCTTTTTTGGTTACCGCATTTATGGTTACCGCATCCAAATTCACGTTTTCCTTCACTCAAGGAAGAGTTAGCCATCCTCTTGCTCAAACTAAAATTCAACTGATGTGGGTTTATGCCCTCTGGGGATCTTGCTTTTTCAAATGTCTTTTTTCTTTGAATATTCTCTTTATACTCTCTTTGGTTTGTTTGGCTTCTACATTAGAAAAGCAGACTCAAATGTTTTTTCATCTTAAAATTACAAGCATGCTGTTGTCCTAATTCTGGCTCTGCCTCTTTACTTCCCTTTACTTCTTAAAGGAGTGCTTCTCTATACTGAGTGCTTCATCTTCCATGTCTTTCTGAAACTGCTGCAAGGTAGCATCTCTCTATAGTGAGAGATGAAGTCTCACTATATTGCCCAGGCTGGGACCACCTATTTTTTTGATTCAACAATATGTAACCCTAACCCATGTACCTTAAATGAAGTTCTGAATAGAACTTCACACCAAACTTAATGTGTACAACACAGAACTCACATCCACTTGCAATCTACTCTTCCCTTTGCAGGCTCTGTCTTGATGGAATCACCACCTGATTATTCAGTTAAGCTAGAATTCTGGTAGCTGTCTTCAAGTTTCCCGCTTCCTCTTCCTACATATATCTCTGAGATTTTCTTTCTTCTTCCCTCCCTCCTTCCCTCTCTCACTCTCTTTCTTTCTTTCTTTTTTTGATTTTTTTTGTAGAGATGAGGTCTCACTATCTTGTCCAGGCCGGTCTCAAACTCTTGTGCTAAAGCAATCCTCTTGCCTGTGCCTCCCTAAATGGCGTGATCACAGGCCAACCCATGCCTGGCCAAGTTTTATTTTCCTAATGCTTCTTGAATTTATCTTCTTTTTCCCACCACCACTAACAATATCACTTCTTCTAGGTTCTTTTCTATTCAATCCATGATTTTCATTGCTGAGTGATTTTTTTAAAGAAAGCTGTATCAGATAATGTCACCTCCTATATAAGATACTTCAATAGCTCATCTTTTTCAGGATAAAATCCAAACTTTTGAACAGGCATTCAAATCTCTCATGACCTGGCCCCTGACTTCCTCTCAAGTCAAGTCTGAGCATTGTACCATCCCTACTATTTCCCTATATCCCAGTTTTCCTATACTACTTGCAATTCTTTGAATATGTCTTGTACCCCCAATGTCATTGCATAGTGCTGTAACCTGGCAGAAGTGTCATACAAATATTTGTTGATGGAGGAATGTTAATATTATATAAAAAATGTCCTTTACTCCTTCTCCAGTTGGCTAATTCAAGAGTCTTTCATTCTATTTTATTCCTTCTTCCCCACCTGTATGGGGACACCCTCTAATCTCCTTTTCTCTTTTTCTTTTTCTTTCTTTCTTTCTTTCTTTCTTCTCTTTCTTTCTTTCTTTCTTTCTTTCTTTCTTTCTTTCTTTCTTTCTTTCTTTCTTTCGCTTTCTCTCTTTCCTTCTCTCTCTTTCTCCCCATTCTCTCTCTCCCTCTCTTCCTGTCTACTTCCTTCCCCCACCCCTCTCTTCGTCTTTGAGTCAGTCTCTCTCTGCCACCCAGGTTGGAATGCAATGGCACAAGCACAGCTTACTGCAGCCTTGACCACTTAGGCTCAGGTGAACTTCCTACCTCATCCTTCCAAGTAGCTGGGGCTAAAGACATGCACCACCATGCCTGGATAATTTTATGAGTTTTTTCCTTCTAGAATATACCAATGACAAAAGTTCTTGCTCATTGTTTTCAGTGGAATCACATAAGAGAATATCTATATCCAAACATTTCGCATGGTCTTCAGGACTCTTTCCTAACTCTCTAGCCTCATTCTCTTTCAATCCCTCAAATATACAATAACCCCTTCTATCAGAAAGACTTTGAGCATTCCTTCTGCCAGGAGCACCTTCCAACAATGTCACTAGAAACTCCTACTTCTTTGACTCTCAGCTCAGTCATCAACTTTCTTAGAGATGTATTTTTTGACCCTTCTGACTAAGTCAGGGGTCCTAGTCATATGTTTTCAAAATGTCTATCAATTGTTCTTTTAAAACACTTATCTCGGTTTATTTTTATTTTAAATTTTATATTTTTAATGGGTAGTCATTATTCACAGTTTTAAATTTCATTTGTTGTGATGTGTTTTCTGTATCCTCTTTTGGATCATATGATCCATGAAGGCAAGAACCATTGTATTCTCAGCACTTAATATGGTGCCACAACTACATATATAGTGAAAGTTGTACTTCCCTTAACTAACTGGCTTAATTCTGTATGCCCTTCTACTTCGAGACACTTAGAGTCACAATTTTTTAAAAAATGGTTTTCAGTTATGGTAGCCCCTTAGAATCACGTGAGTAGTTTTTATAAACAGGCCCCACCCTAGATTACTAAAATTAGAATCTTCAGAGCAGTGGTTCTCAAATGTGATGGTATGAGCATATCAGCTTTAGCTGGGGATTTGCTAAAAATGCAAAATCTTGCCTTCTCCCATCAGAAACTGTAGATGGAGACAAGCAAGTCCTGGTCTTAGTATTTAACAAGTCCCTCCACCTGATTTGGATATGTACTAAAGTTGGAGAGCCAGTCACTGTTCTAGTGTGTATCAGAATCCAGGAGCTCCTCAAGATACACACTGCTGTGTTCCACCTCCAGGGTTCCTGATTCAGTAGGTCTAGGGTGGGCCTAAAGATTTATGTATCTAACAAGTTCCCAGTTGATTCTGATGGTCACATTTTGGGAATCATTATACTAGGGAAGGAGTCAGCGAACATTTTCTGTAATGCTGTCTTTTTGTCCATGTGGCCTGTTATAACAAAATACCTTAGACTGGGTAATTTATAAACTATAGAAATTTATTGCTCATATTTCTGGAGACTGGGAAGTCCAGGATCAAGGTGCCAACAGATATGGTGTCTGATGAAGGCCTGGTCCTGGTTAACAATGCCTTCTTTGTGTCTTCCCATGGTGGAAGGTCCAAATGTGCTCTCTCAGGCATCTTTTATAATGGCATTAATCCCATTCATGTGTGCTCCACTCTTATGACCCAGCTACCTGCTAGATGCCTCATCTCCCAACACCACTGTGTTGAGGATTGAATTTCAACACGTACATTTTGGGGGGACACAAACACTCAGACCACAGCAAATGAATGGCAAGATAGTAAATATTTTCCACTTTGTGGGTCATATAGTTTCTGTCACAACTCCTCAACTCTGCCATTATAGTGGGGAAAATAGTCACAAACAAGATGTGAACAAACAACTCCCTACATGTTAGGCTGGATTTGGCCCACAGGCAATGATTTGCCAGCCATCACCTGCTCTAGAAGATGAGACGGTGGTTCTGAACATTGGTGTTAAAATCACCTATGAGATTTTAAACTCTCTTGATTTCCTGGGTTAATTTAATCAGCATCTCTGATGACAGGGCTCAAGTATCTGTGCTTTTAAAGCTCCAGAGTATTTCTGGATGCAGTCAGCTTTGGAATTCACTGATTTGAAACATTGGCTATCTTTTGATTTCTGATTCTAGCCCATTCTTGACCAGATTCATTGGAATCTGTCTTTTGATTGTTGATTCTGTCTTTTGAATCTGTCTTTTGATGTTGATTCTGACTCCTTTAGGGAATATTAACCAAATAAACCAGTTAGGCAGAGAGATTGTGAAAAAAAAAGACATAGAAATTACACTAATATATAAGACAATAAACAAAGGTCATCAATGAAGAGATATATCATGAAGGGGGGCAAGTGGTTTGAGATCTGTCCAGCTGGTACCTATTGTCTCAGGGTAGAAATCTTATGTACCATTTCTACCAACACTTATCTCATTTCAAATTCTTAAAGTATATTGAAGAGGCTAGAATAAAACAAACTAAAGGAGTTTTGGGAGAGCCAGAAATAATTGGAACAAGGAAAACAATTACTGAAACAAGTGGGATAGTTCTAACCATCATGAGTCCTTTGGTAAATGGTATATTATTTTTTCTTTGGAGAAAAGGGGTTATGTGTGTGGGGGTGACTATAAGTATGGGTGGTATAACCCTAGTCCAGTGCTGTTTAATAGAATTTTTGTGATGGTGGAAATTTATTATGCCTGCATTATCTAATGCTGTAGCCACTGGCCATATGTAGCTGTGTCCACCTGATGTGTGGCTAGTGTGAGTGAAGAGCTATATTTTAAGTTTACTTTTAAATAGCCACGTATGACCAGTTTCTACTATATCGGAAGGTGTGGTTCTTGTCAATGGGAGCACAGAGGTTCGGCACCTGACTTTCACATTGCTCATATTTAAGAAACAATCTCTCCGATTTTACATAACCAGAGGTATGTTTGGGATACAAATACACTTACACTTAGGATGGGGAGAGTACATGCCCTGCAGTGCTATGTCCATCTCTTTTTAGTATTGGTTGTGAAAAAAAAAGTGGGAATAATTATGGTGGTCCACTGTATGTACAATGTCACATGATGATTAGGGAGAAAAGAGTAACAAACACCATTCTGGGATGTACTAGTAAATTTTTTTCAGGGTTACTAGCTGGTCATATGATCAGACCTTGAATGGAAATCCTGGAGGTGAGAGAAAACTATGTGTGAAGATGCAAGGGCACCTAAATAAATTTCAGTTTGTAAGCATTTCTCAAATGTAATTGACTCCAGAATCCATCTCTGTGTATTGTCTACCAACAACCACAGATCTGTAGCATGTGTTGGGAAAGGTTATGAAATGATAGACCGCTGTGCCTGCTGAAAATTGTCACTCTGTTTATGGGTCTTTATGCTTCTTTCTTTCTTTCTTTTCTTTCTTTCTTTCTTTCTTTCTTTCTTTCTTTCTTTCTATTATTCTTTTCCTTCTGATGTGACTATTGCTATGTCAAAAGCATTCTGGGGCCTTGTTGAGAGACTTTGTGCTATAGAAATCAGAGCCCTGGCTCATATCACTAGTCCCTGTTGAAGTCATTTAATGCATGCAATCTCCTCTTGGTGACAGAGGCTGCTGGGTTCACCCACTTCTGCGGTGAAGTGAGTCTTACAGAACCTGCTTCATGATGGGCACTTCAGGAAAGTAGTTCCAAGTTCAAGGACTTCTAATACTAATTCATTTCACTTAAAAACTAAAAGGAAAAGAGCAAGTGATGCTTTTTAAGTGCACAACAACAAAGATGCCCACAAAGTCAGGCTCTCCAGTCTAATAATTGTATTGTTTTGCAGCATATTAAACCAACTGGAGAATAGTGTTTTATATCCAGCTTTTCTCTTGCTATCCACCATAACTTCCTATTGGCCTGTGTACTTAGTTTATCTTCATACATGCAGAGCAATTTCTTTTTCCCACTTGCTCAGTCAAGCAAGATAAGGAACTATATAATTATAGAGAAATGTAAAAGTCAAAACGTTCTCTGCATATTTCTTTTGTTCAGAAAACAGATTAAAAACTACAAAGTAAGCTAATTTTACTTTTACCTTTGCCAAATTATTTATTAGAGTTTCAAAGGCCATACTGGGCTAACAAATGTGAAAATAAACAATTTCCTGTTAAAATATTTTGGCCAACACCTAAAATAACACATACAAATTTCTGAACTAAAGGACATTTTTTTACAATGTTTGAGGGGTTTAGTTAAAGCTAAGACTATAGAAGAATATTGTCAGAATGTCCGTAGAAGGTTAACATATTTGAATCATTTTGTTACTAGAGATCCATACTTCCTATTGAATATGAATCTTGACCCCGGCCACATTCTGTGATTTTGAATTTTCCTGAAAAGTTAACCTAAATACATTGTGCTTGCCACATTGTATGTCAAGTTGAATCATGCAAATTGACAACTACCTAAAATAATATATTAATGAATCTTTCTTTATGGGAAATGTGAAATAATGTGTATTATCTGTAGCATATTTTAAAAACTGAATAATTTCAAGACTTGTCTGGCAAATGACCTATAAGCTGTGTTCCCACTACTGCTATATGGTAGCGCCACATCTGCTGTTAAAGAGAAATGTCCAACATTGTTTTTTGGGATGCTGGTTACCAGTCACTGTTGCTTATGGAGACCGGAACGTCTCTGAGGGAATGTGGTGACTGCTTTGCTATTATTTCACCATTCACGGCTAATGTGATTTAAAATATTTTAAGATCACATAAGGTATTGCATATTATTTAGATGGTGATACTTTTTTAGTGCTGAAAAACAAGCTTAAACAACCAGTATTTTTGGAATAAAAGTTAGAGGTGATGAAATGTTATGAATAATTTTTTTTTGAAACTGTCATGATGTCGTGCAGATTTTTTGAGAACACTGAAAAATGTCAGAGATATATGGAAATGTTAAAATGAGACATTAAAGAAAAAAATCTCACATTTGCTATAAATTATTTATTCTAGGTAGGCAGGACCCACCATGTTCTCAACTTAACCTGGGAAAATAATGCTTGAACTATTAAAATTTTGAAATATGCCCAATCTTTAGCAACTTATGCTGGTGTAAAATGCTACCATTCCAATACCAGAACAGTTTTATATTTTAATTTTAAAGTTGAGAGGTTGCTTTAACAGTGGAGGTTTGGGGATAGGAAAGCATAGAGGAAAAGGAATGGTTTGAGCAAACCAGTATCTAAGATCCTTCTGTCTTCTTCGGACTCACAACTATCCTGTTTATTTTTCTATTTCTGACTTTTGTTTTGATTTTTTAAAATAAAATTGAGGCGCCTGCCGGAGCCTGTTCGTGTCGACTGACCAGAGTTCGCGAATCCTCCGCTAGGAGCCTGTCCAGACTGCCCTGACCTCAGCATTCTATCCTTTGGAAATACTAAGAATAATGTCCCTGCATCAGTTTTTACTAGAGCCAATCACTTGCCATGCCTGGAACAGGGATCGTACCCAGATTGCCCTTAGCCCCAATAATCATGAAGTGCATATGTATAAGAAGAATGGGAGCCAGTGGTTGAAAGCTCATGAACTCAAGGAGCACAATGGACACATCGCAGGTATTGACTGGGCTCCCACGAGCGACCGCATCGTCACTTGTGGCGCAGACCGCAATGTCTATGTCTGGAGTCAGAAGGATGGTGTCTGGAAGCCAACCTTGATGATCCTGAGAATTAATCGCGCAGTCACTTTTGTGAAGTGGTCCCCCCTAGAGAACAAATTTGCTGTGGAAAGTGGAGGATGACTCATTTCTGTTTGTTACTTCGGGTCTGAAAATGATTGGTGGGTAAGCAAACACATAAAAAAGCCAATTCGATCCACAGTCCTCAGCTTGGATTGGCATTCCAACAATGTATTGCTGGCAGCAGGATCATGTGATTTCAAATGCAGAGTGTTTTCTGCCTACATTAAAGTGGAAGAGAAGCCAGCCAGCACACCATGGGGCAGCAAGGTGCCTTTTGGTCAGCTGATGTCAGAGTTTGGTGGCAGTAGCACTGGTGGCTGGGTCCATGGGGTCAGCTTCTCTGCCAGTGGGAGCCACCTGGCCTGGGTCAGCCACGACAGCACTGTATATGTTGCTGATGCCTCAGAAATTGTGCAGGTCTCAACTCTGAAGACAGTTCCTGCCACTCCTGAGTGTATCGTTTGTCTTGGAGAATAGTGTTGTAGCTGCTGCACATGACTGCTGCCCAATGCTCTTTAACTATGACGACTGCTTGACCTTTGTCTCCAAGTTAGACATTCCAAAGCAGAGCATCCAGCGCAGCAGGTCTGCCATGGAACGCTTCCGCAACATGGACAAGAGGGCCACGACTGAGGACCGCAATACAGCCTTGGAGACACTGCACCAGAATGGCATCACTCAAATATCTATTTATGAGGCGGACAAGCAAGATTGTCGCAAATTTGGCACTACTGGTATTGATGGAGCCGTGACAATTTGAGATTTCAAGACCTTGGAGTCTTCCATCCAGGGCCTCCGGATAATGTGAAGCTGAGCGAACTCCTCCATCCAGCATGACAAAACGGCTGGACTGCAGCGCTGCCATTTGCATGATGGGGAGAACAGCCAGCCCCGAGGAAACACTGAAAACACATATCGCGCAAACGTTGTGTGATTTTGTTTGAATATAAAATTGATGAAAGTGTTGGTTTTATAAAAGCAGCAGTGAATTTTTTTTTCTATTTCATTCCATTTCTGACCAAAGCTTCTCTCTAAATAGTTTATTATAGAAAATTGTCACATTAACTTAAAAGACAGGGTGAGGGAGATACGTAAATTGTCTGCTAGAAAATGCAATAAAAATACCGAATGTGGAAATAAATAAATAAATAAATAAATAATAAAATTGATGTAGAAGATAGACCAGTACACAAGAAGAGAGAGCAACTGAAGACAGAAAATAAGAAAAATACTAGCCCAGAGTGCTTTTGCATTAGTCAGATATGGAATCTCATAGAAACTAGTAAGATAGATTCTTTATATTCTTTCATTGCTTTAGCCTTTCCATTCTAAGCCCTAACTTTTCCATAACACACCTCTTCCACTACCAAGGTTTCCATCTAGCAAAATTATAAATATCAAGCTTCATAGACATGCTACTATTATATATTTTAATGGATATTTTAGTTACCAAAGATAGTAAATATTTTCTTCCCACAGTACATTCTAGACCATAGCATTAAGGGTTGGCACTCTGGTTCTTGACTTACTATAGCACTTGCAAAACGTGTGCAAAGGGTCACTAATACATTCCCAGAGATGCATAATAAACAGAGATTTTAGCTCCAGGATTAATAATATAGCCCATAAATAATAAAGAAGTGTTGAAATAGATTATGAATTATATGTTGGATACTTTGGAGAGTGGATTTGATTTAATTATGTGTAGCAGCAGGGTTTTTTGCATACATTTTCTAGAAATGTTTGGAATTAGTACATTTGGAATTAGTACATTTCTTAGATTGGATTCCCCCAAAAGAAGAATCTTTGGGGAAACTCAATCCAATGAAGTGGGAAAGAGGAAGAAGGAAAGAAGAAAAGGACCCCCCCCCACACAAAAGCTTATGTTAATGAATGGGTTATTGCATGTGCAACTTGGATTCTATCCTGTGAGAAAAACTGAGAAACCATGTGGAACATTTCTAGATGTGTCTCCCCGGGGAACAGGAGGGTTGGGGCATTTATTTACTAACTCCCATCCTCTACTATTCGAGGACAAACTTGTGGTCTTAAATCTTGCACTCTAGTACTTCCAAGTCCTAGAGGGACATGGAACATACTTCAAGCATGGAAAAGAGACAAACCATTGAGGTGGGAAGTTAGTTTTCCAGGTATTGTGCACATCAACTGCAGGAGAACTGAGGTGGAGTGAGGTAATGGGGAGAGACCATAACACCAACTGCTACGTGCATAATGCAAATATTGAGTAAACAGAAAATGTTGAAACCTTTATAGGTAGAGTTTGTTCACATACACATTACTAGAAATAGTCTCATCCATTTTCCTTGCATAGTTTGACTGATTTTTTTCTCCTGCCAACTTTGCCTCTAGCACAGATAACAATTTCCCAAGGCAATTCTCAATATTTTCTAAGTGTTTTGGTCTTAGCAGTATGGAGATTACTCAATACTGTGGTATGCAAATTAACCAAAGAACTAAAAGTAGGTCTACCATTTGTTCCAGGAACCCCACTGCCAGATATCTACCCTAATGAACAGAAGTCATTATATAACAAAGACACAGCACCCACATGTTCATTGCAGTACAATTCACAATTGTAAAGATATGGAATTAACCTAAATGCCCACCAACCGATCAGTGGCTAATGAAAATATGGTATACATACCCCACGGAATACTATGCAGCCATAAAAAAGAACGAAAGAATGTCCTTTGCAGCAACATGGTTGGAGCCAGAGATCATCATCCTAAATAAACTGATTCAGAAACATAAAACCAAACACTACATGTTCTCACTCATATGTGGGAGCTAAATGGTCACAAAGATGGAAATAATAGATATTGGAGACATCAATAAGTGGGAGTGGTGAGGAGGGCTAGGGATCAGAAACTACCTACAGGGCACAATGTTCACTTCCCTGGGAATGGGTCACCTGAGACCCAATCTCTATCAAATGTCCGTGTAACAAATATGCAAGTGTATCCCTGAATCTAACATAAACATTAAAAAATTTAAAAAAAGAATTCTCTTTAAGAAGAAAGGTTTTCAAAATATCTGCAACATCAAATCCTAGAAATGTAAAATAACAGCAATTATTACAACAATAACAGTAGGATGAATTTGTGAAGAATCTTTAAAAGAAAGGACAGATGGCAAAGTCAGTTTTATGAGGCCAACAACTCTCTTAGATATACATGTAATATGCAAAATGAAATCTTCCAGAATGTGTTTATTTTTAGTGTCTGAGCTACTGAAGATAAACATAATGTTTATTGTATGTGTTATGTACCAATTACTGAATCAAAATGTGCTTTGTTAAACAAAAAGTAGAACATGGCAGTTAATAGGAAGTTGGCATATTTATTATTTTAGTGCAATACTATATACAAAAAAAGACTCTTCTTGAGTTTGTCATTGTTGAATGGAAAAGTAACCTTTGTGAAATTGTTTGCTTCTAAATATTTGGAGTTGTTTATTAGGAACAATAACACAAATTAATCACTTGAATTTTGTTCTGTTTTTATTTTTCCTTTCATTGAAATGGGGGGAGAGTACATTCTTGGCTATTTTCTCGGAAATAAGAAATAATTAATAGATGTAGTTAAAAGACTTTATTCTCACATTAATTCCATCTCTATACAGCTGGGCCCTAACACACCCAGCACACTCTCTTCCCACAGTGCATTAGTGATGAAGCTGTTTCGGGTCAAATTTCCTGTCTTTTGTTTCCCATTATTATTCATACACACACACACACACACACACACACACACACACACACACACGCACACGCACACGCACACACACACACAGACACACACACACACACACATCTAATCACACATATCTCATCATTGTCAGAGAATATTCCTTAGACTGATTTTTGTCATACCATCATCAAATTTACGAAGATAAATACTATGTCAAAGCTAAACTCCTTTGCCATCCTAACACGGTTTATATGATTTTTCCTTGCCAATGCAATATTAACTGCCACTGGCACCCACCCAGCATCCTATTTGATTCTGCTCATTCTCTTCTCATATCTTTCTCAAAACAGCCTTGTGCCTTCTCCTTGCTTGCTTTCATTCTGCTTCTGACATCTAGAGGGAGCATTTTTTTCTTCTCCTAATTTCACTCAAGTTCTGCATTTCATTGACACCTTGTGATAGCAAGCTACACAGATTTCTCTTCCCTTAACTCCCTTCTTGTTTTCTGCTCATTGAGTATATACTACAAGAAACAGTTTGTTTTTTCTATTTGCTAATGCTTGAAGCAAAAAAAACTTCAGACAACGATCTTCGAGTTATGATGTATGTGATAGCCACTTGGGGAGCTTGTTAAAAACCTAAGATAATTCTGATAAAGGTGGTCATGGACCATGCTCTGAGATGTACTGTTTTAGTTTTTTCTTTTTATTATTTATTTATTTATTACTTTAAAGATGTGGGGTACCATTTAGGATTAGATATACAAGTGGTTATCGTACAAGTAAAGTTTGGGCCTCCCTTTGGTCCCCACTTTTCCTGGTTTGAGATCAGGTGCCCTTATTGGTGTTGTGTCCCCCCTCACCACCCACCCTGGCAGTATCTTGCTACTGCAAATCCTTTTCTTGTAGCATTATTTTAGTTTTTTCTACATGTAAAACTATAATTTACTTACTTATTTCAGACTAAATAAATTATTAAATTACTTTTTCTTCCTTCTTGAGTTGATTGATCAGTTGATAAAGATCTATCTTTTTTAACTTTAGAGTTGTGGGGTACAAGTGAGGATGTACTGCATAAACAGGTTTCATGCAGGTGCAGTCGGGGCTTCTAGCAGACCCTCACTCTACCAGACAGTGCGCAGGTACCCAGTGTGATTATACGTGGCTTTCTCACTCCTTCCTCTCTTAGCAGTGACCAGCATCTACTGGTCCCACCCTTGTTCCTGTGTGACCAGTGATCAGGGCCCATATATGAGTGAGAACATGTGGTATTCAGTTCTTTGTTTCTGTGATAGTTCACTTAGTATGATGTACCCATCTTGACCACTGTTGGGCCAGTAACTAAGCATTGAGGCTGACATAGTTTTAGAATCTCATAGACATTGATAAGAAGTAAAAATGACTTGCTATATAAAATTAGAAGCCACTTTGGATCATAGACAATGTTGTCATTTTAAAATTAACTATATCCGCTGTCAAATACTTTAAACAATTAGTTGAAGGCGTCTTTCTTTCCTGTAATATATTATCACTGTCTTTAGATGAGAGTAAGGTTTTCCATTCCCAGCTGGGAGTAGATGCCTCTGAAACAAGATGGTACTCATGCCGGGCTCAGTGGCTCAGCCTGTAATCCCGTGCTTTGGGAGGCTGAGGTGAGTGGATTGCCTGAGCTCGCGGGTTCGAGACCCACCTGGACAACTTGGCGAGACCTCATCTCTACACTAAATTAAAAAATCAGCCGGGCATGGTAGCGCGTGCCTGTAATTCTGGCTACTCAGAAGGCTGAGGCAGAAGGATCGCTAGAGCCCAGCAGGTCGAGGCTGCGGTGGCTGGGAGCAAGCACTGCACTCCAGTCTGGGTGACGGAGTGAGACTCTGACTCAAAAAAAGATGGTACTCATGTTGTTGGCCCAATATTTAATTTTCTAAAAAGTACTCTTCAGTAGGACAACTGAAACTAGTTAAAGGAAAACAATAACATTTAAGAGTATATTCTTTAAAATTAAATAACAGAAAGATATAGTAAACTCTGCAGATTAGATTTATTTTCATTTAATAGTTAAGCTTAAAATAAATAAACTTTGACTATTTCACAGCCTATTTTTGTCTGCTTATTTCTGTTTTCTATTATAAAACCTTTGTTAATATGTACTATGGTCTATTTCTTGGTTAAAATGCACTGCAGCATATAAAACTAAATATTTTAGATGACCTGTTCTTCAGGTCTATCTCTATACCCTAATCCTAACTTTAATCCTCCCAGTCAGCAGGTAATGAGAGGCATACAACCACCCCACATTCTTCTTCTTCTATCTGATTTCCATATCAAAATTCACAGCTTAAGGTTTTTATACTAAATTTAAACATTTTTTCTGATATAAATTTTTTTCCATTTCCTCTATTCTCTGCTAGTAAAAAGTTGTATGATAAGTAATGACTTAAATTTTACTTCATGAATCAAATAAGTAGTAGAGTCCAATAATAAACAGTTATTGAATTTTTCATGAAGTAGGAACTGTGTGAGATAGAGAAAAAGGAATGGAGGAGAATATGAATTTTGTTTGTCAGAATACAAAAAGGTAGAATTAACAAGATTTATATAAAGGAATGCTAATTCTATTCCTGCCCCTCCAGGAAAATAGAAGATGGGAAATGGAACAAGATCAAAGGGGAATTAAAATTATAAACCTATTTAACAATGATTCCAAATATCAAAAGAATCTCAATTTGAGAATGTACCAAGATTATCTAACTAATATGAGGTTGTATAAAGTGTAAATAGTGTTAACATGTATTAGTAATTGGAATAATTTTATCAAGATTATTATACATTGTAGGCTTTTGTTGAAGATAGGGTATAATTTTTTTTATAATTGGTTTATATTAGTTCAATTCAGCAAAAGATAACAAAATTTGTTGGGTTCCAAGCACTGTACTGGCATTGTAAACACAAAATATTGCTGAGGAAAATTAAGAAGAGAGAAAATAGGTGGAGAGATATGCCATGTTTGTGGATCTGAAACTCAATATTAAGATGTCATTTCTCCCCTAAATGATCTATGAACTCAAGGCAATCTCAAGCAAAATTGACATTTTACTATTTCAATGTAAAACTGTCAATGTAAACATATCAATGTAAAATTGACATTTAACACAAAATGTCTATCTTACATAGTCTATTTTACAATGTCTATTTTTGTAGAAGTTGACTGGCAGCTTCTAAAATTCATATTGAAATACAAAAGATCTGTATTAGCTCAAACATGCAGGAAAAAATAATAAAGTTGGAAGACAAACACTGTGACTTCCAGGCTTGTCATAAATTTATAGAAATCAAGATACTATGGCAATAGTGTAAAAATAGGCAGATAGATTAATAAAAAACATAATATAGTGTCCATAAATAGACTCATAAATGTGATTGGGTTTTGACAAAGGTGCCAAGATAATTTCAGTGAAGAAAGAATAGTCTTTTCAACAAATGATACTAGAACAATTTAATATTCATGTGTAAATGAGTTAACTGGAAGAATGTACAAAAAATAAATAAAATGGACCATAGATCTAAGTATAAAGGCTAAATATAAAATATCCAGGAGGAAATGTTGTGATCTTGGATTTCTTAGATATGACATCAAAGATGGTGACCAAAGATTTCTTGCTGCAACACCAAAAGCACCATCCACAAAATAAGTTGAAAACTTGGATTTCAACAAAACTGAGAACTTCTGATCTCCAAAGGACACTCTTGATAGAATGAAAAATAAGCCACAGACTTCAAAAAATATGATCAAAACACATACATTAGAACGATTAGAATATATAAAAAACACACAAAACACATACGATTAGAATATATAAAAAATGCTCAATGCTCGAGAATAAGAAAACAAGTACTCCAATAAAAATAGGCAAAGAATTTAATAGACACATCATCAAAATGTATGGATGGCAAATAAGCATATAAAAATGCTCAACATCATGTAAATTAAAGCCACATTGAGATATCACTATATATATATATAGATAACTAGAATTGCTCTAATAAAAAAGACAGCCCATCTCATATGTTGGCAAGTATGTGGAACAGCTGGAATTCTCATAAACTGGTAGGAATGGAAAATGGTCCAACCACGCAGGAGAACAGTTCGGCAGTTTCTTAAAAGTTAAACATACACCTGCCTTACAACCCAGTTTTCCCTTTCCTAGTATTTACCCAAGATGTACTTATCTTAAAATGGATATTCATAGCAGCTTTATTTGTAATAACCCCAAACTGAAATCAACCCAAGCATTCACCAGCAGGTAAATGAATAAACAAATTGAGGTGTTTACATACAATAGAATAATATTCAACAATTAAAAGGAAAGAACTACTGGTATCTGCAATGAATGGATGAATCTCAAGATCATTATTCAAAGTGAAAAGCTCAGACAAAAAAGAATGTACAGTATGAGTCTATTCCCATAAAGTTTTAGTAAGTGCAAATGAGTCACCCACAGGAAAGCAGATCATTGGTTGCCTGAGGATAGAGGAAAGGCCACTGGGGTAGAACAGTAGGGAGGGATTATTACCCATGGTGCACCAGGAAGCCTTTGGCAGTGTCAGGTTCTTTGTGTTGATTGCAGTCATGCCTCCTTGGGTGAATATATATGTTAAAACCTATCCAATTGTGTATACTTTAATAAAGCTGATTTTAAATGAAAAAATAATATAATTATCTTTGATGTAAATAAATATATTGTTTTCTGAATAATAAGTGGGTAAATTACAGTTGGACATTTTATGGGGGAAAAAGTCTGTTAAAGGAAACTTCCCCCCTCTTTGTGTAAATGTTAGATAGTCACCAAATTCTAGCATGTTAAAAAAAATATCTAGTTCTGGTTTTAAAAGGCTCTAACTACATGTATGTTTCCACACATACACAAAGATTTTTCCTTTGCATTTTGGGGAATAGCAAGTTATTTCCAAGGGGTAGGGAGCCTGGTGGGGCTTTTTTCCTGGGTATTCAAAAAACTGCCCAACTCTGACAGAAACAATTCAAAGATGGTTTTGTTAAACCCAAATTTCAGAATCCGAGAGACCAACAAAGAGCCAGCTCTGATGCAAACACACAAGGGTCTTTATTCAGGCTCGAGTCTGGGCTCATGCCCGAAGCAGCAGCTTCAGGGACGAGAGCCCCGATCCAGCATGGCAAGCAGTTTTTATACATCATTACAGAGGGAGGGGAAAGAACTTTAAACTTGTTTTTACATGATAGGGTAATTTCTCCTAATGGGTACGGGGGCACTTGGGATTGGTCTGGTCCGCTCAGCTACCTGTGATTGACAGGGAAGCTGCTAAATGAGCAGAGTGGAATGTCAGATAAGCTAGGTTTAGCAAGCAGGCTGGCTAAGCAAAGGAATGTCCGGGAGGGGTTTATTACTTGACATTCACATATTGCTAGCAGCAGTTGCGGAAGCAATCGGTTATTTTATGAGACAAACAAAAATTAAACTTAACAAAATTCTAAGTACAAACACTGCAAACGAATACAGTGAACGTGGGGTAGGAATTCATATAGTAATAGTTCTCTTAGAGTTTTTTTTTTAATCTCTTGGGTCTCTCAGTTTCCATTATGACAGTCAGAATCTAGCCAATATGTAGCTGTGACTGTTTTTGCATTTCTGAGTAACTTAAAGAAACATACACGCTTGAAGGGGATGAGGGATAAGAAACTACTTGATGGGTACAGTGTACACTATTTGTGTGACATTAAAAGTTCTGACTCTACCACTACACAATATATCCATGTAGCAAAACTGCACTCGTAACCCTTAAATTTATACAAAAACCAAAATAAATATACAGAGAATACTCTGAAAGATGTTATTTGTCTCATAAAAATTCCATGTCATGGGAGTCTGGTCAAGTTCTAGTCCACTTCTGACTGAGAGAGAGAGATAGGCTTTCACAAGGATTTTATAATCTACAATATTTAAAAAGTCTCTCTCCATAACAACATCCAAACACAAACACCTGAGGGTAGAATTGGGTGGAAAAATACTTCTGAAAAGAGAACAGTAAGTTAAAGTTGTAGTGGTACAATCAGACTTCTGTAACATCTCAATTCTGTAGATCTCATATCATTTAATTTTAACGTAATGGTGCAAAATGGGTTTTACAGAAAAAAAGAGGCATGAGGTATCAGCAAGGATACTTTAAAATAATCAATTTGAAAATTTGAGGAATAAAAAAAGAAATCTAACGCAATGATGTTTGGCAGTCTACCCAGGGGAAAAGAACAAGCCTGCCCAAGTCTTAAACTTATGGATGATTATTGTCAGAATTCCTAAAAAAAAAAAAAAAGAATGTATCATCATTCAATAATTTAGCTAGTTACTGGTGGAGATGAGCTAGTTCATCTCCTATATTACATTGATGTAAAATACTTTTTTTTTTGCTTTTTGAGTTGAGGTCTCACTCTGTCACCCAGATAGGAGTGCAATGGCATCATCACAGCTCACTCTAGGCTTGAACTCCTGGACTCAGGCTATCCTTCTCCCTCGACTGCCTGAGTACCTGAGACTACAGGCACACACCACCATACATGACTTTTAAAAAAAATTTTCTAAAGGCAAGGGCTCACTATGTTGCCCAGGCTGGTCTCAAACTCCTGGATTCAAGCATCCTCCGGCCTCAGTCTCCCAGAATACTAGGATTGCAGGCATGAGCCACAGCAACTGGCTACTTTCCTCTCACTTTTTAATGCCTATGCCACACCTTTTGATTGACAGTTAGCTGTTGTCACATTGTAGGGGTGGTAAGAACTGTTCCTTAGCTCTCTGATGAATAATGATCTGAGGTGAGGTGCATGAAAGTAAGTATAGAATACTGGAGATGAGGCAAAGGGGAAAGATGCAGAAAAGAGAAATTAATAGCACTCAGATAATGACGTGAATGCATTAGTAAGAACAGCGTTGGCCTATGTAATAATAGCCAATTATGCAGATGCTTAATGCATCTTGCAAAGAAGAGTCCCCAAAAGAATGATCCAGTAATCCAGAAAGAAACTGTAAATGTCTCCATATTTTATGTTTTACTTGGTTTTAAAATTAATATATGTATACTTTTGCTTAGTGCCATTTTTATTTTTAATTGCAAATAGTGGGAAATCGCAATCTTTTAAAGTGTGTGTTCTCTACAGTTCTTAATATTCTAGTTTGAAGCTTGCTTTTCAGGGGTTGATAGAAGAGCAGAAAAAATTGAACCTAAATGACGTTAAAGTTGTTTTGCGGGGGCAATAGAAAAAGGGGAAAGAAAACATTTGTTTGGTTAATAGAACCCAAAGCAGCAAAGTCAATGTTGGTGGTAGAAGTCATGGGGACTTCTTGGCTCTTTAGTAGTTGATGACATCAGTATTTCCAGTCCCATTAAAATCTTATGCTTGACTTTAATGTGATTTAGCTGAACTTTATATTTTTCTAAGTTTTTTTTTTTTAGAAAGAAAAAATATGCACCACGAGTACAAAGGGAATACAGTGCAGTAAAAAGTAAGATGCCTTTATTCCTAGACCCACAGTTTTCTGCTGCTCAGGCAAACACCAGGAGCTCCTTTTTGTATAGGCAAGGAGCTTATACCTTGTTCTGCTTGCCTCTAAATATATTGGCTATAAGCAGGTTTCCCTTTGATTGTTTATAAAGCATATAAATCAAGCCGTTTTGGTCATGGTAACCCTGTGACACGTACGCACACTTTGTTTCATAACAGGTGATGGAGACTATAAAAATTAAGCGAGGCAAAATGTTTTGTGTTGAATAACAGCTCGTTTTTATGTGGACTATATTCAGCCATAAATGTAAGTATTCTAGAATGAAAGTTGTTTTTTTTCTTCCTTTGAAGCAACTTGAGAAAAAATATTTTCTAAGATCCTTGTCCAATGCTGCATTTTTGGAGCTATCTTTTTGTCAGTTGCCCATATGCAAAGCAAAGTCAGTTTGGGTGTGGGCACACATGCTTTTTATAGAGCCCTTTGTGTCATGACACAACTGGCAAATCATGAACTTCTTAAGAAGAATTAATATCCGAAAGATTTATAAACCCATGGGAATTTTAATGCTCAATTAAATCAAGCAATTACTGAGTATCTGGGCCCAAAGACCATTGGCTTCAAATACCATCCACACCATCATGGTTCCAAAATTTACAACTTATTCTCAAACTTTCCAGAATCTTTTATATCTATCTATATACCATCTCTAGTTACATCTAGTAGGCATTTTAAGATGAACATGTGCAAGAATGACTTTTGATTCCCCATCCCAAACTCTCCTTCCAGTTTTCCCCATTTCAGTTTTTGGCAACTTACCCCTACATACGCTTAAGGCACAGACTTAAGATCAATTTTGACTCCTTTGTCTTTTTCCTCATACCAAAAAAGCCAACCCAGAAAAAAAGCCCAGTCTTCAAAACAGATCCCAAATCTGACCACTTGTGGTATAGCAGGTGGTCTCTACATCTCCCATTGGGTTGTTCCAACAGCTTAACTGCTTTCAATTCTTTCACCCTTGATCTCACAATCTGTTTCTCACATGGCAGCTCCCATCACATGCCTTGCTCAGAACCTATAAGGCTTCCCGTTCATCGCAGATGGCTTATAACATCTGGCCTCCCACAAGCTTTGTGGCCTCAGTTCTCCATCTTTTTTGCTTTTTCACACTGGTCACCTTGCTGTTTGTTGAGCATGCTATGCACATTTCTACGAAGGAGCATCACACTTGCTATTTCCTCTGCCTGGAAACTTCTCCTGTAAGTTATCTAACTGGATTGCTGCTTTACTTCTTTGAAATCTCTACTCAAATGTCACTATGTCACAGCGCCCTGCCTGAACACTATATAAAATACAAACTTCTCCTCACTGTCCTTCTCTATCTCCCATACACAGGTTGATTTTCAACAAAACGCTACCACCTCACATGATTTTAAACGTATTGTTGTCCGTCTTTTCCTACTAAGATGAAGAATAACTGAGACCAAAGCAGGGTCTTTGTCTTGGGCATCCACCTTTCTGTATACAGTGTCTGGGAGCATAAATCACTGACTTTGTTCAACCAGCAGCAGCAGTCTTGGGTTCAGCTAGCCAATTATACTCATGAACCCCATAAGCCATCGTGGCATCAGACTCATTCAACTTTGCAGGACACAGGTAGGAAATGATGCGAGGATGGCACTGGGTATGTCATCAGCAGGAGTCCTGACAGCAGTCCAGGATCCTCTTCTCCAGTCCTCCAAGTTCCAGCGCAGCTTAAGGGAAAGAGATCACATTGGTGGGTATCGGTATCCATTCCCTGAGAGTGTCTTCTAGAAATCCACAAGAAAAGAACACCCATTACAAGATCAATACCCTTAGGGAAGCCTCAAAGCTATGGCTTCCCACCCGGTATTCATGGTTCAATGTTGTCCTCCCAGGGCGGGTATTGTTTCTAAATAGACATTATTTTTGCCAGCAGTAATATCGGCTAGTAACAAAACTGGCATTTTACATTTCCAGGGAAATAATGTTAGAAGGTTAACTCAAGGTCATTTTCTGGTGGAAAGGGAGAAAAGGTTTTCAAATTTTTGCAATTGTGCATGGTAGGTTCCCAACACACATTTGCTAAATGAATGAATAATTAATGGACAAGATGCTAGAGGAGAAAAGTGTAAGACATAGTTAAGAAGATTAAAAATTAAGCCACAACTTGGGAGAAATATTTCCAAAACATATATCTTGATAAAGAGCCTTTTCCCGAATATCTGAACAACTTAAATAACTCATTAATAAGAATCTCCTAAAAAAATTTTTTTAAATGGGCAAAAGATTTGAAAAGAGATTTTATCAAAACAGACATACAAATGGAAAAAAAATCACACGAAGAGATGCTCAATATCATTAGCTACTAGGGAAATGCAAATTTAAACCACAATGAGATACAAGGGGAACCCCCCAAAACATGAAATTATCTCTTGGAGGGTGGGACCCTTGTAGTACACTTGGAATTTGTTCCTCTGGTTCAAACGATCAGCCAGTTTTTATATGAAAGTTTTGAAGAGGTTGTATCATGATATGTGGAAGAAACAACTGGAGCTGGGGCAAACAGGTACCATGACAATGCACCTGCCCACACCATGCTGAGTGTTCAACAGTTTTTGACCAAAAATGGCATGACCCCCGTGCCTCACCCTCCCTGTTCACCCGACTCACCCCAAGTGATTCTTTTTGTTTTTTGGATGAAAAAATGTTCTCAAATGTAAACATTTTGCTGATGTGGAAAAGGTGAAACAAAAAACAGTAGAAGCACTCAATGGCATGAAAATGGATGAGCTCAAAAACTGTTTTGAGCAGTGAAAAAAAGTATCTAGATAGGTGTATTGCATCAAACGAAGAGTACTTTGAAGGTGACTGCAGTTTAAAAGTGTAAGAAAGAATAAATACACAAAATTTTAACAAATAAATTTTGGGTTTTTTGGACTGCCCCTCCCCCGACTTCCACACACCCACTAAAATGGCAAAAATTTTAAAGTCAGCAATTCTGTTTTAGCAGGTATGTGAAAAAAACTGAAACTGTCATACATAGCTAGTAGGAATGCAAAATAGTACAGCCACAGTGCAACAGTGGCAGTTTCTTATAAAGTTAAAGATACATTTACCATATGATCCAAACCCATTCCTGGGAATTCACTTAATTGACAAGTGAACACAAACACTTGTATGCAAATGTTCATAGAAGCTTTGTGCATAATATTTATATTAGCTCCAAACTGGAAACTACCCATTGGCAAATGAATAAACAAATGTGATAAATTCATGTAATGAATACTACTCAGCAATAAAAATGAATGAACTACCTATACATCCAATAACGTGCATGAATCTGAAAAATATTTTGCTAAGTGAAAGATGCCAAAGAAGTCTATGTACTCTAGAATTTCATTTAGATGACATTTTGGAAAAGACACCTCTCTAGTGACAGAAAGCAGAGTGTTAGTTACCAGGGTTTGAGGTGGTGGGAGGGGATCAAGGTGATCCCCTTGTAGTGATGGAAATTTATTGTACATACACTATAAAGCAGACGTTAAAAACTTGTAGGGAGTAAGATAATAAATGATCCCTTAAGTAGGCCCAATTCACTTTGCAAATAATATAAATAGTAAAATGTAATAAGCTTTATATAAGGTTGTTCTTAGGAAAAATTCTTTAACTGCAGATCATAGGAATTTTACCATAATGAAGAATTTTGTTCAATATTTTCTTTCTCTGTGTACTGTTCAACTATTTTTTATTCGTTAAAGATGTAGACTTGTGTATGGCGTGAAGGAAGAAAGATGAGACAGATTCTTGTAACTTACGGTCATCAAATAATAGTAATTTCTTCAAGGAGGAAATACTCATTTTTTTCCCCTCATGTATTATGAAATGAGGAATATATATTCTAACACAATTCTGTTATGTTTGTCATTTATGGGCCCTAAACATATATAAGTAATTTTAATCTAATGACATATACTTTTAAAAGGGAGGCATTAAAATATGTATTCAACAATAATGATATTGAGTGTTGCCCCATCCATAATTTTATTTATTCTGCCTGAAATCTGTTTTCTCAGAAAGGAGATGCAATAAAAGGTTTTATTCTTCCTATTTTGACCACATGGTTTCTAAATTAAAATCAAATACTTACTGTATAATAATACAGTAAAAAAAGGAAATGAGAGATGGGTGGGATTTGCCAGGCATAAGTGTTTGCATCTATAATTACCCTGTGCTATACTAAATATGTTAGAGAAAATAAAAGTAATATCTAATGCATTGTAAAAACACACTTAAAGTTTTCCATCTAAAAAACCACCACTATTTCCTAATTACTAAATATATGAATGTATTTAAATTGAATCTCCATCAAATTAAGGAAATTTTACCAAAAGATAACATAATAGAAAAAAGTATTCCAATCATAATTGTAAAGATGGGTGTATTTTTGGAAACTAACCATACATGTGGCAAACACCAACATAAAAAAATAGCACGACCAGCACTTTCAAATCCTTTGAAATTCTTCCAAGTCATTGCATCCCTCCCAAGGGAAATCACTTTCCCATGTTCTTGCACAGCCTGGTTTTGAACTTGATACAAATGGAATCACCAAGCATGCACCCCTTTGTGGATGACTTCTTTCATTCAACATTGTAAAATCCATTCTTGTATAAAGTTGTAATTTGTTTTTTTTCCCCACCGTGTTTATATCCCACTATGGGAAACTAGCAAAATTCATTTATTCATTCTTCTGTTGATGGTGGTTTGGGTAGTTTTTAGTTTGGGGCAATTATGAACAGCACACCAAGAACACTTTTGGCCATGTCTTTTGATGAATAAACACATGAATTCCTGTTGAGCATTTGTGAAATTGTTAGGTTACAAGGTAGGTATATGTACGATTTGAGTAAATACTGACAGAGTTCTCAAAGTAATTTTTTTATCAATGTACATTCCTACCAGCAGCATATAGGAATTCTGATTGCTTTATAGACTTGCTGATAATTATTTTCTGCTTCAAATAATTTTAGAAAATGAGTTTTCTTGAATTGTGGTTTTAATGTGTTTTTTTTCCTGGTGTGTAATTAAGTTGAGTATATATTTTGTGTGCTCATTGTCTATTTGGATATCCTCATTCATGAAATATTTGTTCAAGTTCTTTTTCATTTTATTTTGGAGTTTATCTTTTTTTTCTAAAATACAGATTTTAGGAATTTTGAATATGAATTCTTTGCTGAATATAAGTACTACAAATATCTTCTCCAACCTTCCATAAGACTTTATATATCAAAAAATTTTCAAAAACTTTCTCATTTGTTAGAGTTCTCCTTTTTAGTTAAATCACTCATTACTTAACAGCTATTAGTTCAACTCTGATACGTATTTCAAAAATAGCCATAGAAATGTCAAGAAATGGATGTGGCTAGATTCAGCCTGTAGCAGATTCGATTAATCCAACAGGCCAAACAAGGAAGGGCAGAAAGAGGAGTAAGATGGTAGATATAATCTCAGATATTTTAGTATTACATTAACTGTTAAATGGACCAAATGTTTCCATTAAAATTATATTCTCTGTTCTAGGGAAAACCCACTAGAATTAAGATTGTCAAATTGTATTAAAATAAAACAAATAAGTAATACATCTTAAATATAACTCACAGAAAAGTTGAAAGTAAAATAATGGAAAGTTATTCTATGCAAATATTAACAAAAGAAAGCTTGCAGAGCTATACTAATAGCAGATAATGTTGACTTTAAGGAAAGCATTGTTACTAAAAATAAAGGGGGGCATTTCAAATGATGAAAGACACAATTTACCAGAAATGTGTAATTCACATTAGAAGCAAACAGTAAGGAAAAACAACAATAATCTTGATAGATGCAGAAAAAGCATTTGATAAAATCCAATATCAACTTTGACTAAAAAAAGTAAATCTGTCCAGAAACTAGAATTCGTTGAAGACTTCTTTAATCTAGGAAAAAACCTACAAGAAACAACATAGTTTATGATAAAATGATAAAAGTTTTTCCCTACACTTGAAAAGGGGAGAATAATACCTTATACCACTATTTCTACCTAACACTTAATTGGAAGTCCTACCTAATGCCAGCTCTCAGAAATGAGAATATCTTTAAGACCCAGTAATAACTGCAGATCCCTGATGTTGCTATTTCTGCATCTGCCAGCAACCACATTCTTTTCTTCTCTGCAGGGCTTCTACTTACACTGTCGTTGGCCTATGTCTTTTATTTGATTTTCTATTGACATCAGTTCACTGATGCTAACATTAACTCAGTCCATGTATTTTACAATTAAACTCCATTGAAAAGAAGACTTGTACCATCACATTGGAAAACCATTGGGCATTATCTTGAAAGGCAGAGCATTTACATACCATAGAAACCAACAATTTTATTTTTAGGTATGCCATGTAGAAAATGTTGTACCTTTGTACTAGGAGTCATCAGAAGAAAGTTCATGGCAGCACAGATCATGGTATTTTTTCTTACTGTGAAAAACTATTTTTAACAGTAGAATTAATAAATAAATTATAGAAGATTAACACAATAAAACATATAATTGTGAAAATAAATAAAATACAATAGCAGTCTACTTAGAAAAATTGTAGGTGCTTACTTTTGAATGTATATATATATTTGTGACAACCATTTTTTAAATTAAAGGAATGATAAACACAAAGTTTAGGAAAGTGATCCGTGCTGAGTGGAGTTAGAAGCAGGGCAGTGGGATGAGGAGAGTCATGAATAGGGATGAGTAACATTTTATTTCTTGGTTGGGTGATTGGGGGACTGCCCTTCATGGATGTTCATTATAGTATTGTTTTTAATGCACATATATTACGCATCTATATTCTTTATATAGATCAGTCTATATACTAAAAAGACCAGGTCTTTTATTACAGATGATAATAAATAGGGGAAAACAAGATTTGCAGCGGTGAGTGATGATTTGCTTGTGCAGCACAGAGGCAACTACTTTTCATGGCTAATTAGGTACTTGAATTGTTTTATAGCATGGCTAATCAGGCGCTTATTTTATCTAATAGATGAGGATTATACAAAATGCTCTTACTGACTGCTTCTTACTTTTTGCTGATGACACAAAGGCATATACATACGTGTGTGTGTGTGTGTGAGAGAGAGAGAGAGAGAGAGAGAGAGAGCAAACAAACAAAAGGAGACTTGATTGATTGAACTCTCACAGGCCTCTATCTATCATCAGTTACCTCACAGGCCACTCTGTGGATGGGTCAGACATTCAATCTCGCTCCAGGCAGCTGTGATTTACTCTCTCATACTAAGCTCAGAGGTCTGTGGATGTGATGAAAACAATAGGCTAGCAGCTTGCCTGGTCTATCCAGTACAAGGGATGAACTCAGCTAGCAAATAATAAGGTACAAAGTTCCAAGCAGACTGCTCTTTTCATCACAGGGCAATTTGAATCTCTCAATATGATGCTTCTTGCATTTTAGAGCACCACTTACTTTCAAAACATTTCTTGTAAATATAAAAGTTTTCTGGCCTTAACATTTTATGGTATCTGAGCACTAGGATTCACTGATGTAATGTTTGTTTTTATTTTTTCTCAGACCATCTTGAATTGTTTAATCTACAACTGCCACTGGTAACTTGGTCTTGGTCAAAATTCTACAACTTTGTCTTTAGTATAAAATGGTTCACATGCAACTAAATAAGCTTCAGCCTAAACATTCACTTACTTAAAATTTAATAGCTGAAATTTACTTTTTGTAGAGAACAATTTAGGAATCATTTGGCATTTTGCTTAGCAAATTATCTATTGCATTACTAATTCTATACTGACTAGAGAAACACCTTCAAGATAAACAAAGGAAAAAAATCATTCAACTTATATATGTCTATTCTGATTTTTTAATTGTATGTATTTAATATATTAGAGTTAAAGCTTAGTAAAAAATTGCAGTTATTCAGGGAAAAAGTAGATGGCTCAAATAAATACTTATTTCTGAAAGTCTATAGTCCTAGTATTATAGTATAATTAAGAATAAAGAAAAAGTCACATAAATATTAAAAATGTCTTGGATAGAATTAAAATTGGGAGTTGTTTTTTGCTTTTAAAAACTTTATTTCAAAATAAGTATGCTTACAGAAATACACTCATATTGGTTAATAGAGTCCAATTTAAGTTTAACTTATGCTATACAATTCAGACCAAAAGTTTGGTACATGATTTAATATTTTACATAGCAATCTGGTTTATTTTTATCTATTGTTACAAATGTATAAAAAGATCCTTCATCAAATGCTACTAAATAAGACAGCAAAAACTTTGAGAACTTTAACTTTGGTTTGCCTCAGCACAATAACATGTGTTGCAGCACATATGGCACTGCATATATTTATAAAATTGGTGCAACAAAACATTGTTGTAATGTTTCAATGTCAGTTTACAAAGTTCATTAACTAATGGATATGTAAGGGAGTGGGAGAATGCCTATGTACACATGTGGAACTGTAAAAACTTTCTGATTTAGTTAGTATTGTATGTAGACTATAAATCTACGCAAACCAAGATTCAGATCATTTCTTCAATCTGAATTAACACCATCTGCTACTTCATCTGATGAGGTCAATAAGGAAGCTGGGTACACTCACTATGTTTTTCTGATTTATGAAAAATGAGAAAATTCAATTTCTTCCCCAGTTTTTCAGTCCAGAAGTGACAGTACACTACAGGCACAATGTTCCTTTCATTAACATTCACGGGGTGATATGCAGTGAGGTCTACTTGGGCTTTAATTGGTATCAACACTCTTATGCAAGATAGTCTCTAAGTTAATAACTACATGACTTTAGAATTGACTCCAAAAAATAAAATGGTCTTCCGTAGAAGACTAAAGCAAAATATCCAGCCATAGTTATAAAAAACTTTATACACAAACACACACACACACACACACACACACACACACACACACACACACCCTTGTTAATTACACCTCAAAAAAAAGTTGGGTATTTTAACATTTCAAACTTTGATGGCTTTTAACTGGTAAGTAGAATAAGCTATACTTTTCACTTGGCAAAATATTTTGCTTTTACCTTATGAGAAATGTTTCACAATATTGTAGATGACTAAAAATCTGCAGTGTGGATTATTGCAAAAGACATAGTCACTTAAAAAATGTATTGAAGATGTGACTTTCAGATTTTATCTGTAAAAGGGTTATAGTCCACCTTAGGAAACACACATTATAAAAACTCAAGACTAAGCTACGACCAACTCAGCAAAAATTAACTATTCCAGCTAAAGCATGCAGTAGAGCTCTGGTTTAGAATTATGTCTCCAGTGAAGTAAACTATTGGCTAGTCAAGCAGACTTTGAAGTGTGCCATGTGACTCAGTGTGGGGATAATAGAAACACCGTGGATCTCCACAGCGTTTCCTCAAGGATGCCTTAGGTTATCCTCATGTTGTCCTCTGTTAAACGATGAAACTGAATCCTGTTATGTCACAGTCTGTGTCAGGATCAAGACACAGTTATAGCTTCAAGACACGTTAGGACAAAATAAGAAAAATTTACAGCATAGCTTCATCTATCACTCTCTAGTGCTCCTGTAATTTTGTGAAATAGCTGGGACATAAAGAGCTTAGATTTTGAGACTGAACTGACATTGACTATAGTATCTGCATCAACAGAGTTTAGGCATAATTAGGTAAAAGAATTGACCTGCTTTTCTTGGTTCAACTACTAAAGCAAATCATTCTAGGTTAGGATCTGTTAGTGACACTATGACCAGTCTAGCACATTCATCCATGATGCTGTCTGTTATGACAACAAAAAGAAGTTGGGTTAGCTCCAGGGATCCCTTTTATCTCTCAGCAACCAAGTCTGGAGATGAGTTTGAGCCATAGCTTGCCTGGTGTTGTGCAATCTAAACACGCATGCATGTAAGTGAACTCACACTTATTAGAAACAGACTGAAGCAATTTTCCAGGAATTATTCACCAGTTTTTAAACATCCCAGTAAAGCAAAGTAACAATAGATTAAAGGCATTCCAAAGTCTGGTGGCTCTTGATAAAATGGACCAAGTTTTTCAGGGAATTTTAAACTAAGTGTTTCTATATTATAAAAGGGTTATTTAGTGATGGTATCATCAAGAAATGGGGAAAACTACAGAAGCTATAAAAGTGAATAAAGTCACCTTCAATGAAATCTCTGACAAAACAAACCCTAGACTCTAACGAACTCTGATTAAATAGCAGAGTCAATAGTAGTGTGCAACCTAGGGCGTATTTAATAGTAAGAGGGAAAAGGCAATTAGCTTACGCTTTGAGAAATGGCAATGAAAGACACAGTGTGAAAATTATGCTTGCATTCTCTTTTTTAGTGCTTACCTAACAACACCGTAAAAAACCATCTTCATTGGAAGGTAGTGCTATTTGATAAGATGGTCCCATGATTTACAATGGTTTGACTTACAATTTTTAAGCTTTACAATGGCATAAAACCACTGGAACTTCAATACAATATACAGTATTCAATAAATTAGATGAGATGTTCAGCACTGTATTATAAAACAAGCTGTACTATAAAGCAAAGGTCCTCATCATTCATTTGATTGCTTTTGCCTAGTCCTTCAGTTGCCTGAGTCAGAAAGAAAGCTGGTATAGTTAGAGAGCAAAGAACAAAAACTAACTGATTCTTGTGGAATTGAATCCATGAATTGATTGAGTGACTCAAAACAATATGCCCCAAATAAGTAACCGAAGCCCTGTGTAAAAGCATGATTGAATTTCTATTGATTGCTTCATATGCATTTAGAGTTAAATGGAGGAGGAACAAGAGCTCTACCTACACTGCCACTTGCAGCACCACAACCTCTGTGGGTATCCGACTGGAAATTCTAGGGTGTGGCAGAGGACATAAGCAGGACCCTTACATATTTCTCTCTACTCTATGTGGCAGCTAATCACATTCCTATTTTTATTAATGAGAAAGTTGAGGCATTTAGAGCAAAAGTAATTTGCTAGAGTATGCTTCTGGCCAGTGACAAAGCTGGGATTTCAACCTAGGTCTGTCTTCAATTTTTGCATATTATTCTTGACTAAGGGTGCCCACAAAAGCACCCTTGGAAATTTGAAAAATACACATTCCTGATAATATCCTTTATGAATTGGGGCAAGGGAGGTAATTGATAAAATTTAATTATAGACTATAGTTTATATAATAGTAATGTAATAATAATGTACTATAGTTATACAAGACAATGCCCTTATTTTTAGGAAATACATACTGAAATCTTTATCATCTATCTATCTAACTTATATGCATATATAAATTAGTATATATATATGTGTGTGTGTGTTACATCTATATATATGTAGAGATGGGGCAAAGATAAAACTAATTAGGCAAAATAGAAACAATTGTTGACTGTGGTTTTTGGCACACTACCATTGTTTGTATTTTGCAAAAATACTGAAAAAAGTACCTCTCATCTCAGAGCTTTTTTACTAGTATAAGGGGTTTCTTTTTTTTTTCCTTGAATTTGGATGGGCAGGTCTGCAGCAGAAATGATACTATCTGACTTTCCAAGCTAGATAATAAAAAGCAAGATAGCTTCTGCCTGGCTCTCTTGGATGGTCCCTCTTGACATCCTGCCACCATGTTTAGAGAAACTCAAGCAGCCTTATGGTAGCCTATGTAGGTCCACATGGAGAGGAATTGGGGGCCACAGTGAGGAGCTGGAGTACTGAGCTGGTGACCACCTCTAATTTGCTGACCATAGGAGGAGCCAACTTGGAATCAGGTCCTCCCAGCCCCAGTGAGGCCATTGTTACCACTGATGCACCGTGAACAGAGGTGAGCCTCTCCCCTGAGACCTGGCTAAGTTGTAGGTTTGTGAGCCATGAAATAACTGTTGTTATTTTAAGCCACTAACGTTGGGGGTGTTTATTATGCAGCAATAGATAACTCTGAATAAACAACTCTGAATAAAATGTACATGGCAGTTCTTTGTACTACTCCTGCAGCTTTCTTGCAAATTGGTTATGTCAAAATGGAAAAGTAAAATACTCATGCCCAGATCTACCCTCAGAGATCCAGTTTAGTGTGTGTGGGCACATGTATTTTGAAACAGAAAAATTAAACAAAGACTTCTCAGGAGATTCTGATAGACATCTCTAGTTGTAAATCACTGATCCTATTGAAAAGAAGTAAATTGACTGCTTTAAAAATTATGTAGTTTCAATATTATGTTAAATGAAGTTATGCTAAAATATCATAAAAATTTAATAAATTATATATATATTGATGGAGGAACTTTTTTTAAGTTACTGGCCAAAGCCAATTTTTAAATGTGATATTCCTATAATTATTTAAAACTTGAAGTCATTCTAATGTGGCTTTTTAGGTTCTTTCTAGACTCTACCTTTTTTGGCATGGCTTCCAGGGTGTGCATTTTTTTTTTCTATCTTGCACATGAAGTTGACATACTGAATACCTACAAGGTGAGAGTTTGAAAAATATGGATCATATTCTCCTTATAGACCTGGTCTCTGGACTGGCATATCTAAGGGGTGTAGCAAATTTTGGAGTTTTTTTGGATTAATGTCAAATATTGGACTTCTTGAGTGGACCATAATTGCCCTCCTAAAGAAGTGGTAAGAAGGATCAGGGCTTGAGTTTTTTTGCATCAGTGAGAAATTCCAACTAGTGTCTGAAATCTAATAACAGGGATCTTTGCTGAAGAGACAGGTCAGGATCCCAGACAGGCAGACAGAAGCAGGCATCCATCCTTGGCATGGAGCTAGAGCAGAAACCTGAGCAGGCATAGAGCCCCCTTTATATTGACCAGGCTAGCCCCTGAGAGTTGGGCAAAGTGGCTGTGGCCTTATGGGTGTGTTCATACCACACACTTTACATTTTCAGACTCTACCCCTCAGTAAGGTTCTGCATCTTAATGTACTATCAGATTTGTTCAGCTCTGGTTTAGGAGACTCTATTTTTCCTCTCTTTACTAGTAGCACAACAATCCACCCAGTGGCTCAAGTCAAACTCTGAGAGAAAATATCTTTTCCTTTTTTTGTTCTCTACTTTTGGATCAAAATTCCAAGTGGTCTCACTTACAAATATGTATTGTATTTCTTTTATCTTCATCTTCACTCTCACTGCCCCTGTGCTGGCCCTTGTGGTCAAGGGCATGTTCTAATGCAGTGGCTCATAACTGGTCTCCTAGACTCAAGTACTGACATCCTCTAACCCATAAATTCCTCTTGCCAGACTGACCTTCCTCATATGGCTCCTTTCTACCTTTTGAGTTTCATTTCTTGTCACTTCCTCTTATGACTTTAATTCTCCATTGCAACTAAACTATGTCCCGAATACACTGTGCTCTCTCACACTCCTGCCTTAGCAATTTCCAAATAATATTTCAAGTCTTAATCCAAGTACCATCTTCTATGTGTAGCCATTAATAAGTTTCTTCAGCACTTTAAACTTATCACCATTATAGAAATTATAATATTTATTTAATATTCAATGAATGTTTATTGAGCACATACTGTACGTCCAGCAGTATTCTAAGCACTGAGGATATATAATTAAATAAATCATATCAATAGGTCCTGCCCTTGAGGATCTTGATTGTACTTCAATTGTTAAGTTACTTTCTGGATTGTATACGACTTGAGAGTAGTGCTTTTATCTTAATTATCTTTGCATCTCCTGCACCAAGCAGTGTCTGGCCCATGGTAGAAACTGAACAGCAATTTTTAACTATTTATCAAATAACCTTATAATTGTTTCCAAAGAAAAAGTTGAATCAAGAAGAAATGTTATAGATACCAAAGGACATACTCCTTTTCAAACTCCTTGCTTTGAGGAGAGGAGGCAAGATGGCGATGGAACCAGTGGGAGTTTGAAAGTTTCTGTAAGGGCAGTGTCCATAAAGACAGTCTGTGTGAGTAGGTGAATGTAGCTGGGTGAGTGAAAGTTCATTTGCGAAAAGACTCAAGATGAAGCACCCGGGGTCCCCTCTGGAGGCTGCAGCAACTCACCACTACACTGAGATTGAAGCCCCCGGTGTGCAGGATCACCAGTCATTCTCAGGGGTCTTTGAGGAGGAGGCAGCAGAGGTCAGCTACTCCTCGGTATCTTCAGGAGCAGACACCAAGTGATGGATGCCTCACCTCTATTCTGGACCAGGCACAGAGGCATCTGATCTGAGTGGGGAACTTGGTGGCAACAGCAGCAGCAGCAGACAGGTTGGGTGAGTCCAGATCTGATTCACCTCCCACCCACAGCAGTCCACGTGGCATCTGACCCGTGCTAAGAACAAACCCCTTGGCCAGTGCTGAGAACAGAAGGGAGGAACTGGAGACCAGAGCCCACTACCTAATACAACTGTAGCCAGAAGTGGTGGCGATGCTTGGAAAAGGAATCTGAAGTTCCAGAAAAGGCCACAGAGGGAGTTCTTTTTTCCTCTGTTTTTGTTTGTTTTAGTACTTGTTATGTTTTTTATTTTCGAGGGGGGGTGTTTTTTAGTCTCTCTGTGTATGAGTATTCTTGAGGGCAAGTGCATCATCAGGAATTTTGTGTTTGCATGTTTTTGTTTTTTGGGTTTTTTTCCTGTTTCTTTGTTTATTTATCAGTTGGTGTGCCTGCCTACCACCCATTTCCTTCTCCTTCTCGTCTTTCTTCATCTTCCTTTCATCTCCCTTCTTCCTTTTTCCATTCTATTCCTTTTTCTTATCATTTTGCTTAAATACCCACTATCAACCCTAGACAGATCATCAAGGCAAAAAAATCAATAATGACATTGGAACCTCAACTTGATGCTTGACCAAATGGACTTAATAGATAGATACATACAGAACATTCCACCCAATAACCATGGAATATACATTGTACTCGTCACTACATGGGACATACTCCAAATTGAGTCCTCATCCATAAGTCAAGTGTAAATAAATTTCATAAGATCGAAATACTGTCATGCACCTTCTCAGAACACAGTGGAATAAAAATAAATATCAACATAGACAAAACTACCCCCAAAACCCACAAAGACATGGATACTAAACAGCATGATATTGAACAACTCCTGGCTCAACACGGAAATCAAAGCAGAAATTAAAAGATTCCTGGAAACAAATGAAAATAAAGATACAGCTTACCAAATCCACTGGGATGCCGTGAAAACAATACTGAGAGGGGTATTCGTTTCTTTACAAACACATCAAGAAAATGGAAAGCTCACAAGCTAACAGACTAACAAATCACCTAAGGGAGTTGCTAAGACAAGACTACCACAACCCTAACTTGAGCAGAAGAATCTGGATCACCAAAGTAAAAGCCCAAATACAGGACATAGAAGACAAAAATATCACAGAAAAATTAAACAAAACAAAATGCTGTTTTTTTGAAAGGATAAACAAAATTGATGGACCTCTAGTCAGATTTACCAAGAAAAGAGGTAAAAAGCCCAAATAAACACAATCAGAAATGCAAAAGATCCAATCACAATGGACTCTGAAGAAATACAAAAAATTATCAGATTACTGTACACACCTGTATGGAAACAAACTTCATAACCTACATGAAATGGAGGACTTTCTGATATCACACCACCTCACAAAGTTGAAACAAAAAGAAATTGAGACATTAAATAGACCAATAACCACCCAGAAAATTGACTATGTCATAAGAAAACTATTCACATAAAAAAGTCATGGACCAGATGGCTTTTCAGAGAAGTTCTACAAAACGTACAAGGAAGAACTGATACCAATCCTATTGAAAGTATTCCAAGCAATCAAGAAAGAAGGAACTCTCCTCAAATCATTTTATGAAGCTAATATCTCACTGATACCCAAACCAGGTAGAGTCCAACAAAGAGAACTATGGGCTAATATCCCTGATGAACATAGATGCAAAAATACTCAATAAGATTCTAGCAAAATACTTGTTTTAAGTTTTCCTTTTAATACAAAGTAATGAAATGATCTAGTAATTTTGTGTCCTAAAGTGATCATTACATGATATTCGTTTGTTCTTTCTTTCTTTGCATTTATATTATTTTACATTTATCTTTATATTATTTTAGCTTCTTTCCTGAGCAATTCAGGAATCATGACATTATTTCTAGGAAGTATAATTTCTAGGTAGAAGCAGAGGTGGTCTCAGGACAATACTGAGAAAGCTCTTCTTCAGCCCGGGCAAGTCCCCTTTTAAAGACTTTCTGCATCCTTTTCCTCCATAGTCAAACTTCCTTTCAGAGAAGATTCTGATATAATGATATCAGGTAATTATTGACATCTCAGTAAAAATAGTGGATACATGAAATTATATTATCCTTTCCATTGGATTTGTCTTGACCCTAGTGACCAAGTGGAAAGCTATGATTCTGTTAAAAGAACTTCAACTGATTGGGTGTATATTTTTGGTGATAAGAATTCTCCCTACCTCCCTGAGATCACAAAAAGTAAATGCTTAGTGTGGGTGCATATGACCTATTATTTGTTTTTAGAGGCTACCCATGGCAATTTCAAATGAGTCAATGGTACTTTAAAAATTAGGAATTGAAAAGTATGCTCCACTGCATCCCTGAAACACACACACACACACACACACACACACACACACACACACACACACACGCAGATGAGAGGTTTGGAAAGCGTTAGCTTGAAGCCGTTTGACCAGAGAGGCTGGGCAGTGACCAAGGAAATTGTTACTATAAAAGCTCTCTTCCTAGGAAGACACAAAAGGTTTGATTTGCTTACATGATTCTGAATACGTTTAGAGCAGAGAGTCTCCTTGAACAAAGCCACTGTGGGTTTATTGTTTCAAAGCTTTGGATTGAAATGGTCTGTCCAAGACAGAATTACTTGAAGGAACTAGACAGAAAATCCTTGCAGTTTTTTTCAGTTCCTAATGCAGTGTATCCATTCAATCCACTGAATTGCAGCTTACAGACAAAAACTATTTTAGAGCTCCTTCTATATAAGACAATAGATACTACAATTCTGCCTGTTGAGTTCCTGATACTGTTTTGTTTCTTTTTGGTCTTGGGAATTTTTCCATCTTTTGGGTTCTCTATGTTTTACTAGAAACAAGTAGGCTGACTTCAAATGTTGAAAAGTATGTAAGAACACACCTTTTCTGGACCCAGTAGATGCAATCATGCTGAGAAAGTTGGGATGATGCCTGGGATTGATTCACTTAGAGTAATTGCCAGATAGTTATTACAAGGAGAAGATTATTTCCTTATCCTGTGACCTAACAAGAAGTATAAAAAAACATTTAATTATTCATTCAACCATTATATATTGAATGAATATCCACATGTGACAGACACTGAGTTAACTCTTCTGGATATTCAGTGGTAAACAAAAGTGGTTTCCCTACCCTCATGAAGGTTATGTTAAAAAAAAAAAGAGCAGATTGAAATAATAACAGCAAAAAGTTCACAAATACAATTGATAAATGCTATGAAGAAAATACAGAAGCAAAAACTAATTGTAGCTAAAGATTCTAATTTATATTGGTATTGTATAAATACAATTAAGAGAATCATTTGCTTAAAACCCCCAAATGACTTCTTGTGACATTTAAAATCAAGTTGAAAGCACTTACTGACATGCACAAGGTCCTAAATGGTTTTGTTGCAACACTCCTGTCCAATCTTCTTTTCTAGTCATCTTTTCCCTTGCTCATACACTTTATTCGCATGATCTTCTTTCTAGTCTTCATTAGTCTAAGCTTGTTTCTGCTTTGGGGCCTTTGCTCTTATGGTTCCCTGTGCTTGGAATGTTCTTCCACTGGAGCTTCTCGGGATTGGCTTCTTGACAGTCAAGTGTCAGCACAATAGCATTCTTCAGAAAGGCCTTCTTTTATTATTTCATTTAAGTAGCCTCTTACTTCTCTTTTTTCACCATCACATTATCTGTTTGATTTTCTTTGTAGATCTTAGAGTTTTTTGAAATTCTTGTTTTCCGTGTGTGTTCATTTGTTTACTTGTTTATTATATGTCTCTCTCACTGGAAAGTAGACCCAGTGAGACCACAACACTGAACTCAGAACCTAAAATAGTGTTTAGTAAATGAAAGCTTTGATTACTCTAACCAGAAAGATATGAGTGATGTTTTCTAAGTGTAGGTAAACCCAGTACAGTGCTTCTTTGAAGTTTGTCTTTCAGCTTGAATCAGTAATCAAGTAGGGAGCTCAGATTTTGACTGATATCTATTGAGAAAACTCTTGGTCAGACACATGCGTGTATTTCAAGAAGATGAAATTTAGTACAGAGTCACAGTATAGCTAAATCCATTTAGGAAACAATAATCTTTAAAACAAGCAGCAGAGTTGTAGCTCAGTTGAGATACACATTCAAATGGCAGTTTTCAAAGAGAACACATATTCTCACTCTAAAACATCTACAAGTAGCCTATTTTCAAGTTTTATTGTGTCTTCCACAGAATAGAGAAAAGAGTTACTGCAAAGCTTTATCTTAGGGCTAAAAGAATACATAAGAAAAGTGCTTGGCATTCTGCTCTCTGTCAGGGCATATTTTTGTCTCTAAAACATGACTTGATTATTTATGTAGTGGTTGATATTAAACAATAACAAGTGTGTCATTTTACTTGCACAGGTATTAGTGTTAGTGGTGGTTTCCTTAACTTAGTATTATATAAGCAGGGCTAAACTATATTTGTTAATATATTTCTGGAATGTCAGCATACCTGCAGTAGCTCTGTAACTAGTTGATGTCAAAGCAAAGAAACTAATTTTAGAGGAGTAATCTTCTGGTCTTTGTATGCACTAATAGTTTTACTTCATTCTAGCATTGCACTTTTTGCAGATTGAAGAAGAGATAGTGACTTAACTGCTACAAAGAATGAAAGCAACCATTTCAAAAACAAATCAGAATAGAAAACTCTTCATAATTCAAAAACTTAATACTGAATAAAACCTGCTGCACACATAGGACTATCTGACAGAAGGAACTCTTGGGGCCATGAGGATCTTACCTCATTGACTCTTCCTCTTTTTTAAAGGGGAAATTATTAATGCCCTTTTGATATTATGTTGAAGGAAACATCCCACTATTTCCTTTCCTTGAGTTTCTATGCCATAGAAAGGTCTATGCTCAGCTGGGAAGGCCATAATTTTCCGTTTCAGATAATGTAATGCCAGGAGAGAATCTTGGTGTAGTCCTGTAGGACAGACCAGTGGCCCTTGCATAATTGGAACTTTAATCATTACATCATGTGGTTGCCTGCTTTGTCTTGATCAGCTACCCTTTTGGGACTGGAAAGACAAGGCTCTGTGACAGTGAAGCAGCTTTGGAATGGAGTATTAATCAGGCTTCTCCAAAGGGACACAACCATTAGGATATTTGTATATATAAGATATTTGTATATGTAATACAAAATGTATTAGGGAGTGTTGGCTCACACGATTACAAGGTGAAGTCTTATGATAGGCCATCTGCAAGCTGAGCAATGAGAAAAGCCTTTAGTGGAGCTCAGTCCAAGCCTGAAAGCCTCACAACCAGGAAAACCAATTGTTGATTTGTTACACACAAAACCAAAGATTCTGAAGTCTGGGGCAGAAGGACAGGAAGCAAAGCGTCTTGCCAGGGAAGGGACAAAGAGAGTCCAGGAAGCTAAGTAAGTTGCTTATATCCCTTCCCCCCCTGCTTTTGTAGTATCCACTGGCAGGTAGTTGGATAGTACCCACTCACATTGAGGTTGGGCCTTCCCCTCCCAGTCCACTGACTCACATGTCAATCTGCCCTGGAAACTCCCTCACAGATACACCCAGAAACAACGCTCCACTAGCCAGCTAGGCAATCCCTTAATTCAGTCAGGTTGACACCCAATATTAACCCTCACATCTGACATCACTTTTCTGTTGATTGGGGAGGATGGAGAGGAGGTTGAGGGAAAGTGCTGAAGCACAAATTGATGCAGAAACAATTTCCTATGTGATAAATATATTCTCAACTTATTAGGGATTCCAGCAATGGGGCTTATTTTGACTAGATTTTTATTTATCAAAGATCTTGATTGTATAATATAAATGTATTTTCTTCGTGGCAAGATAATGTATCTGCATTCTAACTGCAAATGTGTTTGACTAGATATTTTATTTTTCTCCATAAGATTGTGTCAGTAACAACTGAGGGTGTATTAATGGGAAGTGAGGTGTGATAGGTTCTCTTCCCTGTCTTCTCCAGATTGCATCCATCTCTTTCCTACAAAGTAACAAGGTAAGGTCAGCTAATGAAAGTTTCTTATTGCTAAAAATTTTGTTTTACTGAACTGCATGCTGAAACTGCCTTTTTTCTCTTTTAGTGCATAGGAGACACTGGTTGTTATGACAGACTTGGCAGATGTGGAAAATCTCTCTCAATTTCTACATACAATAATTACAAATAAGATATGACAAAACAACACACCTTGAAATATATGTTTGAGCTCCAGAGAAAGAGAAATTATCAGGTAAATAAACAAAGACGGAACTAAAAATCAGGACAATGAATAAGATGGGCTTTGAGGGCCTGTGAGAGAATCAGGACTAGTGTTGGCCTCATGTGGCTGAGAAGCAACAAGAAGAAACAAATGGTTTGAACAGGAGTCGGACAATGCAATAAATGGAAGAGTTTGCATGCATGAATATTGCAGACACAAAAATATCTGAGAAACCATAGGAGCAACAACTAGGCAACTTAGAAAATAGCAGAGAAGTCCAAAAACAAACTGAAGAGGAAATTTTAAGAATAGTAAAATGTACAGAAACTGTTTTAATAAGGCAACTAAAGACTGAACAGTATAATCAGTGGATTGATAAATGATCAGGAAATTGGAAGATTGAAGAGCAAAATGCGCAGAGAGAAATAAGATATTGAGATGAAAAATATAAAAAATCCGTAAAGGATAGTATAAAAGGATGCCATCAAAATATACAGATAAAATTCCAGGAATAAAATAGGGCAAAGGGTGGAGCTGACAGAGATAATGGCTCAGAGCATCCTAGAACTGCAAATGGGTCTTGGGCGGAAGGAGTGTATCAAGACCTAATGAGAAAAAGAAAAATAAATGACACCTAGAAAAACCACCACAACATTGCAGCATATCAAATAAGAAGCACAAAAACCTTAGTTTAACAGAAAGAAAAAAGATAAACCACACAAAGGAATGAAAATTAGGCTGGCAGCAGATTTCTCAGTAGCTACAATGGATGCTAAAAAAACGGTGAAACTGTAGTTTCTATGTTCTGATGCAGAATCACTGTCAACCTATAATTCTATGCAACTAAGCTATAACCTGAGAGTTAAAGTAAAATTAAGATATTTTCAGTCATATAAAGACTGAAAGGCTATGTTTCCGAGGGATAAGTCACATTATTTTAGGTGTCAGCCTGTCATTGGTCTAATGTCTTTAGAAGTAGAAATATTGATCAGATAGATGCTGAATAACCAAAGACTGGATGGGGATGCATGGGGTGGATTGGGGCTGACTATTCACTCCTTCCTGGTGTGACTTCCTGAATGAGACTGCTAAAGGAGCATGAAACTCAGAAAACCCAGGTCCTTTGCCATCAAATGACAGCAGTGATTCAGGGAGAATCAATTGTATTTATGCAGGATCTGGTTTCGCTGATTTTGCTGCTTCTCTTGGCAAGCTGAGTTGTAGGACTTTCTTCCCCTTGCTGGAGTGTCAGTGAAAGTCCCAGGGACCATATGCTATGTTTTTTATGCCTATCATCTATTTTTTTTTCTATGTAGATTGGAACAATTTAACTTGGATGCCAAGATAGTAGTAAAAGCAGATTTATAACAATTTTCCGTTCATGGTGGCTCCATGTATATTGTCCTTTTCTCATTGTAGAAGTAGCGTATAACTGTGAAAGGGCAGTTCTGAAGCAAGTGACTTTCCAATTATAGAAGGGGTGACAACTCTTTATACCCAGTTCTGGTGTGGTCATAGAATATGCAGCAGATCCCCTTTGTTTGGCCCCCACGCCCATGGTTCCCATTGATAGCACACAGCTACCCTTCTTCTCCAGAGAAATGCCCTCAGAAGATGGTTTACAGGTCACCTGGAAAATTCTGCACCATTCTCCAGGGACAGTCCTCAGCCAATGTCTGAATGACAGGAGGACACACAAGGCCTGTCTTATTCTCTCAAAAGTAACCAACTCTATGTGGCAATTTGTACTTAGAACTTTCCATGAGATCAGGTTGAAACCAGACTCCAAACTGCATTTTCACTTCGTTTTTATTCCCCTTCCCTAACCTGATTTCTTTCCTCTCCTTCACCTGAGAATACTCCCTGATACATCTTGAACAAGAATCTCTTTTTCAGGTTCTGCTTCTAGGAAACCACATCTAAGACAGTGGGTGCCAGGAGTGGTCCTACAAACTGACTGTAGGGTTAGGAATTGATCACTCCCATCTTGATTGCACAAAGGATCCTGTTATTGGTGCTAGATGGAAAATTGAAAAGGGACACATTAGATCAGGCATGTCCACCCGTGGCCTGCAGGCTGTATGCAGCCCAGGACAGCTAGTCATGTGGCCCCCCCAAAATCTTTAAACATCATGTGTTTTTTAGTTAGTGTTTATTTTCTTTGTGACCCCACATGTAGCTCCATTTTTTAAATTCACAATCATGCCTTAATCCTGACATTGCTTTTTGGCAGCACATACATTTGTGAGCAGCTGTTTTCAATTATGAAGCACAAAAAGAGCAAAATTCAAACAAACGTTTCTGACAAGCACCTCAAGAACTCACTAAGAATTGCAACTGCTTCCATAGAACCAGACATTGATTGATTAATTTTATAAAAACAAGGTCAAATTTCCCACTAATTTTATATTGTTCTCATTTTTCTAAACTTTATAATAAATAACATAAAAAAGAAGTCTTATTATGTATATACTAGCTATAAAATGTAATTTACATGTGGCCTAAGACAATTCCTTTTTCCTTGGTGTGGCCCAGGAAAGCCAAAAGATTGGACATCGCTGCACTAGTGTTATTTCTTGAGCATCCGAGAAAGTTGGGGTAGTAGTAATTATAAAGACTACAGGATTGGAAGTCTGCTGCTAACTGCTGTTGATTTATTGAAAGGAGAAAATGAGAAGCTTCTGTATACTAACTGACAACTTATAGTTTAGTGTGATATTGAAAGGTATTTCCATAGAAACTTCTGCAGCCAGAGAACCAACAGAGCTGATGATTAGCTCAAGACTTAATTGTAGATGTGGAAGAGACTTCAAGGGAGGCTGAATTTTCAGTCTCGGTAAGTCACCCATACCAAAGTCAGGGCTCAGCTAGGGGAGGAGGAGGACCTCGAGTCTTGAGACCTGAGTAAATGCACTTAGGAAACTTGAATCCAGATTCCCTTGAACCTTTTGCAGCATGGCTCATTCTCTCATGTTCTAGAATAGAAACCTCAAAAACAAAGCTTTTCAAAAAAAAAAACTGTCCCCATTTCCACCACTGACCACCAAAACCATAGCTACAGACAAATCTCAGCACATCTGAAAAAGGGAGTGATGGGCCTGCCAAGGAGGACCTATTGTGACCAGACGAACTGTAGAGCCTGGTTAACTTGTATTAGGTGAGCATATGTCTTGAGGGCTCCTGACTGATAAGGGAATTTATCAAAATGGGGCATTCTCTGTGACACAGATTTTAACTCTCAGGCATGAGCAGTTGTAATACCTTCTAGATTGGCACCCTGCAGCCTGGAAAGTATGACCTGCATTACAGGAAGAGGCAGAGCTTCTGTGGACGACTGAGGAGGACGGAATATGCTCAGAGAATTGGGAATCTTCCCCAGGAAGACACGGAGAATGCTGCTGACCAAGCCAATACAAAGTTCGTGATGAGGAGCACACTAGTGTCACTGCGACCATCAGTGTCGGTTGTTTCCTCTCGTTTAGAAAGAATGGCTGGAGTTGTTTAAGAACTAGGCTCCTGACTTGCAATTGGAATGGTAGAATTTCAGAATAGCAGAAGATAGGCGCTAAACCATCAGATGCAAGGAGGAGCACCTGAAACACATTCAGCATTCCCTTGATAATTTCTGAGTATAATATGAAAAGAAAGATCACTAGTCAAATTTGTCTATCAACTAAGATACAAAAATCTTAAACAAAAATTCTAATGAAATGGATCCAACAATGAGAAATCAGTTTGTGTTTATGTGTATATGCATATTCACAACAAAATAGAGCTTATCCTCCCAAAAAGGTTAGCTTTACATTAGATAATTAATGCAATTTACCACACTAGACGAATAAAGTGAAATCATGTCATTATTTCTGAAACAGGAAAATAATTGATAAAAATACAAAAAGTATTCGGTATTAAAAAGAAAAAAAAGACCTCAAAGTAAGTATAAAGTGAAATTCCTTAATCTGATAAAGGTAACTACAATAAATCTTATAGCAAACATCATAAATAATTGTTACTTATGGAGAACATTCCTTTTAACAACAGAAACAAAGCAGTACTTGCTAACATCACTTTATTCAACATTGTGCTGGAATTCCTATCCAGTGCAATAAAGAAAAATTATAAAAGAAACGGGGATTAAGAATAATGAAATTATTATTCACTGATGATATGACTGCATAGTTAGAAAATTCAAAAGAGTTGTAGTTATATTTTAGAAATTATAAGAGAGTTGATCAATTTTCCTGGATGTAAAATCAAGGTAGCAAAATCAATTGTATTTCTATATAGTAGCCACAAATTGGTGGTAAAGGTAAAAGATATGACTCAACACAACAGTAGAGGTCTGAAAGTGTCCACATACAGCCTAGTGTCTTTTCTTAATTGGGCAGTATACATCCACTTCAGATAATGAACCACCGAGATATGTATGGAGCATCCTAGCTAAGGGAACCCAGAAAAAGTTTACAGAGAAGTCTTTTATATACATGGGTCACACGCATAAACAAGGCTGTGAAATCGGTTAAATCAGATGAAAATCATCAATCTAATCTTATGGAAAGTAGGCAAGTTAGTACGAGGTGCCTCCAAGGGAGTTTTAGATTTTAAACAGCAAAGTATAAATTGTCAGCTAGTGCAGTGAATCCTGTTTTGGCCAGGGTCTTACCAGCCTTTCATTATCCCTGGAGTTATAAGCAGAGTAATGCCACTCCTTCCTCCTTCCATCTGTAATACAGCCCTATTCTCAGGCACATTCTACATGAAGTTTATGTCAAAACATCTGACACAAAGATTATATAATATTAACCTTTGTTATTAATAAGTCTGTGTGTTGGGTAGATGGATATATATTATATTATTCTCCAAGCTTGCCTGTGTTTTTAAAATCTCTTCAAATTAAAAGAAGTGATTAGCAGAATTTTGTTGCAGTTGTTATGTATATGTATGTTATATATGATATTATATATAATACACATATGTAAATGCCAAATAATACCTTTATAATTTTAAAATTATTTCTAGAATATAATCATCGTGAATAAATAATAAACTCGGTTCATTTTTTACCTTAAATTATAGAACAGGTACAAGTAAGTCTACAAGTTCCTAAATATTTCCCACCTTAACTTATTCCTCTTAGTATATAACTATATTTTTTCAAAATATGATACCTTAATAGGAGTCATGGTTAACGTCAAGAATTTCATTATAATTTAGACTATTCAATTTACTAGACTAGCAAAAATATGATAAGAATGCTAAGATTGTCAACAGTTTCTATTTTCTAATTATACTTAGGCCTCTTCCACAGAAACTAAAATTTTACTCAAGATACTTATGTTTTTCATCATCATAGGAAATTACAATGGTATTGTTTATTTTAATCCATTATATTATATAAAATGTAACTGATTAGTCTCTAACTTAGATATTTGACTTTACAGTCATGTGACATGTGGTCGATGATGAATCATATAACAGTGGTCCCATAAGATTATAATACAGTATTTTTATTGTACCTTTTCTCTGTTTAGATATGTTTAGGTACATAAATACATACTACTGTGTTACAACTGCCTACAGAATTCAGTATAGTAACATGCTGTACAGGTTTGTGGCCTAGGAGCAATAGGCCACACCATACAGCCAAGGTGTGTAATAGGCTAGACCATCTAGGTTTTTGTAAGTGTACTCCACCATGTTTGCACAATGAAAAATCACCCAAGGATGCATTTCTCAGAATGTGTCCCCATTGTTAAACAATACATGATTGTATATTTTAAAAGAAATAAATTACTTAATTCTTATCAAAATTGTATAGTCTCAAACTTAAGACAACACCTTGATTTGGCCAAATCTATCTTTTGAAATATACTGAGTGTTCTATTTTTTTAAAGCATAGGTGAAGTGACTTTGGAAAAAAATTTTTCACTAGAACATCAAATAAATCTCAAATCCCGCCAAGGCATTTTTCTTGCAGTACATAAAAAGATTGCTTTCCATAACTTTAGGTTAGGAAAATTTTGCAAGTGGACTAATTCCTGGAGAACTTATCCCTTTCTCATAATTAAAGTTATGTTTGTGGCATTTGTTGCAGTAATGTATTCTTTTTTTTTTTTTTTTTTGAGTTGGAGTCTCACTCTGTTGTCCAGACTGGAGTGCAGTGGCCGCTTCCGGCCACACCGCAGCCCCGCCTGCTGGGCTCCGGCGATCCTTCTGCCTCCACCTTCCAAATAGCCGGAATTACAGGCATGCGCTACCACGCCCAGCTGATTTTTTGATTTATGGTAGAGATGAGGTCTCGCTGCCCAGGCGGGTCTCGAACCCGCGGGCTCAGGCTATCCACTCACCTCAGCCTCCCAAAGGCGCGGGATTACAGGTTGAGCCACCGAGCCCGGCTTGTATTCTTTTTTAAGGCAATGAAACGAGTAAGTGAAGTGAAATTATTTCACCTGGTACATCTGTATCAGGGTAGCAGTAAGAACACTATTTGGGATCAGGTCATCACTCAGCTCCCTGAGCCCGTGGGATAGGGTTGCTGCATTCCATGACAACGGAATCACAGTTGTGGTTGAGTAGGTAGCCAACATAGGTTCTTTCTATCTAATACAGAGAAATGTTCAGGAGTAACATTCGTCTCTTAATCATTGTGTTTGACCATTTATGCTTGGGACTTTATTTCATTTTATACCAAGAATGTAGTAAGATGGTAAAGATACAAAATTATTATTATTTGAATTATCTAGTTTGATCTGTATATTTTAAGCATGTGCCTTTCCTCTGTGTGGACAAGATTTCATAGTTTGTTATGCACATATAGATTCCTCTAAGCTGAACATAATTTTAGACATTAAGGTTTTCGACATATGGAAATAAATTAGGTATATTTAATATATTTGTGAAACCTAAGTGAGTTCATATCTAAATTAGTACAGTGCCTTGACATCTTTATCCTTCTTGATTAACTAAGAACTATTTTCTGCTAAGCCGACACAAATCTGGGGGCAAATGAAAGTAGCAAGCTTGCATAAGACTTTATAGACCTTGGCATTTAGAATGTGCCTTATCACTGAGTAGTTATCTTAAAATGTAATAATAATAGACATCTTGGCTATGCGATAGAATATGAGAAACTTTAGCAAGATGTTTCGTATTACTTCACAATAAATAATATGCAGAAAATCAGTGAGACCTCCCTCTCCTGTAAATCACACCACCTCTAATATCACCACTGGTAAAATGATAAAATGCAACCCTTTATTTTGCTGTTTCCACTACAGTGGAAATGGAAAGTGAAATATCTTTTATACCACTTTCTTATGTTTGTGTTCCTTAAAATTACCAAGCACTGGTCTTTGTAAATTGTGTTCCATAATTTTTCAGAATCTGCAGGACAAGAACAGATTTTTTTCTGGAGAGATTACTTCATACAGAATCCTGTTTCTCTAAGTTCTGTTGTAGATTAAAAGCAAAACTTACAAACCTCCTCTTAAAAAGGCCATATCGTTCCAAAAGGAAGACCCTAGAATGTTTCAATTTTATAAAATATTCAAACTTTTTAAAGTGATTAATTTCCATAATATCTGCTAAACCTATGAAAGATATAATCTCACAGCAACCGCAATACACTCCACTGGTTAGCCATAAAAGATGGAAACCAACTTTGCACATACTTACAAGAGTTTCTATTTATTTTTATTACAGGATGATTCAGTATAAGAATTTATCTCATACAAAATTAGTCCACATATTTAAATATTTTGATTGACATATATCACACACACACACAGGAAACAAATAAAAGGCCACAGCGGATCTAAACTACTGGTGGATGCCTGTACAATTGTCCAGTAGTCATCTCAGTAGTGGCTTAGACTGTCATTGTGAGCTGATCTGAAAGAAAGGTATAGGCAGAACCATGCCAGTACTAATCCCAGAGTCTCAGCCCTCAAGTGTAAGAGACAGCTTGAGCCTCTGTTGTGGGACAAAAGTGTCATATTTTTACACCTTTGCAAATTAGGCAATGCTGGTAAGTTGAAGCTGATAAGATGCCCTGGCCAATATATCCCTGGAAGCTAAAGTGCTTTTGTAAAGACTATACCTTCTTTATTTGCTTTCTCAAGAAAACTTGAATACTTGACTATGGTGGTCTTAATTATCAGACTTCAAAAACAGTTTCGTAAATGCTGCTCTTGCTATTAGGGGATTTGGCTCTAACTTCAGCAATGCCATTAGTAGATCATTGAGTTGGACATCAAATCTCTCTGAACTTTCATTTCCTATCCACAAAATGAAAGGTTTAGATGACACTAGATGATCTCCACGGCTGTCTTTGGCTCTATCAGTATCATTTTCTTACTTTATAGCAGCAACTCACTGTGATTCTTGTTTCTGTGTGAACTACATTGAACATTTATCGTTATTCCTTTCTACCTCAAACTCATTGTCCCCTATGAAATCCACAGTCTCAAACTTTCCTGGGCCCCTTAATGCCTCTATTTCTTCTCTATCTCAATCACAGACTCTCTTTTCTCTTCCTTCCCTTTCCCTTTAAATCTTGGTATTTCCCACAATTCATGCACACACTTTTCTACTCTATACTCCCTGTGTGATCTCAAGAATGTCAGGCTTTCACTATGTGCTGTTGACCCCTTTAGATTTAGACATATTTATTAATTGCTTGCTATATAAATCTTACTACTTGCTTTCAGCTCAAATTACCACATACAAAACGAATTTAGCACCTTCTATTCTCAAATCTGTCTCTTTCAATTTGTTAATGTCACCATTGTTCACCCAGTTCAACCTTGTAATTACCTTTGATTCCTCCCTTTCCCTTATCATTCATGTGTAGGCAGCTAAGTCTTGAGCATTTTACCTTTCCCTTGTCTTCACGTGGAATCACTCAAATGATGAACTGCTCTGTCCTCCTCCCCTCCTTTTCTAGGGTCTTGCTCTTCTCAAATCCCTCAGAGTTACAGCCCTCCAGGGTGATTTTTCAACCATGTAGTTCTGGTCAACTTTCTCCAGTCTAAAAGCCTTTGTTCTTTTCACAAATTACACTGTGGTACCTTGTGTGTAGGTTGTAGACTCTTGGGATATTTTGAAATTTTGTTTGTTTGTAGATCTGTGCTCACTGCAAAATTTGATTATAGGTAGAATAAATAATATGTCTTGTACATACACACATTACTTTTCAAAAGTATGTAGATACAGGTTATAATCACTAACAAATAATAATTTTCTAAATTTTAGTGAATCTCTAATAGTTATTTGATATGATTGCTGTAGCTCATTTTGTATTAAACATTTTCAAATATATGCAAATAGCACAAGTACAGTTATTTAAAGCATATAGAGGCCTTAAATTCATCAATTTTAAAAAGGAGCCCTTATATTGAAGATGACTGGTAATCTTTGATTAAGTTTCAAACTTTTAAAAAATGACTTGTATGACTCCATGACCAGAACCCTATGACTCTCAGCTATCTCTCTTGCCTTATTTTTATAACTGCCTTCCTGGTATTTTACAATCCAAGGACACTTAAATCTTTATTTAGTTCCCATTTATATAACATACTACTTTTATTTATGTCATTGCCATTATAAATCCCCTCTCTACTGCCTGTCTTATCATTGCAAAGTCTTATTTTTTCCTTCAAGACTCAAATTAAGTATTACCTTATCCAGAAAGTTTTATTCTATATGAATATGTCCACATCCAACCCTACCAGTAGGGTTCTCCCCTTGCTCCAAATTCTGTATGCACATGTTTGTCTTTATACCCAATACATTATATTTAAATATTTGAGCATTTATTTTTTTCTGCTAGACCATACATTTCTTCTTTCTCTATCATTATAGCCTTTACTTGATATTCCCAGGCTTCTAGCACTTTGCACGCCATCAGTAAACATTAATATAAATTGGTAACCTCCAGCAGATAATGGTCATTGTGAGTTTCAATTCCCCCCAACCTTGCTTACAAGTGGAGTATAACATCATCTGTCATCTCAGGTGAAATTATATATATATATATTCCAAAATGTCAAAAAAAAGGCACAGAACTTTTAAGCTTTAAGTCTCAGCTTACTGTTATTTTAGGGATTCTGTCAAGCACCATGAATAAAAAGTTTGTTTAAACCAGTTGCTAAAATATGCTGGCAGCACCATTCAGCTAAATTTCAAGTTTAATCGGGTGGTATCATCTTTCAAAATTGGGTATGCAAAAGCCATTGATAATGAACATCAGGGAAAGGATGTCATAAATAGCAAATGGTCCTGGGAAAACTGGCTAGCCACATGTAGGTGAACAAAATTGGACCCCTACTTATCAACATTTACAAACATTAACTCAAAATGGATCAAGGTCTTAAGTGTAAAATTGCAAACTCTAAGAGTCTTAGAAGAAAAATGTAAGGAACACCTGGGCATCGGAGTAGGTAATGAATTCATAATCAAGTCATCAAAAACAAATGCAACAAAAGCTAAGATTGACAGGTGGAAAATTATCAAACTGAAAAAGTTGTTGCACAGAAATTTTTTTTTAAAAAAAACCAAGAGAGTAAAGAGGCAATCCATGGAATGGGAAAAAATATTTTCAAATTATGTGTCTGGCAAAGGCGTAACATCCAGGATCCACAAGGAATTTAAATGAATTGAAAGGAAAAAACAAACAACTCCATTAAAAAAGTGGGCAAAGGACATGAACAGACATTTCCCAAAGGAAGACATTAAAGCAGTCAACAAACGTGAAAAAAAAGGTTAGTCTCAACTAATCATTAGAGAAATGTAAATCAAAACTACAATGAGATACCACCTCACACCAGTAAGGATGGCTATCATTAATAAAAAAAAAAAACAACAGATACTGGTGAGGCTGCAGAAAAAAGGGAATGCTTCTACACTGTTGGTGGGAATGTAAGCTAGTTGAATCTTTGTGTAAAGCAGTGTGGTGATTTCAGAAAGAATAAAAATTGAGCTTCCATACAATCCAGCAATTCCACTTCTGGTAATATACACAGAGGAACATAAATCCCTCTACCAAAAAGACACCTGCACACATATGTTCACAGCAGCACTATTCACAATAACAAAAACATGGAACCATTCCAGATACAGTCCATAGAAAGTAGACTGTATAAAGAAAATGTGGTACATATACAAGATGGGATATTATGCAGCCATCAAGAAGAACAAAATCACAGTTGAAGACCATCATACTAAGTGAACTATCACAGAAACAAAGAACTGAATACTTTATGTTCTTACTCATAAGCAGGCCCTGATCACTGGTCACATGAGCGCATGTGTGGGATCAACAGATACTGCTCACTGTTAGGCGAGGAAGGGAGGGAGGAAAGAGGGAGCATGTAACATCACACTGGGCCTCTGGTCCACTAGGAAGAGGATAGAAGTCCAGCTAGAAGCCCAAACTTCACCTGCACACATACTTATGTAGGAAACCATCACTTGTACCCCACAATTATAAAATAAAAAAATAATTTAAAAAATTTTAAAAATGGGTATGCAAAAGACTTAGCATCTTTTGGCCTAAGAAATGACTCTGGAGAATACGGGCTGTTAGCCTAGTTAAATGCTTCTTCTTGCAAGAATTGAGGTACTTGTGTAATGTTTCTAGTTGACTCAGATCTTAAACATCACTTACTTTAGCAATAGATAAAAAGTCTTACATCTCTTATGTTAAATAACCAACCCTGTAGTATCAGAGAAAAAGAAGACTTAGTAGCAATCTCTGGAGCAAGAGCCTCTGATTGGAGGTTTTCAATGCTAACTACTCCGAGTCTAAATTAAAACTTACTGCCCACGTTTACGTTGCATTGTCTATACCTAAATATTTTAAGGTTTTATATAACAAAAGTCCCTTATAAAATATTATTATAACGGATAATTAACAAAATCAGAAATCAGTTTATATCATAGTAAGCAAGGCAAAAGTAATCTTATAAAACACCATACTTGCCATTAATATGATATTAATACAGATTAGAAATGCATGTGTTCACTTAAAATAAACCAAAGTGTCATTTCTTTAACTCGAATGCAAGAATTAATTTAAATTCCAGATGTAAGCCGGGCTCTGTGGCTCAGCCTGTAATCCCGCGCCTTTGGGAGGCTGAGGTGAGTGGATTGCCTGAGCCCGCGGGTTCGAGACCCGCCTGGGCAGCGAGACCTCATCTCTACAATAAATCAAAAAATCAGCCGGGCGTGGTAGCGCATGCCTGTAATTCTGGCTACTCGGAAGGCTGAGGCGGAAGGATCGCCGGAGCCCAGCAGGTCGAGGCTGCGGTGACCGGGAGCGGCCACTGCACTCCAGTCTGGGCGACAGAGTGAGACTCTGACTCAAAAAATAAATAAATAAATAAATAAAATTCCAGATGTAATTTCTAAGTTCATCCCTAATAACACTCACTTTTTATTAGGAAGATGATCACCAGGCCTTAATCTTTGTGGTCTCATGATTAAATCTGGTGACTCTTAACTTGGAATTGGGGGAAAACAACAAAAAAAAGATTTTATATTAACTTGGATATGGCATGACTTATACCTTTTAGAAACTTCAGGAATTTCTTGACTTCTAAAAAATGTCAAGGTGGGGAGAGGACACTTGACTGACCTAACTTTGCAACATGACCCTATGATTTTTCCTCATGGTTTTACTCCTCCCCTTCTATTCCAGTAACCTCTTAATTTTTCTCAATCTAAGCGCAAATGTGCATATCTTTTACTCTTTCAAAATGTAGTCTGCATCTTCCATACTTTAAAAAATGTTACCCCCCATTCTGTAGACCAATCTATCTCATCTTCATAATTGTCAATAGAAGTGGCATCCTTAAAGGGCAAATTCATTTCCCTTTCTTCAAGAAATCATTATAGGTCTCACACTGATAATCATTTTCAAGCTTGACTGAAATACAATAGACAAATAAAATTGGATATATTATGTACATATTGTACATAAAATGGAATATTATTCAGCCTTAAAAAAGAAAATCCTGGCAGCACAGTGGCTCATGCCTATTATCTCAGCATTTTGAGAAACTGGGACAAAAGGACTGCTTGAGCCCAGGCGTTCAAGACTAACCTAGGCAACAGAGCAAGACTTCATCTCTAAAAATTCTGTTATTTTCAACAACATGAGCCCGAACAACATTATGCTAAATGAAATAAGTAAAATTCCATTTTATTATGTATATAGTGTACAATGTGATGTTTTGATATATGTATACATTGTGAAATAATTACTACAATTAAACTAATTAACATATCCATCACCTCACCTCAAGTGTGTGCGTGTGTGCATGTGTTGAGGACCTTTAAGATCGATTCCCTTAGAAAATTAAAAAATAAAATAAAAAAGACCAAAATAAAATAAAATAAAACAAAGAAAAATTTAAAAAGAAAATAGCAAGTACACAATAAAGTATTGTTAACTATAATCATGGCAAATTTCTGTACATTTCCAAGATTTGTTTATTTATCCTGCCTAATTAAAAATGTAGTATCCTTTGATCAACATCTCCCTATTCCCTCCACTTCCTAGCAACCACTACTCTGTTTCTGTGAGCTCTACTTTTCTAGTTTCTACATATAAATGAGATCAGGCAGTATTTTTCTTTCTATGCCTGGTTTATTTCACTTAGCATCATGTCATCTAGGCTCATTTATGTTGTTGCAAATGACAGAATTTCCTTTCGTTAAGGTAAATATTCCATTATTATATATATACATATGTGTATATAAGTATATACATATATATGTGTACATAGATACATATATACACATATACATATATGTAGATATATAATTTTTTTATCCATCAATGCAAACTTGACTCTGTATCTTGGCTTGTGAGTGAAGCTGCAATGGACATGGAAGTGCAGATATCTCCTTGAGATACTGATTTCATTTCTATTGGATATATATCCAAAAGTGGTGTTGCTGAATCACAGAGTGCTTTCATTTTTAATTGTTTTGAGGATCCTCCATACTGTTTTCTATAATGGTTGTACTGGTTTACATTCTCATCAAATTTTTGATATAATGTCAAATTTGCAGAAAAGTTGGAAGGAGAGTACATAGAATTCTGTATGCTCCTTAACTAAATGTCTCAGTTGTTAATATTCTATTATGTTTGCCCATTCTCTCTTTCCTCAAAAAATTTTTACCCACTGATGCTTTTTACCTGAATCAATTATTACTTTGAAGATTGTCAAATGATAATTTGTTAATTTTGGTAATTCTAATGTTATCATTTCTTCTGTATTTATTAGTAGAGCTTAGAAGTGGAACTGGCTTTCTTTTTTTAGTATTTATGGAACTGGTTATAATAGAACTAATGGTTATGGGTTATATAGAACTAATAGTTAAGAGTTTCTTTTTTATTTTTAATAAACATAGAAACTGACATCTCTATCTTAAAGCTTGACACTTACATTTTTCTGATCTGAGTTTATTTATCAGGAAATTGACCCTCAGTCCTCCCAGATAGTATCCAGGAACTGAAACTTACCAGATCACTGACTGCATCTAGACCATGAGATACCAGATCCTTCAACTGTCATGACTGCCTAACAGACCACCTGTTGCCTGTTGACCAACTCCTCTTTTTTATTCTTCCCTCACTCCTCTTTTCCCTGCATGAAGTTACATTCCTTCCCCACTATATCAACTCCCTGGATTTGGGGTTTGACTAACATTTCTCTGACTGACATCACTCAAATAAAAAGCCTTTTCCCCTAGCAATACTTGTCTCAGAATTTTTTTCTGTGTGATGAGCACTGAGACTTAAACCAAACTAATAGAGTGGGCAGGTTAAAAAGGGAATTTCAGAGCTTGGGGCTTGAGGAATTCTTGGGAAATTTTTGAGCAGTTTTAAAACTAACACCTACGACAGCCTATATAAACAAACTCCTATGGTGTCCACATTCTTTCCCTCATGATGTTTGTGGTTGAGAGCCACCCACCAAGCAAGGTGCAGCAGGGAAATCCCCCTGTACCTGTGCACAAATAACCAAGTTGACTCATGATAACCTTGATCTTCATTACATGCTTATTAGCATACTAAATGACACATCCTTCAGCACCGTGAATGTTCCAACCCTGCCTATTTATAGTAATACATTTTGTGGCACCCAAATTCTAGGTACAGTCTACCCAATTCTTAGAAAAATCTACTCCTTTAGTAGGATATTCCACCCCTTATTATTGTAGCTTACAAAACCCGCAAGCCAAAACCCCCCAGAGTGACACCTCCTGGTGTTTGCCCATACTTCACCCTAATATGTATACTAGTGTTGCTTTTACTTTTAATGAACTCCCTAAATGTCTTGCTACTTTTGACTCACTCTGAAATTCTTTTCTGTAGTGAAGTCAGGACCTGGCACAGGACACTGGTAACAACACAGAATACTGATAACAAAACCCCTGGCACTTCAGTGATATTCATATCAGTATTTGCACATGGGCTCTTATTTTGTTTAAGTTCTAATTCATTTGCCTCTTTATGCATTTACAGTTTTCAAGGATTCCTTTTTCTCCACATTTCCACCAACACTTGTTATCTCCTGTCCTTTTGATATCAGCCAGTCTAACATGTGATATGGCATCTCATTGTGATTCTTATTTGCATTTTCCTGATAATTAGTGATGTTGAACACTTGTTCATATGCCTGTTATACCTGTTGATGAGAAATAATCTATTTCTTATGTTTCCATGGCTCTTTTTGTGTTCATTCCAACACCGCTTATATTATCATCAATTATCTTTTCCTCTTTCTCATCTCCTCTCCCTGAATTTGAGTTTCTGGAAGATAGGGATTAAATGTTATTTGTGTTTTCAGAACTCAAGAACAGAATTTGCCCACTAAAGATTGTCAACAAAGGACGGGTAAAATAAATTGATAGAGCACACAGTTTTATGTCTTTTCCCATGCATGCAAGCATGCAGTGTCCTTCCTTCACAAATTCATGGCCTCTTGGTCGTTTCTTCCAGTCAAATCTCATTTTGAATCCAAAACCTAGCATAGTGTTTGTCGCAGAGTAAACTTGCAATAAATATCTATTGAATTTTTTGAAAAATAAACTACAGAGCAATCATGCGTTGCTTAAGGAGGGTGATACTTTCTGAGAAATGCCTTGCTAGGTGATTTCATCACTGTGCAAACATGAAAGAGTGCACTTACACAAGCTTACATGGTACAGCCTACTTCACACCTAGGCTCTATGATATGGCCTATTGCTCCTTGGCTGCAAACCTATATAGCATGTTATTCTACTGAATACAGTAGACAATTAGAACACAGTGGCAGTTGTGTATCTAAACATGTATAAACACAGAAAAGGTACATTAAATATATGATATTTTAATCTTATGAGACCACTGTCATATGTGCAGTCCATCATTGACTGAAATGTTGCTGTATAGTAAATAACAGTATTTGTTATTTTTCATCTTTTACCACATATTGGGAACTAGTTAAAAATATGTTTTCCCTTGAGTTGTAAGTATACCACAGGAAGTCCATAGAAATCCTGAATAAAATAGTATGTTTAAAAATAAAACTTAGTTGATAAATGAAAATACTTGTTAGAGGGTTGTACTGGTCTAAATTGGAGGGATTGGGGGTAACTTAAATTTTGATATAGCGTCAAATTTGCAGAATCATTGGAAAGAGAGTATATAGAAATCTGTGTGTCCTCTACCCAAATGTTTCATTTGTTAGCATTCTATCATATGTGTGTGCTCTCTCTCTCTATCTCACAAGCACTGATATATATCCTGCTCCTCACTAAATGTTCATCCATTGATCTTCCTCACCTGAATCAATTATTACTATGATCATTGCCAAATGGTAATTTGTTAATTTTAGTAATTCTAGTTCCATAATTTCTTCCATATTTACTAGCAGAAACTCTGAGGTAGAGCTTTTTCTATGTATGTATCTATTTATTTATTATTTGTATTGGTATAGATTCATGGTTTCTTATTTTGAGTTATAATTCATTTATGTCTTTATTTAATTTGATTCTCAGATTAACTAGATTTTGTCAGTTAAAGCCTCTCCAATTTTTTCTTGGGTCTTTTTGTCAGGTTCCCATCATTCTTGAGAATTACCTTATTTTTTGGCACCTGTTGGTCCAGGTTAATCTTTTACTTTTTACTTTTTTTGCCCCAGGTCTGGATCAGCCATTTCTTTAACCATGCTTGGTTTGTTTAATGGATACGCATATTGAAAAACTGTTTTATGATTACCAGTCATTAGTCCATTAAAAAATCTTACTTTTATTTTAGAATTACTGTACATAATTGATCTCACATTTACTCTGTTTGCACATATCTTAATGAGAGATAACCCCTAATAAAAACTTTAAAAATATTATATATAATTATTAAAGTTTAAAATAATCCACAGAATAAGAATACTTTACATTTAAAAGTTATATAATAGGTCCTCGTTAGCTTAGTAACACACATTCTTTTCTGAGTCATGGCTAGCTCAAGGGGGCAAATGGAACCTTACGTTTCCCATCATTTAAAATGATCATGTCATTGTATATTTATAAAATAAGTTAAATTTACAGAATAGTTAAATATATATTTTTTGCTTCTACTATCATTGTCAGTTCCAATTTATTCTATATTATTATATGTAAAGCAATCCAGCAACTTAATAAAAATAAATATTTGATCATTAAAATTGACAGGTAATATTTTTCTAGTTCCATTTTTATTTGTTGCTCAAACATCTATCTTCATGTTTCTATGGGAGACTAATGCCTCGGAACTTTTGAAAAGTGTAATTATGCTAATATGGTTCATGGCATCTTTGACATCTATTTAGACATATGAAAAAGTACATTAACTTTTCAAGTGAGTGTTTTTGGCAAGGATACATCTCAGATTTTCTCCCAAAATGTATTTTCAGATTCAGTCATCTAACTCCTGACTATATTGATGAACACAGAGAACACATACAAATATTCCTGACTTTTTTTGCTGCAGTAACTCTTTTAAGTGTAGGTCACTTGATTCTCCTGGATGTCAACTCAGCCTCAGACTGTGGGATGATCAGGGGCTATGAATCCTGGCAGAGCTTCTCAGTGGCTCATCATCACAGCAGCCTGCCTGCTGACCCTGCTCTGATCAACTTCCCCTAATAGTTAGATTTCCTCCTTAAGAGTAGGAATCTGTCAGGTTTATTCACTGGACACTTCTCTTGTCTTCGGAGCTGAATCTCTTCTTTAGTTCTTTTATGGCTACAAATCTCAATAAACTTACTCTGAACTATATTTTTAAGATATTTTAGCAGATTTCACTATAAAAAATGTCATAGCTCTCAGTTCTAGGGCCATTATAAAGGTCTCATGATATGGACATACATGAAAGAAAATTTATCAAAAATGGTTTATTTTGGTGAGAGGCTCCCAGATACACATGATATAGTCAAATTTCTTCACATATTATAGGTTTACAGGTGAAGTGAAGTTGCAGATTTACTAAATAACTCACCAACATTTAATTTCCTTTGAATGAAGGATAAAGTAAATCCCAACTCAAAATCAAGACATGACTTTTCTTTCTCTGAAGGTGGTTGTTCTAGAGTGTGGCATTTCACCTTGCAATTCTGCCTTTTCTTCCCTTCCATTTGAAATAGAAGAGCAATGGAAGAATAATCCATTATTCTCCTCAGTTCACTTCTCTTCTCCTTTAATCAGTAGCTAATTAATTTAAATAGCATTCTTACTAATCTTGCTTATTAGTCTTTTTCGGTGTTTTACTTTATTTATTTTGTAATGCTTTTTAAAATTAAATTTTATTTTACTCTAGAGATGTGGGGTACAAGTGAGAATTAACTACATAACTAAGCTGCATGCAGGTGAAGTTTGGGTTTTTAGGTTTCCCTCACTCCCCCTGGTAGTGGACCAGTTACCCTTTGTGTTGTCACATGCCCAGCACCCACTACCTCCCCGCCACCCCAGCAGTGCCCAACGTTTGCCAGTCTCTCCCTTGTGCTAGTGTGAGTAATGTTCAAGGCCAACTTATGAGTAAGAACGTATTCTGTTCTTTGTTTCTGTGATAGATCACTTTGTATGATGGTCTCCAACTCCATTCAATTTGCTGCAAAGTCCATGACTTTGTTCTTCTTTATGACTGTGTAGAACTCCATAATGTATATGTACCACGTTTTCTTTATCTAGGCCACTTTCAATGGGCAGCAGGACTGGTTCCGTGTTTTTGCTATTGTGAATAGTGCTGCAGTGAACTTATGTGTGCAGGAATCTTTTTGGTAGAGTGATTTATGTTCTTCTGGGTATATTCTCAGAAGAAGGATCTCTGGATCATATATAAGATCAATTTTTAGTTCTAGAAATTTCCACACTGCTTTCCATAAAGTTGAACTAGCTTGCACTCCCACCAACAGTGTAGAAGTGTTCCCTTCTCTCTGCACCCATACCAGCATCTGTTGCGTTTTGGTTTATTAATGGATAGCATCCTTATTGATGTTAGGTATCTTATTGTAGTTTTGATTTGCATTTCTCTGATGATTTATGAGGCTAAACATTTTTTCATGTGTCTGTTGGCTGCTTGTGTGTAATTTTTTCAGAAGTGTCTGTTCATTTCCTTTGCCCACTTTTAAATTTTTTTTTTTTTTTTCCTTTCACTGTGTTTGAGTTCTTTGTAGATACTGGATGTTAGGCCTTTGTCAGATACATAATTTGCAAATATTTTTTCCCATTCTGTGGATTGTCTCTTTAATCTCTTGATGGTTTATTTTGCTGTGTAAAAGCTTTTCAGTTTGATGAGGTCCCACTTGTCTATCTAGCTTTTATGGCATTTGCTTTTGGGGACTTGGTCAAGAATTCATTGCCTATTCTGATGTACATAAGGGTGTTTTCACAATTTATTCTAACATTCTTATATTTTGAGGTTTTCCATTTAGGTCTTGGCTCCATTTTGAGTTGATTTTTGTATATGGTAATAGGTAGTGGTCCAGTTTCATTCTTTTGCTTGTGGTCAGTCAGTTTTTCCAACACCATTTGCTAAATATAGTCTCCTTTTCCCAGTGGCTGTTTTTAGTGGCTTTGTCAAAAATGAGTTGATTGAGAAATCATGTTTTTGCTTCTGGAATCTCCATTCTGTTCCATTGCTCTATGTGCATATTCCAGTTTTGGTTACTGTATCCTTGTAATAAAGCTTAAAGTCTGGAAGTTTAATACCTCATGCTTTGTTCTTTTTTTGAGGATTGTTTTAGCTATATGTGCTCTTTTTTGTTTCCACGTTAATTTCTGTATTGTTGTTTCCAGGTCTGAGAGAAATGATATTGTAATGTGATGGGTATTGCATGGAATCTGCAGATTGCCTTGGGTAGGATGAGCATCTCAACAATATTGATTCTTCCAATCCATGAGCATAGAATGTTTTTCCATTTGTTTGTGTCATCCTCGATTTCTTTGAGCAGCATTTTGTAGTTCTTGCAGTCTTTCACTTCTCTGGTTAGGTGGATGCCAACATATTTCCTTTTTTGTGGCTATTGTGAATAGAATTGTGCTTTTTATTTCATTGCCTGCCTGCCAGTTGCAGACAGAAATGCAACTGTCTTTCACACGTTAATTTTGTACCCGATACTTTGCCAAAGTCGATTATCAGTATGAGGAGGTTTTTGACAAACTCCTTAGGGTTTTCAAAGTATAAAACCATATTGTCTGCAAAGAGAGAGAGCTTAACTTTCTCTTTTCATATTTGGATACCCCTGATTTTCTTCTCTTGCCTGATTGCTCTGGCTTGACTTCCAGCACTATGTTGAACAGGAGGGGTGAGAGTGGGCATTCTTGTCTTGTTCCTGTTCTTAGGGGGAATGCTTCCAACTTCTGCCCATTGAACAAAATGTTAGCTGTGGGTTTATCATAGATGGCTTTTACTGTTTTGAGGAATGTTCCTCTTTTTGATTGTTAGAAAGCAGGATTTATTGTGAGTGCAGAAAAATCTCCAAAGCTCCCCACAGCGGGAGGGGACCTGAGGGGGTTGCCCAAGGAATGTTCCCTCTGTGCCTAGGTGCTCAAGGATTTTTATCAAGAAGAGATGTTGGATTTTGTCAAATTCTTTTTCTGTGTCTAATGATATAATCATGTGGTTCTTAGTTTTACAACTGTTAAAATGCTGAATTATGTTCATGATCTTGCAAATGTTGAACCAGACCTGCTTTCCAGGAATGGAGCAAATCTGGTCATGGAAAATGATCCTTGAGATATGTTTTTGGATCCAACTTACTAAAATTGTTATGACCGGTGTGTGAGAAATAAAAATGCCAGCACATAGGAGATTAGATCCTGAGTCTTTAATCAGCTGGCAACGGAGAGAGGGCAATAGCCACTGAAAACTTTCAACCCCGAGCAAAGCAAGCAGGGGGTTTATATATGTAACACAGCTTAAAAAAATGCAGTTCTATAACTATGGTAATTAAAGATTACATTTCAGGAAGGAACAGAAAACAGGGAATGGGGTACTGCTACTAATTTGGTGGTTTTGTTGTCTATTTAGTTGGCCGTCGGCCAGGTACTTTCTTGCAAAATTAATATTTTTGAAACACGATGTGAGTGGGATTGGGGATTTCAAAGAAGACATCAGGTGCAGTTCAGGAGCCAAGAACAGTTGTGGATACACATAGGGGAGAGGGGTGGGGGGAAGCTGCATCTGGGTGCTGCGTCAGGCAGCAGACATGCAACTAAAATGGAAACTTTTAACAAGATAGCATTACTTATGTCAAACAAGCTTTCACGGGTTATTAAGATTATACAGAGATATAGGTTTTTCAGACACTTCAGAATCTTGCGGAGAATTTTTGCATCTATGTTCCTCAAGGAGATAGGCCTATAATTCTCTTTCGTTATTGGTTCTTTGCTAGGTTCAGGTATCAGTATGATGACAGCATTATGAAATGAGTTGAGGAGAGTTCTTTTGTTCTCAATTGTCTGGAATACTTTCAATAATATTGGTATAATCTCCTTCTTGTACGTCTCATAGAATTCATCTGGGAAGCCTTCTGGCTAGGGGTTTTGGTGGGGAGCTTTCTTATGACTGAGTCAATTTCCTGAATTGTTATTGGTCTGTTTAGAGTTTCAGTTTCTTCTTGTTTCAACCTTAGGAGGTTGTGTGATGTCAGAAAGTTCTCCATTTCCTTTAGGCTTTCTGGTTTATTTGCATGCAGGTGTTCATAGTAATCTCTGATAATCTTTTAAATTTCTTCAGGGTCATCGGTGACTTCAACTTTTGCATTTCTAATTGTATTTATTTGGACTTTCTCGTTTTTCAACATGTATTTTTCCCATTCCATTTGGACTGTGGTGTCCCACTGCTGTGCATTGCCTACGACTCCTCCTGTGTTGGATCCATGATCTGTGCATGACTGGAAGGGAGTGAACCACCCCAAAGCATCTTTGGCTCACTCACCCACTTTCCTCCACTGGGCAGAGCAGGGCTTCTGTTCTTGTGCAAGCCTGGTGCATGTCACAGGATGGGACACCTGGGTTCCCTCATCTGCTGTGGATTTCTGGTCTCTATGTATTTGAAGAAACCTTTTCTGGGTACAAGGTGTTTCACACAGGCAAAAGTGTCTGAGGTGTCTCTGTCTATTGACAGTTGGATCCTTATTAATTGTCTTGCTTAGCAAGAGAGGTGCTGATCTGTCTCCACAGTGGCCAACTTGGATCTCCCCTTGCTAAATTTTTTTTCTGTATTTTAAAATAATTTACAAATAAAAAATTTTTACTTAAATCTTTTAAACTTTTAGAATTTAAGTATTATGAGAAATGAGAATCAAGTAAGCCTTACTTTCACACTCCTTGAAAGATTGCAATTGGAGTCATAATTTATAGGTTAATTTAAAAAATGAATTTAACCTTAACATATAAAAGACAATATACCCACCTTAAAAAAAATACTGAATTGAGCTGAACACAACAATATTCTGGTAGCTATAAACTACTTTTATGAAATTTTAAAGGAAATTAAAATTCATCACATGTTCTTTTTTTAATGCTTTCTTTTGTCTTCATAATTTGGGTCATACAAAATAAATTACAATTTTGAAAAGAAAATAATTAATGTTTAAAATGGGAAGATGTAGAAATTGTGCATACTACTATTGACAAAACATTTAAAGATTCTAAGTTATTACTGAAACAATAGAAATGATTTTTAATGTGCTTGGTTTTAGGATCATGAAAAGGAGTGACATATATTGCTCTAATAGCCAGAAATTCAACAGGATTTAAAGAGTGTTTTTTAGGACATTAAAGTTTAAAACATAGAATTTTTTCCAGCCTGTTTCTCCTCCAAGTACTGAGCATGTACCTGTCTTCAAATTCCAGCCAGAGGATGATTGTTTATCTTCAGATTTTGCCTCAGCTTCATTCCATACAACAACCTAATTATTGTCAGATATAATGAAGCACAGCTCCTTATCCATAATGTCTTCTATTTTTATGAGGTGCTCCCATACTAAGTATTGATAGCACCATTAGACTGTTCATATATTGACAAACTGCTTGCTTCTTGTTCAAGTCACTGAGATTAAAATGAAAGGAAACACAAGACTTCAAACATTGTCTTTTCCAACACTCTTTAAACATTAGAATGACTTCTGTGTAGTAATCGCATTTAGGCTGGTTATAATCATAAAAAGTAAAAGGAAAAATAATTTTTCAATATCAAACTAAGTCATATATTTTGCCTAAGTGAGCACTACACATTGTAATGAATTGTAGATCAGTAAGTCATATTTCAGGAGAAAAAGAAGTATAAAGAAAATATCATACAGAGATTATTGGACAATAGTTTCTCCAGTTGTTGGGAGCTGGCTGTGGAGGCCCGCCTGAGCGTTAGGGATCCAGGCGAACTGTGGACCCTGAGACCACTAGGATGAGTTCAGGAGCTGATGGCCCATTCCCTTTTCCCTTTTTTGCTGTTTGGCACATCTCAGTAGCAGGGACTTTGATGATTTCAGCTTGAAACTTTGAGAGTACGACAGGCATGGCTAACTCTAGGGATCCATTGTTCCCGTTTCTCACAGACTATGGTTTTGGCCTTTCAATCAATTACAGTTCAAACTTGGGTCACATTTGGGAGCCTTATATGTGATACAAGCTTCTCTATAAGATTTAAAAGTATATTTGTAGAATTAGTATATACATATGGAGAGTTGTCCTCAGCTTTAGATGGTATAGATGATTATCTAGAGTTACCAGAAGTGACCCAGCACAAACTTTGGACTGGGCCACATTCCTAAGGGTCCAGCGTGTAACTTGGACTGGGCTGCATTCTTTTAAACTGGTTTTTAGCTACAATTAGTGTAGGTTTTTTCTACTTATTATAGAAATTGAAATTATTTTATACATAGAAAGTATCATAGAATAGATTATGCTACATCAGTGAATTATGTTAGTTCAAGCATGACCAAACATGATATTTTGAGGTTTAATAGGAATACAGCTAACTTTAGAAATTTAATTGTTCCCATTTTCTACTAATTGCAGTTTTGGCTTTAGTACAATTTACAGTTTGTATTTGGGTTTTATTTTAGAAGCTTTATTGCTGATGATTCAGCTTTATATATTAGAATTAGGTATTAGAAACTTTTATAGAAGTTAAGATAGATATATAGGATTTTAGAATAGCCATTTTGTAAGAGATTATAATCAATTGTTCTTGGAAACGGCCCAGCGTGATCTTTGGACTGGGCCATATTCTTTAGGAACTGGTTTGAGCTATAATTAAGAGTTCCTATAGTATAGGTAAAATTAGCACAGAGTAGAAAGGTATTAGGATTTAAGTTAGTCATTAGGTGTTGTGTATGCATAAGCTTTAGAAGTTATTGATTATTAGAATATTATGATGTTAGAGTTGTAATTTTTTTGAGGAACATTAGCCAAGCATAAGGAACAGTGAAATAATATTGGGATTGTCCTTCCTCATGCTTGAGGAAACACCTGGTGGGTGGGGGACGCCCCTCATCCACCTGGCTTTGTGTTCAAGTGAAAATCTTGTGATTTGACTTGTGAAAATTTGGGATAAAAGACTTGCGGGTTGTCCCATTAAACAGCTTCTGCACTAGACAGAGTCCAGTCTCTTTCTTTCTCTTTATTTCTCTAGAATAATCACCAACAGCACCAACCTCCCAAGGGACCCCCTAAATCTCTCTGCAAGAGCTGGCCCCCCACATCCAGTGTCTCATTTACTTCTTATTAAAGTTATATTAACTCTTTCAAAACAAAATAGTGCTCTAAATTAGGATTCAGCAAGCAGTAGCTCTGAATTCCAGCAGAGAGATGCCCTTCCCTGTGATCAACTGTCAGGACTCACAGAAGAAAAAGAAAAAAAAAACAGTGCATAGGGCTATAATCATGAAGAGTATGCTGTTGAAGTAAGAAAAAAAGAATATACAACCTAGTATATTAGTTCCTGAAATTGCCTCAGGGGACATAATAGCATAAGTGAAATTGACTTCTTGTCTTTAATTTGTATTTTTGTGATTAAAAGATTAATGTGTTTCAAATATGTATCTAACATTGTCCAAGATTAAAATATAAATCCCCCCAAAATATGCATTTACATTCTCAAAATCAACAAAGGCATGTCAAACTTCTATTATACTAAGTGATTAAAAGGTGCATAAGAAAGAGGGTCCCATCATTAATATAACAAGCAACAACAGATGCTGGCAAGGACGTGGAGAAAAAGGAACGGTTCTACACTGCTGGTGGGAATGCAAACTAGTGCGACCTCTTTGGAAGACAGTATGGTGATTTCTGAGTTAGAAATTGACTTTCCATATGACTCAGCAATCCCCCATTGGGAATATACCCGGAGGAAAATAAGATACCTGTACACATATGTGTGTTGCAGCTCTATTCACAGTAGCAAAAACATGGAACCAACTTGCTGCCCATCAAAGCTGGACTAGATTAAAAAAAAAAAATGTGGTACATATATACAATGAACTATTATGCAGCCATAAATAAGGTCAAACTTATGGATTTCACAGCAACTTGGATCAATTTAGAGACTATTATACTCAGCGGTCTATCACAGAAACAAAGAACAGAATACTGTATGTTCTCATTCATAAGTGGACCTTGACTTTGAACAATTATCATAATACTATAAGAAAGGGATTGGTAGTAGTGGGAAACTATGGGAAGGGGGGATTGGCAGTTGAGGGAAACTGCTAGGGGAGGAAGGAGCACACCACATCAACAAGGGTACCTGCCTAATCAACATTTGTACACCTAATCCTGAATTGTACCCCACATCTTTAAAAAAATAATAATTAAAAAGAAAGAAAGAAAGAAAGAAAGAGGGTCCTGTCCCAAAAGTCAGCTAGGTAGCAGTCATATTTGCACATAAATAATCCATGCTGTGAGGCAAGTACCAGATTGGTGGAAAGAACTAAGCATTATTGGAGAGATAATTAATTCTTTCTCTAGAGTCTGGAGAGAATTTTCTTCAGAAAAGTTATTTCTATTTGAAATTATCCTTAAAGACTTAATTAAATTGTGCCAAATTGAAAGAGAGTGGTAGAAGGAGCAGTAGAAGTGTTGAAATATTTTTTTTTAAAGAAAAGAAATATTGTTTTTCCCCCTTTCATATGCTTTAAACCAGGAATTCAAAATTCAAATGCCCAGAGAGTCTTCCAGGTAACATAATAAGGGGCACCTATTTAAATCATTTTAAAATTTAAGTTAATTATACTTTGAAAAGATGGCATTTTATGTTTCTATCATAAATGGGAAAATATTACCAATTATAAATAGAAAGTAACAGTAAAAATAAACACAATAAAAATCAAAATAATTTAAGTAAACTGTATATTTAAGCAAAACAGCAAAAATAAGTAACATTAAATCTATTCAATTCATGAAATTGATACTAGGATAAGAACAAAATTATGTGAGCTGTTACTAACAAAAGTATATTTAACTTAATGTCTCTTAATTTCAAAGGAAAATCAAGTTCCACTCAAAAAGACAATTTCAGGTTTTAAAAATAGTAACTAGCACAGAGAATTCAGAATCACATTACTCCTAAACCAAAATTTCTTGACAACTTTTATTCAACAGATTTTTGTTTCAAGAATATGCTGAAGTGTAGTCTGCAATGTGACATTCCGTAATTATCAATTTGTTTGATAATGTCCTTGAAGTGTTCCCTTTCTACTCACTGCTCTCTTCAAGTATGAAAAGAAAAAAACTTATAATGATCTTATATTGTCTTTCTAGTGTCTCTTCCTAATATTCAAAATGCTCTCAGAGAGATTCCTAAAGTTAGTTGTGTCCAGGTCATTCACAAAAGAAAGAATCCAGCACGTTTTCATCAGGAAGTATGTCCTTATTGCCACTATTATTATCATCACATTCACTTGGTACTGCCCATACAAAATTGGTGCACTCAAAGTCAATTGCGAACATACGTCTGAAAAGTACCAAGCCAGTGTTAATCAAGCTTGTGATCCTTCAAGTTAAATGTGTTGTTCAGAAAATCTTGAATATCTTGATATATTAGTAGGCTAGTGAGGACTTTTTGTGCAAAAAGCCAGGATGGAACAATAACTGCTTGTAGATACTGCCCATATCCATTAAAAGCAGCATAAAAAGTTAGAATTCAATGGTCTATGCCCAAACATGATGGGCAATTTTAATAAAAGAATCTAATTATTTTTCTTAGACTGTCAAGGCTATCTTGGGTGGTAAGAGTTTCTCTCTATAATCCAGACTAAGTCACTTTAGCTTCCTATGTAAAACCTTGTATATGTGAATCAAGTACTTTTCAGACGCATCACAATTTTAACACTTTTGTCCTACTTTCAGTTAGTCATGGTGGAACGTTTAATAACCAAAAATTAAACATGTTCACATACTATGACTAGCCTATTATCACAATATATATTTCTATTTTCCATATTTAATCTATATCTATACTACATCTATATCATTATCTATCAATCTAGACTGCATAAGTTTTTAATATCTATAGTTATTCCTACTATGCATTTCTGAATCAAGGAAGAGTACTACCACTTGGAGAAATAACTGCCCAATTCCCCTTTGCATTTCTTCCCTTTTCTCATTACATTGCCATAGATGAACAAGCCTGTATTTTTTTCTACAGGAAGAGAACCTCAAAATTGAAATCATGGGAGTTTCATAGCAGCAGAATAGCTTCCCCAGCCCCCCAGGGAGACACTCTTTGTCTCTCTTAAAGTCAATCTCTCTAAAGTAAACAAATTCCTTTTGGAAAGAGAAAGAGATATCTGGTTTCTTGCCCATTGGAATCCAAATAAACGTGAGGGGAGGGGACGGGACTGGGGAGATAAAGTGTTTCAGAGGTTTTTAATGTAGAGGATTTTTATCTTGGGCTTTATATTTACATATATTCAAATGAAAATTTGACCTTTTTTCCCCCAGAGAATCATGGAATGTTAAGCCTCTGTATGTAGGTCTTTAGAAATTACCCTTAAAAGAGCCTCAAGTGTTGCCCAGGTAGGAAGAACAGATTGGAAGGACCATCCAACAGACAAGATTCCAGGCCTTTTGCGCTGTATTTGCAACTAATGTATTTTTATCTGCTGAAAAAGAAAAAAGGAAAACCACTCTCAGCTACTCCTCTCATGCTCTAGATATAGAACAGACACAATCTATACACTATGTGGCTGTTCTCATCACTTACACAAGCCATTTTCATTTCTGAAAACCAGTTTCCTCCTTTAAAAATTAGTACTTGCTGAACATACCTCACAGGATCAGTGTGAGGATTAATGACATCAGTAGATGAAAGTACTTTCTGCAAACACACACATACAAAAAAAAATACAGCACAAATACTGGAAGATGTTATTCACAGCAAAAAGCCTAGAGGCCAGAAAACTTAGGTCTGTTTTTGTTACATTGTTTTCTCTTTACAGAATTCAATTTCTCATGTAGGAAGCTGTGTGGCTTTAGAATTTGCTCTTCTCAAAATGTCCCTGATTAAGGTCATCTTAGGTGGCACGATAGAGACAACTTCTGTTCTTCAGGGAAGTGGTCCTCATGAATCCTAGAATAATTCTTAGCACTACAAAATACTTGCTTTAAGCAGTTGTGTTTCATTTTGTTACTCATCTAGTGAATTTATCAGTCTACTCATTCATTCCTCGTGTAATGGATATTGCTGCTTGAGAACATTATTCTGTAATTCTTACTATCCTGAAGGAAAAGTAGATTCAATTTCAATCTGCTCAGGTCTTTATTGTGACATTCAAAAATCCATAAAATACGACCTGAATCAACATGAATGAATTTCAAATGAGTAAGTCATTTCTGGATTACTGACTCCACCAACCTTTTTAATCAGGATTTAAAACCAAATGGCTCTCTCTCATCCTTCCAACCCATCATCACTCCCTTTCATTTTATTAGTAAATTTATCAGAAGAAAAAATGTCTTAAAATTCTAGAGTTGATTTCCTCTTTTCTGGTTCCCCAATTCTATCCAAAGGAAATTAACATGCTGAGTGATTTTACTAAGACCATGTTTTTATAATCAAAACGGAGTCCAGAAACCCAGATAATTTTAAATTAGTGCTTTCCAAATGTGCTCCATTGTTATTTTGAAGAATTTTCCTTCCAGAATAGTCTAATTGACTGACATTATGTTTTCTAATTGCCAGTTCTAATAACAGAAAGTTTTACTAATTTAAACAAATTAATTATGTATATTTCTAAGCAAGTTACTAAAACTAAAAATTCAGCAATGCCTCATTATGCATCTCAGTGAGTATTCTTCAGTGACCTTGCATGAAGAAAAATTCATGCTTCTGTAGGCTTCATCTCTGCCGATTCCCATCTGTTGGGTTCCACTGAGGTCATCTGTTTACCACACATCACTAGTGTTGTTGATTCAATCTGTGCAGATTTGGTCCTAAATAGTATGTGCTCTGTATCCTGGCCTAATGTTTTCTGCCCTTAGCACCTTAAATATTGGCAGTGGGAGGCTGAAGCTTTCTCAACTGTGGGCTCTCCCAGCCACTCTCAAAGTTCTCATGTCTTTTTGGAGGTTTACCACACTGCCGATAAGTCAGTTGCCTTTTGTTCACAGAGTTTCTTGCCTCTACGTCAGCCACTGGACTCCAAATTAATTAATTAATTAATATATCAAAGGCTGAAAAAAGATGTTTCCACTCAGAAGACTGAAGAAGTGAAAAAGGCCTGGATTGGGTAGAGCAGGTGGCAAAGGTGTTTGAAGAACTGCAGGAGTGGGTGGATGTGGTAAGGGAGGCCATTATTCATTACTGGTGGGGAGAAGGTTCCCAGAGGAGAACGATGTGTTCTTTACCTGTGACTTTGAAATGTGAAAATTTGCCTTTCCCTTGGTGCCTCGGTCATTTCTGTGTTTCTCTCTCTCCTTCTCTTTAGGTGTTAGTAATGAAGGAGAAGGAATAAAGTATAAGCAAACACCATACTACATCTGAATTCTCTCCTGCTACTCCTGTAAAAAATTACTCCTTTAAAAATACTTGGCTTAGCCTATAATCCCGCACATTGGGAGGCTAAGGTGAGTGAATTTCCCGAGCCCACAGGTTCGAGACCCGCCTGGGCAACTTGGTGAGACTTCATCTCTACAATAAATCAAAAAATTAGCCAGGCGTGGTAGCGCGTACCTGTAGTTCCAGCTACTTGGAAGGCTGAGGTGGAAGGATTGCGGAGCCCAGCAGGTCGAGGCTGCGGTGGCCGGGAGCGGCCACTGCACTCCAGTCTGGGCAACTCAAAAAAAAATAAAAAAATAAAAATACTCTTTTTTCCTAATCCTATATTCAGTGGAAATATTTCATTGTGCTCTCAACATTTCAGAGGTGCTTCTGATAGGCTGATGAAACAGTAGCTGTAAAGCAATACGTGCAATTTTAGTGGAAACCAATATCAGCCGGGAGATGACCTTGAGATTGGAGACAAAATTTGACTTTTATTTTTTGGGGTTGGAGTAGGGATATAGGTGAAGATAAGTTCATGGTGAAGGAAAATGAATAAACTAGCATTTATTGAATAGCTACTCAATGTCAGGTAATGTGAAGTAGGTGTTTTAGCCAATGCTTGACCATGTTGCCAAAGAGTACACCAAAAACTATGAGGGGTGAGAAAGAAGACTGATTTTTGAGAACTACCCAAGAAAACAGGAAAATTATCCTTAAGAAAGAAAGGATTCTAGGCCTGCAATAACTGGTTGTAAAATAATTGGAAGTTACTATGCCTGTTTCACATATCATGCCAATCAAAAGGAAAACGCATAATAGAGGCTTAGAGAAAGATAAAAAGTAGAGGCAGTCTTGAGAAGGTACATGTAAGTATGAATCAGAGCCTTCCAGTCTGGCTAGAGTGTTATGTTGATATGACACATATAGCTACATAGCTATATGGAGAAATATACAGTTATGTTATACGCTCAAATCAAACAATCAACTTTCCTTGTTCTAATTCCTCACTAGCATGCACCTTTCTGGTTGGCTGGCTTAACATGGAGCTCACCTTCAGGGAGAGGATGCAGCAGACAGGTTCATATGGCAGAGAGTTCTCAAATAAAGCATGGTGACTATAGTGAGCAATGCTATATTGTATACTTGAAATTTGCTATGTAAGTTTCAAATGTTCTGACCATGTACACACACACACACACACACACACACACACACACACACACAGAACAAATGGTAACAAATTTGAGGCGATGGATATGTTAATTACCTTAATGGTAGTAATTATTTCATAATGTACACATACTTCAAAGCATACTTTGTATATCTAAAATATACACAATTTTTATTTGTCAATTTTATATCAGTGAAACTTGAAAAGATTAATATTAAAAGTTAGGGGGGCTTCCCGCCGCCCGGCGCTCCCGCTGTCCCTCCCGCTGGCGCTCTGGGATGGGTAGCTCATCACAACCCGGCCCGAGGAGATCCACACCAAACGCTTCAAGGAAGATCTGCTGGGATTGCTGCCACATCTCCTGTGTCTGAGATTGTCCTGCCCGCCTGCATGGGGCTTCCATTGCCTGCTTGGAGGCAGGCAGCCATCTTGTTCCTGTCCGGCCCCACCCCCTCTGGGGCGAGCAGATGAGATAGCACCACCTGCTGGCGATTCAAGGTAACAACACCGAAACGGGAGAAATAAGCTTGATAAAGACATAGACCAAACTGCTGAAGGAAGGTTGAACTGAACTATCCTTCACAGCAGATCAGGGGCAATTGACTCTAACTGCAAACTAATTTACCAGCTTGAAAAGAAAACTAGGAATCAGACCTGAAAGGACATTGGACTTAAACGAAAGGTCTCAGAGTGTGCTTCATTGATTCTTTTAGTTTAATGACTTAATTCTATTCCTACTGTATTGTTCCCCTTTTTTCTCTTTTCCTTTTCCTTTTCTTCTCTTTTCTTCTGTCTGTAAACCATGTCTTTGTATAGAGGAACAGCAAACCAATAAGGTGGTTGGATAGCTGGTATGTTAGCATCACTATATGTTTTATTTTTGTTTGTATGAGAGTTGGTTCGACTGTAGCTGTGGTCCATCGTTTTTATTTGTTTCAGTATAGGCCTCTCTCTCTATTTGTTGGCACACTCGTTAGTTTCCTCCCTTACTCCTCTAGCTCTCCACTCCCCTCTTCAACCCACTATCTGCTCCATTCTCTCCCCTCTGCTAACCACATTTTATTTCAGGGAGTAAACCTACAGCCCCACTGCACAGACAGATTCCAGGATAGTGGGAAGTGGGTTCCACATTATCCACACGCCTGTCAGCGAATACCAGGACCTGCAGACAGATTTTGAATTACAGCTCTCCCCTTAAATACATCTCAAAACTGCAAAGGACCACCTCCAACCTACAGTGCAACTTCAGAATTGAACAAAGTAAGAGGACATACATAAAGAATAGGAGATTGAATAAACAGAAGTAAAACCAATCCCTTTACCCCTGAATAACAAAATTAAAGAAGACGGTGACGTGGAGGGAAGGAAGAAGTAGGGAGGTGGAAAAACCGCACAAATGAAGAAAAACCAAAAGAAGAATATAGGTCTTACACAGACCCCTGGGAGATCAGACAATGAGAAAACAGATTCTGGAACACAGACAATGAAGAGTCCCCAGAATGACTGGTTACATGCAACAAACCCAGACATCAAGACATTAATGGAGAGAATTAAAAAAATTGAGGAGAGACAAGAGGAAAATAGGAAGGAGCTGTTGTCAGAAATGACAGCAGTAAAGAATACTGTGATGGAAATGAACAACAGACTAATAAGCATGGAAAGCAGAATCAGCCAAGCAGAAGAAAGAATCTCAGAGCTCGAAGACCAAAACACAGAACTAACCCAAACTGTCAAAAGCATAGAAAAGAAGCTCAAAAAGACAGAACAAAACCTGCAAGAGATGAATGATCACTTCAAGAGACCAAACCTAAGAATAATTGGGCTTCCTGAGGCAGAAAGAGAAACAGAAGCCACACTGGATCAAACATTTCATGAAACCATTCAAGAAAACTTCCCTCATCTCAGTAAAGATGAAAAAATTCAAACACAAGAGATTCAGAGAACTCCTGCAAGACAACAAATGAGAAGACTAACTCCCAGACACATAATAATTCGCCTAAACAAAGTAGCTATGAAAGGAAAAATCCTAAAGGCAGCAAGAGAAAAAGGCCAGACTACCTACCAGGGAAAACCAATTCGAATAGCAGCAGATTTATCCACAGAAACCCTTCAGGCCAGAAGAGCCTGGAGCCCTATCTTCAGAGTTCTAAAAGAGAAACAATTTCAACCAAGTATAACCTACCCAGCCAAACTAAGCTTCATTAGTGAGGGAGAATTAAAATCTTTTTCAGACATCCAATCCCTAAGAACCTACGCTGCCACCAGACCACCGCTACAAGAAACACTTAAGAAAGTACTGAACACAGAAGAAAAAGAAAAAAGAACATCAGCATTCTTCACAAGAGTACAGGCAAAAGATTAAAAACACACCTGAACCAACTCCAAAACCCAAAGAAAGACAACAAATAAACAGGAACAACTCTGTAAGAACCTTATGACAGGGATCAACTCTTGCATTTCAATTATAAGCCTAAATGTGAACGGACTAAATGCACCACTGAAAAGACATAGATTGGCAAAATGGATAAAATATCATCAGGCAACAATCTATTGCCTTCAAGAGACTCACCTCACTAGAAAGGACACCCACAGACTCAAAGTAAGAGGATGGGAAACAAACTTCCAGGCGAATGGAATACAAAAGAAAGGAGGAGTAGCCATCTTAATTTCAGACAAAATATACTTCAAACTATTAAAAATCAAAAAAGATACAGAAGGCCACTACATAATGATAAAAGGTTCAATCCATCAACAAGAAATATCTATCCTAAACATATATGCACCCAACATAGGTGTGCCAACTTTCATAAAGAAACTTCTTGGAAAACTAAAGAAAGATATTGACTCTAACACTATCATAACTGGGGACTTTAATACCCCACTCACAACTCTAGACAGATCATCAGGACAAAAAAACAGCAAGGAGATCCGGAACCTCAATGTGACTTTGGACCAAATGGACTTAATTGATACATACAGAACACTCCATCCAAAGACCACAGAATACACATTCTACTCATCACCACATGTAACATGTCTAAGATCGACCACATACTCGGCCATAAATCAAATATAAGCAAATTTAAAAGGACCGAAATTCTACCAAACACCTTCTCGGACCACAGTGGAATAAAAATAAACATTGACACCAACAAAGTCCCTCGAAAACCCACAAAGACATGGACACTAAACAGCATGATGCTAAACAACTCCTGGGTCAACGACAAAATCAAAACAGGGATCAAAAGATACCTGGAAACAAATGAAAATGAAGAAACATCTTACCAAAATCTCTGGGATGCCCTGAAAGCTGTAGTAAGAGGGGAATTTATATCCCTACAAACACACATGAAGAAAATGGAAGGAACAGAAATTCACAACCTAACAAGCCACCTAAAGAAGCTGGAAAAGCAAGACCACAAAAACCCTAATTTCAGCAGAAGAATCCAGATCACCAAAATAAAAGCCCAAATCCAGGACATAGAAGACAAAAAGATAATTGAAAAAAATCAATGAAACAAAAAGCTGGTTCTTCGAAAGAATAAACAAGATCGATGGTCCCCTAGCTAGACTGACCAAGAAAAAACGAGAAAAAAAACAAATAAGCATAATCAGAAACACAAAAGATGAAGTCACATCTGACCCTGAAGAAATACAAAAGATCATTAGAGACTACTACGTACACTTGTATGGAAACAAACTTGAAAACCACAAGGAAATGGGGGACTTTCTGACATCACACAACCTACCTAGGTTGAAACAAGAAGAAATTGAGACCCTAAATAGACCAATTACAATCAAGGAAATCGACTACGTAATAAGAAACCTTCCTACAAAAAAAAGCCCTGGTCCAGATGGCTTTCCAGCAGAATTCTACAAGACATTCAAGGAGGAGCTGATACCAATCCTACTGAAGGTATTCCAGGCGATTGAAAAAGATGGCGCTCTCCCCAAATCATTTTATGAAGCCAACATCACATTGATACCCAAGCCAGGTAAAGATCCAACAAAGAAAGAGAACTACAGGCCAATATCTTTGATGAACATAGATGCTAAAATTCTCAACAAAATCCTAGCAAATAGGATTCAGCAATACATCTCAAAAATCATTCACCATGACCAAGTAGGCTTCATTCCTGGCATGCAAGGCTGGTTCAACATTCGTAAAACCATAAATGTAATTAAATACATCAACAGATGTCAAAAAAAACCCACATGATCATATCATTAGATGCAGAAAAAGCTTTTGATAAAATCCAGCACCCCTTCTTGATAAAAACCCGTGAACATCTAGGCATACGGGGAACATACCTCAAAATAATAAAAGCCATCTACGAGAAACCTACAGCCGGCATACTCCTAAATGGACAAAAATTGGAACCAATTCCCCTGAAAACTGGAACTAGACAAGGATGCCCACTCTCTCCCCTCCTGTTCAACATAGTATTGGAAGTCCTGGCTAGAGCAATCAGAGAAGAGGAGGCAATCAGAGGTATTCAAATAGGAAAAGAGGAAGTCAAGTTATCTCTCTATGCAGATGATATGATGGTGTACCTTGAAAACCCAAGAGAATCTGTCAAAGGCCTCCTTACATTGATAAAGGCCTTTGGCAAAGTCTCAGGATACAAAATAAATGTACAAAAGACAATCGCATTTCTCTACACCAATAATAAACAAACAGAAACCCAAATTAAAAACACAATTCCCTTCACAATAGCCACAAAAAAAATGAAATACCTTGGCATCTTCCTAACCAGAGACGTGAAAAACCTTTACAATGCAAATTACAAAACACTGCTCAAAGAAATCAAACCTGACACGAACAAGTGGAAAAATATCCCATGCTCATGGATCGGAAGAATCAACATTGTGAAGATGTCCATCTTACCTAAGGCAATCTACAAATTCAATGCAATATCCATTAAATTACCAATAACATTCTTCTCAGACCTAGAAAAAACAACACAGGAATTCATATGGAAACACAAACGTCCAAGAATAGCCAGAACAATCCTCAGCAAAAAAAAACAAAGCAGGTGGTATCACAATACCAGACTTCAAACTTTTCTATAAAGCTACAATCATCAAAACAGCTTGGTATTGGTACAAGAACAGGCATATAGATCAATGGAACAGAATTGAGATTCCAGAAGCAAAACCTCAATTCCTCAACCAACTCATCTTCGACAAAGCCCCCACCACCTACCAATGGGGAGAGGAGAACCTATTCAGTAAATGGTGCTGGGAAAACTGGCTGACCACATGTAGAAGATTGAAACAGGACCCCTATCTATCCCCATGCACAAAGGTTAACTCCAAATGGATCAGAGACCTAAATGTAAAACCTCAAACCATAAGAACCTTAGAAAAGGAAGGAAATACTCTCATGGAAATCGGAACTGGCATCCAATTCCTGTACAAAACCTGAAACCCACAGGACTTAAGAGAGAAGATAGACAAATGGGACCTTATTAAACTGACAAGCTTCTGCAAAGCCAAAGAAACCATCAAGAGAGCAGGGAGACAGCCTACAGACTGGGAAAAAGTATTTGCCAACTCTAGGTCTGACAAAGGCTTAACATCCTGGATCTACAAGGAACTGAAATGTACTGAAAAGAAGAAAACAAACAACCCCATTATAAAATGGGCAAAAGATATGAACAGACACTTCACAAAAGAAGACATTCGAGCAGCCAACAAACACATGAAGAAATGTTCAACCTCACTAATCATCAGGGAGATGCAAATCAAAACCACACTGAGATACCACCTAACTCCAGTCAGAATGGCAATTATCAACAACTCAAAAAATAACAGCTGCTGGAGAGGCTGTGGTGAAAAGGGAACACTTCTACACTGTTGGTGGGAGTGTAAGCTAGTGTAACCTCTGTGGAAAGCAGTGTGGTGATTCCTGAAAGCTCTAAAAATTGACCTTCCATATGACCCTGCAATCCCCCTACTGGGAATATACCCTGAAGAACACAAATCACTCTATAAAAAAGATACCTGCACACGTATGTTTATCGCAGCATTGTTCACAATAGCAAGAACGTGGAAACAACCATGCTGCCCAACAAAAGAGGACTGGATTAAAAAAATGTGGTACATATACACGATGGAATACTACGCAGCCATGAAAAAGAACAAAATCATGAATTTCGCAGCAACCTGGATGGAACTAGAGTCTATAATACTGAGTGACCTCTCACAGAAACAAAGATCAGAATATCACATGTTCTCACTCATATAATGGACCTTGAACATCCAATGTAATACTATAAGAAAATGACTGATGGTACTGGGAAATTATGGGGGAGGAGGGGGATGGGATTAACAGTAGCTAATATCTATCTGGGACTGGGAAGACACCTCTTATCAATAGGGTGCCTGAATGAAATGTAATTGTACACCTAACCCTTAACTGTACCCCACAAAACGATAATAAAAAATACTGACTAATTATAAAAAAAAAAAAGTTAGGGGGGAAATCCTAATATGCAGCATTTTATACTTATCTCTAATGTGTTTTGCTGGCTTGATTCAGAATTACTAAGGCCTAAACACCAGAATTGACTGTGGTAGAACCACTGGAATCATAGCCGCTTGTGAAGACCTAAGGGGGCAGCTACTGAGGAGTGGCCTGATGACACCCCCTTTCTTTATTTCACTTATTCTTTGAAGTTTTGTAGGCGTTATTTTCTCCATCTTACAGATGAAGAAGAAGTTGAAACTTAGAAAGTAAAACATGACAAGGTAACCTGGATAGCACGTGGCAGAGCTAGAGTTTAACCCATGTCTATAAAATCCACAGCCTATTCTTGTCAGTCACTACACTGTGTACCCTGTCATAAGTGGTGCCAAGGTATCTAGAAGCAGTACACGGCCTAAAGTCACTACAGACCATGATTCCATGTGGCCAACTTTGCCATACATAATTGTTTATCTTTGATCTAGTGTAAGAAAAGCGTAGTTGTTGTAAACAAATAAATCAGAGTGAATATTCATCAGTGAAAATAGGATATATAAAAACCCTAAACCGTACAACACAGGTACTATGGCTTCAAGTCTTAATCCTGTCTAACATGCAACAAAGATAGAATTTTGCTTAGAATAACCATTAAGTGGTACTACTTACATTTATATTTTCAAGGATAATGATGTAAGTGAAGCCTTTTTCCTAAGTGTACTTGATTAGAGCAATGAGTACATAAAAATGAGCATTTCATGCTACAGCATGTTGATTTGCATAATAATGACTTTATTTGCATTCCTCTTGTTCCTCAATAACCCCATGTGCTAGGCAGGGTTGGTATTTTTGATTTTCATTTTACTTTATAATAACTGAGTTTAGATGGCCAGAAATGGTTCTCAGACCTTTAAAAAAAACTCCTGGATGTGGAATGTGGCACTGGGCAATGGGAAAAATTGTTCTGAGTACTGACAGGTGCATTATATTTCTTCTGTTGTGACTTTGACATGCGTCTGACACTACCTTAGCATCATAGCTGCTGCTTTTGCTTTGTCCCTGCAACACTTGGCCTTGTTCTGAATTCATCCCTGTTCTTAGTGATTACTGGCACCATTTTGTCTTTCAGGGTCCCAGCTTACGTGTTCATCCTCTGCCTGTTTGTGTGAAAACTCTCTGGAAATTTCTCATCCCATTTTTGTTCTGCCAAATAGTGTGCCTTCATAATAAATGAAGACACCAAAGCTCAAAGAGGTTAATTAAATTTTCTAGTGCTATACTACTAGCAGGTGGCTGGATTGGGATTTTAACTTTTGTCTCTCTGACATTGAGCCCTATGTTCTATTCATCCACTAAACTGCAAATCATAGTCATGGTCAAAGTCTTGGACATGACTCTCTACACAATGCTTTGTTTTACTAATAATGATGCTTCCAGAGCCCAAGCAAATCCAGAGCAGCAGTTTTTCCATGTCAAAGACAGAACAGTAGGGTTTAGTAAACTGTCAAAGAAACACTCTAAATTTAGTTCAAGGATTATTTGCATTCTCACTAGTCGGTCCCCAGAAGTTTAGGACATCATCACAGCATGGGCTATTTTAAAGTTTTGCCTAACACAGATGAATGTAGATCACACAGCATAAGCAACTGAATAGTGAAGGAGTGCGGGATTACAGTGAAACAAGCTGTTTGCAAATCAATTACATTCACTAATTCCCCTTCTACTTAATTTTTACTTTTGTAAATCTTTTACACTTTTTAAAACGTTGGCGGTACCACTTTTGGAATTATATACTAAGGAAAAGTAGTTATCGCTTCAAAACTTTTTTCCACTCTAAAGAAATTTGATCCCCATTCAGGAACTTTGATTTCCTTTGTGACTGGCTTCATGTTGAGCCAAGTTAATGTGGATTAATTTTGAGCTGGGGAAAACTACAGAGTAAAAGAGTCAGTCAATATATTATTCTAATCACTAAACACACATTTCACAAGAAGTAGTGACACCGTCTTAGTAAAAGTTACCAGAGAGTAGAGCTTTGAAATGTTTATCAAGCACAACTTTCGTAAATCATGCAGAGCAGAGCTGCCTGAGCAATATAGACAGCACAAAGCACAAAGCCGGGCTTCTGCTTCCTTCCCCAGTAGAAGCCAAACAAGGCCATTCTTTGTAAAAAGCTGTAAGTCTTCTAGATTTGTTTTCTGTGCAGACCAATACTGCAAGGAATGGTTTGATAACTAGTTGTGTTAATGTATGGGTTGACTGTCTTTCTTATAGTGAGATTTAAAATTCATAAACACTTGTTTTTAGTCAAGTATTTGATTGCAAGCCCATTAACTCTCAGTTGCAAAATGAAAGATTTGCCCCTTACTAAAGGCACTTCAGGCATAGTGATATATACTAAGAGACAATGTAAGGGAGTTGTTAAAAGCATGGATTTTGGAACCCTAGTGGGTGGCTCCTGAAATTTATTAGCTGTTTCCCTAGGCAGGTTATGTGCCTCCATTTTTAATCAATAAAATGGAGAAAATGACAGTAGCTATGTCATAGACTTATTGTGAATATTGTGTATTGATAAGAGAAAAGCATTTGGGACACCGCTTGGCACATTAACACAGAGTATTCAATCCTTATTTATTTATTTATTTATTTATTTTTGAGACAAGGTAGCCCAGACTGAAGTAAAATGGCAGGATCATAGCTTACTGCAGCCTTGAACTTTTGAACTCAAGCAATCCTAGTGCCTTAGCTTCCTGAGTAACTGGGGCTGCAGGTGTATGCCACTGCATCCGACTAACTTATTTTTCTTGTAGAGTTCAGGGTCTTGCTACATTGCCTAGGCTGGTCTCGAACTCCTGGTCTCAAGTGATCCTCCTGCCTCAGTCTCCCAAGGTGCTGGGATTTTGGCCATCGCACCTGGTCAAAAAGTGTCAATTACTCTTATATGTGAATATGTCAGGCTAACATGGCCACAGCAATCAAAAGACAACAAAAATTTGTTGAGTATATATGACATGTACGTTGAGCTTGCCTCACACTATGCAATTTGTCCCTTGATCATGCCTTTTCCTCTCCTTGATGGGTTGAGTAGACCAGGAATGAAGCCAAGCCGACTCATTTCCTAAGATGTGTGAGCTGCTTAGAGCTCTGTTGTCAAATATGGTAACTACTAACCACACGAGACTATTCAAATTACATTTTGTTTTAATTAAAAAGGAATAAAGTTTAGAAATACAGTTCCTCAGTCACAGTGGCCACATTTTAAGTGCTCAATATCCATATGCAGCCAGGGGCTACCACCCTGAATGGCACAGAACATTTCCAATTTTGCAGAAAGTTCTACTGGAGAATGCTGATAGCAGGTTTGGTACTGTGCTATCTCTAGTTTCACCCTAACATATATTAGCATAAACTGCTTCTAACTTTCAAACAAGATGTATTCTAAAAAATCATTTGTAAGTTGGTGGGAACTTTGAATAAAAATTCCCATGGACCAATTATATTCAGATTATGGCAGCATAAAGCATATAAAGAGAAAATGGCTAAAAAGCATAAGAAAATGTTCAAGCTCATCAGAAATGGAAATTACAGCAATGAGTTTAGTTTTGCTTTTCCAACTGGAAAGATTAAAATAGTGATCGGGTATGCTGGTGAGTGCTCAGTGAAGTATGTTCTTATGGTAAAAGTGATCCGTAAATCTATTTGGCAATACTATTAAAAGTCTTAAAATTGCTTGTGCCTTTTGACTCTGTAATTCACCTTCCAGGACTTTAGTATATGAAAAAAATAATTAGAGATCCCTCCAAGGTTCAGTACAAAGGTACTCCATAATAGCGTTAATTACAATGACAATTGGAAATAATTCAATTGTGTTATTGGGAAGGGTTAGGTCGATTATGACTTTGATATATTGAAATTCTGTATATCCATCAAAATGTTTTTGCAATGGGGACAGCACACAACATCAAAAGGGTACCTGATCTCACACCAGGCGAAGTGGGGACCAAAGAGAGGTCCACGTATGTACCTAAACTTGAATTGTACCCCACATCTTTAAAAAAATGTTTTTGTAACATATTTTGAAATGATAGAAATACTCATATAAAAATAAATCCAAATTTATTTTTGGACACAGAAGCTTTCAGAATGAAGACTCAAAGATACAGGAAAAACTATCCGTTTTTATGCTTAGGTTCAATGAAGTATGAACAGCCATGTAGAAATATGATTGGGCAAAAATGGTATGATGGATCTAGTACTAACAGACTGAGTGAGGGAACTCAACAAGGCTTGTCTGTTCAAACTCTTCTTGGCCTCTCCGAGTAGCACTTCTTTCTTCCAGGTGTAGGGTCAGACCCCTCTGAAATGAGGTTCTTAATTACTTTATGGTCAGCTATTAGAAAGGTGAGGGAAGATTAGAGTAATATTTCTATGTTTTATGGATGACTTTGGGGGAAAGTAACTCTGATTTCTATGACTCACCTTGGGGAAGGGGAATTCTAGTTTCCATGGTTAGCATTGAGGGAGAATGAGGATGAGGGATAGGAGGGCAGGGGAAAGTCACCAAGAAAATTCACATTTGAAGTCTTTGTTTTGGGTATTATTTTGTGAGCCCCAACAAAGCCTAAAAGAGCAGCGCTTGTTTTAAAAAAACGTTACTAATCTTCCTGCATATGGAAAAGAGAGACAGTGGAACTCACTGCAAAAGCTATAAATAAGCTTCATGTCATTTACATATTCATTAGCCAAAGCAAGTCACATGGCTAAATTTCATGTTACTGGAACAGGAAGTACGAATTCCTTCAAGAGAGGCCAGAAGTGGAGATCACTGGCATGGAGAAGCCTTGATGTCAATATGTGCTGCCACATACAGCCCTGGAGATTTTAATTCTATAGATAAGGCTTCAGGAAGCTTTACCTTTAACAGTGTTCTCTAGAATTTTGGTGAACCCAATGGAGGGACCCATCTTTGGGAACAAATAAATTAGAATATAAAAAATTGTTACTATAATCTATGGTACTGAGATGTATACAAGTAGAGTGACTATAGGTCCTGATTTGCCAAAGTTTACTAGTTGGCCCAATGTAATTATCAAGAGTGCTCCTTTTCAATCTCATAAGTATCCCAGTTCATGTGATAGTGAATATTGTCACCCTAAGAATAAGTCATTCTTTATTGAAGTATGGAAGATATATACAATCTTCACATGGACTTAGCTCATGTGAAGTCAATTCAGTATTTTCCTAGGCCAATCATATAAACGGTATCTCTTTGGTTCTGATGGGTGGCATATCAGAGAAATTATAGCTCTGATCATCTTTTAAAATTCACTGACAAGCTATTTATAGGAGTCTCTAGGGATAGCTCACATTTGCTCAAAGAGACTGTTTTGTTTTGTTTTTTTCCTTTTAATAATTGTGGTAAATTTTATTAAATGCAAAATAATTGCTGCTTCTCTCTATTGAACTATTTCTACCAGGTCCCCCTACTCATCTTTCCTGAAGAATAATACACTTTTTACCCCACTGTTGTCAGGGTTGACCACCACACTTGCAGTGACCAGTGAAAGGTGAACATGAGTGAAAATAATGGCGCCACTTCAGAAGTTTCAAGGACTATCAAATGGTTCTGCCTTCTGTCTTCTCCCTCTGCCACAAGAACAGAATGTTCCAGATGGAAGTTGTTCCTTCAGCCTTGGTCCCAGAATGATGAGGACGTGGAACAAGCTACAACCAAAGAACACACAGACTTTTTGAATAAATCATTGTGATTCTTGGATTGATAATGTAACATAATTTAGCCTAAATTCAATGACACTTTTTTCAGTATTTTTCATTTTCTTTTTCTTCTATTCCAGTTCTCTCTCTTGGTCAGTCTCTGATGCCATGAAAGATATGGTTATGAAAAGCCACTGCTATATTATTATTGATATGCTGCAACATCTGACATGTAGCAAAGCAGTGCCACACTCACCCCATAAATTCTAGGCCAAGATACTGCTGTTGCGAAAGTTCAGCTGTAGTGGGGTACATGCTGTTTTTGTTTTGTTTATGCATCCTCCCTTCCTTGTGAAATAGTCTTGCACCTCTTCAATCATGTTGTTCTATTGGGTGTGCCATGGGCAGATTCCCACCTTCCGACCCGGAAGTGGACATGTGATCTAGCACCCCTCCCATTCATAGAATTCCTTTCTCCTCGCCCGGTGATTGGCCTAAGTGTTAGCACATGACTAAAGTCCTCTTCCGGGATCTTTCATTGCCTTGATGAGGTAGAAGGAGCTTTCCTTATGATACATTGGAGCTAGAATGGTAGGTAGCTGGAGCTGCTTGGCGAGTTTCACTACCACGTGGAGACATATGCTGGCAGATAGAGTAAAACTAAGCAAAGAGAAGTAGGGCTGAAAACTTAGGGAAGCAGAGAGGAAAGGATTATGATGGCAGGATACAGGGAGAAAGATAGAGCATCCACCAATTAACTCTGAGCTGAGTCATGCTGAATACTCTCTCCCACTTATGTAAACTGAGAAGGTCTATTAACCTTGAGCAGGTTTGTGCTGGATTTTTGTCCCTTGAAATCAAGAGACCTAGCTAACACATGAGCTGTGCTAAGGTGAAGCCATGCAAAACTTATGCCGCTCTTGCACATTAACAATACTGTTGATTCTACCGAGGCAGCAGAGCCTGTGATTTCCCTTTGATAAAGGTGAGAACTCTCCTGCTCCTCTCCACTTAGTGTAACACAAGCTTCAGCGACAGGCTGCCACTCTAATGTCTAACTTGGATTTTAATAGAAACACTTTAAGTAATTTTATGACCCTTTCTTTTCTTAGGCTAAAGAATATGATTCAGGATACAGGATTAGAGAATGACCCAAATGATAAATTCCATAGTATCCAATACCAAACCACAAAGCTATTGTCTTAGTTTTGTTGTTGTTCCTTTTAAGCTTTTAGCTAATTTCCTCTTCGAATAGGAGATTCATGCTTCCAATTTAATATTTTTCTTTTTCAAAGAGCAGTCTTATTTTATTTTTTTATTTTTTATTTTTTTGAGTTGGAGTCTCTGTCACCCAGACTGGAGTGCAGTGGCCACTCCCGGCCACCGCAGCCTCGACCTGCCGGGCTCCGGCGATCCTTCCGTCTCAGCCTTCCAAGTAGCTGGAACTACAGGCACATGCTACTACGCCCGGCTCATTTTTTTTATTGTAGAGATGAGGTCTCGCCAAGTTGCCCAGGCGGGTCTCGAACCCGCGAGCACAGGCAATCCACTCACCTCAGCTTCCCAAAGGCCGGGATTACAGGCTGAGCCACCGAGCCCGGCTTATTTTATTTTCTTCATAGCTTTAGCCTACAATCTTTTATTAGGAAGAGTGTGAATGGGGCGGGGATAGCCAGAGAAAACTGGAAACATCTCTGTGGGGGCCTGTTCTTTGCCATAGAAGCACACACAAAAAAACTTACCGATGTGTGTTATCTTTATTTAATTTGACCTAGACTTTTAATCCAGAGAACAAAGTCATTAGAACAGAGAACAATAACCAGATGAGGACTGATGAGCTTTCTCTTTGAGCTATGTTCATCTTTTGCTGGGACTACCTTCTCTCTGGAAAAAATAAATAAATAAATAAAGGTGAAAAGAGAAAATCTCCTGGGATAGAAACACAATAAATTTGGTTTAAAGGGATTCTGGAATAGATTACTAGGATTAAAGCAGTAAATTACTAACTCCAACCCCTCCCCACAATATTCTTGAGCTAGTTGCCCAAGAATGCTAAACATGGTATTCAGTTTCATGTGACTTTTACATAGATACCACAAAACAACAGAAAAGAAGCATTGCAAGTAAATGACAAATAAATACACATAAGTAAAATAACTTCTCCAGTAAACAAGAGAATTCGACAATTATTGGTTTTAAACATAATTTTCCAGTAAAAGGAATTAGTCCTCTGAAGAAAAGATTTATTAAAGGTTTGGGTGAGAGAAAGAACAAGGTGAATTATTGCACCAGAAAGCAAGGAAATTCATAAAGACTAGTGGAGGCATACAAGGGTTTCTACTGATCAAATCTGAGAAGTGAAAATATCAAAAACAAAGATGATAACAATGGGTTTTGACACATTGAACAGCAAATAGTTTCCACAAGTTCACAGAAAAGGAGAGGGAAGGCAGCAGGAAAGACTTGTTTTAACAGAAGAATACTTAGTAAAAAATATATAATTAGTAATAGAATTATAAAATCACCATTTTGCAACTACGGATAAAATAATTAATAGGCAAGGATGATTAATGGGTACTAAAGTTATGGGTGAAAGTTAGTTGGAGACTAGTTAGCATGTTCTCAAGGTGTATTATTTTTAAGTGATTAAATCTGGCGGGAACTACCTTAATCATATTATCAAACTCGGTATCAGCAATAATAGTATAAACTGGGATATATACCTCTTGACATGATACTATATGAATAGTATATAATATTAACTATTATTGTATTCTGGCAAAAATGTATAAACTGAAGCTATTTATAAGGAAGCAATTAGATAAACCAAAATTACAGAATGTTTCATAAGACAACAGGCCTGGATTCTGTATTTATTTATTAAATTGTTTACTTGAGTCAGGGTCTCACTTTGTGGCCCAGACTGGGATATGGCAGTATCATCATGGCCCACGGCATCCATGACCTCCTGGGCATAGTGAGCCTTCTGTCTCAACCTACCAAATAGCAGGGACTACAGATGCACACCCCACAGCAGGTTATTTTTTAATTTTTTTAGAGATGGAGGTCTCTGTTGCCCAGGTTAGTCACAAATTCCTGGGCTCAAGCAATCCTCCCACCTTGGCCTCCCAACATGCTGGAATTACAGATGTGAGCCACTTGTGCCCAGCCTCCTTTTTAAAAAGTCAATATTGTTAAATATGAAAAATTAGTAAGTAAATAAATAAGCCAGGCACTTTGGCTTATGCCTGTAATTGCAACACATTGGGAGACCAAAGCAGGAGAATTGTTTGAGACCAGGAGTTCAAGACCAGCTTGGGCAACATAATGGAATCTCGTCTCTAAAAAAAATAGCTTCAGGAGAAAATTGAAAGCAACATAAAGAAATTTTAAATAAACTATTCAGGACATTAATGAAAAATTCTCCAAAGAAATAGACACCTTAAAAAAAAAAAAGCTGAAATTCTGGAAATTGACCTTCCATATGACCCAGCAATCCCCCTTTTGGGAATATACCCAGAGGAACTCAAGTCATTCTACCAAAAAAGATACCTGCACACGCATGCTGTCAATTGAAGCTGGACTGGATTAAAAAATGTGGTACATATACACAATGGAATATTATGCAGCCATAAAGAATGACAAACATATGGACTTTGCAGCAACGTGGATAGATTTAGAGTCATCAGAGTCAGTGATCTATCACAGAAACAAAGAACAGAGTACCATATGTTCTCACTCATAAGCGGACCTTGAACAATTATCATAATACTATAAGAAAGGGATTGACAGTAGTGGGAAACTGCTGGGGGCGGGGATTGACAGTGGAGGGAAACTGCCAGGGAAGGGAAGGGCACACCTCATCAACAAGGGTACCTGCATAATGAACATTCATATACCTAACCCTGGATTGTACCCAACATCTTTAAAATAAAGAGAAAAAAAAAAGAAGTATAAGGAAAAAAAAGTTGGCAAAAGACATGAATAGACACTTCTCAAAAGAAGACATACTGGCCGGGCTCGGTGGCTCAGCCTGTAATCCCGCGCCTTTGGGAGGCTGAGGTGAGTGGATTGCCTGAGCCCGTGGGTTCGAGACCCGCCTGGGCAGCGAGACCTCGTCTCTACAATAAATCAAAAAAATCAGCTGGGCGTGGTAGCGCATGCCTGTAATTCCGGTAACTTGGAAGGCTGAGGCGGAAGGATCCCTGGAGCCCAGCAGGTCGAGGCTGCGGTGGCCGGAAGCGGCCACTGCACTCCAGTCTGGGTGACAGAGTGAGGCTCTAACTCAAAAAAAAAAAAAAGAAGACATACGGGCAGCCAACAGACATATGGAAAAGTGCTCAGCCTCCTCACTCATCAACAGAGAAATGCAAATCAAAACCACACTGAGATACCACCTAACCCCAGAAAGAATGGCCATAATTAATAAAACAAACAACAGATGCTGGTAAGGATGCAGAGAAAAAGGAACACTTCTACACTGTTGATGGGTATGCAAACTAGTGCAATCTCTTTGGAAAACGGAGTGGCAATTTCTAAAAGAACTAGACACTGACCTTCCATATGACCCAGCATTCCCCCTTTTGGGAATATACCCAGAGGAACTCAAATTATTCTACAAAAAAAGATACCTGCACACACATGTTTATTGCAGCAGTATTCGCAATAGCAAAAACATGGAACCAACTGTGCTGCCCATTGATATTGAACTGGATAAAAAAATGTGGTACATCTACATAATAGACTATTATGCAGCCATAAAGAAGGACAAACATATGGACTTTGCAGCAACTTGGATGGATTTAGAGTCTATCATACTCAGTGATCTATCACAGAAAAAAAGAGTACCACATGTTCTCAGTCATAAGAACATTTACCATAATACTGTAAGAAAGGGATTGGCAGTAGTGGAATAGTGGGAGGGGGTGAGACAGGACACAACATCAATAAAGGTACCTGATCTCAAACCAGGCAAAGTGGGAACCAAAGGGAGGCTCAAACTTTACCTGTATGATGACCACTTATATACCTATCTTGAATTGTACCCCACATCTTTTAAAAAAAAAAGTAAAAATTTAAAAAAAATTTTAAGGAAAGAAGACAAGTTGGCAGTCTTTTTTTTTTTTTTCAAAACTAGACATACTCTTGCCATATGATCTATCAATCATGCTCCATTTACCCAAATGAGATGAAAACTTACATCCACACAAAAACCTGCACTTGGAAGTGCATTGTAGATTTCTTTATAATTGCTAAAGATGTACTTTAGTAGGCAAATGGATAAGCAAACCATGGTACAATGGAATATTATTTTGCATAAAAAAGAGCTATTAAGCCACAAGAAAATGGAGAAAACTTAAATGCATATTACCAAGTGAAAGGAACCAGTCTGCAAAGACTACATAATTACAATTCTAACTATATGACATTCTAGAAAAAAGCAAAAGTATAAAGATAGTAAAAAGATCAGCAGTTGTCAAAGGTAAACGAGGGGGAGGGGGACAAATTGGCAGAGCACAGAGTGATTTAGACTGACAGGCAGGCATAAGCATTTTTTAGTGCTAACCGTGATGATGAGCCAAGAGCTGTGGTGGATATTTTAAATATACTGCATTAGATAATGTCCCCATATTTCTGTTAGAAAAATTTGAACGAGACTTTGAAATGGAAAAAAAAAAAGATTACTGCTGTGTGTTTTTCTAGTGCACCTTGCCAGTTTGTCTGATTCTGATGGAGCCTTTTCCTTTCATTGTCTTTGAGTCATTTTATAATTCTGTGAGTTGTAGAAAACTGACAGTAATGCAATTAACTTGTATCTTTAGCTATGCAAATGAGATGCGTTTGGTGGAGAAGTAGTTGAGTACTCTCCAGAGATTATGTGATCCATTTTGTATATACAATATTTATAAATTTGTCAATCAGTTTTCTTGATTTCCTATATATGCATATTATTTGAATTCCTCCTTTGAACTGGATGTCAACTCTTATTGGTTTCTGCATTAACTAATGAGTTCAATAAAACTTTTGACATGCGGTTAAAAAAAAGAGGATATAAATGGTTGAAACAGAAATAGAAAAATTAGATAAGCAGTAGAATTGGTACATAAAACCAAAAGCTGGTACTTTAAAGCAACAGTAATAATAAAACAGAAAAACCATGTGGTAACATAATGAAAAAACAAAATGAGAAAAAACAAAAATCAAAAACATGGAAAAATGTTGAGTGTGCTTGAATAGGAAAACCCAATAGTTGAAAAATGTCAGTTGTCCCAAGTTAAATTTGTAAATTCAGATGATATCTGATAAAAATGATAAACTGTTTCCATAATAGGCATTTGCTCATTTGTTTGTTTGGAATTTGATAGCCTTATTCTAAATTCATCTGGAAAAACAAACAGATAAAAATAGCCCAGAATAAGCTGAAATAGAAGAACATTAAGAGTGGACAAGGCAAATGATTTTAAGACACATTATTGACGCAGTATTTATAACTCTATGGTTCTACCACCAAAAAATGATTACACAGTCTAGAATTTGATTCAAGTAACTATAAGAATTTGAAATACATTGAAGATATTTTTAGAACACGAAAGAAAAGCAGAGTCATTCAACAACTGGTGCTTGGATAGCTGACTAGGAGTTTGAAAACATAACAAAGGTAAATCTTCATCCTTTATTCTAAAAGTTACTCCATACAAATCAAACATTTAAATATAGAACATAAAAATAAAAGTGTCAGGAAAAATAGCAAATATTTAAGAAATAATTATCTTGAGAGTATGACCAAAACCTATCTGTTAAAAAGGAGCATTTGATACATTTGACTATATAAGAATTAAATGTATGATAACCATCAACAAAACCAAAACAAAAAAATGAACTAGGAGATTGTTTACAAAAAATCATATTACCAGAAAGGAGTTTTTTTTTTAATATACAAAGGGACTTTACAAATTGTAAGTTTAAATCCCAAAACTTGCTAGAAAAAAAAGTCAAGATATGAACAGAAAGATTACAAAACAGGAAATACGAGGAGTTGATACACATAAAACGAATTGCTCAATTCTGCTCACAAATTAAGATGCAGACATACATTCTCAGATATCATTTTAATCACATCACTTTGGGAAATGATTTTAAAAATCATCTTGGCAAGCATGTGGAAAATCTGTTAGCTGGGTTAAATTTTAGTTACAATTGACCTTCCATATGACCCAGCAGTCCCCCTATTGGGAATATACCCGGAGGAACTCAAATCATTCTACAAAAAAGATACCTGCACACACATGTATGTTGCAGCTCTATTTACAATAGCAAAAACATGGAACCAACTATGCTGCCCATCGAAGCTGAACTGGATAAAAAAAAATGTGGTACATAAACACAATGGAATATTATGCAGCAAGAAAGAAGGACAAACATGCGGACTTCGTAGCTACTTGGATGGATTTAGAGTTTATCATATTCAGTGATCTATCACAGAAACAAAGAACAAAATACCATATGTCCTCACTCATAAGCGAACCCTGAACAATTATCATAATACTATAAGAAGGGATTGGCAGTTATGGGAAACTGCCAGGGGAAGGGGTGGTGGGATTGGCAGTTGAGGGAAACTGCCAGGGGAGGGAGGGGTATATCTCATCAACAAGGGCACCTCAATAATGAACATTTGTATACCCAATCCTGAATTGTACCCCACATCTTTGAAATTAAAGTAAAAAAAAATTAAAAAAAGAAAAAAAATTTAGTTACTTTTTGCAAAACATGAAGGTAATATCTATCAAAATTTGAAATATGTATCCATCTCGCGATATGACAATTCTACCTCTAAGGATATTCAGACATATCAAATAACATATTCAAATGAGTAAGATAAATGAGTACATGAAGTACAATTCAAATAAGAAAATAAGTACATAAAATACATATGCAAATATGTCAATTGAGGCATTTAAAATATTGTCTTTTGTTTTTTAAATTGACAGATAATAATTGTACATATTTATGGAATGCATAGTGATGCTTCCATACATATAATGTATGAACATTTTAACTTTTAGCAACAGAGTACAGATAAGGATCTCTAAGGTCATGTGTGTGTGATTGTGTGTTTGTATATGTAAGAAATTTAGAAACTGAGAGTGTGGGAGAGAATGGAGCATTTAATTTTCCATTTTGTTTTTTCATTGTTTTTAATACAAATTTGTTCTGTTGATAGACAAACAAATATTTACTAAACCTACTTTAAAAAAAAAATCTGTGTCCATTCTACAGAGAATGTTGATGGAGAGTATGAGTAATACTTTTAAAAAGCCAGAATCTTGTTCTCTGAATAACTTTCTTTTATTGTAGTTTTGAACTTCAACCAATATGAATACAATTTTTTAGTGTGCTTTTTCTCTCTCCTGGGTAAGTAAATTGCATAAGAATGGACCATTTTGGCCCTGCTCAATTTCTCATATCCCTTTCTGAAAAGTTTGTCTGAATGAATAGTAAGTCACACAGCTGGGGCTGCAGAGCCCAGGTAAACCACACAAAAACTGAGGAAAATGGCATCTTTCTTCCTTTGATTTATGTTCCAGAAACATTTTTTCAGGAGGAGGAAGCAATTTTACTAAGCACTAAAGTTCAGCAATAATTAGGCATTTAGAATTTTTGCAACAGTCATAGAAAAGAGATACATAAAGATTTACAAAAAATAATGCAGCATGAAGCATCTGTATAAAATCTCTTTTATATGAAAGTGTCTAATATCAAGTTGCTTTCCATTCTCCTAATTCCTCACTAAATGCACAAAAATCTATGAAAATATACTGTGAGATTTAGTTGTACACATTTTCTTATTTCATTTTTAATAAGTCCTATTCCCATTAAGTTGAGGGTTTATTACCTACAGAGCACACACACAATATGATTTTGCATTTCAGACTTGAAATCCACCTACAAACCATCATGATTAAGATGGCTTAGGTGAGGGGACAGGATTCAATATTAGTTTTAGTGTATAAATAAAGAGTAATAAAAATTCTGCAAAATATCTCAACTTGTGATTTGAGCACTTTCAACATGTCCAACTTTCCTATTTCTATGGAATTTGTTTTATGATGCTTTTCCACTAGGCATTTCAGAGCCAAAATAAACATCAGGCTCATTTGCTACCTAACTTTACATCAAATCTTTACCTTTGTAAAACATCATTCTGTACCCAGGAAACAAGAATGCACTTTCCTCAATTCAATCTACCAGTGATGGTAAATTCTGTAAGAGTTTGCATTCCGTGAACATTCAATTACAGCAAATGATTGACTTAATAGGCTATTGGAAAACATTTTAGCCTCTTGGTTGCAAAAAGGTCTTCAAAAAAAAAGAGCAAATAGTTCCAGGTCTCTGTGACCTAAAAAGTCTAATGAAGCCAAAGAATTACTAGAGCATCTTCGAGAAACCTAAGGCCATTCAGCCTGATTTAGTGATGATGCCTTTGTTTTTGGGTCAGAGAATAATGTGGCTTCTTGCTTAATATTTATTCGGCAATGCTCCCTAATGCTGGTAGCACTGGCTGTGAGAATTCTTCTATGTTCTGAATATTCCAGGGCAGGAACACACTCTTCTGTTTAAATAACTCTAAAAATGGAATTATTTTGCGGTAAGTCTTCAACTTCTAGGAAATGGCATGATAAAGTCCAAATAATAAACTAAAAGAGTAATGAAAATGCAATGACTGAAAAGCAGACGTCACAGACTGATAGCAATGTGAAACAGAAGATAATTTTCTTTCCTAGTTCAGATATTAATAATTTATAAATAGTAAAGTATGGTCATTTCAGAGAAAAGAAACAGGAGAGAAAGATGAAAGAAGGAAGGGAAAAGGGGGGAAAGAGTCAGTCTGTGTGATGGGAAGTGGGAAAGGGAGTCACTGCTGGGAGGTCCTTGGCATGCATGAAGAAGTTGAAAGTGGGCTGATAAGAAAGGGGCATCTCATGTGATGGAGATGAGGAGTGTATTTGGTGCCCCTCCTGTTTCAACAACAACATCAACCTGGCTTTGCCTGGCTTATCTTGATTTGGCTTGGCCAATTTCACATGCAGCCGCTATTCCAGGTTCTGCAGTGTAGACCAGATGTCTGCCATGAAAGTTCAAATCATGGGTCCTAAGTTGGATGTAGAAACACAGAGCAGGGAAGTGTTCAGCCTTGAGCATCTGGTGCCTATTATTACTACTGATGCAATACTAGAAAGTAGTATTTAACTCAGAAGACATTCCCATGCACAACCCAAGAGAAAAGGAAGAAGAAAAGGAAAGGAATACAGAAGACAGAAGAGTGGTACACAAAGGCAATCTAGTGGATTAAGATGGGAGACATCTGGTCAACCTTACATATTTAAAATTGGAGACAATATATGCCACAAGTGGTAGCCATCTGGTTGATCCAACTGATTCGAACACCTGTGACAGACATCTGGTCTACATGGCAGACCCTGGGAGTAGTAGCTACATGTGATATAGGCCAAGAAAAATCTAGGTGAGCCAGGCAAAGACAGGTCGATGTTGTTGTGGAAACAGGGAGAGCAAAATAAAGACTTGGAATGGAAACATCAGAGAGCTCTTAGTGGCAAGAAGCCATGGGTACTGGAAGATAAAGACTCGACCTGAGAGCGCCTTCTGGGAGGGCATGCAACTGCTACTTTGCACCTCTGGCCAGAGGAGAGGAGTGGGGGCAGGGTGGGGGATGAGAGTCCTGGACCTTATAAAGATTACCCAAATAAGAGTAAGGAGTATTTATTGAGCTGTCTCTCCCTTCTGAGAGAGAGAGAGAGAGAGAGAGAGAGAGAGAGAGAGAGAGAGAGAGAGAGAGAGAGAGAATATGTGGTGAGTAAAGGGAGGCTCTGATGGGAGATTATTAGCATGCTTGAGAAAGCTGAAGGCAGACTGACTAGAAAAGATGGGTGATGGGAGCATATGTGACTTCCTTCCTTCCCCTGTGGGTCCTAAGTTGAAAGCAGAAACACAGAGAATGGAAACCTTCAGGGCAATCTTGACTATCTGGGGCCTATTATTACTACTGATGCTCAGGCTACCACTAGCATTTATCCCAAATGCTACCACTAGCATTTATCCCACATGCAACCCGAACCTTACATAGTTTGTTCAAGGAACAGACATGGCAAGGAAGAAAGGAAGAAGAAAAATACTAATACAAAAGACAAAAGAGTAATTCATGAATGCCATCTAGTGGATCAAATAAAACACAGACTCTCAAGCTGGACACTAGGTCGCCTACAGGCAGTGTCCATCTGGTCGACCCAACCAACTTGAATGTTGGTGGCAGACATCTGGCCAACCCTACAGAACGTGGAGTCTCAGATAAGTGTTCTGCCAGGGGCGGGTGAGCCAAGCTGATGTTGTTGTGTTATGGAAACAGGAAGAGCAAAATAAAGTCTTGGAATAGAAACATCAGAGCTCCACATCACAGAGGACTTGGTGGCAGGAGGGAGGAGAGAGATTGTTCTTGTAGCACCTTCTGCAGAAGACTTTTTCCTAACCCCTCAGTCTCTGGCATTCTGCATGAGGGGAAGAATAGGGCAGGATGGGACCCAATAAACATTACCCAAATAAGAATAAGCAGTATTTCTCTCTCTCTCTCTCTCTCCCTCTCTCTCTCTCTCTCTCTCTCTCTCTCTCTCTCTCTCGGCACGCACGTGCTCATTCTCTAGAGAGAAAAAAGAGAGTTAAAGACAAGAAAGATAGAAAGATAAAAATAAGAGAGAAGCAAAGGTGAACGAGACAGGGAGACAGGTGAGAGAGAGAGAGAGACATAGAGAAGACAAGGGAGACAGGGAAAAGAGAGAGTCAGCCCGTGTGGTGGAAAAGAGGGAAAGTAGGCTCTGAGGGAGGTCGTTGGAATCCTTGAGGAAGCTGAAGGCAGGTTGACTAGAAGAGGGCCATCATACAAGATGGGCAATGGGGGACATACGAAACTCCTCTCCTTCCCCCAGCTTCCTAAGTTGGAAGCTGGAACACAGAGGAGGGAAGCATTCAGGGTAGCCTTAACCATCCAGAGCTAATTATTTCTACTGATGCTAATACTGCCACAAGCATTTATCTCAGAAGACATTTCCATAGGCAATCCAAGAAGAAAAGAAGAAGAAAAATATAAAAGACAGGATTGGGGCCCACAAATACCATCTAGAAAAATGTATCAAATACAACATTGGCAGGAGACATCTGGTCAACCCTGCAGATAGATTGTCTGCCACAGGCAGTGGCCATCTAGTCGATCCTGCAGATACCGGGAGTTGCAGGAGGCAGGAGGAGTTGAGTGGAACCAAGCCAAAAGAGGGGATGTTGTTGCTATCGTGGAAGCAAGGAGAACAAAATAAAGTCTTGGAACAGAAACCTCAGAGCTCTGGGGCAGAGTATCCTCTATGGTCATAGGCCGTGGGGATAGAAAAGAGAGACTTGCTCTGGGAGTACCTTCTGGAGAGAGCCTTTCTTCACTATTCTGTGCCTCTGGCCTGAAAAGAGGAGTGCAGGTATGGTGGGGGATGAGAGTCCTGGATTCAGAACAGATCACTCAAATGAGACTAAGCAGTGTTTATTGAGATCTCCTTCTCTTTTGGTTTTTCTTGAGAGAGAAGGAGAAGGAGGACGAGAATGAGAGACAGAGAGGAAAAGATGAGAAAATAGAGAGAGAGAAAGATGAGAGAAGAAGAAATAGAGAAAGACACAGAGACAGAAAGATATAGAGAAGAATGAAAGAGAGAGAAATATGAGACATGAGAGAGGAAAGAAGAAAGATGAGAGAAAGAAAAAAGAGATAGACTATTAAGAGAGAAATAGAAAGACACGGGAAAGGTGTGTGTGTGTGTGTGTGTGTGTGTGTGTGTGTGTGTGTGTGTGTGTGTGTGTGTCTGACTGGTGGGTAAAGGGAGGCTCTGATGGGAGGTCATTAGCATGCTTAAGAAAGCTGAAGGCAGGCTGACTAGAAGAGGGGCATCTCAAAATTTGGGTGATGGGGGCATTTGTGATGCCCCTCTTTCCTTTTTGAGTCCTAAGTTGGAAGCAGGAGCACAGAGGATGGAAGTCTTCAGGGTAGTCTTGACCATCTGGGGCCTATTATTACTATTAATGCTTATACTAATATTACCACTAGTATTTATCTCGACAGGCATACCCATACCCAACCTGAAACTTTTCTTACTTGTTTTTTGTTCAAGGGGCAGATACAGCAAGGAAGAAAGGAAGAAAAAGACTAAGAATATAGAAGACACGGGATACTGCTGGGGTTGAGGGGAGACACAACATCAATAAGGGTACATGATCTCAAACCAGGCAAAGTGGGGACCAAAGGGAGGCCTAAACTTTACCTGTACGATGTCCACTTGTATACACAATTCTGAATTGTATCCCACATCTTTAAAATTTTTAAAAAAGAATACAGAAGACAGAAGACTCTCCCACTAATGTCATCTGGTGGATTAGATCGAATACAACATAGATAGGAGACAGCTGGTGGATCTGTAGATCCCAAGGTGGATGACACTAAGTCAAGTCTGCTACAGGCGGCAACCACCTGGTCGACCTGACTGACTTGACCATCGGTGGCAGACATATCTGGTCGACCCTGCAGACCTCGGAAGTTGCACTAAGTGTGCCACCAGGGGTGGGTGGAGTTGAGCTGATGCTGTTGTGTGGTAGAAACAGGAAGAGCAAAATAAAGTCTAGTACATGTGATAGAGGACTTGGTGGCAAGAGGCTGTGGGGACGAAAAGAGAGAAAATTATTTTAGTAGTGCCTCCTGGGAAAGACCTTCCCCTGTTACTGCACCTTTGGCCTAATGGGAGGAGTGGGGCCAGAGTGTGAGACCAGGGCCTCGGACCGAAATAAGAATAAGAAATGTGTGTGTGTGTGTATGTGTGTGTGTGTGTGTATGTGTGTGTGTGTGTGTGTGTGTGTGTGTGTGTATACACAGGAGGTGCCAAAAAAAAGTATACACATTTCAAGAGATGCTATCTCTGTATTACTTTTTGAAATAGAATTAAATTATGGTAGCAATGTGTAGTATGACATCCGCTCAACCATAGTTCTGCGATTTTCTTTGTCCTGCCTATCGTATGGTGACACTATCATTCATTTGATTAATTTCATCTTTTGAGTGAACCTCATATTTCAAATGTGTATTTTAAATATGAGAGTGTGTATGTATCTCACATTCTCTTTCTCTAGAAAGAGAACATTAAAGATGAGAGAGAGAGAGAGAGAGAAATAGAAAGATAAGGGAGAGAGGGGCAATGGAGAAAGAGAGTCAGTCTGTGTGGTAGGAAAAGGCGAAAGGGAGACTCTGGTGAGAGGCTGTTGGCATGACTGAGGAAGCTGAAGGAGGGCATCACAGGTGATGGGTGATGGGGGACATATCCAACCTTCCTTCTTCCCTGTGAGTCCTAAGTTGGAAACCTTCGGGGCAGCTTTGGACACCTGGGGCCTGTTATTACTACTGATGCTAATACAGCCACTAGCTTTTATTTCAGATGTTCCTATAGGCAATTCAAGAAGAAAAAATATGCAAGACGGAAGAGTGTCCCACGAGTGCCATCTAGTGGAACACATCAAGTATAGCATTGGCCACCCAGTAGATTCCAAACTGGAAGCTCAATCCTGGCAGACTCGAAAGTCAGTGGCAGACATCTGGTTGACCCTGCAGATACTGGTAGTTGCAGCTAAGAGCACCACCAGTAGCAGGAGGAGTCTAGTAGAGCTGAATAAGGGGATTTTTGTTGTGGTGGTGGTTGAAAATGGGAGAATAAAATAAAATATTGAAATAGAAACCTCAGAGCTCTGGAGCAGAGTGCCCTTGGTGGCAAGAGGTGTTAGGGCAAGAGAAGAGAGACTTGTTCTGGATGAGCCTACGGGGGTGGGTCTTCCTCCACCACTGCATGCCTCTGGTCTGAGGGGAGGAGTGTGGGTAGGGTGGGAGATGAGAGCCCTGAACCCAATAAAGAACACTCAAATGTTAATAAGCAGTGTACATTGAGATCTCTTTTTCTTTCTCTCTTGATTTTTTTAGAGAGAGAGGGAGATAAGGATGAGAGAGAAACACACAGAGAAAAGAGAGGAGAGATAAAGAGAAGAAAGATGGGCCGGGCTTGGTGGCTCAGCCTGTAATCCCAGCACTTTGGGAGGCTGAGGCGAGTGGACTGTCTGAGCCCGCGGGTTCGCGACCCACCTGGGCAGCTTGGGGAGACCTCATCTCTACAATAAATAAAAAATTAGCCAGGCATGGTAGCGCAAACCTGTAGTTCCAGATCCTTGGGAGGCTGAGGCGGAAAGATCGCCAGAGCCCAGCAGGTAGAGGCTGCGGTGGCCAGGAGCCTGCCACTGCACTCCAGTCTGGGTGACAGTGAGACTCCAATCCCTCCCCCCAAAAAGAGAAGAAAGATGAGTGAGTTGGAAAGAGAGAGAAAGTCAGCAAAGATGAGACAGAGAAAGGCAAGGTTGAGAGAGAGAGATAGAGAGAGAAAGATGAGACACGAGAGAGACAAAAGAGAGAAAGACAAGCAAGAGAGACATAGATAGAGAGAAGAGAGAGAGGGAGAATCTGTGGTACAAAAAGGGGAAAAGAAGGCTCTGATGGGAGGTTATTGGCATATTTGAGGATAAAGTCAGGCTGACTAGAAGAGGAACATCACATGTGGGTGATGGGGGACATATCTGAGTCTCCTCCTTCCCCTGTGTGTCCTAAGTTGGAACTGGAAACTCAGAGCAGGAAAGCATTCAGGGCAGCCTTGACTTTCTAAGACCTATTACTACCGATGCTGATGCTATCACTAGCATTTAATTCAGAAGATGTTCCCACAGGTAACCCAAGAAAAAAAGAAGAAGAAAAATATAGAAAACAGAAGAGTGCCTCACGAGTACCATCTAAAGGAACACATTAAGTATGGCATTGACAGGAGACATTCGGTCAACCTGCAGATCCCAAAATGGAGACTTAAGTCCACCACAGGTGACAGCCCTCTGGTGGACCTGACTGACTTGAACTTTGGAAGCAGACAAAGTTTGGTCGACCCTCCAGATTCTAGGAGTTGTGGTTAAGCGTGACACCAACAGCAGGAGGAACCAAGCTGAGCTGGGGATATTATTGTTGTTGAAACAAGGAGATTAAACAAGCAATCTAGGTGGCAGTAGAACTAGGGGATAAGAGAAAAGACTTGTTCTGGGAGTGCCTTCTGGGGTGGGCCTTCCTCCACTACTGCGTGCCTCTGGTCTGAAGGAGGAGTGTGTGTAGGGTGGAGGATGAGTGCCCTTGGACCCAATAAAGATCACCCAAATGAGAATAAGCAGTATTTATGGAGAAAGAAAGAAAGATGAGAGGGAGAGAAGACAGAGACAGGAAGACAGGGTGGGGGAGGGGGGACGGGGAAGAGAAAGAAAGAGAGGGAGAGAGAGAGGGAGAGAGAGACTTTCCTCTGGTAATAAAATTTGAAAATTTCCAGATTAATTAAATGAATCATTTAATATATGTTAATAACTAAGGTAAGGCAACCAGATACCTCATTCTGTGTGAATATTCCATTTTAACCAACTATCTGACTACAAAATTTCCCTAGTTATTAAAGTTGAATGACTCATCCTTGGATAAGTCCTAAGTCTTATAAACTTCCAATCTATAGCAAGTGCTATACATAGTACATTGTACTGGATGATACTACTTATATACTTCAGATTTAGGTATTTATGTATGTTATAATTTATGTAAAAATAATAGAAAAAAAGTTTTCCTAGATTTGTTAAACTTAAATATTAATACAATATTCTATGAATTATTTAATGTCATATTTTGTCATTAATATTAAAATGAAAAATTTCGGAACATAGAGACATGCATTATTATCAGAATATCAGATTAGAATCTTAACCCAGCAACCAAGTCCAGTGTTTTTTGGTAGTTACTGTTTGTAAACATCAGACACATCTTATAATACTGATCTTGTTTTCCTAAAGGTAGCAATGTACATTTTCTCACAGCTTAATCTTTTTAATTCCAAAATTACTTGAAATGCTAATTTTCTTTTTTTTTAATTTCTGTCTTTTATTTTTTTTAATTATTATATAGTGAAATTGACTTTTTTGGGAGTGTGCAATTTCATGGAATTTAGCACATGTATAGATTATTGTAATCATCACCACAATCAGGATACAAAAACTGTTTCATCACCCCCTCCAAATGTCTCTTAGACCACTCTGTGCTCACATCCTTCCTTTCCAACCCTGGCAGCCACTTACCTGTTCTCCATCACTATAGTTTTGTTTTTGTCTTTTTGAGGCTAATATACAATGAAAAAATGCACTGTGATTTCTTATGCTGACTTCTTTCACCCAATATGCTGCCTCTGAGATTTAATCAAATTTTTGCATTTCTCAGTGAACCATGCCTTTCATTGCTGAGATGTAATCCATTGCTAACTCATTTCCTTGTTGCAGGACATTTTGTTTTTTGTTTGAAATGATTATGAATAGAGCTATCTAACCGTTATGTACAGGTTTTTATGTGGACATAAGTTTTCATTTCTCTTGGGTAAATACGAAGGAGTGGGACTGATAGGTTATTTAATAAATGTATGTTTAGCTTTACGAGAAATGGTTAAACTGTTTCCAGAATAGCTCTCATTTTACGTTACCATCAGTGATGAACCAGTGCTTTCTTCTTGCCCACACTTGTTGGTGACAATGTTTTGTATTTTTGCTGTTCTGATAAGCATCCAGTGATATCTCATTATTGGTTTAATTTGCATTTCAGTAATGATTAATGACTCTGAAATCTTTTAACACAGGCTTATTTGCTTTCTGCATATCCTCTTTGGTTAAATGTCTGTTCCCATCTTAATTAGCTTGTTTGTTCTTACTGTTGAGTTTTGAGAGATTTTTATATATTTTGGATAAGAGTTCTTTGTATTTGCAAATTTTCTTTCTGACCCTAGGGCTTTTTATTTATTTTTATCTTTTGGTGGACTATATGTGAGGATCTGCTGCATAAGTACATTGTGTCCAGGTGACTTCTAGCGAGCCCTCTCTCCCCCGGTAATAGGCATGCTACCCAATTAGTAGTTGTATACCCCTTACCCCCCCCTTGTTAGTAGTGCCTAATGTCTGTTGTCTCTGCTTTTGTACTCACATGCCCAATGCTAAGGGACCGCTTACACATGAGAGCATGTAGTATCCTGTTTTTTTGTTTCTGAGATAGTTTACTTAGAATGATGGTCTCCCCCTGCATCCATGTTGCTGCAAAGGAAATTATTTCTTCTGTCCTTTGGTTCTTCTTTATGGCTGCATAATGTTCCATCATATATATATATATATCACATTTTCTTTATCCAGTTCACTTTTGTTGGGCAACTGGGTTCATTCCTATTGTGAATAGTGTTGTAAAGAACATACATGTGCTGGTGTCTTTTTGGTAGAGTGATTTATGTTCCTCTGAGTATATTCCCAGAAGTGAGATGAGTGCATCATATGGTAGCCCAATTTTTTGCTCCCTAAGAAAATGACACACTACATTCCACAAAGATTGAACTAGTTTGCATTCCCACCAACAGTGGAGAAACTTTCCCTTTTCTTCACAGCTTCCCCAACAACTGCTGTTTTTTGACTTTTTAATTATAGCCATCCTGACTGGTGTGAGATGGTATCTCATTGTAGTTTTGACTTGTATTTATCTGAGGATTAGTAAAGGTGAGCATTTTTTCATGTTTGTTGGTTACTTGGATGTCTTCCTTTGAGAAATGTCTGTTCATGTCCTTTGCTCACTTTTTAATGAGATTGCTTGCTTTTTTGCTGTTGATACATTTAAGTTCCTTGTAGATCCTGGATGTTAGGCCTTTGTTGGATGCATAGCTTGCAAATACTTTTTCCCATTCTGTGGGTTGTGTCTTTATTCTCTTGATGATTTTTATTGCTGCACGAAAACTTTTTAGCTTGATAAGGTCCAATTTGCCAATCTTAGCTTTTGCTGCAATTGCTTTTGTGGACTTGGCCATGAATTAATTGCTTACTCCAATGTTCAAGAGGATGTTCCCTGAGTTTTCTTCTAAGATTCTTATAGTTTGAGATTTCATATTTAAGTCTTTTATCCATTTTGAGTTAATTTTTATATACGGTAATAAGTAAGGATCCAGTTTCATTCTTCTGCATGGTTAGCCAGTTTTCCCAGTAACATTTACTAAATATGGTATCTTTCCCCAATGTTTGCTTTTGTCAGCTTTGGCAAAGATGAGTTGATTGAAGGTTTGTGATTTTTTTCTAGATTTCCTGTTTTGTTCCATTTGTCTATGTGTCTATTTTTGTACTAGTACAATGCTATCTTGGTTACCGTAGCTTTGTAGTAAAGTTTGAGGTCTGGAAGTATGATGCCTCCAGCTTTGTTCTTTTTGCTGATGATTGCTTTAGCTATTTCGATTTTTTTTTTTTTTGCTTCCATGTACATGTTTGTATTGTCTCTTCTAGGTCTGTGAAAATGATGCTGGTAATTTGATAGGGATTGTTTGAATATGTAGATTGCCTTGAGTAGAATGGACAACTTGCTGACATTGATTCTTCCAATTCATGATCGTGGGATGATCTTTCTTTTGTTTGTGTTGTCCTTGATTTCTTTGAGCAGTGTCTATGGTTCTCACCTCTTTGTTTAGATGGGTGCTGAGGGGTTTTTTGTTATTTGTGTGGTTATTGTGAATGGGATTGTGCTTTTTATTTGGTTCTCAGCCTGCTTGTTGTTGGTGTATAGAAATGCAACTGGGTTTTGTACACTGATTCTTTTATACTGAGACTTTACCAAAGTCATTTGTCAGTGTGAGGAGGATTTTGACAGACTCTTCAGGGTTTTCTAGGTATAGAATCATATCATCTGCTAAAAAGGATCAATGTTCTCTTTTCCTATTTGGAATCCCCTAATTTCTTTCTCCTAATTGCTCTGGCTAGGACTTCCAAAGCTATGTTAAATAGGAGGGGTTAGAGTGGGCATCCTTGTCTTGTTCCAGTTCTTAGGAAGAATGCTTTCAGCTTCCTCCTGTTAAGCATGATGTTGGCTGCAGGTTTGTCATAGATAGTTATTATTATTTTGAGAAATGTTCCTTCCTTTGACGTCTAGGTGTTTGAGGAATTTTATCAAAAAGAGATGTTGGATTTTACTGAATGCTTTTTCTGTGTCCAAGAAATAATCATATGATTCTTGATTTTATACCTGTTTATGTGATAGATTATGTTTATTGATTTACATATGTTGAACCAGTCTTGTATCTTGGGAATGAAGCCTTCTTAGTCATGATAGTTGGTCCCTAAAAGGTACTGTTGAATGTGATTTTCTAGAAATTTGTTGAGAAGTTTTGCATCTATGCATTTATGCTCATCAGAGAAACTGGCCTGTGGTTTCTTTCCTTGTTTGGTCTTTGTTATCTTGAGTGCAAGATTAGACTGTTTGAGATCTCTCCATTTTCTTGATATGTGCATGTAATGTTATAAACTTCCTTCTCAGCACCAATTTCATGATATCCCAGAAGTTTTGGAGTACTGTGTTTGCTTTCATTTGTTTTTAAGAATCTTTTTATTTTTGCCTTGATTTCAGTGTGAACACAAAAGTCATTCAAAGGCATGTTGTTTAATTTCCATGTATTTTATGTGTATTCAGGAGTTCCTGTTGGTGATGATAGTTATTTTTAGTATACTGTGGTCTGAGAAGATGCTTGATATGATTTCAACCTTTTGAATTTTGTTCATGCTTGATTTATGTCCAAGTATATGTCCCATGTGCTGGTGAGAAGAATGTTTATTCCGTGGTTGTTGGGTGAAGTGTTCTGTAGATGTTTATTAGGTTTAACTGATCAGGTATTAAATTTCTGGATTTCTTTGTTAGTGTGTTACACCTTGATAATCTATTTAAGGCTCTTAGTGGGATATTAAAGTCTCTGATGTTGTATTGTTCTCTATTAGTTTAATTAGCAATTGTTTCATAAATCTGGGTGCTCCTGTGTTAGGTGCCTATATATTCAAGATGGAAATTTCTTTTTTTTTTTTTGAGTTGGAGTCTCACTCGGTCGCCCAAACTGGAGTGCAGTGGCTGCTTCCGGCCACCGCGCCTCGACCTGCTGGGCTCCGGCGATCCTTCCGCCTCAGCCGTCCAAGTAGCCGGAATTACAGGCATGCACTACCAGGCCCGGCTGATTTTTTGATTTATTGTAGAGATGAGGTCTCGCTGCCCAGGCGGGTCTCAAGCCTGCGGGCTCAGGCAATCCACTCACCTCAGCCTCCCAAAGGCACGGGATTACAGGCTGAGCCACCGAGCCCGGCTAAGATGGAAATTTCTTGCTGACAGATTGAGCCTTTTATCATTATATAGTGTCCTTTTTAACTTTAATTAGTTTAAAGTCTATTTTGTCTGATATAAGAATAGCTACTCTTGTTCTTTTTTGTTTTCCATTTGCCTGGAAGATCTTTCTCCAGCCCTTTACCCTCAGCCTGTGGGTATCATTTGCAGTGAGATGGATTTCCTGAAGGCAGCAATGAATCATGCTTCTTTATTCAATATGCCACTCTGTACCTTTTGAGAGGTGTGTTCAGACCGTTTGCATTTGGTATATGGGAATTTGTTCCTATCATGTTGCTATTAAGAGACTGTTTTTCTCTTTTAGGTTTGTGATTGATTTGTATGGTCTGTAAACTCTGTGCTTGTCTGTGCTTTTTTGATGGGTGGAACTGTTCTTTTGATGCTGTGTCTAGAACTTTCTTAAGCATCTCATGAAGGGCTCATCTGGAGGTGGCATATTCTCTTAGGAATTAAATGTCTGGGAAAAATTTTATTTTGTCTTCATTAATGCGGGGGGCCAGCCCCTGCAGGATTTGAGGGTCCCTGGAAAGATGTGGCTGCATTAGCAATTCTTTTAGGAGGGATAGATATTAAAAGAAAGAAAGAAAGGGGGGAGAAAGAAAAAGACTGGACTCTGTCTAGTGCAGAAGCCATTTAATGGGACAAACCGTAAGCCCTTTATCCTAAATTTTCATGGGTTAAATCACAAGGCTTTCACGTGAACACAAAGCCAGGTGGATGAGGGCTGTCCCCCACCCACCAGGCATTTCCCTAAGCATGAGGAAGGACAATCCCAAAATTATCTCACTGTTCCTTATGCTTGGTTAATGTTCCTCAAAAGCAATACAACAATTCTAACATAATATTCTAATAATCAATAACTTCTAAAGCTTATGCATACACAACACCTAATGACTAACTTAAATCCTAATACCTTTCTATTCTATGCTAATTCTACCTACACTATAGAAACTCTTAATTATAGCTTAAACCAGTTCCTAAAGAATGTGGCCCAGTCCAAAGATCACGCTGGGCCATTTCCAGGAACAATTGATTACAATCTCTTAACAAAATGGCTATTCTAAAATCCTATATATCTATCTTAATTTCTATAAAAGTTTCTAATTCCTAATCCTAATATCTAAAGCTGATCATCAGCAATAAAGCTTCTAAAAATAAAACCTAAATATACACTGTAAATTGTACTAAAGCCAAAACCGCAAATGTAGAAAATGGGAACAATGAAATTCCTAGAGTTAGCTGTATTCTTATTAAACCTCAAAATATCATGTTTGATCATGCTTGAACTAGCATAATTCCCTGATGTTAGCATGACCTATTCTACAATACTTTCTATGAGTAAAATAAATTCAATTTCTATAATAAGTAGAAAAACCCTACACTAACTGTAGCTAAAACCAGTTTAACAGAATGCAGCCCAGTCCAAAGTATGTGCTGGGCCCTTAGGAATGTGGCCCAGCCCAAAGTTCATGCTGGGCCATTTCTGGTAACTCTAGATAATCATCTATACCATCTAAAGCTAAAAAAAGCTCTCCATATGTATGTACTAATTCTACAAATATACTTTTAAATCTCATAAAGAAGCTTGTACCATATAGAAGGCTCCCAAATGTGACCTGAGTTTGAATTTTATCTAATACCTAAGCCGAAACCGCAGTTCATGGGAAATAGGAACAATGAATTTCTAGAGTTAGCCATGCCTGTCACAGTTACAGAACCTTCAGCCTAGGTCAGCAGAGTTCCTTTTGGCTAAGTGTGCTAAATAGAAAAAGGGAGGAGGGAATGGGGTCAACAGTTCCCGAATGCATCCTAGTGGTCTCGGGGTCCATGGCCCTCCCTGATTCCTAATGCTCAGGGCCTCTGTGGCCGGCTCCCAACACATTAATGAAGTTTGGCTTGGTGAGGTAGAAAGTTCTTAGTTAGAATTGCTTTCTTTAAAAATATTAGAGATGGGACCCCAGTACCTTCTGATTTGTAGGCTTTCTCCTGAGAAGACTGCTGCAATTCTGATGAGTCTTCCTTGATAGGTCATCTGTCCCTTCTCTCTAGTTGCATTTAAGATTTTTTATTTCATGCCCACCTTGTGGAGATAGATTATTATTTGTCATGTGGACAATCCTCTTGTGTAATACCTCGTAGGCCTTCTTTGGATCTGTGTGTGCAAGGCCACCTTGGGGAAATTTTTTTGGATGACCTCTTGCACTGCTTGTTCCAGGTTCTCAGTTTTCTCTTCTGTCTCAGGGATGCCAATAAGTCACAGATTTGGTCTCTTTACATAATCCTAAACCTTTTTGATGACTTTGCTCCTCCTTCTTGAGCTTTTTCTCTTTGCTTTTGCCAGACTGAGGTAGTTCAAGCTCTGAAATTGTTGCCTGCCTGGCCAACTCTGCTGTTCAAGCTAGCCATTGTTTCAAAATTCTAGGTAAGAATTCTTCATTTCTAGAAGTTCATATTGGTCCTTTCTAATAATGGCTAGCTCAGATTTCACTTCTGGCACTGTTTTTGTTGCCTGGATTATTTGTGTGTCCACCTTCTCATGGATCTTTTTGAGTGGACTTACCATTCAAAAAAGGAATTCTGTCTGTTATCAGAGACAGGTTGTTTTGGATGGATTCCATTGCTTAGGATCTGGGAGGCCCTGTTGTGAAAGTTGACACCTTCAGGCTTTGGAGTTGCCAGTTGTTTTTTTTTTTTTGCTTGTTCTTCCTCATCTGTGAGCCCAGACTATTTTTTGTTGTTTTTTAATTAAATAAGGTTGCTACTGTTGGGGAGTGGTGTTGTTGCTTTTGTTTTGTTGTTTCGTTTTTTCCTGTCCTCCCTCCTATGACTCACCTGTGGAGGAGGACAGCAGTGGCAGGAAGGGTGATGTTCTGGGGGAACCATCTGAAACTTCTCCATAAGTGCAGTCTGGCAGAAACGGAATATCTTTCTTCTATTTCTGATTCTTTTCTCTTCCTCTGGTACAGGTTAAAGGGGTAGTCTGCTCTCCAGACTATTTTGTCTCATCAGCAGGATTGGCAGGCTGCCAGGCAGGGTCCTGTGGCTCTATCCTGGCTTAGATGCTCTTAAGGGTGCGGACTGGCCTCCTCCCATCTGGGTGGTACTGCCCCTTTCACCCAGGGGTAAAAGGGAAGCAGTGGAGTGTTGTTATTTCTTTGTCTGTCAATGGGTGGGCAGGGACACTACCACCACAGTGCTATGCAGTGCCCCACCTATTAGATACCCACCTATTAGATATAGAGATACCTGCTCTGTCAGAGGGGCTATAACACAAAGGCAATCCCCCATGGCCAAGCTGTGTCTATAGCCCTGACCTAGGGCACAAGGGCTGCCAGCACTGGAGAAACATCCCTGAATTGGTCACGTTGGCCCTGCTAGGAGCTGGGGAAGGAGGGAAGGAAGCACAACCACGTGGCATAGACCACTCCCAAAGGTATTTCCAGTTGAGGCTTTCTGTGGGCAAGTCAGCAGCTGTGGCATGGGATTCCTGGGGACTCGGTTTCCCAGGGTTCCACGTGGGACCTGCTGGTATCTCTTTCTCTATCCAGAGCATTCCTCTGCTCCTGGCCAGTGTGAGAGTAGGGGGTCTTGGGGTGTCTATCTTTTGACTGAGACATCAGAGGCCCACATGAAATATGCAGAAAAGAAAAGCTGTCATTTTTCACTCACCCCCTCTGTCTTCAAAAGTGCTCTCCTTTTCTCACATTGCAGCTGGCTCCATGGGTGTCCAGAGCTTGGGTCTCTGTATCCCCAAGTAACCTCTGTATCCCCAAGTAACCATCTGGTAGACCTCAGTGTGGGTTTTCTGGCCACCCCTAAAAGCCCTGGGTCAACTCTTCCATATAGGCTTCTTTGCAGACAGATGCAATCATGTGATGTCTTCAATTGGCCATCTGGGTCCTCCGTGAAATATTAATTTTTCTATTTGGAGAAAACTAAAGCCTATATTCTGTTTCTAATGCCTGTTTTGTTGTTTCTTATTTTATCTTAGAATCAGGGCTTACAGGTATACACTTGTTACATGGACTTATTGTGGTGAAGACTGGACTTCAGGTGATCCATTTCCCACATAGTGGACATTATACCCAATGGGTAACTTTTGAACCCTAGCCCCACTCCCCACCTCTCCCCATTTAATGTCCCCGTGTCTATTATTTGCATCTTTGTGGTCATTTAGTTCCTGCATATGAGAACATGCAGTGCTTCATTTTATGTTTCTGAGTTACTAAGTGATGTTCTCCAGCTCTATCCATTGCTGCAAAATATGTGATTTTGTTCTTTTTTTCATGGCTGTGTAGTATTCCACGGTGTATACATGGTAAATATACCACATTTTCTTTATCTAGTCAATCATTGATGGGCACTTAGGTTGGTTCCACAATTTTGCTATTGTGAACAGTGGGTATTGCAGATGTACAAGTACAGGCATTTAAATTTTTTTTTTTACAAAAAGGGAGAAGGAAGTAAGTTTTATTTATTTATTTATTTTTACATAGTGATTTTTCCTTTGTATAGATGTCTAGTAGTGGGTTTGCTGGGTCAAAAGATAGTTCTATTTTAATTCTTCAAGAAATCTCCATGTTCTTTTTCATAGAGGTTGAACTAATTTACACTTCCACCCAAAGTATATGAGCATTCCTTGTTTATTTTTTAAATTATCCCAGATAATTTCATATGGTAATTTCATGTGATATCCATGGTAGTTTTATGAATATACTTCTTGAATTTCAGGAAAAAAATAAGAAAAATGTGTAAGCAATTTATTTAGACCTTTTTATTTTAACCATAAAATATTCTTTTAACTCAGTAAGATGTGACAGAAATTGTAAGTTTTACTTCTGCTCTTTCTGATGGCTAGAGAGTATTTCAGTTTCCCTTTACACCGTTTAGGTTTCAAACTCTGCATTAATTAGACGTGAACTATTATGAAAAGATAGTTACATAGTAAAATTATAAACTGTCTTGAACTTTAATTTTTTTTTTTCTCAAACTGCTTCTTTCAAGGTGAAACCTAAATATGGATGTAAGATAACTTGAGCACCAAGTGAGGCCTTTAGGATTTAGCTTACTTTAATTCATTCAATAAATACTTATTGTGTATCTATTTTATAAAAATATTGTGTTGGCTACCTTTATCAGTAAAGGGAAACAATAAAGGTAAATAAGAAATGTACCTTGAGATCAAGAAGCTTGTAGCTTTGAGGAGAGATAAAAAGGGTTTGAGGATAGGGAGAGTGTGAAATAGAAGGCCGAGCAATGGGTTGGCATTGTAGATGTTTTAGATGAGGAGGAGGAAGAGGAGAAGCTTCATCAAGGAAATGACATCCCAGCTGGGTACATAAGCTAAAAGGTAAGCTCATTTGAGGGGAGTGGTTTTTGTCTCCTTAGGGCTCTCTTTTATCCCCTGAGCCTCACACATAGTTGACATTTAGTGAATATTAAATGATTGGAGTAGGAAATCCTGACTCAAAGCCCTGACTTTGCCACACACTTGCAGCATGGCTAAGGAAAAGGCACTCCATTTCTTGAAGCTCAGTTCTCTTATCTGAGAAATAATACAGATTTTAAAATGGGTATCAAATGCATGTATACATGTGAAATACTTGCAGAACTTTTAAAACAGGTGAGATGTGTTGAATTAATGTAAGTATTATTAGAGGTTGGGTGGGATGTGGATTCATTCTGGCGTGGAGAGACCATCATCAACAGAGTTAACACACACAGGAGAATCTACCTATTTTGATTGTCGAATGTTAAAATGATACATTTCCTATTTTATCAGTGTTGAGAACTCAGTCAAAGGGTTATAAACACACTTAGGACTTCAAAGGAGAGAGTTGCCAGAACACTTACTCAGAGTTTGCAGAGGGGTGATGCCATTAAATCTGTTTGGTGGGTCTAGCCATCATTCACTTCAGGAGGAGTATAAAAGTGTGTCAGGTGAACACTGAAGTACAACCTGGAATACTACCAAATTATACCACAGGAATGTGTCTGCAACACAAAGTTTTACATTTGTATACGTCTAGAATTCCGTTAGTTGAAACCAAGCATTTTAAAATGAGGACACTTAGTCAAAAGGAAGTTAGAATGCCTTGCAAATGATGCTACCTACCTACAAGAGGCAAGATCAAGATGATCATCTAGTATTTTTGGCACTTAAGTCTGTAATCTCATTACCATATCCAATATGTCTCTGTAAATTTAAACCTTCTAAGACGTCAACAGTGAAAATGATAGAACAATTCGGGAAAACACTAAATTTGTTTCTATATATCAGGAACAAAGAGTTGTAGCCCCTCTAGTACGCCCTCAAAGAAGAGGAAAAAGACGGGTAGCAATGAGATAAATAAGTAGAATTTGAAATTGTCTAAGGTTCTGCAAGACTTCTGAGCTTTTAATTTACATTTAAAATTATTTTTAAAAATGTTCTGTAACCCTGTATTTTTCCAATGCTAATGTAACTACTTACCACAAATTTAGTGGCTCAAAACAACAGACATGTATTATCGTACAGTTCTCTAGGTCAAAAGCCTGACACGGGTTAACAGGGTGTTGGCTGGGCTGGGCCCCTTTCTGGAGACTCTGGGGGGGAGAATATTTCCTTATCTTTTCCTGTTTCTAGAGGCTGGCAGCATTCTTTGGCTTCTGATCCCTTCCCTCATCTTCAAAGCAAAATGTGAGGGTTCATTTCCTCTCACTTTGCATCACTCTGTCCCCTGAGTCCATCATCAAATTCCTCTCATGCTTTGATTGTCTTTTACTTCTAAGGACCCTTGAGATGACACCGTGGCCACTTGGATAATCCAGGATACTCTTCCCAGGGTACAATTCCCTTTTATGGTATAGACACTTCTCTCTCTTTGTATGTACAGCCATATGCACATATATATGTATAAACACACTTTGAAACACCTAAAATATATGTACCCAGATGTATATGCATACATATACATAAACACACACACACATATACAGTTGATCTTGAACAACATGGGTTTGAACTGTGAGGTCCACTTATACATAATTTTTTTTCAATAATATATTGTAAACAATTGAGATATGCAAAATTTGAGAAAACTTGCAGGTGAATCACATAGCTTAGAATTATTGAAAAAAAGAGAAACATTAAGTATGTCATGAATGCATAAACTATATGTAGATATTAGTCTATTTTACCATTTGCTACCATAAGTATATAAAAATCTATTTTAAAAGGTTAAAATTCATAAAAATGTATACACATAAACACAGACCATATATAGCACCGTTAGCAGTTTAGAGAAATGTAAACAAATGCAAAGTAGCAATTGCACTTAGTATTACTAAATCATAACTGAGTGAAGTTAACTGTAGTAAATACTGTACTACTGTAATAATTTTGTAGCCACTTCCTGTTGCTTTTGCAGTGAACTTAGTGTTGTGGTATCAACTTGTGGTGCTCATCATCGTGAACAGTTCATTTCTCCAGTAAACCGTGGATTGTAGTGAAACATGGTCTCTCTCAGTTCTTGTGTATTTTTCATCATGTTTAGTGTGAGACTATAATATCATGAAACTCATACAAAGTGCCACTAGTGACGCTGGAAGTTCTCCAAGAAGCAGAGAAAAGGCATGACATTACCAGAAAAAGTTGAGTTGCTTGATGTGTACTGTAGATTGAGGTCTGCAGTAGTTTCCTCATACTTCAGAAAGAAGATTCTTCTTGTAAACAGACGATGGAATCTTATGGTATCGATAAGCACAGTATAGTACCGTAAATGCATTTCTTCTTCCTTATTATTTTCTCAATAATATTTTCTTTTCTCTAGTTTACTTTATTATAAAAATATGGCATGTATTATATATAACATACAAAATGAGTGTTAATCGACTGTTATGCTACTGGTAAGGCTTCTGGTCAAGAGTAGGCTGTTAGTAGATAAGTTCCTAATTTTTTACATAAATATGTACCTATAGAAAATATTTATTACTGTGGCTGTTAAAATTGTTTGTAAATGGTATCATGCTATGCACATGGTTCTACAACTTGTCTTTCTCACTCATGTTTTTCAGCTGTAGCAATCAGGGAATGTGTAGGCCTAGTAGTTAGTAACTATAAGTACAAATAAATCAGTACAAAAGGAATACAAGAAGGTTTGGTAGCTTGGGAAAATGCTGTACTATTTTTTTTTTTTTTGAGTTGGAGTCTCACTCTGTCACCCAGACTGGAGTGCAGTGGCCGCTCCCGGCCACCGCAGCCTCGACCTGCTGGGCTCCGGCAATCCTTCCACCTCAGCCTTCCAAGCAGCTTGAACTACAGGCGCGCGCTACCACGCCCGGCTCATTTTGATTTATTGTAGAGATGAGGTCTCGCCAAGTTGCCCAGGAGGGTCTTGAACCCGTGGGCTCAGGCAATCCACTCACCTCAGCCTCCCAAATGCACGGGATTACAGGCTGAGCCACCGAGCCTGGCTTGTACTATTAATCCTTTAAGATTCATCAGGATTTTCTGTTCCCACAGTAAAAATTCCCATAAATCTGCCAGTCTTATTGGACTGATACTTCTATTGAATGCAGTGTCATCTTCGTACACAAGATGGCAGGATCTCTTTAGCACAGATAAGGTTGCCATTTCAGACCTGGTGAGACAGCAAGCCAAGTCCAAAAAAATTAAACACAAGAATTTGACCATACTATTCGAGGGAAAATACAACCTTGAAACCTCAAGAGAGTTAAACATTCATTTCCTAAAGTAAGGAAACAAAAGGGAAATTTTGCAACTGCCTAGTTAGTCTAACTTCTAAATAACATGTTTGGAATCATTTTGTAAAAGCTTGTCTGGTAGCAGGAACTGTATAGTGGTAATAAGATTGTTCATTTTTTTCTTCTGCAATTGCTTTTCTTCACATTTAAAATTCTGCATTTAAATAGGAAATCTCAACTAAAGAGTAATTAAGAGCTATGCAATATAAAATCTAAAATATATTTAAATGAGAAAAATAGCTTTTGTATCATGTTAATTTATTCAGCATTCATCAGCATAATTTAATGACATTTCAGGTTAAAATTAAAATGAGTATAAGAAGTTACAATCAAATATTTATTTGTATTAGCAGTTGAATAATCAAACAGAAGCTCCAGTATAATTTTTAAACAGTATTTAAATGGAGTAATAAGTCATTGTTTGGATGGGAAGGTGGTGAGGATAGTACTTCTTACATGGTATTCTCCAATCTACAGACACTTTAAAAAACAACAACATATAGTAATAATAGTTAACAATCACATAGTGTTTGTCAAGTACCAGACACTTGTGAATATGCTTTGCAGATTTTTAAGTAATTTCTTTTTTTCTCAAAATATTTTATTTTAAAAAAAAATTTTATAAGTCTCACTCTGTTGCCCTAACTGGAGTGCAGTCCTACTGTAGCCACGACCTGTGGGGCCCAAGCAATCTTTCTGCCTCAGCCTACCAAATAGCTGGGACTACAGGGATGTGCGCCACCATGTCTGGCTAATTTTTAAAAAAATTTATGTAATGAGGTCTCACTATGCTGTTCAGGCTGGTCTCGGATCCTGGGTTCAGGCAGTCCTCTTACCTTGGCCTCCCAAAGTGCTGGGATTGCAGGTGTGAGTCACCATGCCTGGACAGATTTTAAATAATTTCGACCACACAATAAACACGTGAAACAAGTACTGTCATTAATGCTACTTTAGAGATGACGAATCTGATATAGGGGTCTTAGGAATCTATCTAAAGTCATACAAATAAAATGAAGCAGAGGAGGGACTGAAACCCAGGGAGGGTGGCTTCAGAGTCCCTGCATTTCAGTAAAATGCTGTTTTATTCCTCTTGCATAGCAAAGTCATGTACAGTACTATCTTGTGGGAATGGGTAAAATTCACATTTGAATAGAGGTTCTATTATTTTGAGGTTTAAAAAAACCACTGTAATAAACATTGTACTGGCAGTCCCATTTCAGTTTTCTTTTCATTTTAAAAATTATTATTATTATTTTCTAGAGACAGGGTCTCACTATGTTGTCCAGGCTGGAGGACTTCTGGGCTCAAGCAATTCTCCTGTCTCAGTCTCCCCCACAGCTGGAACTACGGGCACATGGTATCACTCTTGGCTTAATTTTAGTTTTCTTAAAGAAAGCTAGCACGTCTGTCATTTTCTTTTGTCCGCTGGAATCCGCCAGCCACAACAGGAAGAAACAGGAAAACCTCCATGAAAAATGATTTTAGAAAGTGTATTTCAGAAAAAAATAATTATACATTCAAAAGAGTTGGTCCCTTTAAATTATCACTCATATGCTAGACCCTCACTTTATTGACTCCAGAATTTCCCCCACATATGGAACAGTACATACATATTTGTGTATTTATGTATGTGTATTTGTATATGCATATATTATGAAATGCATGTTTTCTCATTGATGGAAAAAAATTTTGTTTTCTGAGGATGTATTTTTTTTTGGAGATAATCAAAAGCATTTTCAGCAAAGATGGACGTAGATTTCCGACAGTATGAAGTAGAAACTCCTCACTGTTTTCTAGATTAGTCAACACTAGTGGTTCCATATTGTGGTTAAAAAACAGCACCCTTGGATGTAATGTTGTGCTAATGTAGACATTTTAGTTATCCAGTAAAGTCCTACCTTCATAAACAGTTCATCAGAAGAACTTTTCATACTTGACTGAAACTCAGTTTTCTTTTATTCTCACATTGGTGGCAGGAAAAAAATACACACACACACACACACACACACACACACACACACACACACACACACACACACACAATTTACTCACTCCAAGAGAGATCCATTGGCTGTAAGAACATGAACTCTTTTCTCAGCATACACGCTTGTGTGTCCAGTGGAGGCGTTCTCTTAACTGCTGCTGCCACCCGCTGGTCTGATGACTGTTAGACTTTAGAAAAAGCAGTACATAATGCTCCAGTCAAGATGATGCAAAATGCAAGTATAATTAACAGGTAGTTTTGTAGACCCTGAATAATAAATAAAAGAATAACGGTCATGAAAAAAACCGGAGTCAAATACACAAAACACACAGGTTCCCCGAATTGCGAAGGACCTTACAAACCATATGCTCTAGCTAACTGGATACTTTTTTGCTGCCTCCTCCAGGTAATCATCCAGATTCCTATGAAACCCACGGAGCCTTTAAAAATTCACCCACTCAGGCTGAGGCGGAAGGATCGCCGGAGCCCCAGCAGGTCGGGGCTGCGGGATCGGCCACTGCATTCCAGTCTGGGCGACAGAGTGAGACTCCAACTCAAAAAAAAAAAAAAAAAAATTCACCCACTCAGTAAATACAGTTGGACTCCCACTGTGCATCAATGTGTGCCTTCATGCAGCTGATTGTATGACATGGGAGACGGAATTAATAATAACAGAAAAGAACACTGCAGTGTGAGAGAAATGTTAATAAGCAAACCATTACGGTTGTTTGAGAGTGTGTTATAGGAGTCTTCACCATTGCTGTTTTGAAGGGTGGGGAGTTGAATTTCTAACTGTCAGTTCAATGATTGGCCAGGGAAATGGGGCAGCAAGTAGAGATTCCAGGTAGAAGGAATTTTATGTGAAGAGTAAGAAAGCAAGATACTTTCCCCAGGGACTATAAGGAGGTCTGTGTGACACAGCAATGAGTTAGTTGGAGCAAAATGAAGCTGGAAGCTGGAGGGGTGCAGGCCTGAGCATGTATCATGCTTTTGGGTTTTAACTTTACAAGCAATGAAAAGACATTAAAGGAGGTGGGTGGAAATTTCATATTTGCATTTGGTAAATGAAGCCCACACTTTTTTGCAGATTGGAGGGACACAAGGAGACTGAGAAGGAGGTTGACCGCCTTCTCCAGGGAAAGGATGATGAAGTGCAGATGGAGACATAGAGATGGATCCAGAGGGTGAGGAAGAAACACAGAGGGGTGTGATGAATGACTGAGTTTGGCTTGCCTGGTTATGTATGGGGCACTGAGCTTAAAGACGGAAAGTATTGAGAGCCACTTCCCTATGTAGCCCAGACCATCTTTGGATTAACAAAGACATCTCTTCCTTTGTTAAGTAGAAATATTTCAGTTCCTGTAAGTTCCATCTCTAGGGGTACAGATGGATCGATTTTGATCTCTCTCCCACAAGATAAATCCTCAAACACTGAAGAAAAACTATCTTATATCTCCCGAGGCATCTCTTTTCCTGGTCAATATTTAGCTCTGACCATTTTTCACATAGAATGGTTTTAGCTGTTCGATGTCCTAGCTGTTCCCCTCTGAGGGGTTGCCAGTCTGTCTATATTTCTCTTTAAGCAATGTTTAACTTATAATTATGTTCAAAGACCCCAATATTCTAAAGGAAGGTTTGAACATCACCAAGTACAACAGGAATAGCACCTCTCTAATTTTGGAGATATGGTTTACGATTACATTCAGATTTTCTGATAGTCGATTTATATAATACAATTATTAGCTCTTCTATAAAAGGAAAAATAACAATGACTTATTTATCAGTCATGTAGAAGACACACAAGGGGAGGAAAATGGGGAATGGAGAGGTGGCAGCTCTAGGCAGCAGTAGGCATTGTGCCTGCTTCAAATCTGTAGGGAAGGGGGCTGATGGCCTCCTTCTCTTGTGAAAACCCTAAATACTGGGGTCTGCCATGCCAATGGCCTCAAGCTACCCCAATGTGAGGCAAAACTTTAGGGAAGGCAGCGGGAATGAAACACTGTGTCTATGGGGTAAGAGTTGACCGGCTTGTTGAGGGGAGTGAGTTCATAAAAGGAGGACCCTGGGCTCTGGACTAGCCTGGACTCATGAGTACCTTCTCAGCGCTTATCCAAGGAATCATGAAAAGCATGCACCGAAACCTGGGTTCCCACAGCCAGGTCCGGCCCAGTGAAGGTATAGGGAGACCCGTTTTCCATTGCAAAGATGCAGGTGGCATTCCTATCTTTGCTGTACTCAGCCGAGTGGGCTTTGAGGGCAGTCCTGAAGGGGAAGAACTCACGGGGCTCCCACTGGAAACAGGGTCAGGGCAGGACAGGTCAAGTTAACAGTACAGACACATGGTTTTCCATAGAAGAACTCTCACTGCCAAGGGTAGACTTTTGACAGTCTAATTCTGCTTCCTTCTCTCGTACTTCCTTAGGGGTCTTGTGTTTCCAGTTTACTCGAAGAATATGGAGATCAAAGGTACATTTATGTTATATATGTGGAAAGAAGCAGAAACAATATCCAAGGCGGGAAGATTGTGAAACTGCCAAGGAAACTGTTCTTTCATATTATTAGCCTTAAGATTAAGATTAAAGCTAATTAAATACAACCCAAATGTGTTTGTGTGTGTGTGTGTGTGTGTGTATACCCAATTTCTTCAACTTAATAAAGAATTGGGTTAGAGTGGATTAATTTGCCTCTCCAAATTAACAGGTCTTTGTGAGACAGGTCTCTGTAAGTTAGGTTGTGGCCAGTTGAATTGTCTAATTCACTGTGACTCTCAGCACTAACAGAAGTTACCCTAATCTCAGACTCTACAAGTGAAAGGCAGTATCCCAAAGCCTTATCACACACAGACCAGCTTACTCTGAACACACACACACACACACACACACACACACACACACACACACACACACACACTTTGTAGTAAGGCTGTAGATTTCCCAAGATCTTAGTATTTCAGGCTGCAATCTTCACCTAGACACTATACTAGTGTACAATAGGGACTCCGATAAATATTTTCTCAAATGGTGAATACACTCAGGTGATTTCCAAACCCACTTTGTGTATTAGAAATTGATGCAATTACTTAAATTAAAAACTCAGTCTTCAATTATAAGCACTCTACGACCTAATTATGTGAATACTTCGCTAAGTGATATTTTATTATTTATGTCGACAGAATAATGTTCTCAGGAAGTAAAAAGAATTTTTCTCATTCAAGGTTAAGAATCTGCCTAAGCTGCCTAGTCTTCTAGAAAAAAAGACTGATTATATGTGGACAACAGCAAGAGTTTGTCTTTGTCCGAGGTGAATGTTAACTATTAGAAAGAGCCCAGTCACAGTCTTCCAAGATATGAATTTTTTTTCTTTTTCTTTTTTTTTTTGAGTGGGAATCTCACTCTGTCGTCACCCAGGCTGGAGTGCAGCGGCACACTCACGGCCACCCCAGTGTCTGCCTGCTGGGCTCCCGCGATCCTTCTGCCTCAGCCTTCCGAGTAGCCAGAACTACAGGCGCGCTGCCACGCCCGGCTAATTTTTTGATTTTTATTGTGGAGACGAGGTCTCGCCAAGTTGCCCTGGCTGGTCTCAAACCCCCAGGCTCAGGCAATCCACTCACCTCGGCCACCCAAAGTGCTGGGATTACAGAAGTATGAATTTTAATAGTAACTAAGATAATATATAATCTTATTCATCTGGAAGTAGCTACTGACTTATAAATTGTTGTGGGAATAATTTCCTGCATTGGTATTACTGTAAACATACTGACTATAGTATGTTAGTAAAAATATAACATACATCTAGCTTAAGATAATACACTAAAATTTCAGAAAGCATAAGAGATATCAAAGAGCAACCAAAGGACAAAAATATCCAACTAAGGCACTGATGATGTTACAACTAAACAGACTGCTTAGATTCATCCACACAAAAGGTGCTTGGATCTCAGCCTAAGACCTTGCAGCTTTTAAAGACTTGTAAATATGTGGCCTAGAAAACTGCTGTCAGATATATAACCGACAGTACCTGAGAGTCACAAAGATAAAGGTTTTTCTTTTTCTTTTTTAGAGCTTAGAGGTTTTGTAACAAAAGTACTCTTAGAAAATTCTTGTAAGTCTTTGGTTTTAGTGTTTAGTTGATGGCTATTTCCTAAGCTGATTGGCATGTAAAGTATTTAAAACTTTTCTTTAAATCAGCTCTCCAGAGGCAATTAGGCATCTACATTGAATGACAAGTACCACTGGATATCCTTTAATTTTGAATTTTGTTTGTAGACAGACTTATAGGCCTTTATTTTTCTTAGCTAGAAAAGGGTGAGTAACTTACCCTTTGCTTTTATCTTAGCCCCTTTTTTCTTTCAATATTTAATTTTATTTTAACCACTTTTTTAAAAATAGAAAAGAGTAGATAATAATTTCCAGTGTTTAAAGATCCTTGTTTTATAAGAAAGCATCCTAGTTCTCTAAATTGCATACAATTCAGAAATATGGGACATCTGCTATCATGCTTTTTATTTTATTTTTGCCTATTTTTACATATACAATTGGTCAAGCTTCAGAACCTACTCTGAAAAATTCTAGAAAAAGCTCCACTGGGATATCACAGGAATCACATTAAACATAATTGGAGAGAACTGCCTCCCTTGTTGTTTCGTCACGAATATGGTGTCTGCTCATTTGTTCTGATCTTCTGTGTTCTTTAGTACATTTTTGTAGTAAGGTAAGATACAATTATTTCATAAATCTGGCACATTACTTGTTAATATTTTCTTAGATTTGTGTAATTTTGTGGTTTTTAATAATAGCATTTATTTTCCTTCTTAGTTGGTTATTGGTGGTATGTTGGAAATCTATTCATTTACATTTATCTTATATCTCAGTTTTTACTAAATGATCTTTATTGGATCATAAGCTTTTCAGTTGATTTCCTTCAAATTTTATAAAATGTTATCAGCAAATGATAATTTTCTCATTTCATTTTCTATCAAAAATTTCTCATTCTTTCCCTATATTTATTTTATTTATTATTCTTATCTTTCCAAACTGGCTGAATCTACAGGAAATATTGAATAATAGTAGTGATGGAGAAATCATTGACTTCCAACTTACAGAGAACTCTTATTTTTCACCTTGGAAATATATTTGCTATTGTTTTTTGATAGACATACTATATCAACTAAAGGTTCCTTTCATTTCTAACTTATTGAGAGATTAATATAGTATATATTATCACATCCTCTTCCCCTGTTTTTCTAATACAGTAGTAAATAACATTAGTTAATTTGCATATTATGAACCATCCTTGCATTCCTGAATTAAACCCTACTTGGTCATGGTATACTAATCTTACAAGTTATTTTCTATTTGGTCTTTTTAAAGATATCTTTAGAAAAAAAATTGCTTGAATGTTTTTAGCATCCTTTTAAAGGAATTTAAAGAAGTAGTGCTAGACTTACTGCTTAGGGATTCATTCTTTGGAGAAAGCTGTTATATGTAGTTAAGAGGATTTTTAGTTCAGTATTGTTATTATCATTGTATTGGCCAACATAATTTTCAAATGCTTTAATGTAAATCTATACTTAGTTTGTGCTTCTTTATACCTATAATTGCAAACAAGTTATAACCACTAATTTGTGATTTTCTAAGGTTTCAGCATCTAACATGGGATAATACTCAATTCTTGAATAGAAATAAATTATCCTTTGTGAGGTAGATGAAATATTTGCAAAGGTATTTACAGTGTGTTTTGGGCATAGCGTTACTTTTTCAGAAAGGAACTCCAGCTAAAATAAATGAGAAACATGCACAAAAACAACTTACAGGTCTATAAATGTTTTAAGTTACTCTTGTGTATTTAAAAAAAATAAAAATTCAGATCATAGTCCATATACCATCTAAACAAATTTATTTATTTAATCTGAGACTCTTACTTGCATTATCAAATTATGGCTTTTTAAATCAAATCATTTCATTTAGAATGATTGAAGTGATGTTTTAAATTGAAAATTAAACAATCATTTTAAAGATCAACTAGGAATATATTCACTTTATAGTTCTCAGACATTAGCAATATTAATCTAAGGAATTATTTGCTATTACAGTGGCATATTAAGACAGAAAAGACTGTGTCTATACTATCTTGACAGAGTGTCTTTGGATCAATATTGTCTTTAATAAAAACTCTTACAAAATACTTACAATGTATTTGCATACATTGCTCAACTGAAATTTTACCCCACAAGTAAAAGTAACTGGAAAAAGTTCTAAAACAATGTATAAAAAATATTTTTTAATTGATTAATTTTTGTTAGATACAGCATCTCATTGTGTTGTCCAGGCTGGACTTGAACTTTTGGGCTCAAGCAATCCTCCTGCATAGTTGAGCGCACGGGAGTTTATCACAGCACCCTGCTAAAAGTAGAGACATTCTCTGACTTTTGTGTGATAGTTTTCTCTTGACAGTTGGGCTATGACATATGACCCTCATCCCCCAAATTTATTGAGCATTTACATTGTTTTTGACACTGTTTTGAACACTTTACTCATATTATCACAGCTTTTTGGGGTGTTTACCCCAGTTTGACTCTCGAGTTCATACTTTTTACTTTTGTTTTTGTATTTTTAGAGAAGCCATCTTGCTGTGTTGCCCAGGTTGGCCTCCAACTCTTGGGCTCCCCGATCCTCCCACCTTAGTCTCCCAGGTAGTGGGATTACTGGTATGTGCCACTGTACCTGTCCAGGTGATTTTTAATGAAATCACATATACATATTTACTAGAACTATTTAATGAGTGCAATTTAAATTCCTATCATTCATATCTTAAAATGAAATGATAAAGCCACCTGTTACCATGCTGTTTTCCTATAAAGTTGCTGACTTGATATGAAAGCCTTTGGGAGACACAGGGACCAATACGAAGACCTATTCTCAAATATCATTTACCTCAAGGGATATTTTAACCAAACCCTTCACCTTATCTACCATATTTTACTCTAAAGAAATTCTCCTCTCTCATATTTTATTGGGTTATTTAACTAAAATCACTTTGGGAAATTTAAGTCAACTAAAACATGTTTCCACTGGAGATGGTGGTGGAAAGAGAAGTAATGTTTCAGAAAATTACCATAGCTCTAGAATTTTCTTTCCTAATTGGGTATTATAACATTTTGAACATTTTGTCTGTCAAATGTATTCATATGTTACCTGCCCTGGGTTGAGGCATCACATGCAGTTCTCAGAAAATAACACAAACATAATATTAAATACTTTTCTTACCTGAACCTATTCTTATTTTGGAAATCTGCCTTTTCTTATACTTACCTGTATTTCCTTAAACATGAAGACACCCCACATTGCAGCTATAAATCCTGGACCCTTAAATAAAAATATAAACATTAATTAAATTAGATATTTACCCATGACTGTATTCTATATAAATATAATAAGTTAGAGGTAATAGAAAAACATTTTCAGGAAAACCTATCCATAATTTCAACTCTAACTCCACATTAAGCTGAATACTAAGTAACATTAAGTAGTCATGATGACTTTTTTTTTTCATTTTTTTTCTTCATGGTCTTAATTTTTATTAGTTTGATGATGCTATATTTTGTATAGTAGGATACTTTTCTTTAGTATGATATATTTATAAAAATTACTTTAACAAGCAAATAGCTTGATTTTTCCCTATTGACTTAGTTCCTTAGGAGACTAGAAATGAAATTAATGAGAACAAGTTACAAACAAACTTCTTTCGATGGCCTGAGATAATCTCATAGTTGAAGATTTTGGCATATTCTTTCAGGTTTGACAAATAATGTGCATATGGAAGTAGCTTGCACTTTAAAAAAATTAATGAATGCTACCACAGAGAAATTAAGTATGGCTACCATTAAACACTAATGAAGGCTAAAAGAAGTTTTATGGGAAGATTTTTAAAAATCATGTAAGGCAAAAAAAAAAAAAAAGCAACAGGAGTCATTAGGCAGGAGACAGACAGAAAGAACTAATATAGGACAAAGAAAATGAGAACAAATAAAGTGAAGAAAAAAATTATTCCAACATTTGAAAACTGCATTCAAGTTTAGTGTTATTTAATTTATTTATTTTTAGGCAAGAAGGGAAAATATGGGATTTGGATTAATTGTGTTCTTTGTGGAGAAGGTGTATAGTCTCAGCATTTTTAGATTCCTCTTCAAGCCCTGTGGAACTCTGGAAGAATTTCAAATAAAAGATTCCAAAGTGTTTTTCTACCTCCACTCCTCCAACTGCCTAAAGGACTAGGTCAACAAGGTTTGATTCCATTCCTGGCATATAAGAGAAGCAATAAGAATACATGACTCTCTGTTTATCAGCATCTGGAAAGTCAACATCAAAAGAGCCAGAGAAATAGGTAGAAGAAACTGCCTTTTATCAATGATGTAAGGTTCTAAGTCACAAAATCCAAATCAAACAAGCAGCAGATGGGTCCTTTTAGGCAACCCTACACTGACTTTCAACAGAATGGGAAAAAGCAAGAGAAGAGGGGATATAATATTAATGTGATGCTAAGCACTCAAGAATGTTTAATCTGGAAACTCATTTCCCTTCAGAGGACATGGTAGACAGTAATACCATAAGTTATTATTGACCTTTGAAGCATTTTGTCTGATAATTTTCTAAATATTAGTCTAAGCATGGCTTAAAAGTTGCTGTGAGGTAATGTAACAGGAAGTGGTCAAAGGATGTAGAGACTCTGCTTCAGGTCAAGGACAGCCAAAGAGGGAGGAAGTCCTAGACAGGATATAACTGTTTTGGTAATTGGGATTGCATTTTTGTTTGTTTGTTTGTTTGGTAAACTGATGCAAATTATGTGTAAATCAGCCTTTGAAAGCACAGTGAGCTTGAATTTTTTTTTTTTTTTTTAGTTGAAGTCTCACTCTGTTGCCCAGGCTGGAGTGCAGTGGCACACTCAAGGCCACCGCAGCCTCGACATGCTGTGCTCAGGTGATCCTTCCACCGCAGCCTTCCAAGGAACTGGTACTACAGGCATAAGCCACAACGCCCAGGTAATTTTTTGATTTATTGTAGAGACGAGGTCTTGACAAGTGTGCCAGGCTGGTCTCAAACCCCTGATCGCAGGTAATTCTCTCACCTCGGTCTTCCAAGGTGCTGGGATTACAGACTTGAGCCACCATACCCGGTGAACTTGATTTTATCTTGAGAAGCAGAAACTTTTGGATAATTTTAGAATGAACAGGAAAGTCTTGACCCTGCGAGGTGGGTTTTTCTTTTTTTTCTTTCCCTTCCTGCTCTCTCTGGATTTTTAATTGAATGCTAGTTGCCAATAAATAAAATAGATACTGCTCTCAAGGAGCTCACATTTCAGTCACCACTGGATACATAACTATGGGAATATGCATACCTAGGAAGAACAGTGTTACTGGGATTTTTAAAATGTACTTTTTCATAAAATAAAATTGGCCATATTCAAAATTGTTGAAGCTGGGAAATAGATATGTTTGAAATTTTACATTTTAAAAAGTTTTTAAAATAATCTAGTCCTTGGGAGGCTGAGGTGGGCTAAGATCATTTGAGCCCAGGAATTTGAGGTTGCACTGAGCTATGATTGCACCACCGCACTCCAGCCCGGGCAACAGAGCAAGAGCCTATCTCATAAAAAAGAAAGGACAGTCAGTTTTCTCAGCACCATTTACTGAATAGGTTCTACTCTCCAGAATTTGCTGGTGGAAGCTTTGTCAAAGACTCATTGGCTGAGAAATTAAGGATTTGCTTCAGGAATCTTTATCCTGTTCCATTGGTCTATGGATTGTTCTTGTAGCAATACCAGGCTGTTTTGATTGTTGTAGCCTTATAATAATTTAAAGTCTGGAAGTGTGATACCTCCCACTTTGTTTCTTTTGCTGAGGATTGTTTTGGCTATTCGTGGTCGTTTATGTTTCCATACGAATTTCTGGATTGTCATTTCCAGGTCTGAGAAGAATGATGTTGGTAATGTAATGGTATTTCATTAAATCTGTAGATTGCCTTAGGTAGGATGGACATCTCAACAATGTTGATTCTTCCAACCATAAGTATGGAATATTTTTCTGTTTGTGTCATCTTTCATTTCTTTGAGCAGTGATTTGTATTTTTTGTTGTAAAGGTCATTCACTTCTCTGGTTAGGAAGAGGTCAAGGTATTTTATTTTTTTGTGGTCACTGTGAATGGGATTGTGCTTTTTATTTGGACTTCTGTTTATGTGGGTGTATAGGAAAGCAACTGTCTTTTGCACACTTATTTTATACCCTGAGACTTTGCCAAAGCCTTTGATTAGTGCAAGAAGGTTTTTGACAGATTCTCTTGGGTTTTCAAAGTATAGGATCATGCTATCTGCAAAGAGGGATAACTTAACTTCCACCTTTCCTATCTGAATACCCCTAATTTCCTTCTCTTATCTGATTGCTCTGGCTAACACATGCAGAAGATTAAAACAAGACCCCTACCTATCACCATACACAAAAATCAACTCTAAATGGATCAAAGACCTAAATGTAAAACCTCAAACTATAAGAACCTTAGAAAATGCAGGAGACATCCTTAAGGAAATTGGAACTGGCAACCAATTCCTGACCCAAATCCCAAATGCCCGTACCATAAGAGATAAGATAAAAAAGTGGGACCTCATCAAACTGAAAAGCTTCTGCAAAACCAAAAAAAAAAAAAAAAAAAAAAAATCAAGAGAGCAGGGAGACAGCCCACAGAATGGGAAAAAATATTTTCCAACTGTATATCTGACAAAGACCTAATATCCAGGATCTACAAGGAACTGAAATGTGCCCCCCCCCCAAAAAAGCCCCATTACAAAGTGGGCAAAAGGTATGAATAGACCCTTCTCAAAAGAAGACATATGAGCAGCCAACAGATACATGAAAAAATGCTCAGCCTCACTAGTCATCAAAGAAATGCAAATTAAAACCAAACTGAGATACCACCTGACTCCAGTCAGGATGACCATCATCAATAACTCAAAAATCAACAGATGCTGGAGAGGACAGGGGGAAAAGAGAACACTTGTACACATTGGTGGGAGCATAAACTAGTACAACCTCTGTGACAAACAGTTTGGTGATTCCTAAAAGACCTAAAAATTGACCTTCCATACGACCCCACAACCCTCCTTCTGAGAATATACCCAGAAGAACTTAAATCACTCTATGAAAAAGATACCTGTACATGCATGTTTAATGCAGCATTATTCACAATTGCAAAAACATGAAACCAACTGTGCTGTCCATTGAAAGAGGACTGGATAAAAAAAATGTGATGTGTATACATGATGGAATATTATGCAACCATAAAGAGGGACAAAATTATGAACTTTGCAGCTACTTGGATGGATTTAGAGTCCATAATACTGAGTGATGTATCACAGAAACAAAGAACCGAGTACTACATGTTCTCACTCTTAAGCGAACTTTGAAAAATTATCATAATACTGTAAGAAAGGGATTGGTAGTAGTGAGAAACTGCTGGGGGAGGGGGTACACCTCATCAACAAGGGTACCTTTGGTATACCTGACCCTGAATTGTATCCCACATTTTTAAAAATAAATAAATAAGAAAGGAAAGAAAAAAAACCCTGGGAGGGAGGGAGGGAAGGAAGGAAGGAAGGAAGGAAGGAAGGAAGGAAGGAAGGAAGGAAGGAAGGAAGGAAGGAAAGAAAGAAAGAAAGAAAGAAGAAAGAAAGAAAGAAAGAAAGAAAAGATCCTTGAGGGCAGGGACAGAATCTTTTCTGCCTACAGATAAGGTTGTCCTTGGATAGAGTGACAAACGCAAAACCAAGTAAGAACCCAGTAGCAACAGAGAGCTAGTCCCTCATCACCCCAAAATACCTGTCCTTCCCAGATGACAACCCATGAGCATGAGAGAAAGTTTCACCTGATAAGTGAGAAGGCTCTGCCTTCATTACAGTTTTTCAAAGATACTCTTTTTGACGGACAGGTCTCAAGTCTCCAAAAGCCACAGTGACTGCTCCCACTGACCTTGTGCCCACACCTACCTACCTCAGCAATTTATTTCCTGTAAATTAGGCTTTAATATTTTGTCTTCAGACTTTACCACAGTTCAATACTAAAAACACTGGTAGGAAAACCATTTCTCTCTCTACTATAAAATTTTTGTTAAGGATATTGTTTATTTCTTGTTCAATGTTTCCTTTAAAAGGTCCATATGATAAATTCTATTAAAAATGCAGTGCAAGGAAATACTTGGTCTCTTCTGAGGACATATGTTACCAGTTAATAAGAATTAGTCACCAAGGAAGCACACATTTCTTATAATTTGTTTGATTTAATGTTTAATCACAACAAGTATTTGCCCTTCATGCTATCTACTCCCGTTCTCATCTTTGTCATAGTTTTGATTTTCTATTTGTGCTTGTGTTTCTGTTTGTCTAGTGTAACCTATTTGTAACTGTGTATTTTACATAAAATTGCCTCAAACCCCTTTTGGAGAACCCACACTTGTTGAAGAATATAATTTGATTACAAGATAAAAAAATCATCAGCATATTACAAAGATAAAAGTTGAAATTTGACGGAAATGGTGGCTTGAATTATTTTAATAAGTATTATTCCTCCTTACGTCATGGGATTTTAACACTATCAAATAATTTTTGCATCTGTAGCTGAGGCACATATCACGCTGTTTACATTTTTCTGCTTTGAATTGTTTAACGGTAAGCTTTATATCCCACTGACTGGTATTTCCCTGTCACTTCTAACATTAAATATCCTTGATATCAAGAGGAACAAATCCCTTCTTGGAAAGAATTTGAGTCCTTTGCCATTCAGATTATGAGGACTTTAGATGTAAAGCAATTCCTTATAACTTGCTATATTTTCCCCTAGCAGAGATTAAGAATGTCAAAAAGTGGGGTCTTTAGAAATAAAAACTCTTTATTATTTTAACTTAGCTGCATTTGAAAGCTGACTATGTTATGAACAGTAGAACTGCCAAAAATATACTGTTGAAATCCAGGGTTTATATCAAACATCTATGCAGTGTGTTTTAGACTAGATAATGTGTTTCAAAAAATGAGTTCTGTAGATTTGCACAGAAGTGCTACTAAAATATCTTAGGCAAACTTTGTTTGTGATGATAATTTGGGAAGCAAGAGATACTACTGAATAACTGGTCAGCAATCTAAGATACCTAGGTTAGATACAAGAGCCCACCATTAAAGCAATTCTCATGTATATGTATATCAGTCTAAGCACAATAATCAACCTGAAACAAATGCTAAATTGGATTCCATACTAATGGCAGAAAATGGCATTGTATACTGGAAACTCTTAGAAACTCAGATTTCTTCTAGCTATGTGACTTTAGATAATGCTCTTATCTATTGCCACAATTTTCTCATTTTCAAAATGGAGATCATCCTATCAATACTTACCCTATCTATTTAAAAAAAATTTTGTTTTTCTGTTACCTAACCATGTTTTACAAAACTGGTACCTGAAAATCAGATGAAGCAAATTGTATTAAATATGCCATAATAGATGGCATCCGCCAGAGACTTTAGTACTTTCTGAAAGTTTTCCTTAGAAAGAGTGAAGTACCATAGCAAGATGAAGCTGAAGTACTTTTAGTCTCACAAGATTGGCACAAGATTCAAGTGTGATAATATACATATAATCATTTTTTATATTTGTAATGCATTATAGAGATTAATTTTGTTATAAATTATAATGTATCTAAAATAACAACAGGCAATATGATGTACAAAATATTGCAAGTGCTCAGTCTCACTAATCACCAGAGAAATGGATATCAAAACCGCATTGAGATACCACTTAACCCCAGAAAGAATGGACACCATTAATAAAACAAACACCAGATATTGGTTGAGGATATGGAGGAAAAAAAATGCTTCTACACTGCTGGTGGGAATAAATACAAATTAGTTCAACTTCTATGGAAAACAGTGTGGTGATTTTTTAAAAAACTAGAAATTGACCTTCCATATGACCCAGCAATCTCCTTACTGGGAATATACCCAGAGGAACTCAAATCATTCTACAAAAAAGATACCCGCACATGTGTGTTTATTGCAGCATGTTCAAAATGGTTAAAACATGGAACCAACTCTGCTGCCCATCAAAAATCGACTGGATAAAAAAATGTGGTACATACAAATGATAGAATATCACACAACCATAAAGAAGAACAAACATATGGACTTCACAGCAACTTAAATGGATTTAGAGTCTATAATACTCAGTGATCTATCACAGACACAAAGAATGAGTACCATATATTCTCACTCATAAGCGGGCCCTGAACATTTACCAAAATACTATGAGAAAGGGATTGGCAGTAGCGAGATACTGCCAGGGGAAGGGGGAGAGCCACAACATCAATAAGGATACCTGGTCTCAAACCAGGCAAAATGGGGACCAAAGGGAGGCCCAACTTTACCTGTACAATGACCATTTGCATACCTAATCTTGAATTGTACCACACATCTTTAAAATAAAATTTTATTTATTTATTTATTTATTTATTTAAGGTGGAGTCTCACTCCATCGCCCAGACTGGAGTGCAGTGGCCGCTCCCGGCCACCACAGCCTCGACCTGCAGGGCTCCAGCGATCCTTCCGCCCCAGCCTTCCAAGTAGCCGGAATTACAGGCGCGCGCTACCACGCCCAGCTAATTTTTTGATTTATTGTAGAGATGAGGTCTCACCACTTTTCCCAGACAGGTCTCGAACCCGCGGGCTCAGGCAATTCACTCACCCCAGCCTCCCAAGGCGTGGGATTACAGGCTGAGCCACCGAGCCCGGTTTAAAATAAAATTTTAAAAAATTGCAGGGATATTTAAAATTAAGGGTTAATAATCCTGCTAAAATGAGGTTAGAAATGTTTCTTAGAGTATCCATTTACCTAAATCTAGTAATTGTACTCCAAAAAACTCAAACTACATGATCATCTTTAGTGATTCACTAAGAATGCTTCAGATAAATTACATTTACATTTGTGAAACAAAAATTTGGAAAACCAGTCAGCTACTTACAGCAGTGATTATGGGAAAACTGACCACAGCGCTTAGAGAGTGATTAGCTATGAACCAACAACAGGTAGCGATTGCCCAGAGTACTCCTGACAGGAATCCTGAAACACACATAGATAATACCCATTTGCAAACAAGTTCTCTCCTGAAAACTTGATCAATCCTTTCACTTTATTGACAATAAAGTACCCAAAGTAATAGCAGAGGTAGAGACTGGGTAGTGGAGAGGGGCCTGGGAAAGACACTGGATCTGAACATTCTCTGCAAACACCATTTACTCTAATCCATAGACACAGAGTGAGTTTATTTATTTATTTTTTTTGAGTTGGAGTCTCACTCTGTCACCCAGACTGGAGTGCAGTGCCCGCTCCCAGCCACCGCAGCCTCGACCTGCTGGGCTCCAGTGATCCTTCCGCCTCAGCCTTCCGAGTAGCAGAATTACAGGTGCGCGCTACCACGCCTGGCTAATTTTTTTTTTTTTATTGTAGAGATGAGGTCTCGCCTGCCCAGGCAGGTCTCGAACCCGGGCTCAGGCAATCCAGTCACCTCAGCCTCCCAAAGCACGGGATTACAGGCTGAGCCACCGAGCCCGGCCAGAGTGAGTTTATACAGTGATGCTGTAGTTAAGGAAAAAGCCCCTAGTATTTAAGTGAAAATACCAGCTAAAACTTTCACAATACTTTAGCCAGGCATTTAGTAAGTAATCTACCATTCTCTGACAGGTGTCATACTTTAGCATAAATCAGTCAAGTATTCAGAGTGAGTGTTTGAATTAGGCTTTATTTTAAAAAATTACTTGTGGATCTATATTCCAAACTGAGTTACAGTTAACTCCTATATGAGCATTTTTTAAAAATAATCAATGTCTAACAGATTAAATCCAAAAGCATGGGTATTTAATATACATCTTTTTTGAACTCCATAACAATCTCATCTTACCTTTTGGAAAACCTGCTTTCCCAAGCAACTGCAGATTCCTATTTGTTGGCACATTTTTAAAGAGAGTCACAGGACTCTGATTTTTAATATGAACCCTTAGATAGTGAAAATGAAGTGAGCAATACAGAGATGTTTTAGCACAGGAAAAGATCTTAGATTTATTGTTTGAGTTTTAGGTTCCATACTATTGACCAAATACTTCATATTTGGTGGTGAACTGGGCTAAAGTAATTAAGGAATGAACACACACACACACACACACACACACACACACACACACACACACACACAGTTTGGTTTCCAGAAAATTATTAAAGCTAAATGAGTAGAGAATGATACTTTAATATAGTAAGAAGATTTTCTGTAGTGAATATTCTTACCTGGTAAGACTGCTTCAGGATACAGTTTAGGACTATTCTTCATGGCTATACAGTAGGCTAGAAAGTAGACTGTACTTGTGATGAAGATGCCGCTGAAGTGTGCAAAAACATAGTCTAAATCTGAAAATATAGATTATAAAACTTTCAAATACTATTTTAATCATTCCAAATATATTTAGATTTCTAAAGTTAAAACTCACCAAAATTAATCTCAAAAGTATAAGAACCCTTAATTGTGTAAGGGTTCTTAGTTTTCCCACATTTTATTCATGTACACATTTTATTTAAGATATTTAAAACTTAGACATATTAAGTTGCAAATTAGTTACTATAATCATATCTAAGGGGCCAGTTTTTATGATCATCTTGGAAAGCTAAATAAGAAACAAAATTATGTGACAATAATGTTAATATCTGCCTTTTTAAGAATAGGTATTCAGACCAAATTTTACTAATGACTATAGCAATTATAGCAAATCTTCAAGTAGACTACAGTGGGATGTCAGTGAAAAAAACTGAGGGGATACTATTTTTACATGGTATATTGATCAGTCTGGAGACCAACATCTCTGTTGCACATGACAGCTATACAGAAAGATTTTCAGGAAGTTATTCCAAAGAGGGCTTTATTCAATTGTTTGCTATAATCTAAATACATGGGGGTTCATATCACATTATGGTGGTCCAGTCTCTGAAAAACCCCAACTCTACTAATTGTTTAAGCAGATGGTACTGCGGCCACACAGATGGGTGCACTACAGGTTCTTGGCTGGGAAAGTCACTTTGGACTCAGTGTTTCTTCACTAAAAATTTTACAAAGGTTAATGACCATGGTTAAGGAGAAAAGCTTAAAGGATAGAGAGCTTATCTATTCTTCTAAATCTTAAATTCTACTTCTGGATCATAATATACGGACAATATATCCATATGTGGACCACCACAAAATACAGCAAAACACAGTGACTAAAAGCATAGACTACCTGGGTGCAAATCCTCATTCCACCGCCCAGTAGCTTTTGGACTTGGACAAATAGCCCAATGTTATTAATTTTCTTAATTGTAAAACAAGGATAATAATGGTCTAAATTGCTATGAAAGTTAACTTAGCAAAATACTTCAGACAGAGCACATATTACACGTGTTTGTTAAATAAATGAAATAAAAAATGACCCTCCAGAATTATTTTTGAGTAAACTAGAACAAAGTGTTTCCATGACACTACATTCGGAGTTGTCATGAGCAAGATCCCTAAGAACTCATTGTTCTATTTCTGAAAATCTGTTGTTGAAGACATTGTTTATTATGCCCCAGTACTAAGAACAACTGTGCTCCTGAACAATTAGCTGTTTTTATATTGTGTTCACTGAATCATGGGACTGATCTGACTTTTCTTGTGGTTACAAGAAATCTAGTCAAACTTATGGCTCCTTTTTAGCAAGCATACAAATTTTTAGAACAGTTCCTGGTACTTTTATTTTCCCACTCTTGTTTTCCCTTCTCCTTTAATTTATTGCTCTTCTATTTTTATTAGTTTTTCTTCTTTTATAAAAATAAAAGTATTTGTACACAATCTTAAAAGAGAAACAGAAGTCAACAAGAGGTATGAGTATTGTACATGGAGCTCGATGTAAAAAGGAAGAAACTACAACATCTACTCAGTCTATCCACTCTGTTAAAGTCGAATTTAAATGTCAACTTCTTCATCAATCCTTCCCTCATGACTTTTGCCCTCCAAACCTCCCCCTTATCTGAACAGATAATTTTCTTTACCATCTGATTTACAACTTTATTTTACCAATGATCTCATTCTCTTATAATTTCATTGATGTAAGTCACGTTTCAACATCATTATAGGACCCTCAAAGTAGACACTCTTTCATCTTCTGTGAAGCCTGTACAAGGCAACTGCATAGTCTTGAGATTACTCCTGTGAAATCAATTCTATCACTGAAAACTGAGATAGTAACAAGAAGCATTATGTTGGGCCTTTCAATGCACTACTCTGTGCTTAAAAATAATATCCTCTGACTAAATAGGCTATATTTGACCTTTAGGCAAGGCTATACTTTGACCTTTACTTGATTTTAAAGTACTATGTACTATACTTTAGCCTTTTTAAAAGAGAGTGGAAGAATACATATTTTCTCAGAGATCATCTAACTGGAAAATTATCTCCGAATCTTACAAAAAAGCCAGAAACCATGTGTTAAGATCCAAGTGGTTGAAATGAATCCTGACTACAGTTGGTTGTATTTGTATGCTAAAGATCACATGAAAATACTCAAACAGTCCTTTATTACTTTTAGTCTTCAGTCCCTTTTGAATTTACCACTTACAATGAAAAAGTAAGATCAAATCTTCACACCAAATGACTGCTATCTCAATTATTTTTATATTCAGAGAAAAGTAGGTATTCATGAGTTTGTTGGTAAAGTAAGATAACTTTTACTCTCACCATACTGGCTTGCCCCTGCATAAATACTGTCATTTCTTTTGCTGTGGTCCTTGATGTAAATGATTGGCACAAATGTAGATCCATAGAGTATTCCAGATATTACTGCAAGACTGCAGCCCCTAAAAAGCAAAACAAACAAACAAGCAAATCGTCATTATTCTTGGCCTAAAGCAATACATCTACCAAACACACAAATGGAATCATCACTGGAGCATGCTTCAAAATGCAAATTGCATGCAATTTAGCAGGAGAAAGCACTCATCTATCCCAAGCTCTGTGACTGGCAGAAGCTTTCTTAACAAATATTCCCTTAATGGATAACATGCTTTGTGAAAAAAAGTCTGGAAAAAAAATCTTTTGTTTGAAGAATTTGTTTCATTCTGAGACCAAAAAACCAGTATTATATTTATTTATTCCAAAGCTTGTTAGTTTATTCTTTCTTTCATTCCATATTTTTCAAATATTTATTGAGAACTTACTAAATGCCAGGTGCTGCTCTTTCCCACTGTGAAGACAGTGCATACACTATCAAAAAGAAAGATTTACATTCTTGAGTCAAAAGGTGTCACCACATAAAGCTTTAGCAGCCATCAACTGTAAAGCAATCTATATCCTATTAAGTATTTTCATATTTTTTTGGCCATCCAAAAAATAAAACAAATATCCTTAAGCAGAGGGACTGACATGAGCCCAACTCTGTGAGACCGTTAGGGTAGGACCCACATGGACACAGAATACTCCACTACATTTAACAATGAACGTCTGGAATTACAAAATTGCCTAACACATGAGCAAAAAGATTCCCAGTGTAGGGTGGGCATCGGGGCAGTATGGAGAAGTATACCGCCTGATCCGACTGTGATTGCTGAGAGCATGCTGGTTATGATACTATATCTCTTTCATCTTAGCTGCACAAGTCCTGCAAAATGAGGTGGTTTGTCTCTATTTACTGGTTAAAGATGTTGCAATGATTTAATAATTCTTTGAGGCAGCAAGTTTTAGGGAATTTCTACCTAAAATTCAGCAGAGAAGAAAGAAAATCTTGCCCCACAGAGCTAGAAGTGAATGCTTGTGTTACCATTTTCTCTTGAACTCAGATGAGTATCACTTCATTCTGGTAATCCCTGCTTTAACCAAATATGAAACGAAATAATAGAGAATAGTAAGAACTAGTCTCTTCTTACACTATGCGGTGATGTACAGTAGAAAGTTTATCCACCCAGGAACAGGAATCTGGAGTTTTGTTGATTACCTATGGCAAACATTTGCACAAATCAAAACAAAAAGAACATTCAGTTGATAATCACACCAGTGACAAAAAGATTTCCAGTGTTTTTCTCTTCTATCTCAATCATGCTTTAAAATATGAACATGTCATCTATGAGTCTGATATCTCTAGACTCAACTGTTTCTGATTTGGTCCCTCTTTCCTAGAATGATTTGGCAGTTGGCAAGTTCTTCATTTAAAATTTTCACAGTTTGATATGTAGCTATTTTGATATACCTATCAAAACTAACAAAAGTTATTAACTCGTGTTTCATTTGCATATTTTAAGTCAATATGATGCAAATCATCCCTTGGTCCACACTGTATATGTCACCTGTTCATTAGTCACTTAGTAACCATTATATTGATCAGATCAAAAGGACACTATATTCACGTGCAATATATATACATATATAAAATAGATACACAGACACACACATATATGTATATTGGTTTTGGAACTATTTACAGTTTCAAGCCTCTATTTGGGGTCTTAGGGCATATCCTCTGCAGATAAAGGGGGGGCTGCTTGATCTTTTGTGCCACTTAGCTGAAGTGTCCTTGACATTATAATTCTGCAACTCTTATCAGAAACTAGATTTGAATTCTTTGACACATGCTAAGTCAAATTTTCCTTTGGAAATAATGCTTTCTTTCACTATAAGGAGCTCATGATATATGGCTGCATATCGACCAATCATGTTTATGTATCTTTCAACTTAGCTTACTTATTTCCTTCCACCTTACCTAGAAAAATCTAAGGCAATTAACCTAGTGTGTATCTTTGACCAAACTGTATTTATATTTTATTTTTTTGTTCCTTTGTTTGAAGGGTGGTTGGTTAGGAGGTATCTGGATCCCTAATACAGACAAGGAACACAAGAAATCCTCTCTCAATGCCAGTTCATCCATTCTCCCAGAAACATTTTCCTGACTGGAGTTGCCTATGGGTTAGTACAACTCTTCTCTCTTACACTTGAGCAAATTATTATTATTCAACTTCAGTGTCAACCTAACTAAGGTTTCAGACATCTTAATTGATAAGTTTTGACAGGGGAAGAAGAAATATTAATTTTTAAGTAAGGAGTAGAGACAGCACCCAGCAGGGAGGCAATACCTCAGTGGGGTGTGGGGTATTAAGCTTAGAGGGTTGCTAGATAGCACTGGCCATGGCAGGCAGGAGAGATTCCTGAGACAGGAAGGACCAGAGTCTGGCTTCCTAGCAATGGGGATTTGTCTGAAGTCACTTTCATATCTGTAGCTCCTGATGCTTGTGCTCTGTTAGGTCCCTTTTAAAGGTTGCCTCCATTTAACCCAGATTTGCCATTCCAGACTAATTTAGATTCTTCAAGGTCAAAAGAACAACTCCTTCCTTATTTTCTGCCTTTACCTTTGAGATCAGGATATGACAGAAAAGAATAATAAGAAGTAAATCAAGTCCAATTCCTCCTCTCAGATGACGTTACTTACCATTTTGTTTACTTTTTCTGGGCCTACTTCCAAAACTCTTCCCTCTTTTCTAAAGTTACCTTCACATTCCTCTATGGTATTTAGGGTTCTCCTATTGTGGAAATCCTTAAATCACCAAAATATGGGAGTGTGTGTGTGTGTGTGTGTGTGTGTGTGTGTGTGTGTGTGTATTATAGTAGAAATGTACTGTTAATAAAAATAAATAAACTGTTGTGCTTACTGAGACATTTTACTTTGGAAATATTAATTCCTACAGACCCAGCCATAATGAATATGTTAAGATATTTCATATAGCCACAAATGACAATAAAACATCACCTTCTCATCTGTGTTTCAAACTTTTATTTTCCTTTTATCTTAATTTTATGTTTCAAAGCGACTTGTCTCTCATACTGTACTCACACGCTCTGTTATTAATGGTGTAGTATCCACGGAACACGTGTTATTTGGTATTTCGCTTTTGATGAACAAAAATATGAAAGCACTGTAAAGAAAATACATTTTAGTGATACCTGTCACAACACGAGTTTATATCAGGCTGCCTAATTTTTAAAAGAAAACAATTTAAATCATCAAGGGCTAATAATATGATTACTTCTAAATTACCCCTTCAGTGTCCTGCCATTTCTTCAGAACTTCCATTCTCTTTGATGTCTCTCACTTTCCTTAATTGCAAAAGGTTAAAAGCTAACTTAGGAGTTTTTCTCCCAAATCAAATCTTTCTCCATTGTTAGATATAAGGGCTGCGGCTCTGAGAAGAAGTAATAGCTAGAAACAAAGATTTGGATTTCCTCACAGCATAAAAAATAGCTAAAGGTATGGGAGTAAACGCAACTCTCTAGGGAAGGCAAGTTAAGTGAGAAGAGAAAAGAATGGAAAGAAGACTCTTTAGGATAATCTAAAACACGTTATTACTTTAAATTGAAAAGGCAATTTGCCTTTTTATAGACCAGTTACTCCTGAATCTTCATTGAAGTAAATAATTAAGAGAGTGTCCTGGATATTGATTCTTGGTGTCAGCTTCATTCCTTTATACAGAGGGTGCTAAAAAAATGTATATACATTTTAAGAAAGGAAAAAACTGTATTGAAATTGGAATACTCAATATATAACGATAACAAAAGACGAATACAAGTCACGTTTGACTTCTGCAATTACAAGAGGTGCTCAAAGTGGTTATCATTAGTGTCCAGACACTTCTGAACACAGCTAACTAACAGTTGTGTATAGATAACATCTCTTAAAATGTGTATACATTTTTTGGCAAGTCCAGTACACTCCCTCCTGAACCATGCTGTCTAGAAGACTAAAAACTACATTTCCCAAGGCTATTGGCAACTAGATTCTGCCAATGGTAGGCATGCGCATAAAATAAAAAGACAGGAGAAGCCATTTTCTTTTGGTTATGGCTCCAGTCGTTTCTGTGCAGCAATAGGTCAGAGCAGAGGCAATTCAGTGATAGCAAGGTTCCAGGATTGGGTGATGCCAGCTTCCTTCTTTTATTCCACTGGGTCTTATTCCCTGTGTTAAATTCCATGCTGTTTAAACTACTTAGAGTAATTTGTTACACAGATTGACTGACACTTTATATATCATAATGAGAAAAGGTAAGGTGAGAAATTATCTAATAAGTTCTTTAAAAACTGGATCATACAAAGAATAGAAGCAAAAAATTTAATTTAATAAAAACAACTTCCTAAACCACTGCAATCATATTTCAAGTTTCCTTACACTGACCATGAAACTCCAAGTTTATTCACTGAATGCCCTTTAGACAAAGTGATTTAGCTGAGTTAAAATAATAAAATGAAGCCGGGTTTGGTGGCTCAGCCTGTAATCCCGCACCTTTGGGAGGATGAGGTGAGTGACTTGCCTGAGCCAGCGGGTTCGAGACCCGCCTGGGCAGCGAGACCTCATCTCTACAATAAATCAAAAAATCAGCCGGGCGTGGTAGCGCATGCCTGTAATTCCTGCTACTCGAAAGGCTGAGGTGGAAAGATCGCCGGAGCCCAGCAGGTCGAGGCTGTGGTGGCCGGGAGCGGCCACTGCACTCCAGTCTGGGTGACCGAGTGAGACTCCAACTCAAAAAAAAAAAAAATAATAATAATAATAAAATGACAGAGTCTAGAAACTCCTCTCAGCAAGGAAACATAGAAGGGAAGCTGGATGTACTACAGGAAGAGATCACTGGATTTCCCTGCCACAGACCAAGCAACAAGTTGAGCTGCAAGATTCAACAGGTGCACTGACTTATTTAACATAAAGTTGGGCAACAAATGCCCAAAAGGGGGCCAGCAAGTGAATGTAAATAGCTATTAATAAAAATAATTATTATAATGAAAACATAGTATATATAGAGCATTAGCCATGTATGTGCTCAGCACTATAAAAGCATTACACATATTGTATTTCACTTAACCGTCATAATATCTTATGAGGTTGGTACTATTATTTTCCCCTCCATACAGACGAAGAAACCAAAGTTTAGAGAAATTAAATGATTTGCCCAAGGTCACACAGGTAGAAGAGCTAGAACATGAATAATTGATTTATAATTTCCATTGATAGAGTACAGACAATTGATTTATAATTTTAAAAATGTGCTCTTCCTAAAGGAAGAAGAAATATGGAGAAAAACAATGGCTGGTGGACTGGGTAAACTGGCCTTAAATTACCATTCAGTCAAGACTAAGGCATGCTACATTACAATTTTGAGATATAAAGAAATTGTTTTTGAGAGAGCTACTCAAAACTAGAATTCTGTGTGAATTGTACAAAATGCATCAAATTGTCTCTGACCCCCAAAATGTCAGGAATCTGCTATTTTAGAATAATTTATGTTATTTTTCCTTCAATTGGCCTGGGACTACTCTCTAAGGCAACATTTCAATGACAAAGAGATTGTTCCTGAATGTGGCTGGGGCAAAGCCATCATTGTTGGAGGAAGGCAAATATACTGTTCTTTCCCTGAAGAATAAAAAAGTACTAAAATCTTTCTAGGCAGTGCTATCCATTATGTGAAGCATTGACAGGGAATATAAATGGAGTCTAGAAAGGTAAAAGGACTGTATTTAAGGTGACCCAGTTCCTGTTAGAGTTTTATTGACCGAATACTGTCATGGAGAGATTCAAAGTCATTATCTTCCTCATTGATAGAGTACATAAAATTAGACACAGATATACTGAAAAGTAGGTTTTCAAAAGAGCATGTGATTTCACAGGTGAGAGAGTGGTTATCTAGCTAGGTTGAGAAAAGTGGGTGAGGAGACAGGTGGAAACTAGGTGACACAGAAAATAACAAGTAGAAGAGAGAATCAATAGCTATTCCAGAGTCATCAGGAAGCCAGCACAACGTCTATTTGCATAGCATATTTTAGTTTGCAAAATATTTGAATACACCATTTGATTCTAATTTGTGGTCTATGTATTATGATTTCCTACATATTAGAAATGATGAAACTGAGCTTGAAAGCAGATACATGATTTTCCCAGGGTCTCTGGGCTTTGGAGAGGTAAAGTTGCAGCTCCTGACCCCTGATCTGGCACTTCTCGTCCTCTCCAACCAGAAGCACTTCTCGTCCTTCTCTATCATTGTAAATGAAAAATCTGAGGAAAAACCATGTCCATTGTATGAAATGCGGGTTTAAAAAATGTAAACACATCAGACTCTTTCAAAAGCACTCAGTGTGTGGAAAAGCAGCAAAATCATTAGAAATGGCTGTGTACCTCACTACTGAGAGTCCAGCTCCAATGTAATTTAGCACCGGTTTTGACACTTCTTCTGCATCCAATCCAAACCAGCCAAACCTGAAAATCCAGAAAGTCACATCAAATTAATTATTGTTGAAATGTTTCATCTTATATAATGCTTAAGGTGATGGACTCAGGGCTAGATTCCTGGGTTCAAATCCCACCTCTCTCGTTTTTTTACCTGTGACTTTAGATAAGTTACTTATCTTCACTGTTTCTCAATTTCCTAAGTTTAAAATGACATAATAATTATACAAGTATCTACCATAAAGGTTTGTTATGAGGATTAAATGAGATAGTATATGTAAAATACTTGCAAGTGTCCCTTTCTTATTAAGACCAAAAAAAAGAGGAGGAAAAAAAATAGTTCAAATGACTATCTGAAGGCTAATCGGCTGCAATTTTGTATGGGATTTGAAATAGACTTTTAAATAACTTCTTGGTTAAGTATTTCTACTCTCTGGCATCACCTTAAATTCTTGTTTCTTCATGCCTTGACATTGTTATAATCATTCTCAAGAATCATTGAGAACAATCCAGGGGCAAGAGAAAAGAAGGCAAGAAGGAAAATAAAAAGAAAAAAGTATTTGAAAAAAGTAGGGGAGGGACAGTATAAGTTAGTTTGTTTGGGGTTTTGAGGTGGTTATAATGCCCCCAAAGTGCAGTGAGAGAAACATCCTCCATTCTACTCATTTTCTGTTGAGAGCTGGCCACGGAGGCCCACTGAGCGTTAGGGATCAGGGAGGGCCGTGGACCCCGAGACCACTAGGATGTGTTCAGGAGCCATTGACCCCATTTTCCTCCTCCTTTTACATGCAGCACAAGTAACCTAAAGGAACTCTGCTGATCTAAGCTGAAGGCTCTGTGACTGTGACAGGCATGCCTCACTCTAGAAACCCATTGTTCCTGTTTCCCACAAACTGCGATTTTGGCTTAGGTATTAGGTATAATTCAAATTCAGGTCACATTTGGGAGCCTTCTATACGGTACAAGCTTCTTTAGAAGATTTAAAAGTATATTTGTAGAATTAGTATATACTTATGGAGAGCTGTTTTCAGCTTTTCAATGGTATAAATGACTATCTAGAGTTATCAGAAATGGCCCAGCACAGACTTTGGGCTGGACCACATTCCTGAGGGCCCAGAGTGTACTTTGGACTGGGCTACATTCTTTTAGGCCGGCTTTAGCTACAGTTAGTGTAGGGTTTTTTCTACCTATTATAGAAATTGAATTTATTTTATTCATAGAAAGTATTGTAGAATAGGTCATGCTACGTCAGGGAATCATGTTAGTTCAAGCACAATCAATCATGATATTTTGAGGTTTAATAAGAATACAGTTAACTTTAGAAATTTCATTGTCTCCATTTTCTACTATTGTGGTTTTGGTCTTAGTACATTTACAGTTTATATTTGGGTTTTATTTTTAGAAGCTTTATTGCTGATGATCAGCTATATATATTAGGATCAGGAATTAGAAACTTTCATAGAAATTAGGATAGACATATAGGACTTTAGAATAGCCATTTTGTTAAGAGATTGTAGTCTATTGTTCCAAAAAGTAGTCCACCGTGAACCTTGGACTGGGTCACATCCTATAGAGCCCAGCGTGATCTTTGGACTGGGCCACATTCTTTAGGAATTGGTTTAAGCTATAATTAAGAGCTTCCGTAGCATTGTGTAAGTAGTATTAGCATTGAATAGAAAGGTAATAAAATTTAAGTTAGTCATCATGGGTGTTGTGTGCACATGAACTTTAGAAGTTATTGATTATCAGAACATCATGATGCTAGTAGGGATTGTTGCACTGCTTTTGAAGAGCATTAACTAGCAAAGGGAATAATAGACAATCTTGGGGTTTGTCCTTCCTCATACCTTAGAAAACATCTGGTGGGTGGGGGACACCCCTCCTGCACCTGGCTTTGTGTTCACATGAAAGACTTGTGAGACTGTCTGTGTAAAATTTGGGGATAAATACCTGCTGTAACTTCCAATAAAACAGCTTCTGCTCATTTCACTGAACAGTTGTCCACTTTCTTTCTTTCTCTTTCTTCCTCTTTATATCTATCCCTTCTCTTTCTTTCTTTTAATATCTATCCCTACTACAGAATCGGCTTCTGCGCTAGACAGAGTCCAGTCTCTTTCTTTCTCCCCCCTTTTCTTTTTTTCTTTATTTCTCCAGAATAATCACCGACGCTGCCACACCTTCCAAGGGATTTCCTAAATCTCCCCAAAACTTGCAGGGGCTGGCCCCCCGCAATTTTCCCAAGCTCAGTCTGAGTGTTACTCTTGATGCTAACTGGGGATAGCACAGTCCAGTAGAATTTTCTGTGATGACAGGACTGTTCTATATCTGTGCTGTACAATATGATAGCCTCTAGCTATATGCGGCTGCTGAGCACTTAAAAGGTGGCCAGTGTCACTGAACATTTATAATTAAGCTGAATGTTTCAGTTATCAACTTTTTATTAATTTAAATGTAAATATAAATGGCCTCCTGTGGCTGATTACTCTATTGGTCAGCAAGACTCTAGCACTGGGGCTAACAAATTTTTTCTTCAATGGCAAGAGAGAAAATATTTTAGGCTTTGTAGCCCAGATGTTCCCTCGCAACTACTCAGCTCAGCCACTGTAGTGTCAAAGCAGTCATAGACAATGCTTAAAGGCATGGGTTTGGCTATGTTCCAACAAAATTTACTGGGCCGTAGTTTGCTGATGCTACTCTAGAAGGATGAATATGTGCTTTACAATTAGAAGACCTGGGTATGAGTGCTAGATTCTTAGCTCTATGACCTTCAGCAACTTACTCAACCTCTTTGTGTATCTGCTTGTCTTCTAAGATCTTGTTTTTTCACATATTTGTGAAAATGAGATGAGAACGATGCATATAACATGTCCAGCAAATTGTCACATGACAGAAAGCGAAAACAAACATCAGTTCCCTTCTCTCCATACTCCTGTTTCCTAGATATAATTCTATATTACATCATGATCAACTTTCTACATTACTTATTAAGAACATAGGACAAATAGTAATTAAAGGTAGCATAATTTATATGCGATGTCTGTGAGAAGAAGAGTCATATGTTACTCCCCTCAGTAAGCGCCTGCCTTACATAGAGTATGGTGCAGGGAATCTTGGTTGAAATAATCTGACTTGTATTACCTTGAGCTTGCCCAGCCAGTTAAGGCATTAAATGATCCCCAGATTAAGATTCCAAGGCCTAAACCAATGGTTTTGATAATCGGGACAACAGCAATGTTCCCTGTAGATATAATACACAGAAAAAACATGTTATTTGCAATACAGAAGATACAAGTATAGATAGAATTAGTTTTTATTCAACTGAGGCTCACGGGATTTGGACAAATTTAATAAAGTGCAATTTCTTAGTTTTTAAAATAAAATAACCACATTTTTGGCATTAAATTTATGATTATGGTTGCTAAAAGAACTGGGTTTGCAGAAAAATCCTACAAGAAAAATGTATTAGCTCCTTGCCTAACTGTTACAGATGTTTCTCATCCTTAACATAGCTTTCTATCCTGTGACTCTTCACAGAAGCTGTCAATGCTAAAATGAGTAGTGACCATCCTCTTAGACCTGAACCAGGGCCAGCCACTGGCAGGAGACTTTGGCCCTATGGCCTTAGAATTTGCTCCTCTATGCTCACTGATTTGTTTTCTGGATTCCCACATTCACTGTCTTATGCTCTTGAGAGTCACTAGGGCCAAATTCATTTTCTTTTGTAGTCTGGTCTCTGACCTGTAATCTCCTCTAAAAAATTTTCTTCCCTTTCGACTCTCAAGATGGCTTTATCTCTTGATTCTCCCCTTGTTCCTCTTTAAGACTTTCTGTGACTGTTCTTTTTCATCACATCTTCTGGATTTAGGTACCCCTAGAGATTTTCCCTTGAACATATTCCTTCCCTTGCTTTATTGTTCTTTGGGCACTGAGCCCAATTTCATGATTTCAGCTATCAGCTAGAGGTTCATGTTCCCAGTGCTATAGTTCTAGCCAGGACATACTTTAGAGTTTTAGTGCCATGATCCAAATAGCCAATAAAAAATCTCTAACCAGCATCCTCTACTTGTGGAAACTCAGAAAGTCCTAAACTGAACCCACAATTTTCCCTTTCAAACATGTTTCCTGTCTCCTCTCACGTGCCAATGCCACCACCTCCTAATCACTGGCAATAGAATCTCCACAATTATCATCGGCACCTTCATTTCCTTTATGCCCATATCCTATCAGTTGCTCTGACCTACAGCATCCACATCTACAACATTTCACAAATTAGACTCTACCCATTGACTCCCAGTGGAATCTGCTGGGTGAAGAGATACCTACTATGGTGGTTATAAAGATTTGCAAGATGGACAGATGCTTACTCTGTTCCCCTCTCTACATTAGATATGATAAACAATCACATTGAGGTATAGTCAAGAATCATCATGTAAATTCTAGTGTAAATTTAACAGTTAACTCTTCTGTACTCCAGCTCCTGAATTTCACTAAATCACTTAATTCCTCAGAGATTCAAATGAAGTTGGTAACAGGTACATTTTTAACTCAGTCACTCACTCACTCTCTTTCTCTGTCTTTATCTATCTATTTATTTAATAATAAATAAATCATAATAAATAATAAATCATAATAAATAAATAATATACAATAATAAATAAATTGCCCATTGCCCAGGCTGGAGTGTAGTGGCATGCTCAGGGCCACCACAGCCTTGACCTGCTAGGTTTAGGTCATCCTTCCACCTCAACCTTCCAAGTAGCTGGAACATGGTGCATGCCACCATGCCTGGCTAATTTTTTGGATTTATTATAGAGACAAGGTCTCGCCAAGTTGCCCAGGCTGGTTTCGAACCCCTGGGCTCAGACAGTCCTCTTGCCTCTCCCTCACAAAGTGCTGGGATTACAGGTGTGAGTCACAGCGCCTAGCTATTTTTAACACTTTAAAACTCACTTGCTTTTAACACAATTTTCTCTAAAGATCCTTGAAACTTGAAATTCTCTTCGCTATAGTGTATAAGCCCCCCTGGGTTGTATTTATATTAATTGAAAGGAAAACATTTCTGATTGGCCAAGCAAAGGTATACATATTCTAGTTATGTAAACTCAGATATTGATAAAGCAATAGAGAGAGGATTGTTTGCTTTGCTTTTCTGTTAACCAATTCTTTTGAAATCATAATGTGTCTGTATTTGCCTACTTAAGCAAAGTCCTTAAATGATATTAGTAGAGACTACTATTTAATAAATATTTCCTGATAAACATGCTAGAAAAAAAGATCAGAGCACATAAAGTAATATGAGTTATGAATATTTTTACCATAATAACTTTCTACCAGGAACTTGGATAGAACTCATTAAGAGAAACAAACTAGATAATGCACCAAATATATTTACTGAGCAACTGAAGGATAGAAACCAGTTAATTTCTAGTAAAATGACTAAGGATTATTTAGAATTACTACTTGTACTATTTCCTCCTATTGTGATTGAGTATCTTGACCATCATATTAAATGATGAAAGAGTAAGTTATGTCATATATTACCTGTTGCCCAAATGCAGCCCCCAAGCATTGCAAAAGGCCAAAATTTGGGGCAATGTAGTATCAGATTGACCACCAAGGCAACTGACCATATGGCAGCACAAAGGACCCATTGAAGAAACATTCCTGAAAATAAAAGAACTTGGTGTTAGTGGTTCAAATTGATTTAAATAAATCAGTGCTTAGGATTATCAATAGGAATGGCCACAACCTATTGAATGCCTACATGCCAAGGACTTTGCACGTTTCATTCTTACAACTACTGTGCACCATAACCCTAGCTCAAAGAGACAAAAAGCAAATCTGAGATTAAGCAATTTGCCCAAACAGTTACCAATTTAAACCCAGGTTGTTTGACTCCAAAGCCCATACAAAATACATGTCTGCTTAACATTTTTTTTTCCCATTAGACAAATAAAAAATTTTCTGCCAAAGACTGTTGGCAAAATCAGGCGTACACTTTCATTCAAATGCCATACTTAATGCCATTGTTTCCCAAAAATATGGCATTAAGGACTTCAGAATAGTATAATAGTGATTTAAATATTTAGGGATAATTTATGCCACTTCTAGGATAAAAATAAAGCCATTTATGGCCACACATAGGACTCATACAGTTAGAGTTTAATGCCTGTGATGAACAAGATATTAAAAACATGAGAATTAGCTTTTATGTCAGAACTACTTTACTTTCTCTGCTCTGAGCTGCCATTTGCCAGTTATCTAAAGATTACCTGGTGATATGAAGTATACCTGTACCTGAGGCTTCTGCATCCTCAAGGATTTATAGATTAAAAGGATAAAGAAATAGTTGAAGTTGAAACACTGAGGCAGTTACAATTCAGTGTATCACTTCCGACTCTAACTTTAGAAAATTTCTCCCTATTTTGATTCAGTTTCACAGTGGAGGAGAGAAAAAAATTGCTGCTAATCTCCATGACAAAAAAGTAGGATAACAGAGATGAAGAAGAACTTCATTTTATAAATCCTCCACTTTACAAATGAGAAACTGAAAATAACAGAGTTAATAAGATTTGCCCAGAATCACACAGCAAATTGGGAAAGACCTAAAAGCAGATCTGTGCGTTTTTTCGTTCTTCCAGTAGTTTCCATTTCTAGCTCAACTACAAAGGAAAAGAGAAGAAAGACCATAGAGGAAAACAATTTGTAATCCCATCATCTAGGTCGTATGAAGACAAAGAATTGAGAAGATAACACAATTGCTACCAGACAGTTAAGTCTACCGGGAAAGTAAGTCCCAACAAATATTCACGGTATGTTCACTTTCTCCTTTTGACTTGAATATGGAAAGCAGGTAGTTAAAAATAACACTTGCTTCTCTTTCCCTAAAATTCACACCGCAGTCAGTTATGTATGTTATAATGTAATATGTGCATTCCTAAAAATCACTTGGGGCTAGGGGAACAGCACCCAAACACTTCAACAGCAATTTAGTAAAAAAAGATAGGAACCTAGTTAAAATGATAGTACAGTTTAACTGTTAAATGGTTAAATACATGAAGGCTATAATAAATAGGGCACTTTAATTTGAAAGCTACTGGAGGTTTCTCTTTGAAGTGGGTATCTGAAGGGTTGCAGCTTGTAAGTTTTTGTGAAGGTGTTGGAAGAAGAGTTCTGACATCCGATGTGGATGGGTGTGATTGATCTGAACACACAGTGAACTCAGGGAGCTGTTTGGTATTTGCATGATATGTATGCCTGTGTGTGTGCATTTTGTGTATTACCACATGTCTTTATTCATCTGAATGCAGTTTTCTCTGTTCACCTAGTGTTTTCCAGAGACAAAATTGCATATAAGCAAGCATAAAATTTGTGTTATGCTCAAATTGTTCTCTGATATATCAATTATGTTGGAGAGTTGTGTTTTCAAAACAAGTGTTATTAGAAGAACCGATTATAACTTATTTCTTTTGTGAACATAAAAGGTATGGCTTAAAAGCTTACCTGACGGTGCCCACCGTAGTTTTAATATGAAACACGCTCTTAAGGGTTCTCCTGTTCTCACTAACTCTCAGAAAACTGGCAGGGGCACTATCAGATGATTTATTTTAAGTTGTATTCATTAGGTACCTGAATTATCAAATGTATTTTAGTAACTACCATTTAAAAAAGACCATAACAAATAACTTTACATTTAAAAATAATACAAGGTTAACAACGAAGGAAAAATAATTACCATCACCAGTATCGTATTTTTTAAGTGGTGCAAAATTTGAGCCAAACAAAAGGACAGCTACAAAAGAGGAGATGTAACCAAGGGTTAGGTCTGTTCCATTACTGCTCATGGTTCCAGTCTTGCTGAGAATTAACTGGTTCACTTTAGACTTGAACTTTTCAAGAGCTTCTGAAATAAAAGGAATAAAAAATGAGATGTTATAAATCTGTAAACAAATTGTGATTAATACATGACATTTGTAGAACTTTTCCAAAGTATGATAGTTAAGACATTAAGCAACTAGATGTGATGTTCATACTTCATGTCCATCTATTCTTTTTTTCATTTACTCTATCAACAAATATTTTATTTTATTTTTACTTTTTTTTTTAAAGATGTGGGGTACAAGTCAGAATCAGGTACATAAATAATGTATGTGCAGGTGAAGTCTGGGCTTTCAACTGGTCCTTACTTCCCCTGGTTTAGGGTCAGGTACCCTTCGTGTTGTCACATGTCCCCCCAACTCTCCCATCTCCCTCCCCTGGCAGTGTCCCCGTGACTGCTGATCCCTCCCTTGTGCTTTTCAACAGATATTTTTAAATTACTAGCCTACAATGTAAAAAGAACAGCTTTGTCTTCAGAGTTTGAAAACCTGACTTCCAAGATCTGAACACAATTTTTAGTACATTATAAAAATAATTACTAAAAATAATTCTCAGTTCCCATATTTGCAGAAAGTTCTATTGGACAATATTGTTAAACTTATTAAAAGGCTCTAGTTTGCCTATGAAGAAAAGGACCAAGACCACAAATAACCAAGAATGAGACATTTTCCACAAGATACCATTTAGAAAAGGCCACTGAATACAATTCACCTTTTTAATTGCACAAGCTGCATGAGATAAGAACAACACAAAAGTAATTTTATTACCAGAGGTAAACAGAGTCTTTTCACTCTGCTATCTTGGATTTATCTTTTGCACATTGACTCTTTGGAATAGGCCCTCTGAAATGGAATTCAGAATAATCGTCTTTTTCCTCCCAAATTTAATATTCTAACAATAACTTCTTGTAGAAATCCATTCAGTAACATACACCTGAAATCATCTTTCCTTGTTTTTTTTACAATAATAAATACTTAAAGATTCACATATTTTTCTTATGAGTTCTTGCAGAGAATATTAAATATACAACTACCTACAAACTATGTTAGTACTTGGAACTATTAAGGACAATTTAACTGAAAATAAGGATAACTTCAAAATTGGTCAATACACTTCAATAAGGTAAATATCTATTTGAAATTGTGTGGACTTTCTTAAAATGAAAACAAAAGCATACCATTGGTAAGAAAACACCCTCCGTGGGGATGCAGTTAAGTAACAGACACTGAGGCATATTTAAACACAAACACAGCAATACTATTCGATCAAAATAATGATAGTTTTACTGTTAGGCTCAAAGAGTTTCAATCCCGCATGGATTACATGGACTATTGATAAAGGGCCAACCTCAAGCAGGTGGATTGCTGCTGAGATATCAGAGTTGCAGTCGGTAAAAGATATAGGAGGTTTCTGGAAACATACGATTAGGTGCTAGCTAAGACATCGTCTTAATTTTTCCATTTTAATTAAAAACATGCAAAGGAAAACATAACCTTTATATGTACACATTGATCAGAATGCCTAACCTTCAAAAGTAGCAAACTATTTTACTGAAAAGAATATTCTTCACTAAAGAATATTAACAAAGAACCCTAACCTTCTGAGATTACACCCCCATCTGAAATTTGATAGCACTTATCAGAGGGCATGAGCTGCATTTTGACTGCTGAATGAACATCAATCAGGTATTACCTGTAGATAAATGAAGTTTACTGCATACAGCTCATATATTTCAGAAAGCATGTGATCTCGGACATAGGAATAGGAACAACAGACACTGGGGACTACTAAAGGGGGGAAAAGAGGAGGGGGCAAGGGTTCACTATTTGGGTGATGGGTTCAATAGAAGCCCAAACCTCACCAACATGCAATATACCCATATAACATGTACCTCATGTAATATGTATCCTGCAATGTACCCCTTGCATATGAAATAAAAAGTAAAATAAAATTTTCACCCAAACTTTAGAATTTCAAGTTTTAAAAAAAGCAATAGCTTACTATCTTTACAAGAGTCTATCTCTTTCTAAATCAATGACATTTCTCTCGAAAAAGCAGTATCACTCTACACAGCACATCACTTTCAATTCTTTTCAGTGCAAACCTAACAAGTCTGAAACTACTTTTTTCATGTTTTTGCTATTGTGAATAGTGTTGCAATACACATGCGAAACTACTTTTAAGTAAAACCAAGCACTGTTTGTTTGCTTATTCACTTATTTATTTATTTTTTGAGTTGGAGTTTCACTTCGTCGCCCGGCCCATTCTTGTTTTTTTAATGTCCACTGATATTTTAGCAAACCATGTAATTCATTTTCATTGCATTACTTCAGTTTCATATATTAGCAAATATTTTTCCTATTAATTTAAACCACGCAGACCTTTTTAAAACTTAGTATTTGGTGTGTTCGTCTTAATTTTTCCATTTTAATTAAAAACGTGCAAAGGAAAACAAAACCTTTATATGTACGCATTGATCAGAATGCCTAACCTTCAAAAGTAGCAAACTATCTTACTGAAAAGAATATTCTTCACTAAAGAATATTAACAAAGAACCCTAAACTTCTGATTTAGGGTTGTTTGTTTGTTCTACTCCAAGATTTCATTTGTTTGTTCTACTCCAAGATTTCATTTTTAGTTTCATGTTAATTTCCTCAAATCTCCCAGCAAGCACGGTCTGTCTCTAGGCTAAAATCAACAGCATGTGAACGCATGTATTCTGAGACTTGATTTTCCTTTCTAACCGAGAGCATGTTTTTGGAAAATCCAGAAGCCCCCCCTTGCAGAGCCGAGTGATTCTCCCCAGAAAGGCTGTACTCACCACTCTCGGGCAGGCGGCCGACCTTCTTCCTACTCAGCGCCCGCGCGGTCCGCCTCCTGCGTGCGCGTGTGGAGCCGATTGTTTGCTCTGCGTGCCCTGGGCTGCCTCGCCCCCTGAGCGCTGCGCCGGGACAATTGTCCACACATTGGACAGAGGGGAGAGGGGGGCGCGTCTAGCCCCCGCGACCCGGTAGCCTGGTTCCCTGTCCTCACCCAGGCAGCCAATCCAGCCTTTACTTCCTGCCGGGGCATTGACCCTCACCTAAGAAGGGTGGAGAGGGGAGGGCTCTAGCGCCAGTGACACAGAGGCCTTCAGTGGCCCGCAGGGTGGGGACCGCCTTCATTAAGCTGCTGGGCTGGAGTGAATTGTCAGGTGACTGAGGAGTCCTCAAACTCTTTGTCAGTCCACCTGCAAACCGGAAAGGTTTTGTGTATTCAAGAGGTGATTGTTTAGGGAACTCTCAGCATGTCACCCTCTCTACGTGTCACATAGCCAGGTATTCTTTGTGCTGTTTATGGATAAAACAAAAGGCTGAGGAATTGCACACAATTGTAAAAGACTCCCTCTCAAGCCGAACTTTTCCACTGACTATGAAGAAATTCCTCTGAACCACTGATGTCACTAACATCTCTTGAGACATCACAAGGTTTAATTACAAGAATTAATCACTAATTCTTTATAAGTGTAGCCAAACAATTTAACTGCATATTTGTGTAATATGTACTGAGTGCCATATGGGATGTCCTAGGCCTTTCGAAGTTGGCTGTACATTAAAATGACTCAGGTAAGTGGACACTGTACCAGACCAATTAAAGCAGAATCTCCGGAGATATGGTTCAGGAAAATTTTCTTTTACCAACACCCCCCCCACCGCCTCCCCCACCCACACACACACTCTAATGTGAAGCCAGGCTTGAGAATCATATTTTAGATCAATACTTATACAAATTTCATTGCCTGTAAGGATCACAAGAGAAATGAATTAAAATGAAGGTTACTAACTTCTTTATTTAGATTTTGAGAAACATTGCTCTAGTCCTCTACTGTTCTATATGACACCACTAGCAGCTTTTGGCTATTTAAATTTAAATTGGAATAAATTATTTAGCAGTTCACTTGCACTGTATGCTTTTCAAGTGCCTAGCCACATGTGCTGATTGCAGAACGTTTGGATCATTGTAGAAAGTTCTACTGGGAAGCACTGCTCTAGACTGTCAGCCCTGCTGGTACAGCAGTGACCTAGACAAAAAGCCCTACCTTCATGTAAGTTCCGGTGTAGCCAGGGATGTGGACTTTAAGTCAGAAAGGGAAGTCGCTAGGTTCTGATCCTGTCTGTGTTCAAGAAAGGCCTCTCTGAGGACATGATATTTCACTGAGACCACCTAGTGGTTGGTAGTGGAGGTCCACAAGAAAAAAAACATAAGAACTGTCAAAAGATGAGATTTCCTAGAAGGAAGTTCTGTTGTAAACACCACACATTCATAGATTATTGTGTCAGCTACTCAGAAGGGAAGACATATAAAATTTTATTTAAAGAATTGAAGAAGCAAAGGATTATTTTTCACTTCGAAGTGATTAATCTAGCAGTTCAGAAAGATTTTGAAGAAATATGTAATCCTTGTCACACATACACACTTACAGATCTGCACATCAAACTCTCTTCCAAATCTATAGGGCCTAAATCCAACCTAGAATTATTTCACTTCACGATTATAAGAGACCTCCATGATCACGTGGTTCATTCCTGCTTCATACTCACATTGAGAAACTAAGACTCACATTGTTAAGAATTCCTAAAATCTGAAAGTGATTTGGGGACTGAATTAGGCTTGACAACATTTATTATAGAATATCACAGTCCAGTGCTTTTTTACTCAAGCCACAGAGCAATCCCCAAAGTAGATGACTCCCTGCTAAAGCTAATTTCTAAAAAAATTGTTTCATATGCCTAAACATAATGGTCTATATTGAAAGAGTCCTGGCAGGCACTGTAATATTTAAGTTCTAACTTTTCCTTCATCTACTAGCAATATTTCTCTGAGAAAGTAATTTAATCTCTTTAAACCTCCATTTTCTTGTATATAAAATGTTCATAATAAGACCTGTGCACCACACCTTTTTATGTGGTCAAAGGATATAATATATAAAATATTATTACTAGTATTTCTGGTTTCTGCTCTGATGTTTGAGGAGCTTGAAATCTTCACTCTTATTACTCTTCAAATAAAAAAAGTTGAGCAAACGAAAAAAAAAATCAACTCTTCTTAGATCTAGCAGAGAATTGAGGTCACAGGACAAACTACCTCTGAAAACTTAAGAGTTCAGTGAATACAGAGAGTCACAGCTTATCAGGGAGCAAAAGTCACTGGAGCCCATAATAGGTTTGAGAAGACGACTCTTAAACAGTATTTGGCAAATTACTAAAGGCTGAGTGTGGACTAAATGGAGAGTTTATTAAAACTCTGAGAAAGCAGGGTCCAGTCTTAGGGGAACAGTCACGCTTTAGTGAGTTTTCCTTTCAGAAGACAGGAGAAAAATTTTTCTTGCTTTTGGCATGGGGGGAGGGAAAAAGAACCATTTGAAATATACCCATAGCCTTTTGTTCTCTAAAACAAGCTTGCCCTCAAGGTAAACTTTACCAGAGCTTTGTCTGAACTAGAAAAAAGGGCAACCAGACAATTTGGGCCCCTTCTAGGCTTCATTTCTCACATAAGGAGAGAAATAAAAAATGTTAAGAAAGTCTTCTGAAGGTCACAGCCCAGGGATTCTAGCCAACTAAAAAAATAGAGTTTTTATTATAGATTGTATTATCTCTTCAATTTCTTAATAATTAAACGAACGGTACTCTAATACAGTAACAGTAGATCACAACTGAGAGAGCTGCAAGATACACTGTTTAAGAATGAATTTCTAAGAAAATCTAAAGACAACAGGAAAGAACAACAACAACAAAAGACATTAGAGGAAATTGAAGCTTCTGATACCTACAGCTATGGCAAACACTATACACAGTATAACTTCCTTGTTTCCTATTATCTGATACATCATGACTGACTTTCAACAAACAATTACAATGCATACTGAAAAGCAAGAAAAAACAGTCTGAAGAGACAAGGCAGGAATTAGAACCAGACTCAGACATGGCAGAGATTTGGGAATTATCCAACTGAGGATTTAAAGTACCAGTAATTAATATGTTAAGCAGGCAACTCCTTTGGTCTGGCCACCAGGTGCTTTTCTGTCTTCTAAATCAATTCTTACTTACTCACACACACACACACACACACACACACACACACACACACACACAAATATAAGAACTGTACGGTAATTACAAAAAAGCATAAAATGCAGGTAACAGAGAAAGGAGCAGAAGATACTTAAAGTAATAATGATACAGAGACCTGCTAATGTCCATCCATATTACCATCTTAGAGAAGGGCATAGTAAGGGTTCAAGAGCTCCTGCACATTTCTGAGCACATTCCTGAGAGTCCCCTTATCTCCTATGCATTCCCAGAAAGTAGCTTCAGGAGATCCTTGACTTCCCTGTATGTAGACTATGCTTAATCAACTGAAAGATGCAAATCCTCATTTACTCCCTTTTTCTGAGTGGTCATAAGTTTGAATAATATAGTGTCAATGTAATCATAAGCCTTGTACAACTTTTGTATCAATGAATCATAAATTTTGTGATTTGTATAACTTTTGTGTAATGCGTGATGTCTTAGACCTTGTAAGGTCCCTTGACTCTCTGCAAGCCTGATTAATGCTTCTGCTGGAACCCATTGATAAAAGCTATGAGATTCCTTTGATACCTGGCACCGGGAAGTCTGGACCAAAAAATGTCACTATCAATAAATGCGGCTGAAACTCAAGTTCTATACAATGCTCTGCTGGTCACGTGGCTAACGTATAGGCACTAACAACTCTGGACTTATAAAAGTGAACTGTAAAAGCCTGGAGGGCAAGCAGAAACTGTTTAGAAAGACCTCAAGTCTAACTCTGTTTCCTGAATTCAAACTCAGAAATAAAGCCCTACTAGTTCCCTGCCCTTTGATTTATCAGTATCAAGGGTAAGTAACTGAGTTACTCAGACCATAACAATAAAAACTGAAAATTTTCCAAAATTTATGGTAGACACTAACTATAGATCCAGGAAGCTCAGAGAACACCAAGCAGGACGAATACAAAATATATTTTAAAAATCTACATGTAAGCATATCATATGCAAATTGCAGAAAATCAGACATAAAGAAAACAGTGACAGAAGTTCAAGGAAAAACTAACACCTTGCTTTCAAAGGATCAAGGATGTAAATTACATCAGAATTCTCCTCAGAAACCATGCAAGCATGAAGAGAGTGCAGCAAAATATTTAAAATGTTAAAAGAAAAATCCATCAACAGAGAATTCTGCATTCAGTTTAATTATCTTTTAAAAGTAAGGGGAAATAAACACACTTTCTCAGTCAAGCAAAAACTGAGGAAACCTGTAACCAGTAGGCCTGCCTTGGAATACATATTAAGAGCAGTTCTTCAAAGAGAAAGAAGCTTGAATTGACATGAAGGAAAGACATTAAAAGGAATCAATGAAGGTAAAAATTAAATATTTTATTTTTCATATTCTTAATTGAAGTAATAGATAACTGTTCAAATAATAGCAATAACATATTGGTTGATTTTAGCTTACGAATAAATGAAATGAATGACAGCAATGATTTAGAGGATAGGAAAGAGACATTGGGAAGTCTTTTATACAAGACCTGCGCTACCTGTGAAGTGGCACAGTGTTATTTATAAGTGGATTTAGATTAGTTGTAAATGTATACTGCAAACTCTAGGAAAATTTCTAAATTTTTAAAAAAGAATTATAATTGATATGCTGAGAGAGGAAAGTCAAACCATATTAAATGCTCAGTTAAAACCAGAAAAGGCAGCAGAAGAAGGGAAGACAAAAAAGAAAGCAAAGACCAAGAGCAACAAACAAAAAACAGTTAGTATGGAGAGATAATGAACTCTATCAATAATCACTTGAAATGTAAATGGTCTAAATACACCAATTAAAAGACAAAGAGTGACAGAGTGGATAAAATACAGGACCCAGCTACATGTTAACAAGAATTTCACTTTATAAAGACACAAATTTAAAGGGCTGAAGAAAGATATGCCATTCTAACACTACTCAAAAGGAAGCTAAAGCAGTAATCTTAATTTCAGACAAAGCAGACTTCAGACAAGGAAGTTATCAAGGCTAAAGAGGGGCATTACATAGTGATAAAGGGGTCAACTCTTCATTAAGACAAACCAATCATGTGTATGTGTCTTACAACAGAGTGTCAAAATACTTGAAGCAAAAATTGATAAAAATGCAAAGAGAAATAGATACAAATTAACTTCTATGTTGGGAATTTCAATATTCCTCTGTTAGTAATTGACAAACGTAACAAGCAGAAAGTCAGCAAGAATATAGTAGAGTTGAACAGCCTCATCATTACCTGGATCCAATTGATAGTTATATTTCATCTAACCACAGCAGAGTACACATTCTTCTCAAGCTCGCATAGAACATTAACCTAGACAGACTATATTTGAGCCTTATACATCTGTCAGTGCCCATAGAGCTGCACAAGATAAACAGTGAACTCGAATGTAAATTATGGACTTTAGTTCCTAATAATGTATCAATATTTGTTCATCAATTGTAACAATTTTATCACATTAATGCAAGATGTTTATAATAGAGGAACTGTAAGTGGGGAGAGGGGGTTATATGGGAACTCTATCCTGTGTGCTCAATTTCTGTAAGCCTAAAATTGCTCTAAATATCTGTGAAAATACTCTTATTTTAAATTGGTGATTGTTTTATGGCATTTAAACTATTTTCTCAGCCTGGTGAAATAAACCAACCACATCAGTTACAATTATTTTATTTCATATAACTATACATACACATACATATATGTATATACACGAATATGGTCATTATTTAAATATATATTTAATTTATTTCATTATCTTTTTAAATCATTCACTAAATATAAGAGAAGTACTTATAATGTGAGAAATATACTGTCAAGTAATATTTTATTCTTGTCTATTGGACTATAACTGATATTTTCCACATTTAATCTCTGAACACCTGTTTACCATTTTATGACCTTTTGGGATATGTGAGTATGAGAGCTTTAAAAAAAAAAAATCTAGGCAACTTACCCTCCTTCCCCTAGGTGTTAACTGCTTCTGCAGGCTAGCTCTCCTGGTCCTTGTTTTGAGGATCTCTCTATATAATGAGAAGTTATAGATTGTGTGAAAGCAGAAAAAAACTGCTCATTCTTTAGATAATGTAACCATGTACTTTATTACTTAAAAGAGCTCTTCTTTGATTTTTTTTTCTTTTTGGAAAAGAAGAAGAGATCAATTTAACAAATAATTTTCAAGAAGAGTTTTATTATGTCATGGAAACAAAATTTTTCAAGATTAACCTGAAATTAGGAAAAATATGTCATATTACTGAGAAATGATGGAGCTATGTTGCAGTGTATGTTCCTCTTCTGGTCTAAAGCGTATTGTTTTGTAAATGTTTTACAATAAGGTAACCCAAATAAATTATAAAAATATTATCTTTTGTTGACTTTTTAGAGTTCACAAAATTACAGCTGTATTTCTTTAAAAATTTACAGTTCTATAAGCATAATAAACTGAACCAAAGATAGTTTTAATCTATTTTTCAGCTTAAGAAAACACTGTTTACTGTTTTGATTTTTTATGTAACCTACTTAATTTCATAAGTGTTAGAAGCAATGTAGAATGAAAACAGACAATAGGAATAAAGGATGAAAAACTAGAAACTAAAATCAGCTGGGCGTGGTAGTGCATGCCTATAATTCTGGCTACTTGGAAGGCTGAGGTGGAAGGATCATTGGAGCCCAGCAGGTCGAGGCTGCGGTGGCCGGGAGCGGCCACTGCACTCCAGTCTGGGCGACAAAGTGAGACTCCAACTCAAAAAAAAGAAAAACTAGAAACTTTCTACAGTTGAGATGAAATAAAAGATTCAGACACTGAAGACACAATTAGTTACTATAGCTGACTTTCCATTTTGGTCTCAGTTTCACAAGGAAAAAAGGCAAAGAGTTATTTAGGATAACTTCCTATTTAATTGCTATGTTTCCTGAAGAATTGTTCGGGAAAGAAAATCTTTTCCTAGCAGGAAAGTTTAGAACCAGCTAAGATGGGGATGGATCCACAAAAGGTTTATCCTTGAGGCATTTTTCAAGGTACTATTAATTGGGTATCCTTACTTTTTTTTTTTTTTTGAGTTGGGAGTCTCACTAGTTCGCCCAGGCTGGAGTGTAGTGGCACACTCACGGTAACCCCAGCGTCGACCTGCTGGTCTTCGGCAATCTTTCTGCCTCAGCCTTCCAAGTAGTCAGAACTACAGGTGCGTGTTACCATGCCTGGCTAATTTTTGATTTATTGTAGAGGTGCAGTCTTCCCAAGTTGCCTGGGCTGGTCTCAAATCCGCGGGCTCAGGCAATTCACTTGCCTTGGGCTCCCAAAGTGCTGGAATTACAGGCTGAGCCACCAAGCCTGGTTGGGTTTACACCTATGTATTAGTTTGACAAATTTTTTTGGAGTACCTACTGTAAACTGGACACTGTTCCAGACATTGGGAACAGACATAAAATCTCTGCATCAACGTAGCTTACATCCAAGTAAGGGGAGCCAGATAAAAATTATATATATGGTATATTAAACAGTGATATATGAGCTAAAGAAAAACTTTGAGGAAAAATACACTATATATTTTGATCATTATTCTAAGAGGTACAGCCTGAGTTCTGGTAAAGCAGAAAAAAAACTGTGTATTTTAAAGACTCTGTGTGTGCATGAATGTGTATTGAGAAGCTACATTTTTGGAAGGGTAGATTGGCCTTACTGAGAGGATGACATTTGAGCAAAGACCTGAAGGAGGGGTGGGGATGGAGAGAGAATGACCAGTACAAAGTCCATGAAGAATATTTGAGAAATGGCAAAGAGGTCATTATAGCTGGAACTGAGGTGGTAAGGAGAGCATAGAAGATGAAGTTAGAGAGTTAGAGGGGGGGGTGGGGGTGGCAGGTTGTGAGAGACCTTGTGAACCTTTGAGAGGACTTTGGCTATTCCTCTGAGAAAATGGGGTTGCCCTGAAGCATTTTGACCACAAGAGGTGTACTAGTCATCTATTGCTGTGTAACAAGTACAGCCATCCAAAATGTAATCAGATGTAAGCTAGGGGTTCAGTCATGTGAAGATATGATTGGATTTAGAGGATCCACATCCAAGGTAGCTTACTCACATGACTGGTAGGTTGGCTGTAGCTGCTCAGGGAGATCTCCGTTCCTTTTAACATGGGCTTCACTATAGGACTACTTGAGTGTGCTCATGACCTGTTACTGGCTTTCCACAGAGTGAGAAACCCAAGAAGGTGGCATTGTCATTGTCCTCTATGACCTAGCCTCTGACATCACACACCATCCCTTCTACAGTATTCAATTAGTCACACAGTTCATCTCTGGTTTAGTGTGAGAGAAGACTGTATAATGGCATGGATACCGGAAGGTGAGGATCATTGGGGGCCATCCTGGAGGCTGACCCAGGGAAAAGAAAGAGAATTCCTGGAACAATGTTCCTGCATGTGTATGAATGTATGAGATTTAGTGCAAATGGAGAGAAAATAGACTTTGTTAGGAGCACAGAGAGGTCATTGATAGTAACACTAGATAGGTGTAGTTATAGGAAGGTGGGAAGGTGTAGTGGTGGAATCTTAAGCACATTTTTCTTCTTTTTCTCTTTAGTGAAATAGGAAATAAGTTCATAGGTCCAGAGTGAGAATAGGGAAAGAGGTATTAGAGGTTCATTGGTAGTTTGAGTTTTTATATATTTAAAATTATGCAGCAGTATTGTCACTAACCTTTGTTTGGACATATTATAAAGGAAGGAAAAAAATTTCTCCTTTTGATCATTATTCTAAGTGACACAGCCTGAGTTTTAGTAAAGTGAAGAAATGTATATATTTTTTCTTTTTAAAGAGTGATTCATTTTCTTTGGTTTCAAGAACTTCCCATGTTTACAGCATGGGAAATTTTATTCTATAAGCAACCTTTGGTGCAGTTAGGCTACTTTGCTGATTCTGCTTATGGAATAGAATAAAATACAGACATTGATGTGTGCTTAAAGGAGACATTTACAAAATCAAACATGGCCTTGTCCCAGTTCAATCAACCTAAGACTTCCTGGGACAAACCTGCAGATCAACTAAGCCAGATTTACTGACTCATTGAATGTGGGAGATTGCACATCAGAGGAATTGTGGGGTGTCTCAGCAAATGAAGGAAAAGAGACTGTTGATACAGGGTTTTGTGAAAGAGTGGGGTTTAGGGGCAATGTAGACAAAGTGGTGTTTCAATAGGCTCAAATTCCAGTATGGTTGTATGTAAAGGGGTATCAACCTTGTTTCTGGATGTGAAATGGACTTCAGTTCTTTGCTTTAGTCCATTTTGTGTTGCTGTAAAGCAGGGGTCCTCAAACTATGGCCCACGGGCCACATGCGGCCCGCCGAGGACATTGATCCGGCCCACCGGATGTTTTTGCCTCCACTGCCTGTCCTGCCTAGCAGCCGACTCATCCCGGCCGCAGTGCACATGTGTGGAATGTGCGTTGCACTCTCCAACTCCCCTCCTCCTCTCTGTCTCTCGACTCCTCCTCTCAGTAATCTCAGAAACCATGCACTCAAAATGGCAACCATCTTTGGCAGCACTTATGTCTGTGAACAGACTTTTTCCAGAATGAAACATCTGAAATCTCCAACCAGATCTAGATGGTTGCCATCACTTGTTATGACTAGCAGTGACAAATATGGAACCGGACATTGACCATCTCATTAGCCAAAAGCAGGCCCATAGTTCCCATTGAAATACTGGTAAGTTTGTTGATTTAACTTTACTTGTTCTTCATTTTAAATATTGTATTTGTTCCCGTTTTGTTTTTTTCACTTCAAAATAAGATATGTGCAGTGTGCATAGGAATTTGTTCATAGTTTTTTTTTTTAAACTATAGTCCGCCCCTCCAACGGTCTGAGGGACAGTGAATTGGCCCCCTGTTTTAAAAGTTTGAGGACCCCTGCTGTAAAGGAATACCCAAAGCTGGCTAATTTATATAAAAAGAGGTTTACTTGGCTCACCATTCTGCAAGCTGTACAAGAAGCATGGCACCAATGTCTGCTTCCAGTGAGAGCCTCGGGCTACTTCCATTCATGGTAGAAGGTGAAGTGGGGGAACGGTATGTGCAGAATTCACCTGGTGGGAGAGCAGAAGCAAGAGAGAAATAGGAAAGGTGCCAGGCTCTTTTTAACAGCCAACTCTCTTGGAAACTAATATGGAAAGAACTCACTTCCCCTCCTCTACTCCCTCACCCCAGCAAGGGCATTATTCTAATCATGAGAGCTCCCATGACCCATATACCTCCTGTTGGACCCCACCTCCATCCAACACAGGGGTTCAGATTTTAACATGAGGTTTGGGGGAGACAAATACCCAAACTTAGCAGTCTTGTTTTCTTGGAAACAAAATCAAATAGTTGTTAAATACTGTGTTTCAAGACCCGTTCTCTGAAGTTTTGCCCAGAGGCTGTAAATCAAGGCTGCTTCATTGGGTCACCATGACTTAATTCCTCCAGATAGGAGTTGGACTTTTAATTCTTACTGCAGTAATTTTTTTCATTATTTTATTTTATATTTTTACTGTAGGAATTTTAAACAACAATGTTTCTGAAAGTATATGATTTCAGAGAATACAATTTCTCAGTAAGGAAGTAATAATCCTTCCAAGAATTGGGCTGTTAGGACTCTTCATGGCTGCAGGGTATATTTGGGAAAAATGTTGTTTTCTGATAAGCGTGTACCTGGCTGTATCTGTAGCTCTGATTCTGGACTAATGAATGGCAGTGAAAATTTTTTTAGCCCAAGCAATTTTTTTACTTTCTCAGATATATTACTATAACTTACTATAGTTCTAAATATTGATACATAAGTCACTGTCTCTTCTGAGGTAATTTGAGTCAAGGCAATTTGCAGTTCATATTGTTAACTTATAAGGAGGTTGGAAGAAGTCTTCACAGTTCTCATGGGTGCTCTCCTCATTGTGACATCTTCATAGGTATTTTGTCTTTTTCTAGCTTTTCCTGGCTAACAACCAGTACCATCAAAGTTGTCTAAAAAAGACTTTCTGTGGTTATAACCAATGGGACTTGTGATGGAAGCTGATACCCATGTGCCCAAAGCTGCAGCTCCCCAGAGGAGCAGGACGTTTCAGTCTCCAAGAAGCTCAGAGGAAGTCTCTCCTCCCTATGGTTTTATATGGACCTTTAAGAAGTTCGCATGCTCTGTTGTTTCAATAGAACTGCTCCTGCCTCTGCCTTTGGTGTTTCATCCCCAGCAAGTAATTTTTTTTTTTTTGAGTTGGAGTCTCACTCTGTCTCCCAGGCTGGAGAGCAGTGGCAGGCTCATGGCCACCTCAGCCTCGAACTGCTAGACTCAGGCAATCCTTCCACCTCAGCCTTCCAAGTAGCTGGAACTACAGGTGCACACTACCATGCCTAGCTAATTTTTTGATTTATTGTAGAGACAAGGTCTCAACAAGTTGCCCAGGCTGGTCTCAAGCCCCTGGGCTCAGGCAATCTTCTTGTCTCAGCCTCCCAAAGTGCTGGGATTACAGACTTGAGCCACTGTTTCCAGGCCTGCAAGCAATTATTAAAACTTAAAATATACAAAAATAAAACCAAGTCAAAACAAAACAAAAAAACTTTTTAAAAATCGACTAATTAAAGCAATGGAAAAATAAATGCAATCAACATGTTCAGAGATACAGCTCTGATTCTACCTTACCCAATGATTAAACCACAACAATAAATCTCAACCTGCAGGTCACCATGATTTTGTCAAGACAAAGGACTTGCCTTAAGTTTGTGTAGTTAAGGAACTTTTCTGTTGATTTTCTAAAAAAAAAAAAAAAAAATGTGGGGGGTGGGTGAAGAGCCTGTCCAGTTAATTTAAAGTGTCCATCTTTAGAGATCAAAACTTGCTCATAGTGCCACATTTCAAGAAATGTTTCTACTTGATTCTATTCATCAAATGTTTAAAATACTTGAGTCCAATTTTAGCTAGGACATCTGATTGCATGGACATACGTGGCCTCTCATACTTTGCTTGCAGGTACAGCTGTGTGATTTTCTTCTGGAGTGTTCCCCAGTAATGGTTCACAGGGTGAGAGTCAAAATAATACACGTGTTGGAAGGATAGAGGAGAAAGATCATCAAGAGTGCTGATGAGAGCATCATTGATGAGATCCAGTAAAGGCCCTAAGAAGGTGAAGAAATACACGAGGAAAGAAAAGTGCTGATGGAAAAGTCTTCTCAATGTTGTACGATAATACCAACTATAACTAATTATCAAGCATTGAGTATGGGCAGTTACTGCAGGAAAACCCCTACCTGTATTATCTTGTTCAATACTTAGAAAAACCAGTTAAGTTATATGCTATTATTATCTCCATTTTATGAATGAGGATACTAAGGTTGAAAGAGTAACTTGCTCAGATCCATGTGGCTAAGTGGTAGTGCTTGCTCTTAAACCAAAATCTCTCTGACTTCAGTGCTTGTGTTATTAATTCTTTTTTTTTTTTTTTTTGAGTTGGAGTCTCACTCTGTCACCCAGACTGGAGTGCAGTGGCCTTTCCTGGCCACCGCAGCCTCGACCTGCTGGGCTCCGGCGATCCTTCCGCCTCAGCCTTCCGAGTAGCTGGAATTACAGGTGTGCGCTACCACGCCCGGCTAATTTTTTTTTTTTATTGTAGAGATGAGGTCTCGCCTGCCCAGGCGGGTCTCGAACCCGCGGTCTCAGGCAATCCATTCACCTCAGCCTCCCAAAGGCACGGGATTACAGGCTGAGCCACCGAGCCCGGCGTGTTATTAATTCTTAATGCATTTTCCAAAATAGTGTGAGATGTGAGCCTTATTCTAAAGTTGTTAAGCAAGCCTGAAATGCACATGCAAGTATCTGAAGGAGGAAAAAACTGTAAGGTGTCTAAGTGTCTTTACATGCGTGATCAAAAATTCTCAAAGCCTGCTTTATCTGCTGCCAGTTGTTGGGAGCCGGCCACGGAGGCCCACTGAGCATTAGGGATCAGGGAGGGCCGTGGACCCCGAGACCGCTAGGATGTGTTCGGGAGCTGTTGACCCCATTTTCCTCCCCCTTTTGCCATGCAGCACAAACAACCTAAAGCAACTCTGCTGGCCTAAGCTGAAGGCTCTGTGACTGTGATAGGCATGGCTCACTCTAGAAACCCATTGTTCCTGTTTCCCATAAACTGCAGTTTTGGCTTAGGTATTAGATATAATTCAAACTCAGGTCACATTTGGGAGCCTTTTACATGGTACAAGCCTCTTTATAAGATTTTAAAGTATATTTGTAGAATTAGTATATACTTATGGAGAGCTGTTTTCAGCTTTTCAATGGTATAGATGATGGCCCAGCACAAAGCTTGGGCTGGGCCACATTCCTGAGGGCCCAGCGTGTACTTTGGACTGGGCTGCATTCTTTTAGGCTGGCTTTGGCTACAGTTAGTGTAAGGTCTTTTTTCTACCTATTATAGAAATTGAATTTATTTTATTCATAGAAGGTATTATAGAATAGGTCATGCTATGTCAAGGAATCATGTTAGTTCAAACATAATCAATCATGATATTTTTAGGTTTAATGAGAATATAGTTAACTTTAGAAATTTCATTGTCTCCATTTTCTACTATCATGGTTTTGGCCTTAGTACATTTATAGTTTATATTTGGGCTTTATTTTTAGAAGCTTTGCTGCTGCTAATCAGCTTTATATATTAGGATCAGGAATTAGAAACTTTCAGAGAAATTAGGATAGATATATAGGACTCTAGAATAGCCATTTTGTTAAGAGATTGTAGTCTATTGTTCCAAAAAGTGGCCCACCGTGAACCTTGGACTGGGCCACATCCTATAGAGTCCAGCGTGATCTTTGGACTGGGCCACATTCTTTAGGAATTGGCTTAAGCTATAACTAAGAGCTTCTGTAGCATTGTGTAAGTAGTATTAGCATAGAATAGAAAGGTAATAAAGTTTAAGTTAGTCATCATGGGTTTTGTGTGAACTCTAGAAGTTATTGATTATCAGAGCATCATTAGACTAGTAAGGATTGTTGCACTGATTTTGAAGAGCATTAACTAGCAAAGGGAACAATAAGACAATCTTGGGGTTTGTCCCTCCTCACACCTAAGCATCTGGTGGGTGGGGGATGCCCCTCCTGCACCTGGCTTTGTGTTCACGTGAAAGACTTGTGAGACTGCCTGTGTAAAATTCGGGGATAAATACCTGCTGTAACTTTCAATAAATGGCTTCTGCTCATTTCACTGAACAGTTGTCCACTTTCTTTCTTTCTCTTTCTTCTTCTTTATATCTATCTTTCCATCTTTTTTCTTTTAATATCTGTCCCTACAGATTTGCCGATGCCACCACATCTTCCAAGGGATTCCCCAAAACTTGCAGGGACTGGCCCCCCGCAGCCAGTCAACTACATCTTGAATTCTTTGTATCTGACTTCCGAGTCCTTGCATTTGACTCTGTTCTGCATTTCAGGTGTGTCCCATTTCCAGACTTATCATGATTTCTCCCTTTAGGATCTCACCTGGATATTACTCAATTTCATGAATCAAAATCACTAGTAAGAGACAGCTTAATAGCTGCCAAATAATAGAAAGAAAAAGACCAAGTAGACTTGAAAAAAATGATCAACTATAAGCTATGAATATGGTATAGGAAGTTTATTAGTTAAAACATTATAAAAATTTGACCTATATAAGGATCAAAAATTTAACACAAGAAACAAATCCAACATGAAAATAAAATGTGGTTCTGTTAGTTTTTTCATAGTTGATTTGTTCTTTCTTTACACCTGCTGGTAAGAAGAGAATACGTTAACTTTTATTTAAAGCTTAGTCTGATGTGTTAATTTAAGCAGAAGTTTTTCTAATGCTCAGTCTGCCTTGGCAAAACTAAAAACAACAAACAGTGTGGGTTTATCAAATAGCCCTCCAACCTCCCAATTGTCTCCCTCAGGTGGTGACTCTGTGGGTGGAGGAAGAGGCTTACACGACATTATGAACATAGATGAGTCAGAGTCTGAAGATGCCAGATGCTAGGTCTCATAAATCCTCTAGTTTCCAGGGCGGTGTTCTAATTTCTGTCTTGCTTGCTGGCATTCATGGTTAAAGTGTAACTCTTGTCTTTTCCTCCCATTCATGGAGACTGTCAAAATCACCAGTGGCAGCTGTGTTGCTAAATCCAATGGTTCATTCTCTGTCATTTATGTCATTCTTCAGCAGCAACGGTCACAATTGGTTCTTCTCTTCTCTTTGATGTTTTTTATTTTCAGAGCTTCCAGAACATCACACTCTCCTGATTTTCCTCCTTTACTATGAAATCTTCTTCATCAGTGTCCTTTGATGGTTCTTCCTTTTGAGGAGGAATTTTGGAGTTCCCAGATGGTTCTTCTGAAATCCAGTCCCTGTTTCTTTTCTCTCTCTCTCTCTCTCTTTATTTGAGTCAGAACCTCACTCTATAACCCAGGGTGGAGTGCAGTGGCTCACTCATGGCCAACCCAGCTTCAATTTGCTGGGTTCTGGCGATCCTTCTGCCTCAGCCTTCCGAGTAGCCAGAACTGCAGGTGTGCGCTACCATGCTGGCTAATTTTTTGATATATGTAGAGACGAGGTTTCACCAAGTTGCCCAGGTTGGTCTTGAACCAGTGAGCTCAGGCAATCCTCTTGCCTCAGCCCCCCAAAGTGTTGAGATTACAGGTTTGAGCCACTATGCCCAGTCCATTCCCATATTTCTAATACCTTACTCGATATTTCCACTTGGATGTCTGAGAGTCGACTGAAACTTACCCCCCCCACCTTACACATACCCTTTCTCCTCTAAACTGCATTATCCCAGTTGCTCAGACCAAAAATCTTGAGGTCCTAAGGTTCTGCTAGACTGTAGTCTTGTCTCTTGCCCAATAGGGGTACAACATATGATTATGATTTTTTTTTGCCCCTTAAGGTCCTGCCTCTGTGATTCACAACCCTTTCTCTTAGTTCACACTGTCCTTGTCACTATAGTACACAGCCATTTTAAAGTGTGCAACATTGTTCTGAAAACTAGACATCTAGGTAAACTTGGGGTAAAACTATATATAGAATCTGAAGTTTATAGTCTGAGATCATCTGTTTCATCAAAATCAATTAAGTGCATAAACTGTCCCTTGTAGACTTGAGTAATAGTTTCAATTGGCCACATTCACTTGTCCTCTACTCGGCTCTCCACAGAATCTCAAATCCAATATGTTTAAAACACTAGCATTCCTGTAAGGGACAGCTGTAGCTGCGTTTGCCCTTCTTCTGGGAAAAGGACCTTTATTCTTCTTGGAATTGCTTCTCTCCCTGCTCTAATTTTATGGTTTCCTTGAGCATTACCATTTTCTTGCATGAGCCCCTCCATTGGCCCCACTTGACAGGTTCAGGGATGCTAACCTGGCCCAAACTAAGCCAGTCATAGTATTTCAAGACCGTAGTTCTAACTAATTAATCCATTATGTGACACAAGGTGAGTCCATGGAAACTCTTCCTTAGAATATTTGAACTTGGAAGCTCAGAGGAAAAAAAAGGCAGTTTTCTATTTGGAGATAAAAACCTATCAGAAGTAAAACTAGGGAACCATTTTTAGACTCATTTCAACTATGTGGAGGAAAACAGTCTGCAGTGAGAGTGAACGAAACCAACATCCAGAGAAAGATCCCGATGAGAGGTAGAGTCCAGACTCTGGTGATGCTCCCTTCCTTGGATCTAGTTTTAGCTGGGACCCAGTAGGCTATCCTTTCTGAAAGGACAGACCGAGAGTGGGAAGCCATTTTTCATCTTGTTCTTAAACCCTGGCACAATGCTGAGAAAGTAGAAGCTATACTTTTGGAGAAATGCACACTTTAGGTATAATTAACTTTACTGACTTTGTCTTTTCAGAAACAGACTTCCAGGTATCAAGGTATCTCATAGTGGCAATCAAGCTTGCTAGAGTAAAGGGAATTTACAAGGCCTAAGACATCATGCATTGGGCAAAGAATGTAAAAGTCATAAAACTTGTACAAAAGTTATGACAGCTCAGAGGGGGAGCAGGTGGGGACTCGATCTTGTAAATTGGGCACTATCTACAGGGAAGCCAAGGATCCCCCGAAGCTACCCACTAGGAATTCCTAGGAGATAAGGGGGGTACACCCTCCATTAGGTCTAAGGAATGTTGTTTGGGAAGGTGCAGGGGCATTAGAATCCTTGTCACGCCCTTCTCTAGGGGTTATGATAATGTGGGCGAACACTAATGGCTCTGTGTCACAGGTTCTCCAAGACATCCACAGATTGGTCGATAAGGACGTCACGGCAGTCACGTGCAACATCTCCAAGAAAAGGATTTAAGCCAGGACTCTGGGGGGCTACGATGCCACACTCACCTAGAGTGTAGGCCTGCTCCCTGTCTGTGGGGCGTGAACTTTTCTTAAATAAATCTTTTCTTCTCTCACCTCTGTGTGCTGCAATTCTTTGCATCTACTCGGATCTCTGGGTTGCCAGCGAGCACCTCCAGCTTGCCAGCCTCCGCAGTGCCGCGCACCTCCCTGCGCCTCTCCACTCTCACCCGGTCCGTCCATACCCTAACACTTTCAACAGGTATTCATTAAGAATCTTGTACCTAGCCGGGCTCGGTGGCTCAGCCTGTAATCCCGCGCTTTGGGAGGCTGAGGTGAGTGGATTGCCTGAGACCGCGGGTTCGAAAGCCGCCTGCGCAACTTGGTGAGCCCTCATCTCTACAATGAATCAAAAAAATAAGCCGGGCTGCTGATGCGTGCCTGTAGTTCCAGCTACTTGGAAGGCTGAGGCGGAAGGATCGCTGCAGCACAGCAGGTCAAGGCTGCGGTGGCTGGGGGCAGCCACTGCACTCCAGTCTGGGTTACAGAGTGAGAAGCCAACTCAAAAAAAAAAAAAAAAGAATCTTGTACTTTATGTTATAGAGACACATTGCTAACTAGCCTAAGCAGGAAATCAAGAGTTGATTTTCTTATATGAACAGGAAGGATATCAAAGCAGCTAACATAAAGAAATTACGGTAAACAGACCTCTATTTATATTCTAATAGACACTTCGGAACCGCTCATTTTTTCTTTTCATATATCTCCCATTTCTTCTTGTCTTGGCTTTTTAATTAGTCTCAAATGGACTTCATGTCATGAGGCTTTTTCTGGGGCACCGGGGAAGCTACTCTCGTCTCTCATCCTTCATCAACAGCGGCCCCAAAGACAACGGCTCCAGGGGTAAGTCGCTGCTAACTTAATAGGAAAGTCAATGGAGGCTCCTGATTGGGGGTAGTTTAGGTCTCGTGACCACCTCTGAACCAACCACTCTGGCCAAGAGGGTGTGTTGGTCTGGCCATATCCACCTCATATGCTACTTCTGCCGTGAGAAGGTCAGACAGAGCGGCAGTGCACTGAAAACATGGGAAGGGGAGGATACTGTTGCCACAAAGGATGTTACAATACATTCTGAGAAGACAGCATTGTAGCTACCACAGTCTACTACACCATTTTTTCTTGGATTCCATGCAGTGATAAAAGTCATTTTTGCCTAAAGTAGTTATCGTTTTCTCATTTGTAATCAAGAGTCCTGATGAATACACATTTTCACAACTCTTTCTTTTTAGATTCCTATCTTCCTAAATGACAGTTTACTGATTTCCCATCTCTCTTTTATTTCCTTAGATCCCTAGCTCCCTGAATAACACTTTTTACGGAATCATCCTAGTTAAAAATCTAGGAATTCTCTTCAATTTCTTTTTATTCCCTTCCTCTCCCTCATAAAAAGTGTGGGAGTTGTTCTCAATTTCATCCTATTGCATCTCTCCATATCCAATAAGATGTCCTGCTACCCAGCACTTTGGAAGGCTGAGGTGAGAGGATTGCCTGAACCCAGGGGTTCGAGACCAGCTTAAGCAACTTGGTGAGCCCTTGTCTCTACAATAAGTAAATAAAAAATTAGACAAGTGTGGTAGCACGTGCCTGTAGTTCCAGCTACTTGGAAGGCTGAGGGGGAAGGATCGCCTGAGCTCAGCAGGTCGAGGCTGCAGTGGCCGTTAGCATGCCACTACACTCTAGCCTAGATGACAGAGTGAGACTACAACTCAAAAAGAAAAAAAAAAAGAAAGAAAAAGATGTCCTTCTAGGTCAGTTCTAACTCCAAAATAGCTTTATAACTAATCTCTCTATCCCATAGCTATTGCCACAGCCATTGTTCATGTCACCATCGTCTTTTGCTTGATATGCCTCCTACCCGAATGCAAAAGCAAAGTTGCCATGTCATTTCCCTGAATATTATTTTCTTTCAGCACCCAATGCTTTGGGAATAAACTGGAAAACTTCTTGGTGACATGTACAGGACCCTTGGTGAATTTTTACTAGAGATGTCTAACATATCCCTTGATGTTTAGGTCTCGCATCAGTTGTCACCTCTGTAACCCATTTACTTCTCTGCTGTGGCATCTTTGTCCTATTCCTTTCATTTATTGCCACCCTGGTCCTAAACTCCAATCTCATAATTTGGTGTCCTTTGTTTGCTCTTGGGACTCCTTGATATTTTGACTTCTTCTGCCTTTGATGTTTACCAGGTTCCTAAGCCTTGTGTTATATATAAATCACTTATGGAGCTTTTAAGAAGCACATATTTCCTTGACCTGACCCAGACACACTGCATCAGAAACATCTTAAAAATGACTCTTGGAGATTCAGAAGCAAATGGTTTATAAAAGGCATCATTTTGCAAACCCTGTGCTTGAGTATCTCTGCTACTGCTCTGTTTTGAAGTTCTCTGATACTTATTTTCTTCACTGATTGGATTTCTTCCTCTACCTACTCTGGAGGCTTCTTCTGATTTGCTGACCTGGCTTTGAAGTCTTCAGATCACATAGTCATCTGTGCTCTGCACCCTCATGTCATCAGCACAGAATCAGCTATTTCACCAATTCACTCTCCTGCAATTATGAAGACGCTCCTCATTATTCCTTCTCTTTGAATCTGTCTATTCTTGCTTTATCATCAATGATTCGATCTCTACTTCAAGCCTAAATTATTTTTTTCCGCTATTATGGCTGTGACTCCAACCATACATTCTCCTTCTCACTTGGGAGCCTATATGGCCCTTGTTAGATGTTCACTGGCACTTTAAAATGACTGTGGAGGAGCCAGTCAGTGGTGCACTGCCACCCAGGGCAGATTGCGTGCATCTCTTCCAAAGCTTGTAAACCGAATCAGGCTGGTTGTGTGAAATTGCCTCTGGTATGAGTATTTACACCACAGAAATCAGCAAACACTCAGTAAATATTACATTTTTTTCCCCTCTGGAGGACTGGTTGTTAAGTATTTATCAGCATATCACCAGCTCTAGTGGAAGACCAAGCTGTAGAAACCCTGGGGCCAGTGTAGAGTCCCTGACCTAACCCCTGCAGGTAAGAAGTGCATGGACTAATGCTAGCCAAAAGCAGGTGGGTAGTTATTGGTTTCTAGACCTTAAAAAGTCCAAAACTGGGCTGGACATGCTGGCTCACACCTGTAATCCCAGCACTTTGGGGGGCTGATGTCGGAATATGCTTGAACTCAGGAGTTTGAGACCATCCTGGGCAATATAGCAATAACTCATCTCTATAAAAAAATTTAAAAAAGTAGCCATATGTGTTGATGCGTGCCTCTAGTCCCAGCTACTTTGGAGGCTGAAGTGGAAGGATCACCTGAGCCTAGGAGCTTGAGGCTGTGGTGAGCAGTGATTGTGCCAAAACACTTCAGCTTGGGTAACAGAGTAAGACTCCAACAAAAAAAAAAAAAAAAAAAAAGCCCAAAATGACACTTCTAATTTTGCTCCAAATCTGCTCTACACTGACGCATTTCAGTTAATGGCAGCATTCACTGGGAACTTGCACAAGTCCTTTAAGAGATCCCTGCATCAAGTTCCTCATCTGCAAGATGGGCATGCTAATAGCCCCTATTTCACAGGGCTATTCTGAGGATTAAATGAGCTGTGATTGGTAAAGTGCTTAGAACAATGTCTGACACAATAATGATTTCCTAACATACTATATAAAATTTTAAGTAACTGCTCAGACCAAAACCCTTAGAGCCAGCCCTGCCTCCATCCTTTCTCTCATATCCCATAGCCAATCTGTCAGGATATCCTTGTACCTAGACTTTCAAAATACATGTCTGGATCTGCCCTCATCTTATCACTTCTACTGTGGTAAAACCTGGATCTAGTCTCCATCACATCAATCTGAATTATTGTGTTGGTTTTCCTGTGTTTAATCTTGCTCCCTCTGCAGTCTGTTCCTAACATAACTAACCAGAGAGATCCTTTCTGATCATTTTTAGACCACATTCACTCCGCAGCTGAAAAACCCTCCAGCAGCTTCCCATTTCCCTAAAGGTAATAGCCAAAGTCCTTACAACTGCTTACAAGGCCATGGCCCAGCTTTAAGTCTCCTCTGGCATCATTTATGACACCCCCTCACTCAACCCAATCTAGTTCTCCCAAGTCTATAAAGGAGTGAGGAGAGTGTAGTAGAATTGCAAAGCAAGAATGTATGAGAACGCAAGGATAGGTCTAGTGAGGGGAATGGGGACAGGGGTGGAGAGTATGGTTTAAATTGTATGGATCAAAAAGTAAGAGTCAGTTGCAGTAGGAGCAGTTCAGGAATTTTTGTCCGAACAAAACAAGTAAGAACAAGATCTGCGCCAAGTCACTTGGAAATAGGCCTAGTCTGAAGAAGGCAAGAAAACAGCTCCAACAGTGCCATGCAAAGAACCTGGCAACCTTGAATACCCCTGAGCCTAAAAATGGGCCAAGTGTGGCCTGGCTTTGTTGCAGAGGTATTTAGTGTTAGTAAGCCTGTGCATGTTTTGACAGAAAAAATATTTCCAAAGCTAGTGGTATGTGGAACCAGCTCCATTAATAATATTGACCTGCTTCTCTACTAGAAAAATGATGGACTGGCTCATGATAACTAGAAGTTCCATGGGAACAGCTGGGGTGTGGCTAAGATAAGGGCAAGCAACATAGCAAAGAACACAACTGTGGAAGCCCAAGCACTGGGGAGCACCAGTGGTGAGCTAGCTCATGGATAGTCTTCCTTTTTATTCAGAGACAGACAAGGCACAGAATGAGAGCAGACACATTGAGTCTCATCTTTAAAATATAGTCTTGAGGGCAAGATGCTGGGGGGGGTGTGAAAAAAAAATAGTCTCGGCAGAGCTAGGTTTGTACACTAAATCAGGCAGATAAAAAAAAAAATGAAGCAAAATCCAAAACAAGCCTTTTGTGTGCCCAGTTTAAAACATTGCACTAAGAAAAAGATCCCACGGCACAATCTGGGAGTAGGATCCCGGCCATGGTCTTACAGCCCAGCCTCATCTTCTGCCTCTTCCCTTTTTCTGGTACTGGTCTGTACCTTGTGGCTCTCTGACTCACCATACCTGCTTTGCTGAGGTCCCTATGCTGCAGGTGGCCTGTTGATACAGTTAGACCAGTATTGTTATCCTCCCCCATCCCTACTCCCAGCCTCTTTGTTACCTTCCCCATTCTGGCTTCTTTCAGACCATGTCTTTGTGTTAATGTAGGCTACCCTCAGAGGTACACAGTCTACTCTGTGCAAACATTTCATGACATGATAGAAAATTCCACCATAGCACATGCAGTCACCAAATAAAATAACCTGTCATGCTGGCAAGGTCAAAGCTTGGTCTTACACTGTGAAAATTATTTCCAGCTGAGTATTTAGGACCTGGTCCATGATAAGACCCTCATGTAAATCCCTTTCATAAAGACCCGATGAAGGTGATAATAAACTGTATTGCAAATCATGTCTACTCACATGTGGTTGGTGCTGTTGTTCCCCACAAAGTTTCCCCACTTAGTCCCCTCTTTCTCCAGCTGCAGAGAATGCAGAAGCTCAGGCTTAGACTGAAACTTCCTTCAAAGAGTCTCCCTCGGAGACTGACAACTGACTCATCCAGAGATGCTTGGGTTGTTACTCCCTCCTCCCTCCACTAGTCTACCTGGATTAGACTTAAAATCTAGTTTTCTGTGTAGGAAGTTGGGGCAAAGGAAGCTTCCTTCCATATAATTACCATACATGGTTCTCTGAGAAAAGCTTCTAGTCTGTGACTTTGTGTTGTATGAATGGTAACAATTAAAATTATCCTTTCCATCTTTAAATAAAACCTACCTTGTGACTTCACATTTTTAGTCAATCCAAGCATTAAAACCCTTCTCCTGCACTGATTAGGGCATTATTTCCAGATGAGAACTCTGATACATCTTTCTGGACAAGCTGTCAAACCCATGCTTCATCAAGTATGCCTTACCCCAGTAATGACTTGCGTCTTTTTCAGGCAATAGATCTTCAGACATATAAAATACAGGTACAAGGTTGCATGTTAGTCTCTCTCATCAAATTGCATCAATGTGAAGCTCTAGAAACAGGCATTGGATTCTGTTTCTATGGCAACCACTTCACTGCTCAAGGGGAAAACAGGACAGCAATTGAAGTCTGTGTTAATGGTAGTTCTAAAAATAATCGGTAATGTGTTGAAATCAGATGAAAGACCCAGAAAGCAACAGATAAAAATTATAACCATGGATAGTGGGATTGTAAAATAAGATGCAATGCAAAAATTACAGGAGTGGTTGGTGATAAATATATTTTTGAGAAGAATCAATTATTCTTTTGTTTATTCATTTAGGTGACTGTTGATTCTGATTATATGTGACCCATGGGGTAGGACCAGGAGATGCAGAGATAAGTCAGTACTGTCTCTGTCTTTCAGGATCTCATGCTTTCACCTTAGAGGATCTCATGGTTTTATGACAAAAAAACCCAACATGATTATAATGGATATTTTGTTTGCCTACCTGACATCCATTCTAACTGCGCTCCACTGTATACCAGCCAGATTAGGAGTTTGTGTGGAATTGATTCCTCAGCCTGGTGGTGTTTCTGGGCTGCAGGTGGAGTGAGAATGGGGCATCAGCACTGCTTTTTTTTTTGCCTAGTTTCCAGGAAGAACTGGTGGACCCAACCAAATATCTGGACTTTATCTTTAACCCCAATGATATCTAATGCCACAAATCCCAAGCCTGAAGAGACAAAGAAGAGAAGTGAAACCTGGATTAGCCAGAACAGCTGCTGCAGAAGTTGTGGTGTGGAGTGTTTGTGTGTGTGTGTGTGTGTGTGTGTGTGTGTGTGTGTGTGTGTATGTGTGTGAGTGTGTGTGTGCGCGCACGTGCGCGTGCGCTGGGGCCAGGCGTACTCAGCTACATCAAATGGTTGGAATTATCTGAGGGCTTGCCCCTGGGAAAAATGAGATCTGAGCCAGAAACTGGATAATTTTAGAATAAGCACAATTCACTAACTAAATGTGAGCTGAAAGGAAATTTTCTAAACTTTAAAAAATGAAAATAAATTACAATAAACTACATTAAAAATTAGATTTTTTTTTATCCTTCCTAGAGAAAGCATTTACAAAATCATTGCCACACAAAGAACTTATCAGAGTATCTGCAAAAAAAAAGTAGGATAAATATTACAGAGCTCTATCGGGCAGTTATATGATAATACTAATAATAATAACTTGTTAAATTTTTGAATTTGTGATGTTTGCAGTACTTGTCAACTTTTAAAAAGTTGTAACTTGTTTTTATATATTTTCTAAATACGTGTTAACCTTAATATATAAACTTGTATTCTTTTTCTTAAACAGGGGTCCTCCAAATTATAACTGTCAGACCTGAAAAACTGGGATACTGCACTTGTTGTATGAATAGGCTATTCTCAGTCTTCTTTAGACAAGTAGGTTTTAACTAAAGCTTATTCCTCTCCAGCATCTTTCTGCAGTCTACAAGAAGTAGGTGCATGGTCAAGTTCTATTCTCTAAGATCTCAGACTTGGTAGGCATGTTGCCTGAATCTTAAAACGCAACAAACATTGGTTTAACCAACTACTTTGCTACTGTATGCATTAGTTCTCTGGAGCTGCCATAACAAATTACCACAAACTGGGTGGCTTGAAGCAGCAGACATTTATCCTGTCACAGTTCTGGAGGTTAAAAAGTCTGGAATCAAGGTGTCAGTAGAGCTATGTTCCAGGTGAAGGCTCTCAGAAAGAATCCTTGTCTCTTCCTAGTTTCTGGTGGCTCTGGCAATCCTTGGCTTCCTTAGTTAGTAGCTGCATCACTCCAGTCTCTAACTTCCCATGACCTTTCCCCTTGTATCGCCATCTCCTCTTCTTATAAAAACAGCAGTCGTTGGATTTAGGACTCACTGTAATCCAGCATGACCCCATCTTAACTTAATTACATCCACAAAGGCCCTGTTTTCAATTAAGGCCACATTTCGAAGTTCCAGGAAAACATGATTTTTTAGAAGGTACTATTTAAACTACTACACTACACTACCCTACATTACACTACACTACCCTATCCTACACTACACTACACTACAGAAATACTATATTCTCAGATGGGTATGGAGTGATTCTCATGGTCCCATCCCATCCCGATTCAGACAGTTCCACGTTTTAGAGTCTATTACAGATGAGATTTCCATTCTAAAGACATATGTTTCTCAACTGATGATGGGTTACATTCCAATAAACCATTCCATACTGAAAATATCCAGTCAAGAACTCATTTTGCACACCTAACTGACTGAACATCATAGCTTAGCCTCATCTACCTTAAATGTGCTCAGAACACTTAAATTACCTTACAGTTGGACGAAATCATCTAACCCGAAGCCTATTTTATAATAAAGTGCTGAATATCTCATATAATTTATTGAATAGAGTTCACAGTAGGGTACAGTATCAGTTTTTTACCCTTCTGATCATGTGACTGACTGGGAGCTGATGCTCACCGCTGCTGCCCACCAGCACTAGAGAGTGTCACCTCACATCACTATCCTAGGAAAATATCAAAATTCACAATTCAAAGTAGAGTTTCTACTGAATGTGCATGAGGTTTGCACTGTTGGAAAGTTGAAAAACAATAAAGCAAATCATCATAACTTGGGGGCAGTCTATACAAATCTCTGCAGCAATCAAAAATCTTGGAATTAGGCTGGGCTGGCTGACTCAGTCTGTAATCCCAGAGCTTTGGGAGGTTGAGGTGGATTGCCTGAGCCTGCAGGTTCGAGACCAGCCTAGGCAGCTTGCCGAGACCTTGACTCTACAATAAAAATAAAAAAAATAACTGGGCATGGTAGCATGCATCTGTAGTTCCGGCTACTTGGAAGGCTGAGGTGAAAGGATTGCCGGAGACCAGCAGGTCGATGCTGGGGTGGCCGTGAGTGTGCCACTGCACTCTAGCCTGGGTGACGGAGTGAGACTCCAACTCAAAAAAAAAAAAAGAAAATTAAAAAAAAAAATCTTTAAATTGCAAGTGATTGAAATTCAATTTGAGTATATTAGGTAAAAGGTTAAATTTATTGACTCACATTCATTATGGAAAGGGAAGACCAGACACAGAACTAGGCTCTTCAACCTGTGTTATTCTTGTCCTTCCCTTCTTGCACTTCTTTCTGAACAATGGCTTCATTTTCTCAAGCTGGTTAAAATTATGTACACTATCAGTTCCTGGGGTCATAAACTTACAGCTTCATGACTAGAGAGTGCGTGCTCTCAATTTAAAAGCCCTGGGGAAAAGTCTAATATTACAAGCTTGAGTACTGTATTCAACCCTGGACTAACTGCTGTCCTGACAGTGAGATCTACTGCTTCTGCCATAGTTGAGTCATGTATTCATCATCACATCCAGCAATGTGATGGGGTCTGTTTCTAGAAGAAAAGAGAAAAGGTGCTAGGTAGAAAAAAGTTGGATGTCTACAATCAATAAATTATAGCTCCTTTCTCCATTCTCTCCTGTATGCTTTACCCTTTTACAGAGTACAGAGAATTGGACTAGAAATTGTATGGATCACAAAACAAATAATTGCTAAGGCTAACAATAAAGGTAAAAACAAAAAACTGATTTTGTGGTCTTAGTTGCATTGATCAAATGCCTTTGTGGAAAAAAAATAACTATATATAAAAAATATTCTATATTTAAAAGTTCAGTAACCTAATTTTTAGGTCCTATTTTACCTCTAAGATGTGATCTTGAACACTTGACTGATCTAACATTACACTTTGTTTCTATTAATATATTTGGCAATATGAAAGTCAACAAGAAAGATTTAAATAATAATTTAGGAAAATCTATCTTTAAAATAATAGAATGAGCAATATCATCTGATAATGCTGCTTATTAACTCAAATTAAATAAGAAATTCTTGTGTAGTAGAAATATCACTTAATTTGAATTCAAGAGTTCTGATTCTGTCTGTGTCTTGTTTGACTTTTCTTAGGTTATTTTCTTGTCCTCCCCTCTCTCAGACTTCTTCCAGTTCTAAGATTTCATCAAAAAATACAACTATATCTCAATTATCTAAACATTATATTGCTTCCTTTTAATAAAATGGAAATGTGTTTATCCTTTTTGAGGTTTGTAGCATTTCTTTTTCTTTTCTTTTTTTTTTTGAGTTAGAGTCTCACTCTGTTGCCCAGGCTGGAGTGTTGTGGTACACTCATACACTCATGGTCACCCCAGCATCGACCTGCTGGGCTCAGGTGATCCTTCCACCTCAGCCTTCCAAGTAGCCGGAACCACAGGTACATGCTACCATGTCCGGCTAATTTTTTTGATTTATTGTAGAGATGAGGTCTTGTCAAGTTGCCCGAGTTGGTCCCGAACCCGCGGGCTCAGACAATCCACTCACCTTGGCCTCCCAAAGTGCTGGGATTACAGGCTGAGCCACTGAGCCTGGCCTAGCTGTGTGTTAGTTGTATATTTTCTTCTGACCCGCCTTTTAGTTTACAAATTATCTTTTCAACCATATGTTTTTGTTTTTATTAACTGAACTATGATGTATTTATTGGTAAATATATTAATAGAAACAAAGAGTAATGTTAGATCAGTCAAGTGTTCAAGATCACATCTTAGAGGTAAAATAGGACCTAAAAATCAGGTTGCTGAACTTTTAAGTGTAGAAATATTTTTTATATCTAGTTATTCTTTTTCTTAAATCTAAAAAACAATCTTGATCATTTTCTCTTCAAATATTGTATTGTCTCTCCTTTCTGTTTTCACCATTTCTAAGTTTCTCATGCTTTTTTCTGTATTTTTCATCCTCTTAACTGTGTGTTAGTTTGAATATTTTCTTCTGACCTTTTAGTTTACAAATTCTCTTTTCAACCATATGTTTTTGTTTTTATTAACTGAACTATGATGTATTTATTGGTAATTTCCTTTATACATATCTTGTATTGAGTTCAATCATTTTCTCTAATCATTGATGTTAAGTTTGGACATTTTCTGTCATTTAAAAAATGTTGTTTCTACCACACTTTCTCTTTTGTTCTGGATATATATGTTTGAGGGTTTTTTTTCTATGTCCAATACATTTCTTTAAACACTCACTTTTTATTTTCTTCCAATCACTTTTTTCTCTGATATTTAGTTTTTATATTTTCTATAGATCTTTTTAAACGTTTATTTTACCAACCTTGCATTCTGCTTTGTCCTGCCTTCAAACCAAATAATTTTTGATATCAGATTTTAAAAAGTTTTGTAAATTAATAATATTTATTTAATTTTTTATAGTTTCAAATTTTCTGTTGAAATTCTCCCACTCTTCATCTTTTTTGTTTCATCTTTTGCTGCATTTCCTTTTATATATTAATCTTAGTATTTAAAATTTGAGTTGCCTGTGGATCTCTCTAAATCATTATCTCTATTTCACAGGTAGAAACTAAGAAATTTCATGAAAAATGTAATCCATTATATGTAGTGTATATTAGAGTCAAAGATCTTGAAAGAGAACTGGTGTCTTAGCTATCACTTCTCACCTTTTTTCTTCTTTAAAGGAGTTGAAAAAATTACTCATATCAAATGTACTGGATATATTAATAATCATTAAATGATAACTAGCTCTAAATCTCTCTAACCTCTTTGAATTCATTAACTAGTACTTCAGAGTGAAAATAATTATGCCTTTTGTTATGGCTTCATATTTCTTGAAAATATTGATTAAAATAGATTTCCAATTTGGAGAATAGATAAGAACTAATGCCATCTGGTTTTAAGAAGAATTGTAATCATCAAGTTAAAGGCATAGCAAGAAAATAACATTATCACAGGATGGTTGCCTTAGTGTATTTACTACTCACCGTTTAATTTGACACTCTAATTCCATTGAAAAGTCTAAGGAATTCACGGATCCATCTCCTAACACATCAGGAAGTGCTAAGATGCTGGACAGTTAAAACAATGGCAGTAGAACATCTCGTTTTAACTTTTGAGATAATAAAACAATAATTATCCTTGTTTTGGTTACAAGATCATTAATCCTTTATAGTTGTGGCATACCATAATGTTTACAGATTAAATTAAGCAAGACAGCACTATGATACTTTTTTTTTTTTTAGTTAGCATCTCACTCTGTCTCCCAGGCTGGAGTGCAGTGGCACACTCACGGCCACACCAGCGTCGACGACTGGGTTCCAGCGACCCTTCCGCCTCAGCCTTGCAGGTAGCCGGAACTACAGGCACGCTACCACGACTGGCTAATTTTTAATTTATTTATTGTAGAGACGAGGTCTCTCCAGGTTGCCCAGGCTGGTCTTGAACCTGTGGAATCAGGCAATCTAGTCGCCTTGGCCTCCCAAAGTGCTGGGATTACAGGCTGAGCCAGCGAGCCCAGCCGATACTCTTGAAATAGTACGGTGCTGTAACTTTCACAGGCACAGCTTCAAGGAGACTAGTCAACCAACTCTCATGACTTATTAAGACTACTTCATATATGTCAGCTTAGAAAGAATCAGCATTTTGCTAAACGGCTCTTACCTACTAATCTATCACATGGGCCCTAGGACAAATATTTTATTTTGAAAAATCATGTGGATACTCTAGTGACTGATCATCATGACTTGGTGAAAATTCTTGCCCTCCTTCATGATTTCTTCAATTGCTAATTTTTTTACGGTCTACAAATTATTTTCTAAAAAGTCTAAACCTTCCAAGCACAGTTCATCTCCTGGTAAAATTGGAGCACCCCACCGGTTAATGTGTTTGGAAGCCATCCTTCTCTCCCTTCTAGTGTACGATCCAAAAATAAAAAATAAAAGATTGTGTAAGTCAAAGAGGGGGGGCAAAGTTTTCATATTTCACAAATTTACATACGTTTATTTCATACAATCGTGGGAGTGCCATCTAAATATCTTCCGGTATGAAACTTTCAGTCCTCTCCATGGAGGCGACCACTGGCAGCCTACTACCTGGCCATGTCGCAGCAAGCAGGAAGGCAGAGACTCGTGCAGGCAGCACAGGCCGAAGGTCTTCCATAAAGGCGGCCTCCAAGGCGGGTGGAGCGGATGAGCCAGAGCCTCCAGCACCGCAGCACGGAGCCCGGAAGTAGAGCACTGGAAGTAGCAGCACCGAGCCCGGAAGTTGGGCGCACATGGAAGTATGCAGACACTGGAAGTGACACGCAGATGATGCACCAAGCTCCGGCTCGGGCTGCAGTGGCCACAGCAACACGCTTGTCTCCAGGTGGGTGGCACCTGCATGTTTATTTAGTTCCTTGCTTTCCCCTCTATTTTGATCATTTGCTCTTGTTATATTTGGCATGTTTTCAATTGATTTTCAGAATGTGGATGATATACTGTCCGGGCTGTATATGGTGTTCCCACACACACACAAAAGTTTTGTTTTTTGGTTATAAAGCGTTTCAGTGAATGGCCTTGATCCAGTCAAGATTTGGTTTTAAGCTTTATTATGCGTGACCTATTTCTGTGTTGTCACTTAGAAGATGTAACCATTCATCTTTTTTTTTTTTTGAATTGGTGACACAGTCTGTCGCCCAAGCTGGAGTGCAGTGGCACGCTCATGGCCACCGCAACCTCCACCTACTGGGCTTAGGTGATCCTTTCGCCTCAGCCTTCCAAGTAGCTGGGACTACAGGCATGTATCACCTCGCCCGGCTAAGTTTTTGATTTACTGTAGAGATGAAGTCTCGCCAAATTGCACAGGTGGGTCTTGAACGCGTGGACTCAGTCAGCCCTCTCACCTCCGCCTCCCAAAGTGCTGGGATTATAGGCATGAGCCACTGCGCCCAAGCCACCATTCATTTTAGGGAGTACATTTTCCCATGTCCTGGGCCTGGGTGCATCAAATCCTCTCTACCATGAATTCTAATCTCCAGCTCCATCCAGCTGCTGGAGTCTGCGCAGCACTTGAGCGCTCTGTGTGCTGTTTCGGCTACATTTCTTGAAGGCTTGCCTTGTGCATGCACAGCTCACAAGCTGACCAGCAATCTGAGGGAAATTCAGGTGCAAAGTTGTGGGCACTCTTGCTGGTTCCTTTCAACAGTTTTCTCTTCCAACCCCAGCTTCTTTGGTATCCCTAAACTCCAGTCTTTGTCTCCTCTGACCTGTAGGACTCCTATTTGGGGGGGTGGGGGTCTTTTCACCTTTACCACGTTAAGGAAAATGCCCTCAGGGAAATTCTGGGGTGAATGTTGAATAATTCTTGTGTGCTTCTCTTTCTCAAGGATTCTAGCTGCTCCTGTGTTACTTGTGGTGGCTCTCAATGCCCTCAGAGGATTGTTTATATGTTTTCCCAGCTCTTAAAGTTATTTTTGGTAGAAGATTTAGCTCAATATAAGTTACCTGTTGAATTTAGGGCTTGACAATTTGTCCAGTGAAATTTAACTTGATCAATTTTATAATTTCTTTTTTTTTTTTGTAGTTGTTGTTGGAGTCTCACTCTCTTGCCCAGGCTGGAGAGCAGTGGCATACTCACAGCCACCCCAGCGTTGACCTGGGGTGATCCTTCGGCTATCCTTCTGCCTCAATCTTCCAAGTAGCCAGTACTACAGAGCGCTAACCCAGCTAGTTTTTTATTTATTGTAGATACAAGGTCTTGCCAAGTTACCTAGGCTGGTCTCGAACCCGCAGGCTCAGGCAATCCACCCACCTTGGCCTCCCAAAGTGCTGGGATTACAGGCTGAGCAGCCGAACCCTGCCAATTTTATAATTTCTGAATGTTATTTTTAATTTATTCTAATATGTACCCAATTATTTTTAATCCCTTCTTGTTGTAAGCTCACTTTGTCTTCCTTTAAACAGTTTATATGTATATATATTTATGTTTGGATTCTGTTAATTCTAAAAATTCTCTCTAATTTTTTTCTTTGTATGCTTGTAATTTCTTATATTCACCTCATATAAGCTGATATCAATTTGTGGAAGTTTTAAATTTCTTTCATTTTTAGAAATTAAAATCATTTTTAGAATCTTTTGTTTTTAGAAAACTTGTAGACAATGGATTATATATATTTCCCTTATTTATTCTGGGTCTGAGTTTAAAGTAAGAGGGACTTGGAGAGTTTCTAGCCTGACATGCTGCTTAAAGCAGAAAGTTATATATTTTAATTTTGAATTGTGGCTTTCTGGAAAACTTGAAAAACAATAACAATATTTAGGAATGAACTTAGGTTCAGTAGGCTTCTCAGACACAAGCTTTAGTTGAAGAAATTTCAAACCTATCGTATTAAACTTTTAAAATTTATTTTATTTATTTATTTTTTAAAAATTTGTTATAAAAAGGTATATATTTTAGAGGGAAAGCTGTCTACCTGTTAGCTGAAATTCAATTGATTTTAAAGGATTTTTTTTAATTTGGGGAAAAAGAGAATGACTTCCCCCTCACCCCAGGATGCAATAATTGAATAAGAGAAAATAAGCTTTGTTTCAGTTTGAAACTTATGACAGATCGGCAGGTGAATCATTTATGAACTAAAATGAATTATCTGTAAAACTACATAAACCAGTCCAGAACTGTCACTTGGCACATGACAAATTTGGCATGGTTAAAATTGACATATTTAAGGCTGTATGTAGGCATGATCTACTTAATTATATCAAGACAAGGTAGAATAGGAAGAATTGAGATCTGAAATTTGGCATTTCTCTTAGGTTTAGGCAGGTTCTAAGAACTGAAAGTTTGAAAAAGAGTCCAGTCTAGAAGTCTATAGCCCCTTGACTGCTAGGCCATTTTTTTCGTTTTCATTGCTACCTCCAAAGTGACTGCATAGTGCCTATCATATAGAAGTTCTAAAAATATCTTAAATGAACAAAAAAAGAGAAATCTAAAGATATGACCAAATCACCTCAGTCCCTGATAAATAAGTTTCTCCTAAAAGGAGATATCTGCCAGGAGTACTAGCTATTTAAATTGACCCAATAAGTGGGCATTCTCTCCCTTGATCAGTGTATGAGTCTGACAGGTTTGTGAACCATCTTAAAAAAAGTACTACATGGCCATTAGAACTGTCATTGTTATTTGTTGAGGTCTCACAACTAAGTTTGTGAGCTTGCCACCGTGTGCTTATGTTGGCAGCACTGTACATATAACTGTATTGGAGCACCCTTCCTACTTGCCTGATCTGGCCCCTAATGACTTTTTTCTTTACCCCAAGATAAAGGAAATGTTGAAAGGAAGACATCTAATGACATTCAGGACATCAGGGTAATATGATTACAGCTCTGATGGTCATTCTAGAAAAAGAGTCCCAAAATTGCTTTGATGGGTAGACTAGGCACTGGTGTCAGTACATAGCTCCCAATGGAGTACTTTGAAGGTAACTGTAGTGATATTCAGCAATGAGGTAGGTAGCACTTTTTCTAGAATGAGTTCGCAAACCTAATTGTCAGACCTCATACAAATGGGCATGTTCAACTTTGAATCTCTTTTGACTGTAATAAATTAATATTTATAAGATCTATTTTTCCCCACCATAGTATCCCAATAATGGCAAAGTTAACTTTTTTTCCTTTGGTTTGGTAAGAGCTTTCATGTATTAATTCATCTAGACCTCACATCAACCATATGAATTAGGTGCTATTATTAAGAATGGTAAAAATAATATTTTACTATTTTTTTTTTTTTTTGAGTTGGAGTCTCACTCCGTCACCCAAACTGGAGTGCAATGGCCGCTCCCGGCCACCGCAGCCTTGACCTGCTGGGCTCCGGCAATCCTTCTGCCTCAGCCTTCCGAGTAGCTGGAACTACAGGCACGAACTACCATGCTCGGATAATTTTTGATTTATTGTAGAGATGAGGGCTCGCCAAGTTGCCCAGGCGGGTCTCGAACCCATGGGCTCATGCAATCCACTCACCTCAGCCTCCCAAAGCGCGGGATTACAGGCTGAGCCACCGAGCCCGGCCAATATTTGACTATTATACTAATTTGTTAGGCCTAGTAGAAGTGTGTCTGACCAGCCAGAAGATGCCAAATTACCTGAGAGGAAATTCTTCAAAGTCTGACCTATACTTAATACCCTTTTGACAAATGTCCCTGATTTCTTTTTTACTGCCAGACCCACCTTATTATAGCCTAATGTAGGTCACTATAAACTAGTTCTAAATTTCAAAGGCAAAAATGGCCAGAGATTTAATCTATAGTAGCATGCAGAATATATTTCTGATTGTCTTTTGAGTTTTTTTGTTAAGATTAGAAGGAGATAGTGAAACAAATTCTGGATGATTTACTGCACTGGTAACCCTAGTAAGATTGACAATTATTTCTTGAACTGAAATCATGTGTTGATCAATGAGTTTTATCATCGGTGTCTTCTTATGGTCTCTTGAGAGCGTGCTTATCCATTAGTTTTGTTCTTGCCAGAAAAGAGGAACAAATGAATTAACAATTACTTCTTATCGTACATCAAGCACTATGCTAAGTGCTTTACATACAAAATGTGATGTAATGATTAGAACCACCCTGTAAAGTAGATATAATGATCCTAGTTTATTAGATGAGGAAACTGAGTAAAACTAACTAGCTTGTCAAAAGCACCCAGCTAAGATAAGAATTTTTTTAAAATAAATTCTTAAACTCAATTTAAATGCACATTTATTGTCATAAACTATGTTTTCTGGCTGTTTCTGTATTACGAGTAATTAGTGCCAAGATAAAACAAGGATCGCCTCTGAGCTGGTAATTACCTCAGTCAAGGATGGCTTTATTCCCCAGAACTGCAATATAATGTGCCTTCTTAACTAAAGCTTTGGTCATTTCCTGTGGAGAAATAATTGGAGTGTGTTATATTTAGAGAAACGACATGTCCATGCTTATAAAAATATTTAATTTTCTTCTCTGTTATACTCCCTTGTATCTTTTCATCTTTTTTATTTCAGAACCCATTCCAGTTTCTAACCAAAAGCTTTTAGGCTTATAATTTTTGGCTATGCTGCATATTGCATGACCATGGGAACCTGATGACTGCCTTTTGGAAAACAGTGTGATATTACTATAAAAGGCGTCTTTAAGAGAATACATAACCAGTGATGGCCTGTAGAGGATTGATTTCTTCTGGCATTTTTCCTTAGATAGTCCCTCCACACCCAACCCTGAGTTCTGCTTTTCATTCCATGGGCTGTGAATTGTAGTCTCTCTCAAATTCCTTCTTTTTCCAGTATCTACATGCTGTGAACTCACTTTGCGAAAAGGGCTTGACTCTATAGGGCTGGACAGGTGAGGATGGGGGGCTGGGCAGGGTAGGTAAGATGAACTCATTCTGTCTTTTCCAATCCAGTGGAGAAACTATCAGGAAGGAAATGGCACTTCCATAAAAAGGGGAAAGGCACAGGACAACCTGAGGTGAACTGCAAATGTTGTTTGGAATCTTCTCACAGTTTTTTTACTTTTCTATCCTTCTTTTGGCATCTTCCTATCTTCTTCCTGACCTGCCCAATTCTTTTTGGGGTTTCTCATCCAGGGTAATCACTGGAGGGCTTGTTGTAATACAAATGGCAGAGCCTCTTCCCTCCTTCCAATTCAACAGTTCTGGGGTGGGTTTCAAGGATTTTCATTTCTAACAACTTCCAGGTGAAGCTGAGGCTGCTAGTCCAGGGCCACACTTTTGAGAACCACTTGTCTAGGGATTGTGCTTTACCATATTCATATTTTCATTCATGCAGTCACTCATTCAATCAATATTTATGAACATTCCTGAGCTTAGACACTGCACACTGACACTGGCTTTAGTGACTGGCATTGGGTAGGTCTTTAATAAAATTTAAATTGCTGTACAGACCCAAGTCTCACAGTCTATGGGTACCAAGCATTCTTTGGTGGGAGGGACTCAAATTGCACCAACTTTTATCTTTTCCGGAATAAAACAAGACCTCTAGCACCTTTCCAAAAAGCACTCAATTGTGTCTTAGGGATGCCTGGACTTGCCATTCTTCTGCTTATAATCCAGTCAGTTCTGGTTACCACACAAGCCTCTATCTCATGGATGTCTTTTCTGTATGCAGCTGCTTAAGGGCAATTCGCTGCCATGCCTGCCTGTGTCTGCTTTCTGTTGGAACCATGAGGTTCATGCCACTGGAGCTGCCTGCCAGTGCTGCAAAAGTTGCCAGTCTCTGAGGGGTAGTGGAGAGAATTAGATGCTCCCTGGCCCAGCATCCCACTTCCTCGCAGGCCAAGCCAATGGCTGCTGTTGCTTTGATATCTCACAGACTAATATATAAAAGCATCCCTGTCTATGCCTTCCTGTAATCCTTCTTTCCTTGTGCTTGAATCTGTGCAGTTGTGGAAGTGGACATGGGTGGCTGGGCAGGGTATGTGATATTAATACATTCTGCCTTTTCCCATTTCTCTACCAATTCATAAAACGTGTATGTGTAGTTACACACCCCAGCAGCATATCAGATATACCACACATCTGACTCACAGTGGGTGACACAAAAGTTTTAGTCTCAAAACTACCAGCTACAATTGAATAAAGGAGTCCAAATTTCTTTCTGCTTTTTTCACCTGCACTTTTAAGATGTTTACTTAAAATCCCAGTGCATTTCTAATGTTCCAAATTTAATCTAGTATAGCCAGGGGGCTTCCTTCCTTTAAATGCACTCTGTAGTTTATTTTCTTTTGCATAAACTGCATTAGGTGAGGAGAGAAGAGAGAATTCATAGCTCCGCACTAGTTTCTGGCAAGGAACCCAAGTTTTACTCCTCTACAAAGGCAGAAAACTACTGCTGCATAGGTTGTTCTGTTCTTCTGTCTACCAAGAATGACCAAGGGCCAGCGTGTCATCCTGTTTTCTCCTCTATGCATGTGGGCTGGGGGTGGGGTGGGGGAAGAGTATTGAGGCCTTCAGTGCCTACTTCTGAAATAGAGAAGCTTAGTTGTCTAGATTGTCGGGGGCTTTTTGAGGAAATTCAGGGTAGCTTCCAATTTACCTAATTCTGTTTTTACTCCATGAATTTATTAGGAAGTATAGGACAAATGCTAATTATTCTAATATGCGTAAATCATCTAGTTATTAAGAAGTGAAATAACCTTATAAATATTTATCATTTCAAATATGTCAAATTGGCTGTCACACCTTTTATCTGTTTACTATATTATGGTCTGTTCATGCAAACCATTGTTCAGTTTCTGGTCATGTGGCAGAATCTTCCTAACACACACACACAGCTATAAATAATAGAACAAACATTCTCAGGCAAAATGGATTATTGCAGGAGATTTCCATACTAGGAAATGGCAGTGTGGAACATACTGCTCTAACCGGGCATAGTATTAGAAAGAGAACACGCAACGTGGTAAAATGGCAGGCATTTAATCAGCTGGAAATATGCCTCCTTGGTGTACTCTTGGTCGTACATGAGACATGAAGCTATGGCAATTAGAGTTACTTCATAGATTTGTAAGGCCAGTACTGAGGAGACAGGTGGTTTTCTCCAAAAAGTGCTTCTCCTACTGCAAGCAGTTGAAGCTCTTTGCACTTAGTGACATCTCACAGATCACCTACTAGCAACACATCCGCATTTTTTAACAAAATTGTGAAAAACAAATCACTTCATATTAAATAGTATAGCATTGGAACCAATTATTTTATTGTAATGATATTTAGCTTATAATGGAATTTTGGACATCGAGGAGCTTATTTATGACAAAAAATCAAAATTTAATATCATATTTTTCTAACATGAGAAACAGTCACTAACATGCATTGCAGGTTCATTGATACATACTGTGCAATAGTAATTAGTTTGATGTCTTTCACCTGGCGTTTTTCTATTTGAGCAGACAATGCAGTCTTGTTTTCTGCCTCTCACATTAATAATATGTAATTTATTGTACAGTGTGTACACTACTGTGAAAGCACTTCACTCATTCTCTTTCTATATAACACCGGCTGATTTTTTTTTTTTTTACGTTTACCTCAGTATATATTCCATCTCTTTATTTGCTTTTTTTTGTGCAATTTGAATGGAAAATTTCAAGAAAGCGTGCATTTTTGAAAAATTTGCGCTGGCTTAAGTTTGTCCTGTATCACCACCAGCAGGCTCTTTATGTCCCCTGAGAGGGGGGACATCAGAGTAGTTTACTGGATTTACGATGACCTCTCAGCGAGGACATCCGAGTGCGAAGGGTTAGTATAATAGGTCAACAGGAAAATTGTCCTTAAGGATGAGCAACCAAGTGTCAGAAAGAAGTGCACATATTTCTATAAAATATAACACAAAAATTACAGCTTCTCTTGCCTACAGTTTAAGAGACAGATACAACATAAAGTACTGTTGAAGAACCACAAGCTCCTTTCTGCCAATTAAACAATTTATGACAAAAATTCCAGGATTATCAGGCTAAAAGTTTTTTGGTGACTGGATAGGAAAGGTTGGTGCTATCCAGGCCTCATATTAGAATGGAGAACAAAAGTATCAGCAAATTTCATATGATAAGCAGAGCAGAGTTTATATCCATGAACCTAGGATAAAGCCAGAATTCTTGTTCTAGAAAAACTGTGGGTCCTTGAGGCAAGGAGAGTGGGGAACAATGAACAGGGACTCAGTGGAAGGATCTGGAAGGCAAAGAACCAGGAACAAGGTGTCCACCTGCAGGTCTGTGCAACAAGCGTGGATCAACAACAGCAAGGGGAAGTTTAATACTCAGCTTTTCAGTGCATGGGGTCCTTAGATATTCCTCACTTTCTGAAGGGCTCTCAGGAGGTGACATGCTACTATACAGCTGCAGCTAGTGACACACACCTGACAGGAGTGGGGACATGAGAGTGCTGTGGGTGGGACTTTTGAGGCTTATTCATCATTTAATCTGTATCTGCTGAAGGCAAACTGCTTTACCACATTTGGATCTTACCATTGGAAGCCTTGAAGGATTTGTAGAACATTTAACTGTAAAATGGTGTTGATTTGCTTCTAGAACTAGCCATTTAACTCTTAGAGCAGAGTATCAGGGTTAGGGTTAGAGTTAGTATTAGGGTTAGGGTTAGAAGATTTTAAAGCCATAGATTCCTGGGCTCTACTCCAATCATTAAATGAGAATCTCTGGGAAGATGGATGGGGCCTAGGCATCTATATATTTTTTAAAATTTTCAGTGTTTTTTTTTCATTAATTTTCAAATTTAATTTTTAATTGATTAAAGTCTTATTCTTCATTTTAAATAAAGGAGATGCAAAGAAATAAATTAGTGTTCTACCTTCTTTCTAAATAGATTTATAGTATATACAAAGTATAAAAAATATAAAATGAATAGCTACTTACCTACCACCTTTTCCAGTTTTGTTGAAGGATATTTATACAGAAAAGTACACAAATCACTAATGTACAGTCAATGAACTATCTCAAAATAAACATCCTTTTGTAAACAGCATCTAAATAAAGAAATACAACATTACCACAATCCCCATTCCACTTGTGGTTTCTCCATCATACTCTTCCCTCTTCTGTCAAGGTATAAAAAGGTCCCAGGTAATTTAATGGGCCATGCCATTGTCTTATTGTCTACTTTTTCACTTTGTTTCCCTGATGGATTTTTTTTTTTTTTTTTTAGTGGAACGAATATTCTTCAGGCATAAGGATTATTTGTTTTTTGATCTAATAATATTAACAACTGATATTTTGAGTTCTGTATGTACACTCACAGGTTATATTATAAGACATATGTGAATGTTATATTATGGCAACACATTTTCAAATCAACACTCATTCAAATAATTTAGCTCTATTTTTCTAAAACTAAATTAAACTTCTCTTGAATCCCATGCTACATGATGGCAGAAAATATCTTCCTACTCTTTGTCAGCAGAGACCCTGAGCAATGGATAGAAATTGTTTCCATGTTCCAAAATGAGTTGTAGGTCCACTGTACTAAGGAAGTGTTGCTGCCTTGGGAAGCCTGAGGTCTCTGGGGCAAAGGATGGTAACTGTGTCTAATGGACCATTTGTGGCATAATACATACAGGCCCAAGTGAGAAAGCCAACCTGTGGGTCACCTTAAATGCTGCACAGGAGAAGAGCATAGAGGGATGAGGTGACCCAACAAAACAGTGGGCTTCCAGGTTCCAAGGGGTTGGGGGGCATCAACAGATAGCCAGACAGGGGCTTTGGTAGTGATGTCTTTGAAGTGACTGCAAAATACTCATCAGAGGATGAGCTGTACACACCCCTGCCAAGCCTGGGAAGTGTACACCAACTCACAGCAATATTAATGAGTAGCAAGGATGTCTCTGCCATTACCTCTTGTCTCTCTCCACTACCCTTCAACACTGGAACAGCCAGATCCAGCCTCAAAGTGGAGTGAGTGGGTGGTTAAGGAATGGAAATCCATAGACAGAAAAAAGAGAATCCTAACTGGCTCTCCTCTCCCCATTTTCAGTAGATTTTGGCCATGATTTTTTGAGGGACAGCTAGCTTCTGGAGAAATTCTAGAAAATTTTTACAAAAGAAATTCAAAAATTTTTGGAACTTGACAAGAATCAAACATTTAAATTAATTTGTGTGTATGGATGCATGTTTGTGTCTATGATTGACAATGACTGGAGAACTTAACAAAAAAAATCTACACATGACTAGAAAAGTCATGGACCTTCCTGAGTTTTTATCTAAGAGGTCACAAGAGTTACCAGGCCACAGAACACGTTTGAATGGGCAATGGGGGAAGTGATTAAAATTGTTCTCTAGCTGGGCTCGGTGGCTCAGCCTGTAATCCCGTGCCTTTGGGAGGCTGAGGTGAGTGGATTCCCTGAGCCCGCGGGTTCGAGACCCACCTGGGCAGCGAGACCTCATCTCTACAATAAATCAAAAAATCAGCCGGGCGTGGTAGTGCATGTCTGTAATTCCGGCTACTTGGAAGGGTGAGGCGGAAGGATCGCCGGAGCCCAGCAGGTCGAGGCTGCGGTGGCCGGGAGCGGCCATTGCACTCCAGTCTGGGCGACAGAGTGAGACTCCAACTCAAAAGAAAAAAAAAAAAAAGAAAAAAAAAATTGTTCTCTGACTCCATCTGATAAGCCTGTTTATCTACTGTATTGGTTAAATCAGTATCTTGGGTACACTAATAATTCAATGTGCTTGTTCCGCAATTTTGCCATGATAGCTTTGCCATGGCACAGTGGTGACTCTGTTGAGGCCTAGACTGAGAGAGGTACCTTTCAGAAGTTTAATAAAGCATTAGTGGAGATAAAAAAACAAACACATGAGTATTTGAAATTGTCATTGTCATTCCACCTCCACTATGTCATTTAGTCTTCACAAGAAACCGATGGGGTAAGTGCTATTATTATTTTTCTCTTATAGATGGGGAATACCAAGGCTTAGAGAGTGAGGATGACTGGCCACAGGTGACCACAGCTAAGAGGTGAATGAGGAGAACTCAAAGTCAGGCCTTCCCTCTTCACAGCCCATTCTCAGTATATCACCCACTGTAGCCTCTACTTATCCCTACTGTGACCATAAGAGGTGACAATGTATTGGTCATTTCTAATAAGAGACATTTTCAGAGAGAGGCTTGAGAGAGTTGATCACTAACTGGCACAGCACTTACCTACTTTCTAGGCATTTCTCCAGTAACAAAGTTGCTTTAAAAACAGCTAGAGGAGAGGCTTCTGCTTATTATAACCTGGCCTCTGCCAAAGACTTACTTTTAACTTTTAAAGAGCCAGGTCAGTTATTCTTCTGACTGTATGAAAATAATCCGATAGGTATAAAAGACAGCCGTACCATGGATTCCTTTTAAGAAGTTCACAGTTACTATCCAAAAAATATTCTGTGCTTATGAAGGCGGGTGCTTAAAGAGTTTTGGAGCACAATGAATATTACTTTGATGCCTAAATTCTCACGAAGTTTAGCCAAAACTTACAGGCACTTCTAGGCTACTGTCAATATTGGGATTGTTCCTTCTCTTTCCTCCATGTGGTAGGACTTTTAGAGAGGAGGAAGGGACTGAGTTTAAGAGTACTGAAATAATAGTCCTATTAGAATTTTTGGCATTTTACCACTTTGAAGTTTATTCTTTCCTTTATATATTCCAATTCCTTGCTGTTTTTACATTGTAAATGTAGTATTTTAAAGATTATATGTCATATGCTAATCTCTTACTCCCCAGTATCCCAACCTTCTTTCTCAGTAGGGAGAAAAAAAAATCCTTATCCTTTTCCACCTCTTTCTTTTGATTCTATTTGCTATGGAAGCAAATAGAATAAGCCTACATGAGACCCCAAGGTCATCAGCCCTGGTCTTTGTGCCAGGACATGCAAACTACATAGACCAATCACTAACCTGTTTTTTTAAAAAAACCTCCAATGAGGGAGAGTCCACGACTTCTTTTTGTGAACTGTTGCACTGTGCAATAGCACACTATAAAAGTCTTTCCCTATCTCTGTGCACGCTTATCTCATTGTACTATTTTTTCCCCCATTTCTGTTAACTCTTTCTTACCTTTTTTCCCCCTGAACTTCTAGGTTTTCTCTTCTCAGAATTGGTGGGAGACAAATAGGAGTCTGTAAATGGCTAGGATGGTAAGGTGAGTCGTTCCTGGGAATGCTGGTGTTCTAATCCTGAGCTCTGTGGTATGGAAATCTGAAGGTTGATGGCATTCCTCATTTCACAAGTCATTTATTTGGTGGCTGCTGCCCCACCAAGCCTAGCAAACACTCTCAGTCTTTTTAACTTCATGAGACTGACATTTCTTTTTTTTTCCATCACGCCCGGCTTGGAGTACAACTTTCTTTTTTTTTTTTGAGACTGACATTTTAAGTCTGTTTGCAAACACGACGCTAGAGGGCTCCCAGGGGTTAAAAATAAGGGGAAAGTTATTTGAATGAAAACTGATTCTGTACGGCATTTCTTTTTTCAGAATTTAAAATTAAAGTTTATTTTTTAACTATTGTTTTTTAAAACCTTATACATATTAAAACTCTGCAGTATTCAGCTTACAAGTAACCATTTTGCTTTTCAATCAGTGGTTTTTCAAGGGAGCTTTTAAAGCTGAACTGAAATGTTTGAGATGTAGAACACCCTTGACCATGAAATATGTTCTACTTACATGCCTCAGCCTTTAAAAGTTCTTTGCATTAGAGTCAGGGATTACATTCTTCCTGGAGCCAAGCATGGGGCCAGCTGTGTAAGTAAGGTTGCTTACGAGTTTCTTTTTCTTTTTAATAGTGAAAAAAATAGAACTAGAGATGCTTTTATTTTCTTTCAGCTGACTTTGGTGGAAAGAAAAGGAATAAAAAGCAGTCAGATTTCTGTTGTGTGTGTGTATGTGTGTGTGTGTATTACAGGATAAATGTAACTGCTTCCAAGTTATGGCTTTATATTATATTAACACTCCATGTATAATGAACATGTTATAAAGAAAAATTTGTGCGATTAGATTAAGAAAATATGTTTCTGAATTTGAATGTTAATAGTTGGTGCTTCCGTCCAATTAGTTAGTGCAGGATTTGTGATAGCTATAGGTTTTTAAAAACTATCTATTACTTGTCTTAAGTTATTTCTGAACTTCAAAAAGGAAAAGCACAGGTTTGTAACATTTTAATGCTTTTGGTTCATAATCAACTTAAATGAGTCTAGCTACAAGTTATAAAATATTCTTGGATTTTTGTGGCTTGTTTTCACTACTTAAAACTGAAGATCAAATCTATACAGCTATCGTATTTCCATTTCTTAAATTTGATTTTTAAAAAAATTTGCTGGTGATATTTCTGAAAGGAAAGGGTTACTTTTTTCAGCACTCGGCAGAGGAACTGAAATGGTTTGAGATTGTGACTCAGTTAACTCTGTTTCCATTCATTCCCAGAAACAAGCTTTACTCCTTGGAGAGGCTGGTAGTTTAAAAGGTCTGTTGTAGCGAGTGTCAAAATATTCCCAACTCCATCACGAGCCCTTTCCTGCCACCTCTACCCACGGGAGACCACTTAGATCCCGAAGCGGGCGCGACAGCTGAATCCAGGAAACCATGCATCATGTCAGCAGGAGCCAAGTGCAGGCTTTAAACTCTGTTCAACATGTGGATGCGGCGGAGAAATGACCTGTCCAGACAAGCCAGGGCAACTTATAAACTGGTTCATCTGCTCCCTGTGCGTCCCGCGCGTGTGGAAACTCTGGAGCAGCCGGCGTCCAAGGACCCGCAGGAATCTCCTGCTGGGCACTGCCTGCGCCATCTACCTGGGCTTCCTGGTGAGCCAGGTGGGGCGGGCCTCTCTCCAGCACGGACAGGCGGCCGAGAAGGGGCCACGCCGCAGCCGTGACACTGCCGAAGGACCCTTCCCTGAGATACCCCTGGATGGTACTCTGGCCCCTCCCGAGTCCCAGGGCAACGGGACCACCCTGCAGCCCAATGTGGTGTACATCACTTTACGCTCCAAGCGCAGCAAGCCTGCCAACATCCGTGGCACCGTGAAACCCAAGCGCAGGAAAAAGTATGCAGTGGCATCTGCGGTCCCGGGACAGGAGGCCTTGGTCGGACCATCCCTTCAGCCGCAGGAAGCTGCGAGGGCAGCTGATGCTGCAGTGCCTGGGCACGCTCGGGGAGGAAACCTGGCCAAGGCTGGAGAGCAACCCTGGAGGCTGGTGCGGGGTCCGGGAGTGAGAGCTGGGGGCTTAGACTTACTGCAGCCCAGGGCCAGGGAGAGCAACATCAGGATCTACAGCGAGAGCGCCCCCTCCTGGCTGAGCAAAGATGACATCCGAAGAATGCGACTCCTGGCGGACAGCGCAGTGGCCGGTCTCCGGCCAGTGTCCTCAAGAAGCGGCGCCCGCTTGCTGTTGCTGGAGGGGAGTGCACCTGGCTCTGTGCCACGCTGTGACTCCAGCCCCTGTGGGCTGCTGAAGCAGCCCCTGGACATGAGTGAGGTGTTTGCCTTCCACCTAGACAGGATCCTGGGGCTCAACAGGACCCTGCCTTCTGTGAGCAGGAAATCAGAGTTCATTCAAGGTAACAGATTTGCAGCCTTCGTTATTTGCAGCTGTTGGGGATTCGCGTTCCTTTTCTCTTTTCCCTCACTCTCTTTTTCTAAATGATTTTTCTCCACCCACATTTCACATTTGGACAGCAGCAGCAGCCTGTCTTTCCATACGCGTGGCATTCCTCATTTTCTCAGCCTGGGAGGATATGAGAGTTCTAGGGAAACGCTGCACTGGACATGCAAGAGTAGGCCCACGCTGTGCAATCTTTGCTCTCCATTTCCCTGGCTGCACTTCCCCGTGGCTTATTAAATCTAATTAAAGCCAACGGCAATTTGCATGATGAGGAGAGGAAGCTGGGTGGAGGCAAAGAACTTGCTGGCAGTCAGGCATGCTATTAAAGAAGTTACTATGGGAGGGAGGTTTGGAAGTTTTGAAAAGCAAGGAGGAAATGGGTTATCTTTCATGAGCAGATGGAGTCCTTTTAGCAAGCACAGAGCCAGACCATGTAAGAGTCCACTCCTTGACTTTTAAAATAATACAATGGGTTTAATCCCTATATTTGACAAATAAAGAGAATGAGGCCAAAAAAGATGTTTTGTTCAGTACAGATACTAACTAGCCATGTGGTTTCTTCAAGCCCATGACAATGAATCTGATTTCCAAAATTCTTTCTTCCTGGGTGACAAGTATTTTGTCAGATTCTAGGATATGTAGCCAGTTACTGAAGTTGCAGACAAATAGGGTGGCCTGTGGTCATGCCCATGCCATATTAGGGATATTCCCTGAATATCAAGGCTACTTGAGTGTTTGAATACAAAGTACAGGGAATACAAAGTACAGTATGTGGCTTGTGTTTGAATGCAGAATGATCCCAGCAGTTATAGTTATGAACCAGGCTGGCTCAAGAGGCTAAAAAAGTGTCCGCAAAGAGATTATAAACTCAAAAGATACCACCTCCTTTTTCCCTGACACCATAAAATATAGCATTTCAGAGATGTTACCACAGGGAGCTTGGATTGAATAGATTAAAACCCCTGGGAGTGGCTGAGAACTAAACTGCATTTTCAGTGCCTTTAGTATTACAATTTAGTCTGGCATTCCTTACTCCTAGTTCATGACTAGGTGGTGTAGATTCACAGTTATGTTTTGATATCTCAAGTTCACACAGTCTACCACAATTATGCTGATGTAATAAAGCCTATCAAACATTTACTTAAGGTTGGTGAAAGTGAATTTTTATTGAGTGCTAACTCTTTGCTAAGGATTATACTAATTGATTCATATAGTTCACATATGCATTGATTCCTGTAGTTCTCACAGCAGTGCAATGAGGTAGGTACTATTATTATTTCCATTTAACAAGTCTGAAAATTGAGACTTATTCAGGCAAAATAATTGGCCTCAACTTCTACAGCTAGTAAATGGCCAATTTGGTTTTTGAATGTAGTTCCAGCAAACTTCAGAACATAACTTCTTAACTACTGGACTTAGGTGAATATGTAACTTGTTTTCCAAACTGGAACACTCAGGAGTGAAAGAAGATACTGGTGGTTGTTGGGAGCATAGGCATACACCAAGACCATTCTGGGCAAAGTAGGGCACAGGATCACCCTCGCCATGCTTTATTGCCATTCATTTTCATGTCATAAAACCCAAGACAAGAGAAGGTGAATTCTTAGATACATACTAAAGTGGGGTTCTCTGATAAGTCATTTGAATGCTCTTAGATGGAAGTCAGTAGAATAAAGTAGTGGCTGAGAGCTTGGACTCTGGAGCTGGACTGCCTGGGTTTGAACTTACCTGACATATGACCTGGAAATGTTACAGTACCTCTTTATGCCTCAGTTTCCTTAGCTGTAAAATAATAATACTACCTACCTCATGAGGATGTTGTTAATACCTGAAAACACTTAGGACCAGTACCTGGCACAAGGCAAACCTTAAAAAAGTATTGACTATTATTGCTACACCAAGCAACATGAGGTGGTACCAAGTTCACTGAGTTACTCGCATGGTCTCCAAGTCTCATATATTATTTCTTTTCTGTTGTTGTTTTTTGAATCAAAGTCTCACTCTTGTCAACAGTTTGGAGTACAGTGGCATATTCATGGCCACCGCGGCCTGAGCCTGCTGGGTTTAGGCGATCCTTCTGCCTCACCCTTCCAAGTAGCTGGAACTACGGATACATGCCACCATGCCTGGCAATTTTTTTTTTTTAATTTATTGTAGAGATAGATCTCACCAAATTGCCCAGGCTGGTCTCAAACCCCTAGGCTCAGGCAATCCTCTCGCCTCGGCCTCATATATTATTTCATTATGTATTGGGACTACGACTAAAACTGCTCATTTAAACTTTTTGTAGCCAGAATTCCTCTTAGATATTTAATTCTTTACTCTCTAAATTTCCAGCATCTTTGAGAATAAAAATTCAATTTGAAGGAGGGATTTATAATCTCAATATGGCCTACATATTTCTGTCTCCATTCATAGTGAGTGCTGACAGAAATAAACTAATAAGGTTTTGCTGATGTGACTCAATTTAATGAATTAAATTTCTAAGATCATATCTCAAACAGCACTGGACCTTTCTTTGTTCTTCTTTTGATACCTTCTCCTCTTTAGCCATTTTGAGTCACACAGTCAGCTAGTTTCCTCGGGAGCCCGTGAAAGCATTTACAGATAGTTATGAACACTCTGCACAATGTAGTTTTACTCAAGTAGACAGTCATAGTGATACACAGTACATGAATAGACCAGTTCTGGTCATGCTAGGTTCTCAGGATTTCTCTCCATTCACCTATTTTTAGTCTTTTCCTTACCTGTATCTTTCTTTCCCTGATTTCCACAGAAGTGTATGTTTTTCTTCAGGCCCTTTTATTACTTTGCCTGAATAAAACCTCAATTTTATCACCTGCTAAATGGAAACAACAGTGCCTACCTCATAGCATTGTTGTGAGAACTATAATCTGCTTCTCTTGGTCAAAGCTTAGATTTATTTGAGACTCTGCCCACTCAAGGGGGTAACAGATCTTACCTAGTTACCCAGAACCTTTTCCTGATGCACTTTATATTATCACATTATGTAATACATAGCTGTTTGTTTATATAACACATATGACCGTTTGTTTAATAATCTGTTCCTTCTCACTAGTCTCAGGTCTGTGAAGGCAGAGATTTTTTTTTTTACTACTGCATTTCTGGTTCCTAGTGAAGAGTCTGCCACATGGTAGGTGCTCAATAAATATTTTGAATGAATGCAGGAATGCATTCTTAGCTTGTTCCAGTGACTAAATAGTAAATCTACATTGGAAGCTTCTAATATTCAGAACAAGTACTACCATTTTTAGTCCTATATCTAAGCTGGCCTTTCTCCTGGAAAATCTCATAAAGAGTTCATTGTGGAAGTAATGAAAAATGCTTTTGACAGTCTATTTTAATGCAAGTAATAAGGTTTACTGAGATTATTCTTGTAAAGACTATCAATATGGTCTGCTGGCATCACATACCAGTGTAATTAGATAATGAGTTTTCTGAGGGAGGAACAATAGGATTTAATTTAGGTATATATTTCTCTGATGATCTGGCTTGATCTAGGAGTAGATATTTTAATGTTCAGGAGAGTGGACAGCCAGCAAATCCTGTAACTAATCTTCCCGAAATGTTATTTCTGTTCTCTGACTTTTGATTAATGTTTATGAAAATAAGTTTGTATCAGATACTAAGAAAACAATTTATTCATATTGCAAATTGAATGTAGATATTCAGGGTCTTTTAGTTACTATTTCCAAAAATCCTATGCAGTAAACCTTTTTAACTTCAATTTAGAGATGAAAGTAAGGTGGGAAGACCGTTCAAGATCATACAGTGAGCTAGTTGTCTAACAAGGCATTTTGTTCTAACTTCCAAGTCTTTCCTTTTTCATTAATTTGTTTCTTTTAACAAATTATTTAACATGCACTGAAGTATGTCTTCTTTCTCCATCACCACAGCTACTAGTATATTTAGTTATTTAATATAGTGAACCAAATGACATACACAGAGATGCATCAGTGGGAACGTCTTTTTTCTCAAGGAAACAAAACTACCTTAAGCATAGCTAAGAGTTATGGAATGTTCCGATATACCAGGCACTCTTCTAAGTACTGTGCTTGCATTGTTGTATTAACTCCTTCTAAAAGTTCTCCCAGCTGCACCCAGGTGTCATAGAGGCTGGGCACTCCATGACAGACATTTAACAGACATGGAAATTGAGGCCCAGAGCAATTAAGTACCTTGCTCAATGTCGTATAAATTTCCTGGATATAAATGGATATATGACATGCAAAGAAATATGCAAAAGAGAATCAAATGCTGTGATTTAAATGATCTGCCTACCCCCACCCTCTCTGATGAAGCTCTCTGTTGATTCAGTCCAAAGATAAAGAGTTCCAATTATAAAACTCATCTCCAGGGATTTCTAAATTTGTAAAACTGGTGTGGGTGAGCCACAAGCTCAGGTTAGGCCAGGATAAGTTCATGGGTGTATAACTAGATGAGTTCTCGAGGATTCTCCTTGAATACAAAAATATATATGTGAAATTAGTGGACATACTGCTTGTGTACTGTATAATAGACCTTGTGACAGGTGCTACTCCAAAGATACCCTAGAAAATGAGAAACATGTACTTGGGAAGGCAAGGCTATACCTAAGTAGCAAGTGGCAGCAGTGCATTACAATATAAAACCCAGCAGTTATTGCTGAAGCAGATTCTCATCCTATATGTGCCTATGCGGGAAATTAAAAATAAGTAGAAATACGACATCAAAGGACCCTTTAAAACTTTTTTTTATAGTAATGAAGTCTTTTTCAATTGTGATAAATAATCTGTAGTTATGCATTACTCAGCACCTATACTGTATTTGGTGTCTTCTGTCTGTTATACCACTTAATGATTCTACACAGCAGATGTTACTGCTATTTTAAAAAGGGAATCCTCAGACTTTGGGAGGTTATGCAATTTTTTCTAAATCACCTGGCCAGTGTGCGGTGGAACTGGAATTTGTACCCAATTATCTCTGACATGGAAGCCTTCTCGTGCTGCTTCTGCTAACCCATACCACCTCTCAAATTAAGCTGGCTACAATTATGGGATAATGACAAAGATGTGCACATCTTAGCATGATGGTTTCTGATTTTACCACTGTGCCAACATTTCTACTTAATTTCTCCTTTTTAATTCAATAATCTAACATTGATAATATTTTTACTCAAGGGAAGTATTGATATGCTATTCTGAACATTACTACAAATTTTTTCTTTAATGCAAACCAAAGTGCCAATGCTTACCAGATTTTTTGTTTACCACAATCATATATATGTTAATGTGACTGAACATATTAGTTTGTTTTCTGCCAAACTGTCGTTGTAAGAGTCTCAAATCATTACAAAAGTCACCAGATTCTGTGTGGCACTGTGATATTTAGATAACTTTTTAAAACAAAATATTCTGGAGTATTTATCTAGGATTAGACAAAACAAATTACATTCATGTAAAAATCAAGAGCATAAAAAAGAAAACCCAGCACCCTTCCATGATATTTGATTTAGCAGCTTTGCCAAAGCTTCCCCTGTAGAATGCACAGTAATGTGAATAGATCTCGAGGGACGCCATTTTGGTGGCATTTAAGCATTGTACCATTTTTCATGCCCAGCATGGAAGATGCATTATGTCTGCTTTATTTTTAGGATGCTGCTTTATTGCCACAGAGCTGTCAGGCTGAATTAAGGTAGCCTGGTTCCAGGAATTCTGTATGTCAGGGCTGCTTAGATGACAAACTGCAGGCACCCCACAAACTTCCATTTAAATTCATTGTAGATCCCAAGTTGCTCACTGTTCTCCAACTTGTATTGCCTCTTCTTATTATAAACTAGGAGAAATATATTGTGTATTTTTCATGCTCTTTTCAAGTCCATGCGAGCAGCACTGTGAGCTCTGGTGACAGTGTGGTTGCCAAGGCAGAGGGATGGCCATTCTGCCTTTCACATTGTTTCAGGCTCTCAGGTAGGCACCGAAGCATTTTGCAGGAAGTATTGAGGATGACCCAGATGCCCCCGCAACTTGGAAACATGCTGGCTTCTGAATTCTGGAAGTCTTTGACATATCTGCAAGCTTTCTGAAAAATATTTATTTGGAAGTATATAATCCTGTTTTGTTTTTAAAAATGGGGACTGAAAGCATATTGTGTTCTTCATCAGAAAAGCCCTAAGGCTCTTTCTTTATCAATCAAATTGAGCTGGTCAGCTTAATGCATTCATTCATCAGCGAACAAAAGTTTACTGAGCCTCGGCTCTAAGCAGCACTGTGCTCCAGCGTCCTTCTGTTTGCTCACTACATACCTTCATCTGCCAGTGGGGAACCCAGCAACCTCCTGTGCTGTGCTTCTGGAGTTTGTCCTTTGATCCCATACATGGCTGGGATAAAAGGGCAACGAATGGTTGCCACAGTACTAACAGAGTAAAAGATGCATGTGCTTTAGCCCCATGGAATCTGCTTCCTTCTTTAGGATCACGTTTATCTTTTCTTCCTTTCACGCATATTTATTGAGCACCTGCTATGTGCCAGCCACTTTTCTGGCCACTAGGGCTACATCAGTGAACACAACAGTCAAGAACCCCTGCCTGTCAGTGTGGAGCGCTCACTAGTGGCCATGTGTGAGTTCAGTGGCCTGGAGGAAATCTTATTGTTGCTGACGCCAGGATTCACTCAGCACCTTCCCGAGATCACAGTCACATGACCTCTTCAATGAGATTGAATCCACTGTTGTCACTGAGTTGATCGAGGACCATACTGTTGCAGTAGAGCTAGCCAATCCTCCCTACATCAGTTGATGGGCAGACATTACATTTCAGTCCAATTCAGTTGTAATCAATTCAAGTTATGTGTGAGGCACTGTCCTAGGTACTAGGAAAAAGTAGTGTAGTTTCCAATTCGAATAGCTTTATGGTTAAGGGAGAGACTGGCAGAGTAGACTCCTTGAGTTTGAATATTGAATCTGCTATTTACTGCTGCATGACCTTGAGTAAGTTACTTAATCTCTTTGTACTTTATATTTAACTAGAAGAATAAGAATGATAATAAAAATAATGATGATAGCATTATGTAACTTAGAGTTGTCATGAGAATTAACTGAGTTGATATGTATAAAATACAACATTGACTAATACATAGTGACACTTTTAAATGTTACCTTTCATTTAATAAGCGAGTATTATAGTATTAGTCCAATTCAGTTGTAATCAGTTCAATTCGATGGCATTTATAATTACAAGCGAGGCACTGTCCTAGGTATTAGGGAAAAGCAGTAGTCTCCAATTCAAATAGCTTTGTAGTCAGGGTACACACTGGCATTGTAGACTCTCTGTTCTTTGAGATATGTTTCTTAAGATTTTCCTAGTTTATCTAGGTGGATGTTTACTTGCATAAAATAAATGGGTACCTAAGATGTTCATTTAAAGAAAGTCCTTGGAGTCTATAGTGGATATTAGCAATCTCTCTCATTTGTAAAGTGCTAAGCACTATACATTCATCATCTCATTAAATTTCACAGCAGTCCCATACATCAGATATTCTTGTACAGATCTTCTGAGAGGAAACTGAGGCTGAAATAATGACACATACCCCCAAAGGCCCATAGGTAGTGTGCAGTAGACCTGGGATACGGGTATAGGTCAGGAAGACTCTGTTACCTAGTTCATAAAAGCTGCACTTCCTGCCTCCTGATTTCCCTTCATATCATATCATGTGTTTGCCTCCAAGATCACAGCCTGGGGGTCTCCCAGTTAATCACACATCCAAATTGCATCCTGCTTTTACTGCCTTGTAGTCTCATTCCCAAATGTATCCATGATGCCTAATGTTCCCCTTCCCATGATAGCAATCTGGGGTCAGCAGGAGAGAAGCAGTGGTGTTTCCATCACCCCTGTTTTCATCATCCCAGTATCTCAGAGACTGATGGTTACCTAGGAGTGGATAGTTGAGAACAAGCTGGACTGACAGGGGCATGGAAACCTCTGCACATCCCTGGCTTTTGTTTCTCTAATGCTTCTCAATCCATTTAAGGTGAACACAATAAAACCACAGCTTACTAAGATGTTACATCAACCATTTAAAAATTCTGGTTTCATTGACACTAGAACCTAAGGGTTATACATGAACATTGGGAGATCCTGAAAATTTATTCACTCTTTCATTCATCAACATTTTTGAGTGCTTGCTTTGGTTTAGATACTACATCAGGAGTTGGAGATCCAGAGTTCTAAGAAGTAGTCCCTGGTCTCCAGAGCTCTCATTTTGGAAGACAGGATGCTAAGCAAACCTACCTTACAAAAAGAGTCTGATTAAAAACTGCAATGGAGCTGTTTTTAGGAGGCCCTGCTGGTACAGAGAAGGAGAAGTTATCCTAGAATGTGTGTGTAGGAGCACGGGTGGAGAAACTATAAAGACTTTTGGGAGACATAATGCCAGAGCTGGTTCTCAAAAGTCACTGTGGGTGGAGTTGAGATGTAGTTGGTGAAGAAAGGGTAGAGAGAGGAGACGCAAGAAAACTTGTGACAGCAGAGTGTGCTCAGGAAACTGCAAATAGTCCTGAAAAATGAGAAATTAGGGTGTGGGGGGGAGGAAGTGAGTTAGGCTGTGGTGAATGGAGAATGAGTGTGTTTTGTGTCATGTGAGGAGCATGGACTTAATCTTATGGATAGTGGAAACTCACAGAAGGGTTTGAAGAAGGGCAATGATGTCATGGGCTCTACGTTGTAAGAAGGTCACTCTACTCAGGAATTCATGGATCCTTTAACTGTGTTCATAAACACTAAATTACCCAGGACTCGGTCACCTGATTTGACCAAGACTTCATCTGCAAAATGTGGTTGTGCAGCCTGGCACAGTGACCACATTATCACTACCCTGTGAAGTCAAATTCAATTCCTGTGTTTTTTTTTTTTTTTTTTAATGGAATATTGAGATAGGAAGAGTCTGGGCGTTTCCACTTATATAGCAGAAGTCAGAGCAGACCTAGAAAGCAGAAGTTCCTGCTCATTAGAACAGAGAAGGACACTTTGCCTTTAAAGGAGAACTGGTGATTTAGATCATTTAAGCGGTTTGTGATGGAGAAAGTCACAAGACATTCTCTTTTCCTGCTTCCTCAGCTTCATACTTAGCTAACCTTGAGGAAATATGGGGGTTATTTTAACTCAGCTGAACTTAGAGAAAACAAGCTATGATATGGCAGACGGTTAGATAGTAAATAGCAAATTTTTAAAAATAGCTCAATGCAGCATCAAACTCTTGGGCATAAGTGATCCTCCCACCTCAGCCTCCCAAAGTTCTGGAACTGCAAGCATGAGCCACCACACCCAGCCCTGTGTTTTTTTGTTGTTGTTGTTTGAAGGAAATATTCTATATCACCCAGAAATCTATTTTTTTGTGATTTAATTTATTTTTCATTGAAAGATAGTGACTATATATTTATGGGGTACAGTGTAATGTTTTGATATATGATTGCAATGTGGAATGATTAAATTGGGTTAATTAGCAGATCTATCACCTCATTTACTTAGCATTTTTTGTGGCAAGAACATTGTAAGCGTAATTTACAATGAGTACTACAATGAGTATTTACTAAAATACTCTTTTAGTAATTTTGAAATATGCAATGCATTCTTATTTGTTATGGTCACCATTTTGTGCAGTAGACCTTAAAGCTTATTCCATCTGTCTAACCAAACTCTGTACCTTTTGGTCAGCCCTTTCTCCATCCATCCCCTTCCTCCAGCCTCTGGTAGCTATTATTCTACTCCCTCCTTTTATGAGTTAAACTTTTTTGAGTTCACATATAAGTAAGATCATGTGGCATTTGTCTTTCTCTGCTTGACTTATTTAATGTAATACATGACTTATTTAACTTAATACATTGTCCCCCAGGTTTATCCATGTTGTTGCAAATGACAGGATTTCCTCCTTTTAGAGGCTGAATAGTGTCCCATTGTGTATATATACATTTCCTCTCTCCCTTCATCCTTTGATGGACACCTAAGTTGCTTTCGGATCTTGGCTACTCTGAGCAATGCTACAGTGAACATGGGAGTGCAGGTCACTCTTCAGTGTACTGATTTCAGTTCCTTTGGATATACACACAGAAGTGGGATTGCTGGAAGGTACAGTGATTCTATTTTTGCTTTTTTAGGAACCTCCATACTGTTTTTCATAATGGCTGTTTAATTTAGATTTCTACCATTAGTGCTAAGGCTTCCCTTTTCTCCACTTCCTTGCCAACACTTGTTATCATTCATCTTTTTGATAATAGCTACTGTGGCAGGTGTGGAATGATATCTCATTGTGGTTTTAATTTTTTTTTTTTTTTTGAGTTGGAGTCTCACTCTGTCGTCCAGACTGGAGTGCAGTGGCTGCTCCCGGCCACCTGCTGGGCTCCGGCGATCCTTCTGCCTTAGCCTTCCAAGTAGCCGGAATTACAGGCGCGCTCTACCATGCCCGGCTGATTTTTTGATTTATTGTAGAGATGAGGTCTCGCTGTCCAGGCGGGTCTCGAACCCACGGGCTCAGGCAGTCCACTCACCTCAGCCTCCCAAAGGCGCGGGATTACAGGCTGAGCCACCGAGCCCGGCTTGTGGTTTTAATTTAAATCTATTTCTGAAACAAACCCTTGTATCCAGGGCTTGGTTGGCCATATAAAATTTGTACATTTAGAATCTACAGAATCCTGCCTTTCCAACCCATCCCCCTTTTAAAAAAGTCATACAAAGCCTATGTAAGTTCATTTATTTTTGCATTAAGGTTTTCTTTCGATGCATGTTGACAGTTGTGGTGGATTCCAACAGAATTTGTCTCCTATAACCAAGTTACCCCTCAAGTTTTGACTGGTCTTTGTTTTCCTTAATGGATTTTGTGGAGTTGTTTTTAATGAAGGGCTCTGAGCTAGACTGTCACTTGCTTTTTGTCTTTTTCACAAGAAGTCTTGGAATTTGGCCCATGTAGTAGAAAGAACTTTTGATTTCAGAGCTCAGGATATTTTTTTCTTACATTTGCTCAGCGATAAATGCAGGCAGACATTCACAACTCCACCCAACATGCTTAGCATTCACCTGTAGTTCAACAAAACCAGTCAGCCAGTGGTTGAAGTGAAGGGCATTTAATACATCTAGACAAAGGAGATTGTGTATAGCATTTGTTCTCAGTGAATTTTCATGTTCATCTTCTCAGAAGAATGTCTTCTTTATGCTTTTGAATAAAAAAATGACTTGGGAGAATATAAAAATTCAAGGAAAATATTCATATTTTAGAAAAAAGAAGCTGTACAAGCAAGTCTCATTTTTTAGGACAGCTATATAACCTTTAATTCACATGAACACCCACATATCTTTTAAAACCTGCTTCCTCACCACTCTGACAGAATTTTATCTCTTCACTGTGGAGATTTCTCTAGAGAGTACAGTACTGCATCATTTTGACAAACCTGAATAGGAAGAGATGAATGTTCCTCATCTCTGAAACACTTAAGGGTAAGTTGCTTTAACCAGTTTCCTGTTTTTGGAGGCTATTTTTCTGTCATCCCTTCAAATTTATCAAGGTTCATTTAATTCTCTTAAAAGCCATATTTTATAAGAAGTGGAATTCTCCTTGCAGTAGTACTCATTGCTGCGTTGTTGGAGTCACCCTCATTGCTGTTATTATCCACGAGGGCCACAGGGCCTCCCTACGTAGCAAGAAGAACTGTATATGGAAGGGAACCACAGCCATACACGACTCCATCTGAGTTTGACTGCTGTCATTCAGAAGATTTGGTGGTCTAAAGTAGAGGCATGGTAAACAAAATACAGAATTCTTGTGAACTAGATTAGGGGTTAACATACAGCAGGTGAGGCAAAAGCAGTCCACTCTCTGTTTTTATTTTGTGAACTGAAAATGGTTTCTACAATTTTAAATGGTTGAAAAAAAATCAAGATTAATAACATTACTATGACATTTGAAAATCATATGAAATTTAAATTTCAGTGTACATAATATAATTTTACTGAAGTAGTCACAACCGATTGTGCATATGTTGTCTATGACTGCTCTCGTGCTGTAACAGCAGAGTAGAGTAGTTGCCTGGTTGAATAGTTTCTGTGGAAACCACGTGACTCTCAAAGCCCCAAATATTTACTTTCTGCCCTTTAGAAAGTTTACTGGTCACTGGGCTAGATTATTACATCACAATCAAAGCAGTGCTATATAAAAATATTTAATTATAAGACAAATGTTTATGATATAATGTCTAATGAAACAATTACAACAAATAGTATATACAAGATTATTTCAAGTAGTTTTTCTCTCTTTGCGTAATTTTTGCCTCTTTCCCCTTGTTAAAATGCAAGTGCCTTGAAAGCAAAAGGAAAAAAAAAGAAAAAAAAAGACATTTATTAATTTATGTGTTTAGATTCATGTTCTAGAACAGTGAGTGCTTAGCCTATAGTAAATATTAAAGAAACAATAAAGATCAGTTGAAGACTGATGAATTATGTGATTGTGTAATATATATATGTACTAATAGTCACAGCAAAATATTTCTGGGGCATGCATCTATGATAGGCACAGTGTTGACAATTTTAAATGCATGTATCTCATTTCATCCTAAGAAAGTCAATTTGGGAAGGTACATTATTGACCTCATTTTGCAGAAGAGGAAAGGAGATTCAGAGAGGTTATATAATTTGTCTAGTATTACAAAGCTAAGAAGTAATAAGCAGATTTCAAAAGGTCTGTTTGGTTCCAGAATCTGAACTCTAACCATAACCCCTCATTCCCCCGCAACTTAAAAAAAAAAAAAATTTCTAAAAGCAATTTATATATTCAGGTGAGAAAGAAAGGGATAGGAAAACACTGGAGGTAAATGTCCAAGTAACAGAGCCAATTGTTGGGAGATTAAAATTATAGATGATTTTTTTTCTTAGCTATATATTTTTGTTTTTCTGCATTTCATAAAATGAGTGGATTTACTTTTAATTACTTTTACAATAAGAAACAAATATTTCTAAAGGGAAGAAAAAACAGCCCAGCAGGTAAACAGTTGTTTATGTAGATCAGTTCCTTGTTGCTCTGAGGGCCTTGCATGAATTGCTGAGTAAACTGCTGTCTGCCTGCCCCACGCACTGATTTGTGTTGCTGAAGTTTAGTATTAAGTTTCAACTCCCTCTGAATACCCCTTAGCCGTGAGCATGCAAATGCTACTTGTGTATGTTTAACTTTAGTTCAAAGACACTGACAGACAGAGCTTCTTGGTGTTTGACTTTAGACGCCTGAAATATGCATCTCTGAAAGCTGTGTGTTTTCTGTTCATAACGACACTGGTCCAGGCCTGTCTTCTACCACGGGATGGACTGCTTTTACCTGGAATTATACTTAAAAAAAAAAATAGGCATAGTATTTGGGATGTACACATATAAAATTATATCTAAGGAGATAATTGGGTCCTAGTAGCTCCAAATCATTCAGTAAAGTTAAAAGAAAAAGAAAGGAGAGAGAGAGAATATTACAAGTGAAGTTTTTCATTTATGACTGATGTTTCTTTCTCTACTTTTCTCATAATTCTGTGTCAATGATGGGGCATCTCTTCTGCAACCCAAGGACTTTTAACATGCCCTGACTTAAATTTCAAGGATAAAGGAATAAAGTTTTTTCTTTTGAACAATTATAATGATTTAAGTGAACACTATTAAAACTATTGAGTTTAGTGTAACACCAAATTCAGGAGCAGTTAGTTAAGAGGTCTGTAACCTGTTGAAGGCTGGAAATAAGAACGCTATAAGAAAGCAAGAAGGCAAGCAACACAGGTGGCAAAATAGATGTTTCTAGTAGACAATGAATAAAGTTATAGATTGAGAACATTCAAAACTATTTGAGAGGGGTTTTTTAAATTCCTGTGACATGTCTGAGCATTCCAGTCATAACTTCAGAGGCCTCTGTTGTTCTGGCCTGTTAAGAATGAGATAAGTGGCCTTATTCAGATTTTTGTAATTTAGTTGTTTTTATCAAGAGCATCATTTCAATTTTTGACTTACAGGCAAAGCTGCTCAATGCCATCTCTTTGTAACTTTATTTGGCAGAAATGGGGGCTTGGAAGTGGTGTCACTGTTTTAAAGCCTGAAGTGCTGTTTAATATGCCCCAATTATGGTTTTCTTTGTTTATGATGACATCACTCATCCTTCTTTATACAGTTTAGTAATGAAAGAAATTGCATTTCTAAACTATCAAAAATGAGACAAAAACAATTTGAATGATAGATTAAAAAAAATCATCTATGCACATGCAGTTGAAGAACTGACATTTGCTTACATACACTGTGAGGTTATGTGTGAATAAATGGTCCCTCACCAAGAGCACTGTTGGAATTGCACAGTTTCTATCAGCAGAGAAAAATACCTCTTGCTTCTCCCCCCCCCCTTTGGAGATTATAGTGATTGGTGTGAACCATACAATTTCACTTTTAAATTTGCGACTTCTAAAAATTCTTTTTCTTCCTGACATCATAATGTGGCCTCAGAAAATCAGACAGTTGTTATTACAAATAGAGAGCAGCTCCACTCAGACATTCAATAGACAATTATAAATGTCTGGATTCTTTCCCTTTTTGTGGTGGCTGCTTTTAGATGTGGAATAAAACCACATTAACCAGAGGGCGTTGTTATTGGTGGCTAGTAGCCTATTCCTGCCACATGTATAAAGTATCTTGTTTTAAAAAAGTTTTTCACTGTCTAACAACAACTTTCTGCTTTATAAGACTTCTAAGAGGAAGCATTGAGGTATGAAAGTATTAAAACTTCAGAAAACAAAGGGACCACATAATGTAGTCTGATCAAACTCTCACATTTGACAGGTAAGCGAGTCAGGCTATGAAAGAATGAATGACCTGTTCAACACACACACTGAGTCAATAGTGTGCTGAAAACCTGTTTGTTTTTCTGGTTCTATAGATGGCCGCCCTTATCCCATCATTCTCTGGGATGCATCTTTATCTCCAGCAAGTAATGATACCCATTCTTCTGTTAAACTCACCTGGGGAGCTTATCAGCAGCTGCTGAAACAGAAGTGCTGGCAGAATGGGCGAGTACCCAAACCTGAATGGGGTTGTACTGACATACATCACCATGAATGGTCCAAGATGGCTCTCTTTGATTTTTTGTTACAGGTAAGTTTTGCAAATCAAGTAAGTGGTTATCTAAAACTGGAAGTGAGTTATATTAGCTTGACACTAAGGAATTTTCAGTACCTGGAGTTTTTATGAAGCCAGAGTTTACATTCTGTAATGCTGCATTTGACAAGTGTAGTCTCCACATGGAATTATGTATTATTTTGGGAAATAATAATAAATGTTTCTCAGCTCTGTTATTAGTTTCTGAAGAAGTAATCTACTAATCATCCTACATAATTGTACTCAATTTATTGAGCTACTTAAAGCTGGAGCTGGGATTTCTGGGACTTGTTGATGGTTTATTTGTCTTCTTTTCATCATTCTGCACTGGATTTCAGTGGTTACTTGGCCATACAGCTTATAGCCACCATTTTATTTATTGCAAATTAAGATTCTACATTGGAGAATAATAAATATTGACCATTTACATAATTGCATGACTTCTGACATTTTATGTTTTTCAATAACTCTTTTCTCCTTCTGATAAAAATTTCATGATTCTTCCCAATTGCTTATTTTGATTACTGGCTTTCTTTTCCCCCAACTTAGAAAAGCTAGTTTTCTGTTGTTATACTGTTAATTAGTATATTGTGGAAATTTAGAACTGCCTTAGGACATTTGCAAAACATTCTCCTTTTGTTAGTTCCTGTGTGTGTGTGTGTGTGTGTGTGTGTGTGTGTGTGTGTGTGTGTGGAGAGAGAGAGAGAGAGAGAGAGAAAGAGAGAGAGAGAGAGTCAAAGAAAGAAACTGGAAAGAGACAAAAATGTAGGAAGAGACCCAGTTTAGAACAGAATCACAGAACAGAGTCACAGTCTAGGTAGGGAACAGGAACTTTGATGAAAAGAAGGATCTTTGGCATTAGTGATGTATAGCCACCAGTAAGGACTGAACTAGAAAGCAAGCCATTTGATTTGGCAAGGAGACATTCAATAGTCACCAAATGTTTTCTCCATAAAGAATATTGATGAGTCCAGATATAAGGCTCTAACTGGTTTTAAGTGTAGTGTATGCATTATCTTATTATTTTGTTTAATTAACATACTAGTTCTATGAAGTAGGCACCCTTTTTCCATTTTATAGGTAGCAAAATTGAGGCATAGAGAGATTATAATCAGGAATTATGCGGAATCTGAGATTTTACTTTACTTGGGTCAGAGACAAATAACTTTATTACTTGTAATATAGAAGATAACATGTTCTTCATGCTATCTTGCCCTTCAAGTTCCACAGAGCTAATACAGAGTGACCCTGGTGAATGCTTCAGATAGTGTATCTGTGTCATTGTTGAGGAACCTAAGTTTAGGGAACCACCAATCCTATAAGGGACTGCTAGCAATTCTGCCTCACATTTGACATGGAAGGATACATAGTCTGTATTATTCTTGTCAGAATTCAATTCTGCTCTCCATCTCAGAAGGAGACACTCTCTGTATCTTCCAAAGTTGTTTTTTATACTAACATTCTAACAAATAAATGTAGTCGGTGAACTTTGGACATTTCTTTAGTCTGTGGCAGAAGGGACATGGACTCTTCCTGTGGCTGCATTTAAAAAAATTGTCAGTGTAAACTTCTTGCACTTTGTTTGTTAAATTTATTTTTAGAGCTAGAGTGTGTTTCTCCTATGGTGTAAACTGAGATAGAGTTTGCTCAGTACACAAAGAGGAATAGGACTAGCTGCATGCCCCATGACTCATCAGAGAATTGATAATAGTGCAAAGAAGAGAAAAAGTAAGTGGCCTGGGCTGGAACTAGCCAGACTCTCCTCTGCCGTATGGCACAGACTACTGGCAGCTTCCAGATGGAGTAAGAAAGGTGTGAGGGAATTCAGGACTTCTGGGCTCCTGCCCATGGACTCGGAGGGCCTGTAAGTCTTGCAGGACTCCAGTCCCTCACAGGAGACTGCATTACCCATAGCCATGCTCTGTGCTCTGTGAGAGCCCACCTTGGAGTGGTGCAGAAAAAAAGCAAGCTTTGAACAACTCCAACTGCCATATTCCAGGCACTTAACCCTTGCAGGCAGCTGCTTTCTAGCAAGCCTGGGAGGGAATGACCCCCAAGGGTAAACTCTGTGGCAGTACACAGTTCCTGGCTGGGACAGGATGCAGTGAGAACAATTGAAGCCCCAAGGCTGTACTTTGACATTCAGAAGACAGACTGCCTGAGACTAATGTGGGGAGTCAGATGGGACTCGTTGCCCTAACAACCTCTTACTCCTCTTATAAATTCTTCTGTGCCCACCCTGCACAACAAGGTTACCCCAGTGGCCTGTGATTCCCTCCTAATTGCTCCTGGGGTAGTCAAGAATGCATGCAGGTGGGATGCTTCAGATCCTTCCCCCCCCAATGCCCTTGAGGGCTCAGAGCAGAGAACTTGGGTATTCCCAGAACCCCACCCTCTGTCTAGGTTGGCTGAGCACTTCCTTGGAGCAACACTCTCCAAGAAACCCCACAGCCACCATCAAATTGGCTCCCTTCCACAAGTACCGCCTCATTACTGGAGGTCAATAGCACAGCCTATCACATCTGATATAATACCTCAGTTTTGGGGAAGACCCGACCCCAGACAGGATCAGCAATAGACAGATCATCAAGGCAGTAGATTGGATCAGCAATAGACAGGATCAGCAATAGATCATCAAGGCAGAAAGTCAACAAAGAACATGGAATTAAACTGTACCCTAGAAAAAATGGAGCTAACAGAGATGTACAGAATATTCTACCCCAAAACTATAGAATTTACAGTTTTTCTCATCAGCATGTAGAATATTCTCTCAGTGAGACCATATGATAGGCCACAAATCAAGTCTCAATAAATTTTTTAAAAAAGAAAGTATATAAAGCACACAGTGGAATAAACCTAGAAATTAACTCCAAGAAGAACTCATGAAGACAAACAGAAACATGGAAGTTAAGCAATCTGCTCCTGAATGATCCTTGACTCAATAGTGAAATCAAGATGGAAATTTAAAACTTCCTCAGAACAAATGACAACAATGAAATAAGTTACCAAAACCTCTGTTACACAGTCAAGCTATGCTCAGAGCAACATTTATAGTGATTAGGGCCTGCATTAATAAAACTTAAAGATCATATATTAACAACCTAATGTTGCACCTCAAGGAACTAGAAAAATTCAAACAAACCAAACCCGAAGCTAGCAGAAAAAATAACAATCATTCAGAGCAGAACTAAATGAAATAGAAATAAAAAAAAAAATACAAAGGATCAGTGAAACAAAAAGCTGGTTCTTTGAAAAGATAAGCAAAATTGATAGACCATTAGCTAGATTAAGAAATAGGGAAGATTCAAATTAGCTCAGAAATGAAAATGGAGACATTACAAATGATATGACAGAAATTGAAAAGGTTACCTGAGGCTATTATGAACACCTCTGTGTAAACAAGCTAGAAAATCTAGAGGAAATGGATAAATTCTTAGACATATGCAAACACCCAATCTTGAATCAGGAAGAAATAGAAACCCTGAACAGACCAGTGGCAAGATTGAAACAGTAACTAAAAGTCTCCCCCCAAAAAATGTCCTGAACCCAATGGACTCACAGCTGAATTCTACCAGACCTTCAAAGAAGAACTAGTACTAGTTTTAGTAAAGCTATTCCATAAGATCAAATAGGAGAGAATTCTCCCTAGCTCATTCTACGAGGCCAGTATCACTCTGATACCAAAGTCAGGAAAAGACACAACAACAAAAACAAACAACAATAAACATAGATGCAGAAATTTTGAAGAAAACATTAGCAAATCAAACTCAACAGCACATAAAAAATAATCCATCATGACCAAGTAGACTTTATCCCATGGATGCAAGAGTGGTTCAATATACACAAGTCAACAAACAGAATTAAAACAAAAATCATATGACCATTTTAATAGATGCTGAAAAATATTTGATAAAATCCAGCATTTCTTCATGACAAAAACCCTCAGCAAAATAGGCATAGGGGGAATATTCCTCAAAATAATAAAAGTCATATACAACAAAACCACAGATAATGCCATCCTGAACAGAATAAAGTTGAAGGTATTCGTCCTCAGAACTGGAACAAGGCAAAGATGTCCACTTTCATCACTCCTATTCTCCATAGTACTGGCAGTCCCAGCTAGAGCAATCAGGTAAGAGAAAGAAATAAAGGGCATCTAAATGGGAAAAGAAGAAATTAAACTATCTCTGTATGCTGAAAATTATGATTTTATATTTGGAGAATCCTAAAGATGCCTCCAAAAGACTCCTGGACTTGATAAACACATTAATTGAAGTTTCAGGATATAAAATCAACACTCCTATACACTGATAGTGACCAAGATGAAAATCAAATCAAGAACTCAATCCCATTTATATCAACAGCCAAAAAGCTAAAATATATATTTAACCAAGGAGATGATAGATCTCTACAAGAAGAACTACAAAGCACTGATGAAAGAAATTGTGGAAGACACAAGTAAATGGAGAAACATACCATGCTCATGAATTGGAAGAACACTGTTAAAATACCATATTACTCAAAGTAATTGACACATCCAACACAATCCCTATCAGACTACCAAAGTCATTTTTAGAATTAAAAAAAATCTTCAAATTTTTACAAAATTTTTCTAAAATTTTCAGAATTAGAAAAAAGCAATTCTGTAATTCATATGGAATGACAAAAGAGCCAGAATAGCCAAATCAATCCTAAGCAAAAAGAACAAAGCAGGAGGCATCACATTACCTGATTTCAAATTATACTACAAGGCTGTAATAACCAAAACAGCATAATACTGGTACCAGAATAGACACATGGACCAATAGAATAGAATAGAGAATCTAGAAATAAACACAAATACCTAAAACCAACTGACCTCTGACAAAGCAGATAAAACATACACTAGGGAAAGGATACCCTGTTCAACAAATGGTGCTTGGAAAATTGGATAGCCACTCACAGAAAAATGAACTATGATCCCTGTCTCTTCCCATATATAAAAATTAACTCAAGATGGATTAAAGACTTAAATGTCAAACCTGAAGCCATACAAATCTTAGAAGAAAACTTAGAAGAAACTCTTATGGACATTGGTGTAGGCAAAGAACTTATGGCTAAAACCCTAAAAGCAAATGCAATAAAAGCAACAATAAATAAGTGAGATTTAATTAAACTAAAAAGCTTCTGAACAGCAAAGTAAATAATCAACAGAGCAAATAGACAACCTACAGAAAGAAGATATTCACAAGCTATGCATCTGACAAAGGACTAATATACAGAGTCTACAAAGAAAAAAAGCAACCCCATTAAGAAGTGAGCAAACAATATGAACAGACATCTCTCAAAATAAGATATACTAATGGTCAACAAACATACCCAAAAATGCTAAACATAACTAGTTGTCAGGGAAATGTAAATTATAACCACAATGTGATACCACCTTACACTAATCAGAATAGCTATTATTAAAAACTTAAAAAGCAATAGATGGTGGCATGGATGTGAATAAAAAGGAATGCTTGTACATTGTTGGTGGGAGTGTAAATCTTTCTTTTTTTTTTTTTTTTTTGAGTTGGAGTTTCATTCTGTTACCCAGGCCAGAATGCAGGGGCACACTCATGCCCCCCCAGCATCAACTTGCAGGACTCCAGTGATCCTTCCACCTCAGCCTTCCAAGTAGCCACAACTATAGGTGTGTGCTATCACACCTGTCTAATTTTTAATTTATTGTAGAGATGAGGTCTCACCAAGTTGCCTGGACTGGTCTTGAACCCGTGGTCTCAGGCAATCCACTCGCCTCGGCCTCCTAAATTGCTGGGATTACAGACTGAGCCACTGAGCCCTGCTGGGAGTGTAATTTAATGCAATCATTATGGAAATCAATATAGAGATTTCTCAAAAACTGAAATTAGAGCTACCATTTGATTCAGCAATCCCATTACTGTACCCGAAGGAACAGAGTTTGTTATATAAAAAAGATGCCTGCATTCACATATTCACCACAGCACAATTTATAATTGCAAAGATGTGGAATTGACCTAAATGCCCATTAATTGAACAGTAGATAAAAATGTGATATATGTATGTTGGTGTGTGTACATGCACACACACACACAAACATATAACACACTATGGAATACTGATGTCTTTTGCAGCAACTTGGATGGAATTGGAGAACATCATCCTAACTGAAGTAACTCAGGAACAGAAAACCAAACACTATATTTTCTCACTTATAAATGGGAGCTCAACTCAGGATCTGCAAGGGCATAGAGAATGATATAAGGACATTGGAGACTCAGAAAAGGAAGGGGTATAAGGGGTGGCAGGATGAATAATTACCTATTGGTTACAATGTGCACAGGTGGGGGTGGTGGGTACACTTAAAGTCCAAACTTTTTTGCCACTATATAATAAAACCATGTAGCCAAAAACTATTTGTACCCTTAAAGCCATTGCAACACACAATAATTATAATTTTTAAAAATGCAGAACAAAACCTAATATAAGATGTGCAGAAATGCCATGAATAATTGTTTCTCAGCAAATATCTAACTTGTTCAGTGTTTCATAGACTAGAAGTTCCTAAATAGAGATAACAGCAAGTGTAGCTAACTGTAAATTCCATATTTTTAACCATTGTTGTATAAGAACTACCAATTTATCCTTGGGTAATGAAGCAATTTGGTATGATAAAATGTAATAATAAGTGCAAATGGATGAAATTACCTCAGGTAAAGTTAGGTAAAGATACTCTGTATGAGGTCAGGTGTTTGGGAAGTGGTTGGCATAGGTGTAGAAGTTCCTGATTATAATGACTAGATCAATGATGGAAAAGAAATCTATGAACCTAGTGGTAGAGTATATGAGAAAGAAATGACCATGAGGATTGAAGCTAATGTACCTAAGAGCTAACTATAATGAAAAGCAAACCCTTAAGTTCTCTAGTGATACATATTTTAATTTTGAAACCTCAACTACATTCCATTAAGCCTTACTTTCTTATTCCCCTTTCTACTGAGAGAAGTGCCAACTACACTCAAGCAATGAAGATGCATTTTTGCAACATCTACTGTGAGTTATATTGTGGAAACCAACCATAAGGGTAGCAAAGTACTATAAGATGATTATCCCCACTGCCCTACTTCAAGTTTTCTTTACTTTTTTTTTAGCTATTTACTTGAGAAAATAGAGTGTATGAAACAAAAGATGAATCCACGTAAGAATGGCTGTCTTTAAGTTCTAATTGTTATGAGAGCTAAAGAAAGAGAGCACATTGCCATAAAGTAGATAATGAAGTAGGAAGAGTTTGAGTAGGATTGCAGGCTGTCAATGATATAGGATATAAGGAAAAGTATGAGTCCGAATGCAAGATTGGTACTGTCCATATGACATTTAGGGAATCCTAAATATACCATTTGTAGCAGAGAGTTGATTTAGGACAGGGGTCCCAAACCCCTGGGCCACGGACCTGAACTCCGTCTTCGGACAGATCAGTGCAGGCATTAGATTGGAGTGTGAACCCTATTGTGAACTGCACATGCAAGGGACAGGTTGCAGCTCCTTGTGAGAATCTAATGCCTGGTGAGCTGAGGTGGTGATGCTATCACTGGGGAGCAGCTGCAAATACACATTAACTTGAGCAGCGAGTTTTGACTGCACATCCCCCCTGCCCCATCTGTGGAAAAATTGTCTTCCACAAAACCGGTCGCTGATATCAAAAATGTTGGGAGTAATGATGCTTCTAACCTCTAAAAGGTAGATGGGACATTCTTATTTCCCCAAGAAGTGTGTTTACTTTGTAACTTTTTATTGTTTACGACTATGACCGAGCAAACAAATTCTAGTGGAACCACAGTCTCCAGTTGAGAGTTATCAATAGCCTTTATCATTGTTGTGCATATGGTCTGTAGTCTTGAGGATGAATCTGTGCATGTGATATCACTATTAGGAATTTTCAACAAAGAAAAATATTTCTAATCTTTAAATAATATTATTCATCCAACATTCATAGAACACTTGCGATGTGCCAGACACTATGCTAAGCACTTTGGTGCTTAGCTGTAAAATATTACCATATTTAACCCTTTTGTCTACTCTTAGACATAGGTACTGCTATTATTTCTATTTTAGAGATGAGAAAACCAAGGCAAAGAGAAATTAAGTAACTTGACCAGAGTCGCACAGTTAATATGCAATAGGGCCTGGAGTCAAAATCAGGAGTTTCAGTTTGAAAGACAAACTTACAAGCAATGCTGCCTTCTATTCATTATATAGGGGAATGGTAGCATCATCACTGAATTTTCTTAATCAGACATTTGGAAATAATCTAAATGCTTCTGTGATAGTTAACCCAACATCCATATTGAGGCCAAATCATTGATGTCTCTTAGTTCCATCTTCTTTTAGGTATAGCTTGGTGCACCTGTGTTAGTTTAGGCTTTGCATTTCCTACTGTATGAGCCAAGATCACATTAGGCTTGTGATACTGAGCACCAGACTGCCACTATTTGTAAGGACTGTTTTCACTGGTAGCTCAGTTGTTGTAGTCTGCTCTGTTGCTTTCCCTTCCTGGGGTGGGAGCGTCTTCCTCCTTGATAATCCACAAGGTAGAGGTCTCTGCAAAGCTTTACTGACGCTTGCTCAAGTTATAACATGAGGATTTGAGCTCTTAATTTTGACTGTTGCTAAAGTGCAAATCTAAAAGTTAGAAGTTGATCTGATTGTTAGCAGTTAATTTGGTTAGTATTCACAAAATTACATTAATCACATATACAAGGATGACATCTGAGAGAACAAAAGTACATTTTTTGCTCATTCAAAAGTTATTTCTTTCCCACAGTGCAACAGGCATGAGACTAATTTCCTCTAGAGGTTGCGGCATTTTTAATTTCACCAGTAAGGATGAATGTACCTGTTTTCTTCTCTCCTGCCAACTGTGGGAAGTGGGGAAAAAAAATAATGTTTTTGTTGATCTTATGGAGAATGATGAGTTCTTGTTTATATTTTGAAATTTTTCATTATGAGTAAGATTGAGAATATTATATTTTCTTTTTTTTTTTTTTTTTTTTTTGTGAGTTGGAGTCTCACTCTGTCACCCAGACTGGAGTGCAATGGCCGCTCCCGGCCACCGCAGCCTCGACCTGCTGGGCTCTCGCGATCCTTCCGCCTCAGCCTTCCAAGTAGCCAGAATTACAGTCATGTGCTACCACGCCCGGCTGATTTTTTGATTTATTGTAGAGATGAGGTCTCGCTGCCCAGGTGGGTTTCAAACCCTCAGGCTCAGGCAATCCACTCACCTCAGCGTCCCAAAGGCGTGGAATTACAGGCTGAGCCACCAAGCACAGCTATATTTTCAAATATTTATTCATTATTTATATTTTATTTTCTGTGAACTGCTTGATCAAATCATTGTCCTTTTTATTGCATTCCATAGCATTTTTCTCATTGATTGAAAAAAAATCTTGTATATATGAAAATTAGCTGTTATCAATCCTTTATTTCTCAAACAACTCTTCTGATTTTGTTGTTTTCTTTTGACTTTGCTTGTAGTAGATTATAATCCAGATGAGTTTTACATTTTTTTTTTTTTTTTTTTTTGAGTTGGAGTCTCACTCGGTCGCCCAGACTGGAGTGCAGTGGCCGCTCCTGGCCGCCGCAGCCTCGACCTGCTGGGTTCTGGCGATCCTTCCACCTCAGCCTTCCGAGTAGCCAGAATTACAGGCGCATGCTACCATGCCCAGCTGATTTTTGATTTATTGTAGAGATGTGGTCTTGCTGTCCAGGCGGGTCTCGAACCCGTGGGCTCAGGCAATCCACTCACCTCAGCCTCCCAAAGGCGCGGGATTACAGGCTGAGCCACCGAGCCCGGCTGAGTTTTACATTTTTTATAAGATCATATATTAATTGATTATTTTAATCTCTGGATTTAGCATCATAAAGTATTTATAGACAGATAATAATTGAAAAAATTATTGAATAAATAAATAGCAAACAGGCCATTATTCATAGATGCCTTAATAAATAGTTACAGTTTTTCTATACAATAGACTTTCTCATCCGTTACATTGACAATTTTATTTTAAAGTCAGAATATATGCCTCATTTACATGGTGTTTAGGAAAGTTTTGGGTGGATTTTGTGAACAATCTTAGAAAAGTTATGCCTGAAGCAAAAAAAAAATCACTTGCTCTATGATGCCAGAGCAAGAGCAAGGGAATACAGAACCCAGTTGTTAATTTTCTGCACACAGCATTCTTTTTGTTTCACCCAATTAACAAATCTACATTCACAAGAGGCTATGCCATTTTACTGGGTCTGTAAAATGTGATGGAGATACAAGTAATCTTTTATTCGTGAAGCGTAGGGGTATAAACTGCCTAGACAAAAATTCACCTCCATTAGGATGACAAAGAGAAGTATTCTAGAGCATGTTTGAATTTCCACCATTTGGTCAAATTTCTCTCAAAAGATTATATAAAATAACTAGAGCAAATTCAGTATATAGAAAACTTGCTTTTTGATCTCAGGGACATCATAGTATAATTGTTAGGGACCTCTGGAAGCAGTCTGATAAATTTGAATCCCCCAACTTTGCTTATAGTAATTTTTTAACTTTTAGGAGTTGCTTACACTTTTTTCTACCTTGGTTTCCTTATACTCAATAAAAAGAATAATAATGCTTATATAGAAAGCTACTGAGAAGATCAAATATTTTTATATACACAAAACATTTAGAATGATGTCTGGTACATAGTAGATGCTCAATTAGCATTACTTATTGATTAAACAATTGGTCATCCAGAAAGAACAGTGAAGAAAATAAAAATTAAATAAACTGTTTTATCATTTTTATTTATTAAATTATAAATCATTCCCAAATAATTTCTTTTCTTTGTATATTTATGGACTTCCATACTTACAGGTTCTTAGCCTATTCTTTTTTTTTGTTTGTTTTGAGTCAGGGTCTAATTCTGTTACCTAGACTGGAGTGCAGTAGCACGATCACAGCCACCTGCTGGGCTCAGGTGATCCTTCTGCCTCAGCCTTCCAGGTAGTGGAAATACAGGTGCATGCCACCATACCTGGCTAATTTTTCTATTTATTATAGTGATGAAGTACCGCCAGGTTGCCCAGGTTGGTCTTGAACCCCTATTCAGTTTTAATTATTTTTGACTACTCTGTCTTCTTCAAGAAACTGTAATTTTTCTCAAGGGCAAGTCCCTGTCTTACTCAACTTTGTTACCATTCTATTAGCAACAGAGTGTTTGGACATGTCAGTTATTCAGGGTATTGTTTTTTGATCAAAGAAAACTATTGTTCTTCTGTTTTGTTTTGTTTTGAGTTGGAATGTCACTCTGTCGCCCAGACTGGAGTGCAGTGGCACACACAGCCACGACCTGCCTCAACCTGCTAGGCTCAGGCAATCCTTCTGCCTCAGCCTTCCAAGAAGCTGGAACTATAGGTGCACGCCATCATGCCCGGCTAGAAAAGTACTGTTATATTAAAATACTAAATCGAGTGTCAAATTAAAATGTTAAAAGTGTACTTGCGATACATATATACTTAATTTTGTTAAATGAAGATAATTAGAAGTCTAGAAAAAATAATTACATGAATAGAAAACATTTAATATTTGTACTATTTGATAGAGTCATCCAGGTACTTTTATTTTCTAAAAATAACTGTTTATTCGATGAGAACTTAATGAGTGTTTACACAGAGGGGGACAATATGTGTTTTGGGAAATATTTGCTTCTACCATCAATTAAAAAATTACATATTTTTTTTCACTTGATCTTAACAGACTTTTTTGAGTTCTTATCTATTCCAGACACTGAGCAGGTTTAGTGCTGCTGATAAAAGATGAGTGAACTGGGCTCGGTGGCTCAGCCTGTAATCCCACGGGCTTTGGGAGGCTGAGGTGAGTGGATTGCCTGAGCCCGCGGGTTCAAGACCCGCCTGGGCAACTTGGTGAGACCTCATCTCTACAATAAATCAAAAATGAGCCGGTGTGGTAGCGCGTGCCTGTAGTTCCAGCTACTGGGAAGGCTGAGGCAGAAGGATCGCCAGAGCCCAGCAGGTCGAGGCTGTGGTGGCCGGGAGCGGCTACTGCACTCCAGTCTGGGCAACAGAGTGAGCCTCCAACTCAAAAAAAAGTGAGACCATTGCCCTTCCCTCAGTAGTTATGTAATTTAATAGAAGCAACACATAATCATAGCAGAATATATCAGTAACCATAATTGAGTTAAACTTAAAATTCTATAGAAAGACATAGGTGTTGTTAATTTTTATTTGCAGTTAGAGAGTGTGGACAGAGAATGTGACATATTATCTAGAAATGAAGAACTTGCAGAAATCAGGTGAATACAAGAGAGTTTTTAAGAGAGAAGGATCCTAGCAAAGTGTGTGAAAAGTGTGGAAAAGTTCATGGAGTGGGAGAAATGGTGCTTACAGAAGGGTCCTATTACCTAAAGGCGGTTTCCTCTCAGATGGCTGTGAGTAATAAACTTATGTTCATAAATTCAATAAACAACAATACTATGAATTGGCATGCCTCACCCCCTAGAATTACCTCTTCAGTGAACTCTTCCTTGCTATCCCTTGCCTGACATTCTAAAGAATTATGTAATGAATCTAATGAATTAGATTAGGGGGTGTTCATCTTCGACTTACTCTCTCTTGCTTTTGATTCTGTTTATTGTTTTTTCCACTTAATAGTGTGATAAAAGTAAAAGTAAAAATTAAAACCAAGTATCATCTAAACATCCTGTTCTCTGAAGGAAGGATATTGTTTCTGCAGGCAAACTCTATCTCTGTGCTTGGCAAAGAAAGATTCCAACTATGGCCCCCTAGTAGATTATGAGGTCTTCCCCACTGTTCAGTACACAAGGGTCTTGCCTCCAGCTTTAGAGGACAGTGAGAAAAATACTCAAAGGTTGGTACTCTGGCTACAAGAGTCATAGTGCTCCAGTGTCCCAGACATTGAGATTTCAAATAGTTTGAGTAGGTTTTATTGTTTTGCAGAATTAGAAAACTGCCAATCTAAATGACCTTTAGCCATGCATTTATTGGGCAAGTCCATGCAAGCTAATGAAATAGTTAATCATTTATTTTTTTAGCAAACAATGAGGGGTGATGTAGTTGGATACTTGTCTTGGTTTCAAGTAGCAAAGAAAGTCTGGGATTAGTTTTGGCAGTATTGGTTAGCATGCTGAATTGATTGGGACTAGGGAGCAAAGACTGCCAAGGATCTGATCGTTTAAAGAACAATATATTTCTGCTTTCTATTGCTAGTTGAGGCATTGTCCCAAGTTCTTTTTATGGAGGTAATCAGAGCTGTTTACTTGGTTACAAGGAGTCACTAAGGTAAAGGATACAGAGAATGTGTGATTCTAGGTGTTAAAAATGTCCAACTCAAAACTTTGCAGGTATGGATGTGCTAAGCACCGAAATGCATTATGGCTGTTATAGAATCTGAATTGTATAAAACTTAATTTTGTCATAAGTGAAATTCAAAAATCTGACTTTGACACAGTTCTTACTATACATATTTTCATAATTTGCCACTGGAAATTATTTTAGTATTGATGATGCTACTGAAGATAATGATGATACTTAATAAGATAATGATGTCTCATTTAAAGAAGCTCCAGAAGACTTTTCAAATTATGTTGCAACACTCTGGTTGCATTCTTCTGAGTACTACTTGCATTAAGTGGGCAGATTGGCCAGAAATCTTGGTATTTGTTAGGCACCTACAATGTGTTTACTTTGTATGGTTAAGTGTTTAGAGACAGAGGAAGTGATGTAAAAGAAGTATATGTGCAGATCTACTTATATCAAGGAGCATAGAGATTTTTGCAGAGAAAATGATATACGTGAATGACTAAACTGTGCCAAGAAAGTATTTTTATTAAAGAAGGATTTGAGCTATTTTAGGTTTAGTTCTGAGGAGATTTGATGTACATTTTTATTTTATTCAAGTATTTTATTGTAATAAGTTTAATTTATGACCTTTTATTTTTAAACAAGTTGTCACATTTGAGGAAAGAGCACAAAGGATATCATTTTTATGCATGTTCAGCTAAACAATTTACTTTAAATAGCAATATTACTTCATCCTCTCAAACTTGATGTCTAGAAGTAAATTTGTTACCTCATCCCCTAATGATTTACCCTCTTGACATGCTTATTTTTATTCATGACATTTAAAAAATATGCTGGTTTGAGATTTCTGTATCATCTTTTAATCTTCCTCTGCTTAGTGCCTCATATTCAAGCTGCAGCAAACTTTGACAGTTTTTCGACATCACACCTATTACTTTTTCCTTTTAATTCTTATTAATGTCACCTTAATTGGACTTTTGTCAATGTAGATCAAGATGCTTCAAGAGACTCCTGACTAATCTCCTTGTCTTCTCCACCTGCCAATTAATGTGCAAATTCATCTTTCCAATTATTTGTCTTTTTATTAGTAAATTTATCTTTACTATTTTCCTTTTAATTATATTGTCATTTGCAAAAAAAATCTCTAAAGGTTTTCATTTGATTGGAATACAAATTTTAACTGCTTTAGTGCATTAAAAATTATTATAGAAAATTTGAGCAAAAGCAGGATATTTTAAGAAAACCGTATGTTCCTCTCACCCAACTTCAACAATTATCAGCTCATGGTCATTGCTTCACCTCTGTCCCCATCTACTTCTCATGACCACATCAATTTGAAGCAAATCATTGACATCATATTATGTCAGTATTTCAGTGTGTATCACTGAAGATAAAACACATAAGCACGTTAGTATTATCCCACTCAAAAGAAAAGTTAGCGATGATTCTGGTAAAAAAAATCCAGTGTTCACATTTTTAATTGTTTCATAAATGTCGTTTCATAAATATCGTTTATATATTGCTATTTGTTTATTTGAATCAGGATTCCAATAAAGCCTACACTTTGTGATTGGCTGATATGTCTTTCAATCTATGGACTTGAGCTCTATGTTTTTTTTTTTCTCTTTGAACTTACTTTTTGAAGAAATTTGACCATTTGTGTTGTAGAGTTCACACTCTAAATTTTGCTGGTTGCACTTCTGTGGTGTCTTATTTTTGTCTTTTTATTGTTTATGTTCCATATATTATATTGATGCTGAATTTATTATTTATTGTCTGGTTATCTGGTTAGTCTTTCTTCTTCTACTTTGTTTTTTTGTTTGTTTTTTTTTTTTGGAGACAGGGTTTTACTCTGTCACCCAAGAGTGAATGCAGTGGCACAATCATAGCTTACTCTGGGCTCAAGCATTACTCCCACTTTAGCCTCCTGAGTAGCTGAGACTATAGGCATGCGCCAGCCTGCCTGGCTAATTTTTTTGTTTTCATTTTTTGTAGAGATGGGGTTTTATCATGTTTCCCAGACTGTTCTCAAACTCCTGGGCTCAAGCAATCTTCTCACCTCAACAACTCCCAACCTCAACCTCCCTGGGATTATAAACATGATATAGAATGCCCAGTCAAGTCCTTTTTGTGATATTAGCAGCTATTAATGCTCTCATTTATCCATCAATTAACAAGGCATTGAAAAGTGATGTTATTCTAATGCTATCATTAACTCTTCATTTATTTATTTGAATGCTTTTTTTAGAGATAAACCTTTCCTTATCTCCTGTTTGGTTATTCAGTGGTACAATTTATACACAGAGTAAAATTAGCATTACTTTTAAGAAATACCGTAAGCGAACTTTCTTGCTTTCCATTCTTATCTGCCACCATTCCCTCAGACAGTGTGTGTGTCATGAGTGTTTGTATGGGCATGCATGTGCGTGTGTGTCTCTGTGTGTGTTGTAGTTTAGTACTTCCACTGTCAATTGAACATCCCTCTACACTCTTGCTCATGGTCTACATACCACAGTAATACTGCGCCTATTCTTCCCCATTCAACATCCAGCCTGCTCGCCCCTCAAACTCCAGCTCGAATCTCCTCTCTGCCAAACCTTCTGGTACTACAGTAACCATATTAAGCTTCCTCTTTTTTGAACATCTAATATATTTTTTAAATCTACAGAATTTTAGTACATGAAGTATATACAGAAACAATATAGAACAATGTTTACATAAAGCAGATTTGAGTTTAAATCCCAACTATTTAACAGTAGAACACTCACAATCTCTTTGAGTTTTAATTTCTTTATTCCTTTAATGGGATAATGATTTTACCTCATTTGCCTATTTGTTGTGAGAATAACAAAAAATCATGCACATGAAATACTTAACATAATACCTGGCAGATAGCAAGTCCTCGATAGACCAGCACAATAATCATCTACAACCACCCTCTTTATAATACTTTGAATTTATTATAAGTATTTATATGTATAGACAACTAGACTTTCCTGAATTCTCCAAATACTCAAGTCTTTAGTGGTAGGAATCATGTAGGTCTTTATTTGAATGTTCTGTGGTATGGAGCTGGTCATTACAGTATTTGGTTCTGTAAGAAACTACAAGATGACATAAGGCCAATTTCCATGAACCCGCCTTTCAGGTCAGAGTAGGATAGGAGTTCTCATTTCTACAGGATAAGAGGAGCTACAGAGATGCTGCCTGGTGTATTTGTTTAACTTTAGGGTTCTCAGCCTACGGAAGTTAGGGGCTAGTTGGGATTTCAATCTCAGATGCTGTTCTTCAAGGTCTCTGTTCCTTTCATTGAGTCATAACAAAAAAAATCCCAGGTCAAGACATTTTCCCTGTTTTGGAACCAGAAACTTAATGTGACAGATATCATAGAGCATTTATTTGTTGCTTTTGGCCATTTTAACACTATATAAAAGGCTTTGCTTGACTTTGTAAGTGTTATATTTAAAAAGTTTGCTTTATAGCCATTTGTTCTATTTTTTCAGTTAGCATAGTTTAATATTTTTAATTTTACTTCACACACAAACCAGCAATTATAGACATATAAAAACTCATTAAGGAATTGAATTAAATTCAACAAATTTGAATTGAGAGATTTCTATGTTCTATCTAGACAATTCTCAATCAGTCTGTGGGCTTCATCATTTGAGATTATGTAACTTGCCTCTTGAAACTGACAAAATGTTATTTCCGTGCCTGAGAAATATTGTCTTCTTGTTTCTCAGTGTGATTCCTCCCCAGATGTCCTCTTGGTTGATTTGCACATTCAGTTCCTCTCTGACCATTCATGGAATGCATCACTTTTACAGTTGGCATCTCCTTTAGATTTCACACTTCTAAAGAGAGCCTGATCTAGGAAGTCTGTAAAATCTCCCTCTGCAGAAGTTGACCTGCTAGATTCTACCTTCCCCATGAGAAGAAGTCCTTCTCACAACCTCAGGGAAATTAGGAAACCAACAGTAGAATTACATGGGCATATACTTCAAAAGGCAAGTAGTTTCACTTTTTATGGTTCTAAATGGAACATACTTCTGGTGCTTAAAAAAATTCTCTGTAAGGGTATGACAGAATAAGAAAGTTAATACAAAGGTACTGATCTATGAATCTCCCATTTGGCCTTTGACATCATTTCTTTAATGGAGACTTGACTTTTAGAGACCACATACAATCACTTCAAAGCTGTTTATTTGATTTTTTCATGAAGGCCACTTTTAGGAAAAAGAGTGTTCTAGCTACGCTGGCCTGTGTTCATGATAGAGGCATAGCTTGTTAGCTACCTGACTACTATAGCTAGAAAATGGATGCTGATCCATTTCTTTTCAGAGTGATCTGTGTCTCAAAGCATCGCTCTCCTGTTAAGGAGTATACTGATTCCTCATATATCTGCTCCCAACTTCAAAGCCTTTAGAACTTTGTGTATTCTTTCCATCTGCTATCTAGCATTCATTCTCAGAGATTGTTGAATTTTTTCTTCTATAGCCTCACCTGCATAAAACGTAGACTAGGAAATTGGTTGACATAGGTCTTTGCTCTTTTATCAGTCTGAATCAAATGGGGAAATGTCTGATCAAACATGTTTTATTTATAACTTCATATTGCTAAATGACAATCAATTGAGCATTTCTGGGTCAATTCTAATAATGCCGTCAGAAAAACTTAAGGCAATTATTAGTCAAAAGCACAGCATGTGTTATTTAATTATATGTCCCTTTTGCTCACTTCCACCCTTGTGATGAATTTTATGGACTGTTGAAATTGATCAGTGCATAGTTAGTATGCTTTGATAATAAGTTTAGTTATACGCATAGCTAGGTTAGAGAGATCAGGGTTTTGAGGAAGCTTATGTGATTTCATAAGTGACTATTTGAGATTCAAAGATTATTTAACACATTGCTTGAACCGACTTTTGGGATTAGCTTCCTCACTCCTGTGCCTTTGAACTACAGACAGTCTGAAAACCAACTTTGACAGGTATGCTCTAGCAAAACAGGAGTTTCAAGTATTGAACTCTGGATAAGTCTGCCAGGATATGAACATAGCATTTTCGAAAAATTAACATGATAATGTTTCCTTAGGCACATCTGAGAGGGCAGATAGATATTCATCAGGCTCAATATATTTTTTGGTATGCAAAAAATTATTTAAACAATTTTTATGGTTCATTATTGGCTAATGAAGAAGTAGACTCAGGATTAAGGGTTAAGTGAAAGCTGGCTCAACCAGTGCAAAGTGGGATAAGGATTCTGTTAGTCTCATGCTCTTCCCAGCCATATTCATGTTGTTGTCCATGGACACATATCACTGAGATATACATGGAGCCTCAAAGAATTGTTTCAGTTGTATGGTCAAATTGAATGGGACTGTTTGGGACCATGGTTTTGTGGGCCTTTCAAGTCAAAACTGACTTCATAATAATGCTGAGACTTTTTTTAAAAAACTGTTTTGATATATATAGATGGTGAATCTGTTGATGCCTGAGCATGAGTCAGGGCAGGCATCAAACTGTATCAGGTCATCATACTCTTCACTGTCACTGCAGTCATGGGGTGAAAAAAACACATGAGCAGTAAAAATCTATTAATTTTCTTAAATCTTTCCCTGTAAGTACATATCTTTTTAATGTACTGTGTGACAAAATGAGAATATGTAAAGCACATCTACTGCATCCCATTGTGCAAATGGTTGTCTAGAGGAAAACCACTTATGCAATTGTTTGAATTTTAATGAAACTAGTTGCTTTTTTTTCATTAAACGCCATTTTAACCTGAGAGAAGAATTCCATTTCGATCATTTTTTGGGAAAGTACAGCAATTTCTTATAACATTTGTTTTTGTATTAGCATATAATTGGTTCTTTTAAAATAAATTTAATACATAACTATATAACAATTCTGAGTTTTAATTTTTATATGGTCAACAACCTTAATAAATAAATGAACTCTTTGGGAGTTCTCAGAAATTTTTAGGAGTATTCAAGTTTCAGAAATCAAAAATTTGAAAACCACTGTTCTAGGTTATCTTTTCTGAAATAAACTTCCCTTTATCTGTATAGAACCTAGTAACTTCAAAGGTGTTTTGTGATTTTGAGATTTTTAAAAGACAATGTGTAGGGGCCCGTAAACCTTTTAGTAGTTAGCTGTCTGCATTATGTCTCTGTGGGTGAGTTGAGTTGAGTCAGTATTCATACTTTCATTTTTTTTTTAACAAATATTTATTAAGTACCTGCAGTGTACAGAGTATTATGCTGGCTACTCTAGAGGATACACAGTGAATTGTACTCAGAGGAATTAGGCTTAATTTAATTGAAAATAATCACTATGTCAGAATTTATTTTTTAAAAGTCAACTGATTTCTATTTTAAAAGTATGAGTTTAAATAGCTATTGGATTTGTTACATTAGGTTCTGTTAGCCATAACCATAATTGCGTTTTAATATAGTTATTTTAGATAAACTATACCTATACTATAGTTATTATAGATAAACTTATTTTTTTCAATTTTCATTTGAAAAATGTATATTGTAGGGGAAAACAAAATTGATAGAAATTCTATAAAAAATTCATACCAAGTTAAGCAAAATAAAAGCTTTCAGTGACCATATTCCTTCATATGTAAATGAACACAGTTTTTATCTTATTTATAATTCTGTTTACTGATTTTAGTTTAAAATGATGTGTCATTTCATTGAAAAAAGTGTTTGAACTTTTATTATAGTAAAGTTATTTCATTCCCTTGTATTTAATAAAAATTTATTCCATAAATCATAATTTCATAAAATGCAAGAATTAATGTTTTTTTTGGTTCAGAGTGCTCTTTTAAAATCTCTACAGGAAGGTGGGTGTGCCTTTGGCAGAGACTATTTTCATGTATCTCTGCTTGTGCAAATTATAGAACATGAATTTTCTTTCTCCCAAAATAGATTGTCACTTGCCTGGTGACTTTCTCCAGAGTCTTTCTTTTCTTTTCTTTTTTTTTTTTTGGCAGAGTGATGTTTGGCTTCTGGTACTTATTCAGAGGTGCAGTATGTAGATTTTAAACATTGCATCTATAGAAATGAATTCAAATATATCATAGTATTAAAATATATTTACTTATACATAAATAAATATCACTGTGTCTTTACTTGTGACTCAGCAATGTGGAAGAAATTAGAGATTCTTCCATGAATTGGTGTACGTTGACAGTTATTTATTTTAAATGTGAAATTCTAAAGCAGTAGTGAAGCTAGCAATGGTTGCTGTTCACAGAAAAAAGACATGAGGGAGCCTGTGTCCACTGTTAGATATATAAATTGCAGTCTGTTTCTACATTTCTCACTGTTTATCACCTGCTCTGCTAGTTTCATGTGCATGCTCACTAATTTAACAGGCATCTGTTGTCATGGCAGCACAGAATAAAAATGAAATCTATTATTTTATGAAGTGAGAGTTCCCAAGTGATGCAGATGTAGGCAAAGAAGAACATCGTGGACTTCGAATAACTCCCAAAATAAGAGGCTACGTCTGTATTAACAAGTACCAAGGGGACTGTGGGATTTGTCTGAATTGCCCTTCTCTATGGTCACATTGCACACTCATTAGACTACATGGATACAACTTTAATTCTATCAATAATATGGCAGCTATACGCTGATTTGCATCGAGACAAATTTATGCAGAAAAATTGTGCAATGTAAGTTATTAGTTGATAGATAAATAAGCTCATATGTTTCATATCTCTCTGTGTCTGGTGTGTTGCTGATAATAGCAAATCTCACTGTCTTTTTGCCTTTTTGAAATAATGAAGATAAGTATTGAAAATGAGACTATTTCTGCAGACATTTTCTAAAACCAAATGAGATGTCCAATGAGGTAGATTAAAAAGAATCTTCCAGAAAACTCCTAATTATAGAAAAGAATTTCTCTTGATTATTTCTGTCATATCCACCTATTTTGTATCCATTGAATGTTCATTACATGCAGGGTGTTACAGTGGACTCTCTGTGAGATATGAGAATTCATGGTCTGTTGGTAGTAGAATTAAACCACCTGAAGAAGCCAACCAAAAGCAATTGACAAGCACAGGCAGTTTCAGTGTTTGCTCTGTCTAGTCCCCCTTTTTTGTAGTTTATTCATTGGATGATTCTTTTTGAAAAATTCATATCTTGAAATACCACCATCATTTTGTTACTTGACTCTTCCCAATACAAGACAGAGCTTTGGAGGAGTTTTGTAAATAGCCAAATACAAAGTGAGTACCAACTTTCAGCAGAGTTCATTCAATAATAAATATTTACATGTGGTAGGCATTGGGTAAATTACTATAGTGGATTATTAAATTCAACCAGTTACATGTTTTATTGCATATTTAAGCCCTCTCTCTCTTAAAAAGTGCAGCTTTCTTTCTAAAAATGCAGTTTTTAAATGTTAAAAACAAATAGTTTTTTTAAAAGATGGCATAAATCTCAAGATAGTGACTTAACTAAACCAAAAATACACACAACTACATACACACTCATGTATATACTCCCACTTAGATCCTTAAAGAGGGACAGGAAAGGCCAGCCTCGGTGACTACGCCTGTAATCTCAGCACTTTGGGAGGCTGAGACAAGTGGATTGCCTGAACCCGCGGGTTAGAGACTAGCCAGGGCAACTTTGTGAGACCTTGTCTCTACAATAAATCCAAAATTAGCTGAATATGGTAGTGCACGCCTGTAATTCCAGCTACTTGGAAGGCTGAGGCGGAAGGATTGCTGGAGCCCAGCAGGTCGACACTGGGGTGACCCTGAGTGTGCCACTACACTCCAACCTGGGCGACAGAGTGAGACTCTGACTAAAAAAAAAAAAAAAAAAAAAGAAAAAGAAAAAGAAAAAAAAGTACAGGAGAACAGTGGGAAAACATAGAGGTCTATCTCATTTAACTAAAATAATTGATTGAGAACATCATTTGGATAATGGCAATTTCCTATATATGTTTAGAAGAACATCATCATTTTGCTCTCCCTTCAGCTTCAGAGTACATTCTGCCTTGGTTCCTTTACATTTTTGTATGGAGCATTTTTAACGTTTTCACCTGATGTCCAACTCCCTTGCCTTGTACCTTTCTCCCGTCTCTACATGAGAAAATGATAATGAAACTCACAGATGCATCCGGTTTTTTTTTAATTTTTCCTATGCACGATACTTGTATTCATCTTTTTGCTCTAACCACTTGCCTGCACGATCCTCTTACTCTCAGCTGTGTAGTCTGTTCCTTGTGGCGTGCTCTTGGACCCAAGCCCCTTGTGCCAGCCCATGAAGAGGTACAAACATTACAAGTGAGCATTTAGAAACTTTTATAGCAATTTGATAGCGTAATTTTATCTGCTGAATCTAACAAACTATTTGATGTTTTCTATTTTTTAAAATTTTATTTCTCTAATAATTATTTTTTTATTTACTTGACAGAATGACATTCCACATGTAGAAACACTGGTCAAATAGACCCCTTGTTTCTCTAAAGATACCTTTGGATTTCTTAACATTCATGCCTTTGCTTATTTTTTAGCTAACACTATCTGACCCTCTCTTTTATAAGCTTTTCTCTGAGCTCCTACACTGAAATTCTTTGTATATCTGATGAAACCCTTATAACCAATGTCTGTTGAGCTCAGTGTAATTTAATTTTCTACACAAATACACTTGCTTTTTGGAGTATTTCTTTGCAGACTACACCTGAGAGATAAAATGAAGATGGATAAGAACATAGACCTTGCAGTCATAGATACCTGGGTTGGAATCCTGGATTCCATTCTTTATGAGTTGAAGGACCTTGGAGAAGTCAACTAGCCCTTTTGTGCCCCAGTTTCCTCATTTGCCAAATGAGACTATTGGTAGCACCTATTTCTTAAGGTTACTATAAAGATTAAATTAAATAATATATGTAAAGCATTAAGTGAACTATTCATGGCACATGCCAATCAATACATGACTGGTATGAATGTTTTTCATTATTAATAGAAGCAGCATTATATGATTTATATATACTTAATATATAAATATAGGCTTTAAAAATTGCCTTTGTTCAGACATTACCTGAAATTAGTTGTTTAATCACATTGTTTTGAGGAAAAAGAAGATATGAATAAACTAGCACAATGGCTTGCTAGACACATTTTTGAAGACATAGCTAGCATGATGGTGTGCATAGGGGTGGAGAGTCATTGGGCTTTTGCCAATTTGTAATGTGTCATGGGAAGCCAGGGTGGTGCAGCAGGGCAGCCCTGTTAGGTACTGTAAGCATAACCTTAGTAACTCATAAGGTACTTTTTTCCTACAGGCAAAACTAACACTACCAAAGGAAAATAAAATTTAAAAAAAAAAGTTTGAAGAAGGAAATATATCTAAAAATATCTCACCACCAACAACAAAAAATTTTGGCTAGAACACTTGGGTTTTTCTGAGTATAATTTTAGTTAGGTAAACATTGAAAAGATATATTTTCCTAAAAGAGGAAAGAGTGATTTTATGGAAAATGGTGGTTTGCAATAATCTGCAATACAGAAGATCGGTTTTGAGAAAGATTTTTCTTTGTTTTAAAGAATGAGATGATGTGAATTTGGGTTATGAGGATTAACACAATTCCTTAACTGACAGAATTGACCCCCAAATAGCTCTTTTTGTAGGATAAGCGCCTAGAACATACACCTGTAGACATGAACTATAGTACTTAATCGTGGAATCGTTAAATGAAGTGATTGTCTAATGTGTGCACTAAACAAGTATATTAAAGCCACATTATGCATTCATAGCTATGTAGGATATGCTTTATTAGGCTTTAAAAATAGGTAAGTTGTGCTAAAAGTGTATAGAAATATATTCAATATATAACTAAATGAACTGCTAAACAAATGGCACTGAATTTAAGGGAGCAGATTATGGTTTTGTGGTTAAATTATTTTTGGTATAGTGAATGTGAATTCAAAAGGAAGTCTGTAAGCAAAATTCTGAGAAAAGTGAGAGGACATGACTTAAGAAGTTCATAAGTCCTTTCTAGACAAGGGCAATAATGCAAAGATATAATTTACTATAGTTGGAGGATAAGGAAAACATAGTGAAACTCAGATTATTTGAGGCTTTATACATCTGTAGGTGGACACACACACACACACACACACACACACACACACACACACCTAACACGTGTTAATATTCCCATCAGGTACCTACATGGATCTGAATAAAATGAGTGGTAATGTTTTCTCAAAGAGAGGTTGAGTTGAACAGGCACACCCGTTTTCCGTAATAATATCTGTTAGACTTGAATGGCAAAACTGTCTGTCAGGGAAGTGGTGAAATCACCACAGACTGTTGAGTGATTTGAAATTAGATCAAATGAAACACTTTAAAAATCCACTGTAGGAAACAATTTAATGTTGGTAAGGCAATAAAAAGGTGACCTAACTCAACCTTTTCTTCCTCTAACTTTTAATGCTTCCATGTTTCCAAAAACAGAAAATAATATATTTTATATTCATGGCTTTGTTGTAGAAACAAATGTGGTTATGTGTCTTAGTCCTTTTCCCACTGCTATGAAATTAACAATGAAACAAGAGCTTAGGACTTGAAGCAGTATTTAAGAAAAGGCTGGTAGATTTGTCCTTAAGGTTAGATTCTAAACACATATGCCCAACATAATAGACTTTGATGTTGTGGTAAAAATTAAATAGGACTTAGTTTTTTACCATATATAAATGTTGATATATCTGGATATAAACATATCATGATAAAATCTTATAGAAATTCTTTGAGAATTATTAGCTAATGTATATAAAACAGAGGAAACTGGATGGGAAGTAGCTTCTAGAAAAGTTATGTTTCATGTTCTTTGTGAATTTAGCTTAAATAATTGGCTATCAGATGCAATTTTTAAAATAATCACTTGATTTCTCATATATTCAAAGGCAATGAAGATACTACATAAAATGAATGAAATTGAAGTGAAAAGGCCCAGTACGTTTTTCTAAAAGTTTCTAATGTATGCTTTTTTCATTCCATATGCTCTTCCAACCTGTAGTGATTTGCTTGAGACAGTCTTATTCACCTTTGGGAAACCTTCCTGTGCTCGTGTCAAACAAATACACATGAACAAGTTATGGTAATTTACAGTTCCTGGAGCCAGGCTATGTGACCTTTGGAGGTAAATCATGGACTTGACTTATGGCGCTATGGAGCAGCTGCCTGGGACAAGTCCTTACAGCATCTTCCCTATCTATCGACTGTTTCCAGACCAGCAGTGTACACTCCAAGCTGTGCCAGTGCGTGGTTGCTTGCTCACCATGTCTGCTCCACAAGACTGGCTTTACACAAACTTCATAGACAATTGGCTTATACTGACTTCCTTTACAATCCCTGCTCTCAAGCATGCTATTTGATACAAAGTCCACCTATATGCAGAAAACAGAAAGGGGGGGTCATTTGCTTAGTTCTAGATATTTGCTATGGTAGCAAAGCAAAATTAAATAACCACTTCATTTTCCTTTGAAAGTGGTGATGGTGGAAAGATGCTGGCCATGGGCAACACTTGCGTTGGCATGAAGCTCATCAATAGGACATAGAAGATGCTCAATAAATGTTTGTTGGATGAATGAATGATCACTTCAAAGTAGGCTAAATTTTGGCACTGTTTTTCGGTGCCCCTTTATGAACAACTGGCTTCCTGGAGTAAACAGCCCTATGGGAACTGCAAAAAACATGTGGAGGAGAAAAAGATCAGAATTTAATGTCAAAAGAATAAAAGGAACAGTATCCATCTAGCCATCTTTTGAATCACGCACACATACAAGTCTTTGACTAACCTTAAAATATTCAACATGATGTACTTGGGGGGAAAAAACTGGAATTTTAGAGACAAACAGCTGTATTTCTAAATTCTAACTTTGCTGCTTACTAATATTAAACTGGGAGCAGGTCACTTAATCTCTTTGAGGCTCAGTTTTTCTTCATTTAAAATGGACAAAGTACCCCTTGCCTTTTTTGAGTAAATCACTTCATATGGTATATATGTGTATCACAACAAAAGTAATAACAATTTTCAGTTTTTGAATATCTTGTAGATGCTTGGGCTTGGACTGGAAAGTGTCCAAATATTTTTTTATTACTCTATCAACTATGCAAGGCAAAGAGTATCATTCCCATTATTCAGGTAATTAAACAGAGTCAGTGATGTGAAGGAATCTGTATGAGGTTACAGAGCTAACATATAGGAAAACAGAGATTGGATTTAAATGTATCTAATTCCTGAGCCCAGGCTTATTTTACCATGATTAATAAAACTAAATAACCACTTCATTTATTTAGTTCCCTGTCCTAAAGAAATGAAATTATACAATTCTCTAGTGACCCTTTTCTTTAGGGCAGTACCCCAGTGCCCACAAGAAAACCCAATAGGCTCATTTTGTTTATTCTGTTCAATTATTACCAGGGTGATAAACCATGGGTTTGACTTACGGCCCCGTGGAGGAGCTGCCTGGAACAGGTCCTGACAGCACCTTCCCTGTCAGTCGACTGTTTTTAGACCAACAATGTATCCTTTGAGCTATGCCAGTGCACGGTTGCTTGCTCACTTATTCAGAATCTAGCTGTGGCCTCCATATAAGTCATGTTTTTCGTCTTCATTATTGGATCTTACCTCTTTTCAGTAGCTTTCTTCTATGTTGTTTCAGTTAGGTTACCGTAACACTAAAGCCAGAAGAGGTTAGAGAATGCAATAAACTTTAGTGCCAATGAGGTAACTCGGATTTTCCATAAACCAGCCCGAGGCAGAAAACAAGATATAGCCTTCCGTGTCTGTACAAGTACCATGGTGTCTCTTCTGTCATGAATGGAGTCAGAGATTCTGCTGGCTGTGTGTCTGTATGTGATGTCAGTGGGAACTTTGAATATTAAGGGTGGAGATGCCTAACTTGAATGCTCTGGCTTTGGAGCTGTTCGCAGAAGCTGGAAATGCTTATAACCATGGCTGAGTCAGAAGGATGTGAACCTTGGACTGGTTCTCACAGTTGCCTTTAATTAAATGAGCCCAGCCCTCTTAGATTCTGGCAAGTCAGCTATTCAGAAAGCACTCGTCTTTGGAAACCTTCTAGCTTTCCCATGTTTTGCTTTTACTCAGCATCTTAGATTTTGTTTTTGTTTTCCATTTTCAGATTTATAATCGCTTAGATACAAATTGCTGTGGATTCAGACCTCGCAAGGAAGATGCCTGTGTCCAGAATGGATTGAGGCCAAAGTGTGATGACCAAGATTCTGCGGTTCTAGCACACATTATCCAGCGAAAGCATGACCCAAGACATTTGGTCTTTATAGACAATAAGGGATTCTTTGACCGAAGTGAAGATAACTTAAACTTCAAATTGTTAGAAGGCATCAAAGAGTAAGTTTTAAATGTAGCAATGTCACATTTCTGTTACATAAGTAGCAAGGTTCTAAGAAAACCCACTCCCTACATCTGATCACTTTAACCCTTGGAAATAATTGTGAATGTAATATGAAATCTGGGAATGGAAACCCAGAGAAGGGAAACAAACCCAGGTAGAACAAGCAGATCTTAGCCATGGCTTCTCCATCACCAGCTCACACTATCTACAAAGCCCTTGTTACATCTTACATTCATTAGGTTGCTTGGCCCTCATTGTGAAAATCTATGTGCATTAGACTGGAAGAATGCAGGGATCTTTGGAATAGGAACTGGCAGAGCAGGGACCACCAGAGCAGGTGGCAGAGACTTCATTATTAGGCATTGGGTAGGACATGGGAAGAACTAATAGACATGCAAATATTGACACGCAGGATGTGCAAATTCATAATGAACTCAAGTGACTATTATGGATGCAGTGGAAAACGAGAGCCAATCTACTGAAGAGGGCACAGTATTAAGGACAGCTGGCTGTTTAATTCAAGAAAGAGGATTTTTGAGCATTTGAAAATCATTCCAGTTGACGTAGGTTATGGGGGGAAAGAATCTAATTCCCAAGAGGAAGGTCTGATGGAGACCAGTTAGGGAAGAAGTATTTCTGTACTTAAGATTGGTCAAGAATCCAGGAGAGACCTCAAAGATCTGGGGACATCTGACAGGCCTCAGAAAGAACACAGAGTAGAAAGGGGACCAATGTGGAACTAAAGAATTCTGTACTGTAGAAGTTAAAACACAATGACTGCTCATAGCACACTTGATCTTACTTCTGAAACTGAGACAGTAATGGCAGGAATTCAGCTATAAAGTGTGAGCTGTCCAACCTGAGCTATGGAGAATGCATCTAGATTTCAAACTCCACCTTATAGTGGGCAGAGCCACCCTCCACATACATAATTCCTACCTTATTTGGAAATCAGATTGACTGTGTATTGGGTAGGTTGGAGACTTAAAAATAGAGGGTGCATTAGTGTAATAGCTAGCCATCTGTCTGAAGCTCAGTGACTCCTGGAAAGTACACTTGCAAATCTAACTGGGGTTAGAATCCAGGTCTTCCAAATCAAGTCCAGTGTTTTGTTTTTTTTTCCCTCTAATAACTTGTGTTGTTCATACTCTGTTTCTGTTACTCTTGTTAATAATATTCTGGAGCATATTACAATCGTTCTTCCTAAACAATCGTTCTTCCTAAACTTCCTAAGTGTTTAGGAAGAACGATTGTAATATGCTCCAGAATATTATTAATAAGAGTAATATGGATTTATACACTTAGGTAATATGGATTTATATACTTAGGTAATATGGCTTTATACACTTAGGTAATATGAATTTATACACTTAAACCTTAAAAGCAATACTGTTTGTTCCTGTGAGAGTTTCATGAGCCCCAAATACATGAGTTTTTACTATGTCCTGCTCCGTTGATGCCTGTTTCTCACATCTCTTTATGGACTAAAGGCAGAATATGTTGTTGATTCTCTCTTTGAAGTGTCTAGGCTAAAGAAACTTTACGTATTGAAAAATACACATTTCTGAGACATCACTTACTGAGTTGATATTTCAGGGCCTAAATTCCTCTTAGAATTAAGAGTATCTGGAGAATACAGTTTATCCATTTCATACATTCATATAAATATAAATACTCTTGTTTAGTCTTTCAAAGAAGATTTAACTTTAAATGCATTGTGAGGAGTAATGGGTTTGAAGTTAAATCTTCTTTGAACATATAATTCATACATTGAGAAGCAAAAATGAAGACTTTGCTAATCCCAGATTTATGCATTGAATATTTTTATTAATCAGTGTAATGCAAAGACAGGTAATATTTTTATTTTCCTTTATAAAAAGGATTAGCCACTAAAGAGATTCACAGTTTTAACAGTTTCATCTCACGCATTCTGCCACAGCTAAATGAGTAGAAGAGCTATAGAATTTTATGTCATGGATTATTAATACCTCATAGAGCAAAAATGCTGCTTAATACTATAGCCACTAAACTATATAGTAATGTCTTCAGGGGACTCAGAGCATCTTATTAGCATTCTTTCATCCCATTCCTACTCAGACCCATTAAGCATATCTAGCTCTGCAAACTTTGGTGTTTCAACAGCATCAAAACCACTATAGCATGTGAACCTCTGCATTCAGGTACCCTGTGCGCATCTCCACTGTGCTCCATTGAAACTTGGAAGAAGTGCTTAAAAGGCCTGAAATTCTTGACCAAGTGTGCTCTTTAAACAAGCGTGGAAATATATTCTTGCTATAGTTTTCTTTTTTTTTTTTTTAAGTTGGAGTCTCAGTCCGTCAACAAGGCTGGAATGCAGTGGCACACTTATGGACACCCAGCGTCGACCCGCTGGGCTCCGGCGATCCTTTCCACCTCAGCCTTCCAAGTAGCTGGAACTACAGGCGCGCGCTACCACACCCGGCTAACTTTGGATTTATTGTAGAGACGAGGACTCGCCAAGTTGCCTGGACTGGTCTCGAACCCGCAGGGTCAGGCAATCCACTCGCCTCAGCCTCCCAAAGTGCTGGGATTATAGGCTGAGCCACCAAGCCTGGTCCTTGCTATAGTTTTTAAGGGACAACTGAGTTTATTTGAAAATTGCCTTTAATCCTCAATATTTTTTACTGTGCTTTCCTCAGCATTTTAGTGAATGTTGGGAAGGGTCAAGTTGAGGATTTAGCAAAATATTACTTACAATTTTGATCCAGAAATTTTGCCAAGTTTTTCAGATAATGTATGCTGAATTCTTGGCTTTCTGCTTTCTAAGTGAGGAAAAGCAATGAGGAAGAGACAATATCAGTCTCTTCAGGCAATTCAGCAAGGACGTTCTACACTGGCCTTAGGTTTTCCAGAGAGACATTCACTGTGGAATGTCCTGGCTCTAAAACGTTTGTTTTACCAAATTTATTTGAAAACAGTGTAATACTCCAGTAAAATAAAATGCTCTCAAATCCTCAATATTTCTGAAGTATCATCTAAATTAAAGGCAATTCTTTTTTTAATTGGGCATTTTTGAATTATTCTTTTCTCATTTTAGTACACACATTTGGGATTATTTTACATTAAATTCAGTTGTGTAACTTCTGCTCAGGAAGAGTACTTTACTGAAATCATCATAATTTAGCCTCTCATATTTGTTTGCATAAAACCTCATCTTGACAGTTACAAGGATACCATTCTACTTTACAGATTAAAGGAGGTTTCTGTGGGTGAAATGAGCTTAAGATTAAGGAAAGTATTTTTGTCTGTTTAATAGACTCGTTTTCTAATTCTGTGCCTCTACTTGACTGCATATAATGACCTTTAGTAAAATGTTAGTGTGTCAAGTTCTGAATGATATAGAAATTCAGTTTACTTGAAACACATTCTTCTAGTATATCATTATTAAAAGTAGTGTCAATTTGGCAGTGACAAAAATTTTTTGTTTCTCAAAGATACCATTTGCCAGATTAATGAAGGGTAGAGCAACTGAGTAAGGAATAATATTCCCAAGCAATCACTAAGAATGAAATATCCCAAGCAATCACTAAGAATGAAATATCATTTTATCTTTTCAGGTTTCCCGAATCTGCGGTTTCAATTTTGAAGAGCCAGCACTTACGGCAGAAACTCCTTCAGTCTCTGTTTCTTGATAAAGTTTATTGGGAAAGTCAAGGAGGTAGACAAGGAATTGAAAAGCTTATTGACGTAATAGAACAGAGAGCCAAAATTCTCATTACCTACATCAATGCGCATGGGGCTAAAGTATTACCTATGAATGAATGACAAAAGGATCTCCTGGCTACAGTGCTAGATATATTTATTCATTTTTGTTTTTGTTTTTAAATTAAGTACACCAATCTCAAGTCCTTTATGAATGAGACAGTGTAGATGAATACATAAAATAAATGTATTTAACAAAGTTGCTATGATGCACTGTATGCAGACTTAAAAAAAGGTTTTTAGAAACATACTGCTTGCCAGACGTGTCTGTAATCCCAACATCAGGGGAGGCTGAGATGGAAGGATTGTTTGAGACCAGGAGTTCGAGACTACAGTGAGCTGTGATTGGATCACTTCAGCCTGGGTAACCTGGTCTCTAAATATATATATGGCTCAAGAAATATTTGTTTATATTTTTCTTTAACATTGTGCTATGTGAATCTCAACATCTGATTACAGAATAGTTCCAGTTGTTATTCTAGCTAACGTTTAAAAACATTTGTCATGTTATTTAACAGAATAGTGTGAACCAGAGGTACTGACTCCATTTTATTTAGTTTTGACTGTTCTGACCAAGTACTAATGAAAACGATTCTTGATGTACTTCTGTTGCTGATTGTTAAAACAAAGCAGTCCCACACACTACCAGAGGCCTCTCTTCAGAGTCTACAATAGAAATGCTAGTTTATTTGCAAAATCATCAATACATTTTCTATTATATCAATAAATAGCCATTTAAGCAGCAAGAATCATTTTTCATTCTTTTTTAGAAATCTATTTTCTTGTCAGTATAGGACTCATCCTTATCTGACAGTTTATATATTAAATATTTTTTTCTCACCATTTCAGTTAAATTTATGTCTAGTGGCCTAGCAATAAACACATTTAAGCTATGAAGTTACCTATTTGAAAATGTACTAGTAGAGTATCTTTTTAAAAATGATGTTCTTTTTACAAAGATATACTATAATAACTATATTTTTATTAATAATAGTGGATTTTAAAACGTATTCTATGTAATTATGTTTAATTTGATTCAACTGATACTCCCAGATATTGAGAATAGGTCCAGATGTTGAGTGTGTTTAAATATATTTTCTGGCTTATGCAAATATGGGAAATGTGAACAAAATAAATTAAATTTGACTCTGATCAATTCTCCTTGAAAGCACATGACTAAAACAAAAACAGTGAGTTTTGAAAATATTAAACCTCAAATAATTCTTTCCAAACTCTCTCTACCACTTTTTAAATGAGATTGGAAGGGTATTTATGTCTTTGGACACCATCCAAGATCATCATGTACAACAGATATTCATATAGAAGTTTCAAATTTAGAACAAATTATCATTATCTTCCCACCCTTACACACCCTATTTCTTATTTAAAAACTTGTATAGTGACTTTCATTTCCTGAAAGTTTAAAAATACAACTTGAGGATGCTTATAATGTATTATTTCCTGTTTTTTTTCAGTTCTGTTATTGCTAAAGTGCCCCACATTTCCTGTGTTCTGATCAAGGGTAACTCAATATCAGTGGGAATTAGAACTATTACTACTACTCTAGAGGCCAGATTTTAAAAATTTATCTATAGATTCTAATTTATCAAATGTAGAGAGTAAAATGTCAAAATAACATAGAGAAGATGGGCCAAGGAGAAAGCAATCATTTGATCCCTAATTATAGTTTTCTAGGCTCACATTCAAGTGCTACTCTTAGCACCCTTACTTGCCTTGCTTGCCCTAGGTTAGCTGATCTCTCTGCAGCCCTGAGTGCCTCTTTCTGCCTCCTCAGATTCATCGTATTCCTTGACTCTCCTGACTTGCCACTTTTGCTTGATGTCTCTGGGCTTTTTAAGATCCTTTTCTTCATCTCATAAATCATCCCTCTGATGAAAACTAGCCTACCAAAAGCTTGGAGCCACTGGCTTGAAAGACCTCTTTTGGCAAGTTGCCTGATGCCTTGTCTTATCAGGGTGACATATTTGCATTTTAACTTGTTTTATAAAATAACATCCCTTCTCAATCCAAATTTATGATATTGATGGTGGGACTTACAGGCTTCTTAGAAGCTAGCTTTAATTTTGTGTCTTAAGCTACACTGCTTTTGGGTAGCCCAGCCCCTCCATGTGAGGGTCTAACTCTCTTTATTTGCCTTCAGTTATTCCAAAGTGCTTAATGTTGAATGAAAAGCCCAGTAACATATGTTTGTTTTAATCACCTTTGCTTTTTAACAATTTATTTTGTTTTGTAGTCAATGAATAATTCACAGATTATTTGTTACTAATGGATAGCTGAAGGCCAGGCTTTTAATTTTAATAGGTAATCTTCTTTTTTATTGAAACAATGAGACTACTCTGTGCATTTGAAATGTACTTAGGTTATCATGCTGTGATTTGGTTCACATAAGTAGAATATAGGGTTTATTTGATAACAAATTTAAAATATAGTAGTTTACTTTAGCAGACATGCAAAAGCTTATTCTTGGGGTGACTTATTTTCTTTAAGCTAATGATATTCAAATAAATATGTATCTTAAAAATCTATAATAAATCATTAGACATCAAAGATGTGTGCTTTGTATTTTGTAGATGGGTTTATTTTCTTTTGTAGATGTGTTAGTTTTTAAAAGCTAGGCATAGAGCTATGTTTGCTATTCATCCATGAAAAAAAAATTGAATAGTCAAGAATTTTATAGGAATGTGTTTGTGTATACATGTATTTGATATAGTCATTAGTGATCATTATGTTTTCTCTTGGTATACATGCAGCAGTTTTAGATATGAAACTAGTTACCAGATGTCATAAACTTTGTGAAAATATTTAGTTTTGGGTTCTCTTTGCTTGGAGTGAATCTTACAATTATGTGTAAAGTTTTCCTTATGGCATTCATAGTTATTAGGTTTATTAGGTACCTGGGGAATATAACTTATCAAAATATAACTTATCTTAGATTTGTTCTCTTAGATAATCTCTGGACTTACATAGTAGCCTGTTTATTCTATTGTTCCTTCAAATACACTTTACCTTATATAATGAATAAAATACTTATACACTGATGAAATTCTTTTTGTTTATTTCAGTACAAAACCAGGTAGGACACATTTAAAGCACTAATCTGAAAATGCTATAGAAACTTGAACATGGCTTTCACATAAAGATGATAAAGACTTTTCTTTAAAAATTAAGTAGCATAATAAACAATTATGAACTTTCATTCATGAAAGTTAATTAGACTTGACTTGTCAGAAAAATTATCTGAAACTTGGAAATTTTTGGGTGTTATTTCAGTGCAACACTGGCCTCAATTTTCTGTTGAAAATTTAGCATTTAACAAGGTGTTAGGGCAGAGGTTAACTTGTAGATTTTTGTTCCATAGAGATGAAAATAATTTCTTTCTGGTGGAAGTGATAACCCTAATGATCTCTCTGTTGGACATTAACAGTTTTAAATCTAGTACAACAATCTTATACTAATATTGCCTATAAATGTTTAGCTTTTGATGTACTCCTTTAAATGGTTTTACTGTCTTACTGGTTCACTCATTAGTTAATTATTTGAATAAGATCTTAAATCTATATGCACTTTACATTTGCTTCGGAATCATATTTTAACCTTTCTGGAAATTTTACTTTAATAAACTTCTGGCCACAGAATCATATAATTTTATCTGCTTGAGAGTCATGATGTTAAATTTTTTTAAAATTTTATTTTATTATAGGAACATGGGGTACAGTGAGGATTAGCTGCATAAGTTGGCTGCCTGCAGGTGAAGTTTGGACTTTTAACTGCCCCTCACTCCCCTAGTAATGAACCAAGTACTCTTGTGTTGTCACATGCTCCTCACCTTCCTTCCTCCCTCCCTCCCCTAGCAGTGCCCAGTGACTGCTGATCCCTCCCTTGGGCTAATGTTACTAACGTTCAAGGCCCACTTATGAGTGAGAACATGCAGTATTCACTTCAAGAACAAAATCATGGACTTGGCAGAAAATTGGATAGAGTTGGAGACCATCATTCTAAGTGAAGTATCACAGAAACAAAGGAATGTTCAATGTCTGCAAATTTTGCTTTAGCAAACTTTAAAAACAGACCTGCAAAATTTTATAATCAATTGGTCCCTTAAAGTTAGCATCTTGTCCAACAACAGTTAGCATCTTGTCCATTTTCTTCTGGATGAAGAAACTAAGGTTTATCGAGGCAAAGTGACTTGCCCCAGTTTACACAAATGGTTAAACTAGAATCCTCAAAGTTGGAAGAGGCTTAGAAAGTTAGAAAGCCAAAACTTTCTCGGAGATTCATCATCTACCAAGATAAAACAAGAAACTCCAACTTCATAAATTCTGGAGGTCCTACATTGGCATATTCCTATGCAATAATAATTTTAGGGCACTTTTTTGGTGAACTTTCAGGGAGCAGAATAAACAAGGAAGCTACTTATTCTATGAAACTTTTGATAATCATGTTGCACAGTTGATTGAGAATCTATTATGCATTAGACAATGCAGATATTCAAATTAATAAGTAAACTTTTAATGTTTTGACCATCAATTGGGAACTGTAATTGGACTTTAAGTATCTTTAGCTGCAAACATTTAGAAAAGCAATTAAGCCGGGCTCGGTGGCTCAGCCTGTAATCCTGAGCCTTTGGGAGGCTGAGGTGACTGGATTGCCTGAGCCCGCGGGTTCGAGACCCGCCTGGGCAGCAAGACCGCATCTCTACAATAAATCAAAAAATCAGCTGGGTGTGGTAGTGCATGCCTGTAATTCCGGCTACTGGGAAGGCTGAGGCGGAAGGATCGCCGGAGCCCAGCAGGTCGAGGCTGCGGTCGCTGGGAGCGGCCACTGCACTCCAGTCTGGGTGACAGAGTGAGACTCCAATTCAAAAAAAAAGCAATTGTTTTGAGAAATGTCTAGATATAAACTCTTAGCCTAGAGAGGTGTTTTGGTACAGTAAGAGTTTGAGTCTATCTGTGTATTGTTGATTATTACTGCTCAAAATGATAATCTGGAGTCTTGGGCCTGGGCAAATATGTCTAACATCTCATTATGTCCAGTGGCCATCATTATGTTCCAGTGCAGTGGTGCAATAGTAGATGCTTGTAATGAACACATTGATTGATTCAAAAATGTGCTAACTTAAGATCTGTGTTGGTTGTACTAGTGACATTTCACCTTTTGTGAGATCTGGGTCATTTTCGGAAGCTGATCAAAAATTCAATTGTCTATATAGTTCTTCATATAATTTTAAGGGCTCTCGGATCTATGGGCGCCCATTTGTGCAACTCTTCCCTCCTAGGTCTGTGATTTGCCAGGTTAAGAATACTTGCTTTCTAGTGTGTTTTAAGAAATGGGAAATTATATTATGTACATTCAAAACATCTTCATCTAGTATATGCTAAAATTTTGTTTTTATACAAAGGTGAAAACTTAGGTTTTGGAAAAGTATTTAATGAGATCTACTTTATTTACCAAGGAATGTTTCTTTGAGATTCCGCTACATGCGTATTAGAATAGCTAAAATTAAAAATTTCAGTACAGGCATACCTTGGACACATTGTGGGTTCAGTTACCACTGCAATAAAGTGAGCCACATGAATTTTTCGGTTTCTTAGAGTATATAAAAGTTATGTTTACATTTTACTATAGTCTGCTAAGTGTGCATAGCATTGTGTCTAAAACATGTACATACCTTAGTTTAAAATATTTTATTGTTAAAAACTGCTAGCAATCATCTGAGGTCTCAGCAAGTCATAATCTTTTTGCTGAAGCTCTTGTCTCCATGTTGATGGTGCTGAGATGATGCTGACTGATCAGGGTGGTGGTTGCTCAGTGAAGCCTGGGGTGGATGTGGCAGTTTCTCAAAATAAGACAACAATGAATTTTGCTATATTGACTGACTCGTTCTTTCTTTTTTTTTTTTTTTGAGTTGGAGTCTCACTCGGTCGCCCAGACTGGAGCGCAGTGGCCGCTCGCAGCCACCGCAGCCTTGCTTGCTGGGCTCCGGTGATCCTTCCGCCTCACCCTTCCGAGTAGCCGGAATTACAGGCATGCGCTACCATGCCTGGCTGATTTTTTTTTTAATTTATTGTAGAGATGAGGTCTCGCTGCCCAGGCGGGTCTTGAACCCGTGGACTCAGGCAATCCACTCACCTCAGCCTCCCAAAGGCTTTCTTTCACAAACAACTCTGTAGCATGTGATACTGGGTTAAATGCTACATTTATCCAGAGTGGAAATTGTTTCATAATTGAAGTCAATCCTCTCAAATCCTGCCACTGTCTTTGAGCAATTCTTCAACATTTTTAGCCCAGGTCATCTCTCTCAACTTCACTACTACTTACTCAATCAGCTATAGAGTGAAATCTTTTGAGTTCATTTTCATTTAGTGTCTTCAGTTACTAAAAATGATCAGTTACCTGATTTATTTGTTCTGATATGCTAAAGATCCCAAATAGTCACTTTTTTAAAATAGAGAAGTTAAGTCAATGTATACTATGAAATGGAGTCACTTGATTTACTGCCAGTGGTTTTCTGGTTATTACCATAATGTTTCTGCTTTTTATAAAACAATTTCCTAAACATGAATGAACTTTTCCCAATGGAATTATTTCCTTGACGTTTGTGCAAAGAACTGTAACCCTTTCTTGCTGTCCTTTGGCCTGTCAGAGGAGCCGAGACTGTCTATGCTCCTTTCCCATTCACACACAGCTGCCTTGTGTCAAAATATGACATCTTCCCTAATTTTTAAGCTCTTTAGTCCTCGGGGACAGGACTCTGCTGTAAGAAAGCTCTGACTCAAAAGGGTTTCTGGCAGACTGTTTCACAACCTAAAAATGCACATGGTAAGTGAATGAAGTCACAGAAATCCTTTCTTAAAATGGCATTGCATGTGGTGAAATTAGTTCAACATTTTTTTCATCATAGAAACGTACCTTTTGATTCTTATCATTCAAAAGTGTATTTAGTTTGTTGATTAAAAAATGCACTATTATAGTGTGCACATTAAGAAATCCCTATGCATCTTCTTTCTAAAAAAAAGTAATCTGTATTTCTTCACACTACTTGTCAAGATTTCTAAAGCTTTTGAGACAAAGAGCTAAAAAATAAAGAAAACCTCCTTTGTCAGTGGCTTTTATCACAGGCTGCAGAATAGCTAGCTGTGCTATATTTCAAAGGCAAACTGGGCTGCAGAGAGTGAGACCAGTCACTAAATGAGACAGAAACAGCTGTGATTTTGCAAAATGTGCCAACATTTTCTTTAGCTCCAGGACACCAGACATTATTTGGTTTATAAAGTACCCTATGTTATTGGCTCCACTTCTGTTTGGGAGAATAAGATATCGTGTTCCGTATCCTCATTTCAGGCCCTCAGGAATATTAAAAATTGAGGTCAGCATTAAAAAAAAATAAACTAGGATCCAGATATCCTCTCTAACTTTCTGAGAATACATCATGATTAAGCTTGCAAGGTTCAGATTTTTAAAAAAGAAAGATGAAATCATTTATAGCTTCTCCTAGTCAGTCTTCCTTTCTTTTAATCAGGTAACAAATGACAGTTAAGATATAGGACCTTCTCAAGAGTTTTGGTGGCAATTGTGACAATACTATTTGCTGTTAGTAGTGTGTCATTTCCTTTGTCCTACTCTCTTACTGATATTGTGTCGTTTCCTCTGTTGGTTGCAATGCCAAAAGGATTATCTCAAGTACAAAGAGTATGTTGTGTTTAGAGAGGAGAGGTGTGGGGATATCAGAGTAGTGAATTCCTAATTAAAGACATCAATTTCTAACAAAACCCTGATGTTAGCTTTCTCAACTCCAGCACTAGGAACATTTTGGTCCAGATAACTTTTTGTCATGGGTAGCTGTCTGGGCATTGCAGGGTGTTTAGCAGCACCCCTGGCCTATATGCACCAGATGCCAGTAGCAACACCCTTCCAGTTGTGATGAAGTCTCCAGACATTTAGTTATTCCGTGGGAGGCCCAATCAATCCTTAGCTGAGAACCACTGCTTTAGCCCACTGGTTAAAAAGTCCTGCATCAAAGCCAAATGTACTTTTTTTTTGTCCTCTCACATTTAGTGTATGAAGATCTTCTCTGTCAAATTCTCATATTAGAATTTATTGCCACATTGTATAATATCAGAAATAGCCCTGGGAGGTCCGATGGTTCAGGAAAAGGGATTCTTGAAAGAAGCCACAGACCTGTGCTTGACCGTCCTCTGTCCCAGAGTTCAGGATCTGAATTTTTTGAGAAGATATCTGGAATAGAAAGAAGCTGACTCCCTTCAGGGCCTCAGCAGCATTGTGGGAAACTTCTCTGCAAGAAAATCAAAGAAGTGGAGAGCAAGCAACAGGAGAGGGAAAGGAGCAGCGGAATGCCCTAGAGTAGAATTGTGTAGTCATGAGACAGCAGCCAGGGCACGGTGCAGAGTCACAGTAGGAAATGCAAGGAAAGGATGGAATCTCAGTCAGGATAGGCTAAGGATTGCTGTGGTAACAAAATGCTGTAAAATCTCTGAGGCTTAAAACACAAAACTGGGTTTCTCATAGCACATGTGCATCACAGATTGGCAGGAGGGTTTTGCTCTATGTAAATACCAAAAGACCCAAGCTGATGGAACAGCCTGAATGCTTCTATCTCTGTGCCTGAGTGAAAATATGTTCTGAAGGGGCTTTTGCTTCCATGTACAACTCGCTGGACAAAAGGAGCCAGGAGAGGAGAAACACTATGAACAATATCTAGAAAGTTACATTAGCTACAACATATGGTGAGAAATACTGGTGGTGTCTCTGTAGCTGAGACAAATACAACCTAAATTTATTGTTGTTTTTACAATAATCTTTTCCCACCCTCCACCCTCACCTCACCTCTGCCCTTGCTTTCAGGCCATGGTGGATGGGTTCAGTGATGCATATGTGACTTAAGCTGGGCAAATCACAATCTCTTTATTCAGTTCTGTTTCCTATTATAATTGATTTGTTAAAAATTGAACACCTGACCTAAGCAGACCAATAAGAATACTTCTTTTAGAATTTTATTTTATTTTTTTATTACAGTGGTAAAGTTATTTGTTGATTATTGTACATAATCTTGGGTTTATGTGATAATTGATACATTCATGCAATGTATGATGATCAAATTGGAGTAATTGGGATATCTGTCACCTCAAACCTTTATCATTTCTTTGTATTGGGAAACATTTCAAACCTTCTCCTTTAGCTATTCTGAGATATAAAATAAATTACAGTTAACTATAGTTGCCCTATTCTGCCGTCAAAATGTAGAGCTTGTTTCTTCTAATCATATGCTTGTACCCATTAACCTACCTCTCTTCATCCCTCCCACCCCCACACACCCTTCTGTACTCTGGTAACTGTCATTCCACTTTCTCCCTCCACGAGAGCAACTTTTTTTTAGCTCCAGTATATGAGTGAGAACATGTGACATTTGTCTTTCTGTGCCTGGCTTGTATCACTTAACATAATGACTTCCAGTTCCCCAGTTCCCTCAGAATATTAGAACTGACAATGAAAAAAATAAAACAGGGTTGAAGTCTAAAGTAGTAATGAATAATATTCTGGAGATATTAGTCATACTTTCTGTTATGTGGAAATATTCTGGAGGAAGTTAATTGGAGAGAGAGAGAGAAAAAATACGGAAACATATCCACAAAAGATCAGTGTTACATATCAGATTTATTGGTGGCTCTGGAGGACCTCTCTAGTTCTTGGTTTCCATGAAATACTTCAGTAACTTTATAATTCACCTTGTGGCTCCCACTTAATCTAAGCTGATTGTTTTTCAGATACTTGAAATAAACTTAACATCTGTAATTGATTTATAAAGCTATTTTTTTCTTTTCTTTTTTTTTTTAATCTTTTTTTTTTTCTGAGTTGAAGTCTCACTCTGTCACCCAGACTGGAGTGCAGTGGCTGCTCCCAGCCACTGCAGCCTCGACCTGCTGGGCTCTGATGATCCTTCCGCCTCAGTCTTCCAAGTAGCTGGAACTACAGTGCATGCTACCATACCTGGCTAATTTTTGATTTATTGTAGAGACAAGGTCTTGCCAAGTTGCCCAGGCGGGTCTCGAATCCACGGGCTCAGGCAGTCCACTTACCTCAGCCTCCCAAAGCGCTGGGATTACAGGCTGAGCCACCGAGCCCAGCTGCTATTTTTTCCTTATTTATCCATTTTAGAATGTATATTATAATTTCCTACTATGTCAGATAAAAAAGTTTGTACTCTTTTTGTAGAATAATTTGAGTTCCTCTGGGAATATTCCCAGAAGGGGGATTGCTGGGTCATACGGAAGGTTGATTTTTAGATCTTTTAGAAATCACCACACTGTTTTCCAGAGAGGTTGTACTAATTTATACTCCCACCAACAGTGAAGAAGCATTCCCTTTTCTCCACATCCTCTCCAGCATCTATTGTTTTTTTGAGTTATTAATGATGACCATCTTGACTGGAGTTAGGTGGTATCTCAGTGTGATTTTGATTTGCATTTCTTTGATGATTAGTGAGGCTGAGCATTTTTTTCATGTATCTGTTGGCTGCTCATATGTCTTCTTTTGAGGAGTGTCTAGTCATATTTTTTGTCCACTCTTTAGTAGGGGTGGTTTTGTTGTTATTGTTTTTGGCACATTTGAGCTCCTTGTATATTCTGGATGTTAGGCCTCTGTCAGAGGTATGATTGGTATATATTTTTTCCATTCTGTGTGCTATCTCCCCACTCTCTTAATAGTTTCTTTTGTTTGCAGAAACTTCAGATTGATGAGGTTCCACTTGTCTATCATATCTCTTATGGTATGGGCTTTTGGAGTTTTGATAAGGAATTGATTGCCTATTCCAATTTCTGTAAGGGTGTCTCTTGCATTTTCTAAGATTCTTATAGTTTGAGGTTTTACATGTAGGTCTTTGATCCATTTAGAGTTGACTTTTTGAGTATGGTGATAGGTAGGAGGGTCCTGTTTCAATCTTCTGCATGTGGTCATCCTGTTTTTCCAGCACCATCTACTGAATAGGTTCTCCTCACCCCAGTGGTTGTTGGTGGGGACTTTGTTGAAGATAAGTTGGTTGAGAAATTGAGGTTTTGCTCCCAGAATCTCTGTTCTGTTCCATGGGTCTATATGCCTGTTCTTCTACCAATACTAGGCTGTTTTTATTATTGTAGCAGCACTATTCACAATAGCAAAAACATGGAAGCAACAATGCTGCCCATCAAAAGTGGACTGGATAAAAAAATGTGGTACATACGCACAATGGAAAATTACACAGCCATAAAGAAGGACAGAATTATGAACTTTGCAGCAACTTGGATGGATTTAGAGTCTATCATACTCAGTGATCCATCACAGAAACAAAGAACTGAGTACCACTTGTTCTCACTCACAAGTGGACCCTGGACATTTATCATAATACTATAAAAAAGGGATTGGCAGTAGCAGGATAGGGCCAGGAAGGGAGTGGGAGCACATTACATCAATAAGCGTATCTGATTCCAAACTAGGCAAAGTGGGGTCCAAAGAGAGGCCCAAACTTCACCTGTACAATGGCTACTTATGTATCTAATCCTGAATTGTACCCCACATCTTAATTTAAAAAGTCTGTGTTCTTAAATTTTCTTCCCCCAATTCTTCCCTTCACAAATTAACTTATCAAATATTTATCATTATTACATTGTGATTATTCTTTTTTTTCCTCACTGTAACCTTGAACTCTTGGGCTCAAGAGATCCTCTCACCTCAACCTCCCTAGTAATTGGGACTACAGGTGCATCACCACACTTGACCACCTTTATAAAACTTTTTATAGAGACAGGGTCTTGCTGTGTCACCCAAGCTGGTCTTGAATTCCTCCTGGTCTCAAGCAATCTTCTCTCCTTTGCCTCCCTAAGTGCTGGGATTGCAGGTATAAGCCACTGCGCCTGGCTTAATATTCTTAAGGTTTACCTTGTGTTTCCTACTTTGTCACAAATGCACTAGTTCTATATTTGAAGGGACCTCCTACCACCATCAATTACAGTTTCTTCATTCTTGAGGTTTTTGTTTTGTTTCTTAATCTCATTGTTGACTGGCTTCATTATCAAGCAATACTCAGGAATTCCATATTTACTGAGTCTTGCTCACTTGTGAATCACATTCTTTTATGTGTATGTATATAAACAATGGTCTGGCTGACATAAAATTTGGAGTTCATATTTTTTTTCCCCTTGGACATTATAGCACGGTCAACTGGCATCAAACATTGCAGATAAGATTTATGAAGGTATCCTGCATTTGTTTCCTCTTTGAATTTAGGTGATTTGCTTTCCATTTTTGATGCTTGTTGAATGCTTTCTTTATTCTTGAAATTTAATAAATTCTCAAGGCATGTCAAAATTGTTCATTATATATTAAATTTTTCTTAAACACAGTATGGCATCAACATATTTATTTTTCCTTTATTTCAGAGTGATTTCACAATAAATATTTGAATATATTTTGGTTTTGTTTTTTCTGTTTTCAGGTAAAGAGAAATTTATTATGTGTGTAAGAAATTGGCTTCTAAATCAATTTTATTTTCCTTGCTTTTCAGCGTTTTTTCTTCATGATCTGCACTGTTTTCTCAAGTGTTTTCTTTATATATCTGACGGTATTTCAGCAACATCTATTCTGCTTCTTACTGCTTCAAATTTGTTTTAATTTCTCTAGTTTTATTATCTTGAAGTTTCTTTTCTGCTTTTTCAGCTCAGCTTTTATCTTTGCATGCTTTATTAAGTCTATTAACTTTTCATATTTTCGAACTACTTTTTCAGAGGAATTTTAAATAATTTTGAGATTGTAAATAGGTTCTGAAACTATTAAAATTAAATTTAAATAACTTAACTTTGGATCCTGTATCACCGTATCAGACAGCACAGACATAGAACTTTTCCATCACTGTAGAAATGCCTATTGGCCAGCATTGTTCTAGAGCACAGGTATCTCTCTGTATGTTTGTGTGGGGGTGAAGCATGTATTTTCCATGCTTGGCAACAATCGCTGTCTTGCTCTTTGCTTCTTTCTTCCCAACTTACCATTAGGCAGCATATCTAGGTCAGAGTTTTGTTCTCAGAACAATGAGACAGAATATCTCCAGAAATACCAAGTCAGCCCTCCTCCCATGCTCTTCCATACTGCAGAAATAGATCCTCACAAAAGTGCTCACTCTTCCTTCCATTGCAAGACTTTGAAGGACCAAGAAAGGATCCTTTTAGGTCTCTTAAAGCCCTATTGCTTATTTTCAAAGAATTCTACACATTGATTATATCTGGGGAATATATATGTCCTCCTGCAATTGGCATTTTGCTATGCTTAGCTGATATTTCTCCTAATCTCTCTCTCTCTCTTTTTTTGGTGGTAGTCATTTTAATAGTTTTATACTATTCTTAGGTGCATAGAGGCATTATTCCTTCCCATATTTTCATCCTCTTTATTCATTTCAGTGCTTCCCACCAAATAATGTTATGCTATTTTTTCTGTTTTGTTTTAATGAAAGGCTATCATAAATTCCTAAGAAAAGTAGCTGTGTGATAAAAGCATTTTTTATAGTGCATTGGGGTATGTGTTGTTGGAAGGGACAGAGGAGACATGGGGAAGTAATTTGGGAAGCTCTAGAAGTTACTTAGACTTGCGATAATCAAGGAACATGGTAGGGTGGGTCTAATTTTGAAGTGTTCTTCATACATAATTGTAGACCATTACATATTTTAAGATTCAAAAGTAATTTACTAACCATTCTAAAAAATATATCATTGCTATGGAAGACAACTTTTAAAAATATTCTAAAAAACACTATGTAAAGAAACTGCTTCAGGCTTTAGATATAGTCTTTTCAGCTGTAGTTCACACCAGTAGTCTTCTCTAAAGAGGATGGCTTATCTAACCCAGAGAAAAGAGCACCTGAGGATATGCCTGAGAAAAATTCAGGACACACACACATATACAAATCCACATAAGGAGCTAGATTGTTATCTTTTAAAAAAAATTTTCATAACAAACAGACTGATTTCTTTTCACAGATGCCAATAAACCAAGTTACTCATGAGAGTCAGAACCGAGGCTCCAAGCTCTGGCTACAGTGCCCCAAACCAAAAGATTCAATTTATACCTCAGGATTTTTTGGCCTGGCCCAAATAATTCACTTGCTAATTTGATTTCTCTAGGGCTTTATTTATTCATTTATGTAACAAACATTTACTGAATGCCAACTATGTCCCAGGCATTGCTTTAGGTCTTGAGATAGCGCAGCAAGTGAGAAGGGAGCACATTCATCTTCAGCCGCTTCCCTTTCAAGCCATTACTAACTTAAGCATAAAAGTCAACGTCTGTATATCTGTGGTGTAGCAGAAATCAATAGTATTAGCCAAAATTATTCATACATAAGAAGCACGATTTTATATAGAGTTCCTTTAACCTTCCCTTTCTATTCTTCAAATATTCCTATTTTAAAAATGAAACATTAATTTTCAGACATCTTTGAAAGATAATAAGAATTTCTTGAATAATATAAAATATCCTTCCTAATAGCTCTAGCCAATTTATTTTACTGTCAGGAGATGTTTTGTGCACTTTTGCATTCTGATCTTCTTTCATTTTATCTTTGGTAGAAAAAAAAACTCCCCTATAAATCATGACAAGCACTACAGAGGAAATAGTCTGGATTTTTGCCAATCTTGGTAGTGTATTTTTAAATCAAGGAAATGTTTTAAAATCAATATTTAAATAGCATATTTGGCAACTTGTTCTGCCCTGAATAAAATGGAGAATATATTTTGAAGAGGAAGAGCAATGGGAACCAGACAGAAAGTTCAAGAAGCCATCCTCTGTGAGCCTTCAAGGGTCTTCAACATCCCAGATCTCTTTCTCTATTACTAGCAATCTTCTTTTTGTCTCTTTAAACTTCATTTCTGAGTGTGTTGCAAAGTCGCCACCTCCATTAGTTTTTTCCAGAAGCCCCATGAATACAGTTTCCAACTAGTTACTGGATTAATTTTTCTGTAACATCCAGCCATCATATCTTTGTAAAATCACTGGTGCGTCCTCTCTTTCTCACTAATACTGATTTCTCTCCTCTTTGCTAGAACATAGAGATACCGCATTTAATATTCTGACTGTTCTCATGCTTCCCCCACTTCCTTTAATGTGTTCTCAAGCAGACCTATAGGGTTGTTTCTACAACCTAGGCAAGTGACAACCTTGGCCTTGTTAAATACCTCCTCCACAAACCTCTTGCTTGCTTTATCTTTCAACTTTTTGAGTGTTTCTTATATTAGTATTGGATGCCATTAAATTAACTAAAAGAACAAGGGGCACATAATAAACAGAATGACACAACTGGAAACCTGGTCAGTTTATTTGGGCTCATCCAGTATAAACTTTTCATTTATATTGGGAAGATGATTGTGTATGAGCTCTGGAGAGTTGTGACATGAAAAAATATTGCAGATGTACCACCTTAATAATAACAGCTAATTTTATCAGGTTCTTATTATAACAGAGGCATAGTATGATGCACTTCAAAAATATTCTCTTTGTTCTTCACAACAGCTATGCTTGACAAATGAGAAACTAGAAGTATGGGGAGCTAATAATTTACCCAAGACTGAACCAGAAAGTAACCACACTGACTTGGATTCAGATCCAAATCTGCTTGAATTCACCACTCATGCTCAGGACAGTCAGGCCACACAACCTTCCCAAGTTCTTTCAGTGCATCCTCTGTCATGCTGGTTTCCCTGAAAAAAAAAATCCATATTTCTTATACACAGTGAGATAAATTACAAAACCCAAAGTCAAGTCTTTAAGTGGGAAAATTGACTAATAGAAATCTCATGGAGCTAACAGCATAAATCTGCAATATCTCTCTCTTGTCTGGCTCTATTTGAGTATATGAGATGGTAATCTTCACTGTTCCTCCGTATCACTACCTAATATTTAAAAGGGTTATCATGTCAGGCCATGTGATTGGGCTTCTTGATTCATAGGAGAAGAAGAGAACTTCAACTCTCAATTGTAATCCCAATCCATTTGTCATGATGCTGAGTTATACAGAACTAGGGCGCATGTAAAATAAATACCTCTTTCTGTTCCAAGCCTCAATGAGCATTTTTCTTGATGCATTTGGATTCCTCGGGTAAGAAAATGACAATGTAAAGCCATTCTTTACATTCGATGTTGTGAGTTTGAACAAAGGGCTGTGAGACTGCTATGGTGTGAAAGCTGGCAAAGTTCACAGAACAAAGGAGGGCAAAGCCCCCTTAAAATCACAGCATTCCACTTCATTTTACTTTGTGTTGTTATGTCGAAAACTGAATTTGCTAGTTTGCAAGTAGATATAATGGCCAGTAGAGCTTGGTCAACTGATTAGTTAGTGTGTTTTAAAGCAAGAGATTGGAAAAAACAAAGAGCAGATTTAAACTCATATAAAATCAGCTCTTTACTGGAAAGCGGTCTCACTTTCACTTACAGTCATATAAAAAAACTTATTTTCATAACCAAAAAGTGATACTTTATGCAATTTGATACCACTGCTTTGATTGGAACTTTTTTTTTGTATTCTCATTACCAGATGTAGGAGTGACAACACTCTTAAAAACAGTGCTAACTCCCCAGTACACATCCACAAACCCAATATCTATTTGGATGACTTGTATAAAGTTCTTCAACTTTATATTGAGGATTGGGGATAACTGAGAGTTAAAAATATAAATATCTCCATTTATAAACAAGCACAGTTTGTTGGAGATACTGGGATTCTCCAAGCCACTATCTCATTACGAGCATGAGGCAGCATTAGAGCGATAGCCAAGATGACATCTGAGAATTTGACATGCAGAGTAATGTGAAATTTGTGGCTTCAATCCAGTTTTCTTTGGGGGGAACAAGGTGCTTTTTCAGAATACTGTGTTTTTTCTTACAAAGCCTAGATAGTCTATTACATCTATCCCACTGTCATAAGATAGAAGTGAGAGGGAGAAGACAGTTCCAACGAATGAGTCAGGACACAAGCCATTTTACTAGAAGCTATTGTTTAAAAAGTAAGGCTCCATGAATTACTGTACAAAACATGCACTTGAACAGTAATAAATTTACTTTTGTTATTGTATTTCCATATCTCATTCTAAAAAAGACTTGAAGCACCTAGTGTCCAGTTAAAAGTAGCAAAATACTTAAACTATAAAAATAATAATGATGAAAACTTAAACCTGAATTTTGGACAATGGAAAAGAAAGAGACTAAGAAAAAACTGATTGTTTTCTGAAGAAATTTGGTACTGAATACAGAACCTCATGAAACAGGAAAAAAAATTAGCAAATCACTCAGAACCAGGACAATCAATGTGATAAGCATCCGGGAGAAAGATGTCTCCAATATAATAGCTACATAAAAGTTTCATCAATTCCAATATTACTTTTGAATATTAGAACAAATTATATACATTTATATTCTATAATATAGGGATTTAATGCATTATATAAGATATGTTGTTATACATATGTGTATATATTTAATATAGTTGTATAAGCATCAAATATATATGAACATATGTACATGCATAAGTATGCATATAACAGATATACATGCACTTATAGTATATGTATGCATATTATATGCAAACTTCACTATATTTTATAATGCATTAGCTATTTAGTAATTGTTTGTAGCTTATTCCATAGCATATATTCAGTTAAATGCACCTAAAACTTAAAGTCTTCCTAAATTAAAGATTAGCATAGCTTCTTCAGCTGGTGTTAGCCTAGTGGCCACTCTAGTTAAACTTCTGGTAGGTGTTAACTGAATACTTCAACAAATACTGAATTCCTGACATGGTCCAGATTCAATAAGAAGCAGTGAACAAAACAGACATGTTTTTTGGTTTTTTGAAGCTGACATTTAGGTGAGAAGATGCATAATCAAATTAAAAATTGTAATTCATATTGTAAGAGAGAACAGGAAGCATGTGTTACAGATGGTCAATAAGGTCTTCCAGGGGAGGGCTTATTTAAGTTGAGATCTGATGCTTGCGAAGAAGCAATTACCCTAAGAAGTGGAGGAAGAGCATTTAGGCAGATGGAAAAAGATTCAGTGTCATCCATAAAAGACAGGAGTTCTAATCTGTCTAAAGCATAGTGAATGACAGAGTGGGACAAAAGGTGATTAAGAAATTGGCAGGGCCCAGATCATGAATGCCTCCCTTGAAGACTCTGCTAAAGAATTTGAATGTTATCAAATGTGCAGTGAGATCACTTTGGCATTTGTGTGGAAAATGAATTGGAAACAAGTAAGATTGAAGAAGGGGAGACAGGTTAGAAGATTATTCAACAAACCTAGTGAGAGATGATAGACTATGATAGAGCCAGTAGAGATTTTTTAAAAATGGGGTGATAGTAGGTAAAGTTAACCAGACTGGGCTGTCAAAGTTTCTAGAATGACCACTGGGTTTCTGAGCCAAGCACTGAGCTTTCCCCATGGTGCCATTAAGTAAAATGGGAAAGATCAGGTGAGAAATGGGTTTGGTAGAGAAAAACAAACACACAATTCTGTTCGACATGTTAATATGCATTCAAATGGAGATGTCAAAAACAGATGAGAGGTGTGGGGTACACAGAGTGTCTCAGCTTTGGCACTGCTGACATTGTGAGCCAACATAAGTCTTTGTCGTGAGTGCTGTCCTGGGCATTGGAGGAATTTTGGTAGCATCCCTGGCCTCTACCCACTAGAAGCCAGTAGTAACCCCTCTTGTTATGGCATCCTAAAATATCCCAGACATTGCTAAATGCCATCTGGCAGGGAGGGATAAATTAAGAACCACTGGCTTAGAAACGTAATTGGGAGTTGTTGGAATATTGGTGAAATTTTAAATTCTTGCAAGTAGAAAAAAGCACCCACAGAGTTTCAGTTCTATCAAAATGGTATATCAAATATATGCAGAAACCCTCTCATTATCTTTGAAATGCTTGATAAAATGCAGCAGTATTAAAAACAACACTGACAACATAGGAAAAAGACATAATCCCCAGGCATTAAAATAATAATTTTTTATAAAAAGAATTGGAACTTAAATCAATAAGCATGGAGCAAATACTGCTGGAGCCCTGGTGCTGGAGGTGGAAAGATTACTACACCAGGAGATAGCCATGGGGCTTGAATATTAATACCTATGCCTGGCCGGCCTTAGGCAAAGATTCAGAACTTTTTGTGAAAAAGACCTTCAGTAAGGTCTAGACCATAGACATTTGAAGCTTCAGTGAAAGGTGAGCATTAAATATCTGCCACTGACCTGCATTTGACAAGGAGGCTTATATTTGTCTAGTGTCTGGGAAAAAGTCTCCAAGCAATCAAAAGTCTGAATCAATGTCCCATATGGTTTGGAATCCAAATTTGCAGTACCTGAGAAGGTCAGGGCCCTCCAACTGAGATTGTAATATACAAAATTTGGTCCTTGTGATTCCTTCACAATGCCTGGAAAAAGCAGTAATGCAAAATTTCTCTGGGTGGTCATTCTCACTACCACTAGCATGAAAAACACCAGCAAAAAACAAACCCTTTGAAAAAAGTGCAAAAATTAAAAATTAGAGTATAAAGAATTCATTTGCCATGAGTCAAACTTTACAAACAACAAATAAAATGATTACTCTAAGTATTTGAACCAGTAAACAAACTGAGGTAGACTATAACGGTAATGTGGAAATGACTAAAAATATTAAAATAAATTAATACATAACAAAGAGCATTAAAAATAGAATTATTGAAGTTGTAATAGAAATCAGCAAAATTATAAAGACAATGCAAATGAAATGGTGAGATGTTGCTAAGCAGAAACTTCAGAAACAGGAAGATAGAGCCAAGGAAATATCATAGATTAGATGGAAATATCACAAAGAATAGATGGCCATTATCAAAGACAGCTTAAAGATAAGCTATGAAAAAAGGTGGAGAAGGACCAATACATATCCATAATGAGTGAGTTCCAAAAGATTAGGATAGAAAGAAGAAAGAAATGACAATAACTGAGGAATCAGTGCTTATGAACTTGGAAAATTGATCAAAGACGTACATTCTTTAATGGAGAAAAAACAAAACAAAACATAAATCTCAATCGAGATAAATAGCAAATTCAGGATAGACACAGTGTAGGAAAACGTAGCACTCTAAAAATATTTTTAAATATTTTAAAGAGATTAAATTAAGGGAATAAAACAAATTAGAAGAGGAACTTCAGCAATTAGAGTATGCAAATCAAGTATTTGAAAATAACATAGAGATTAATATCTGTATAAGTTTGTTCCCATGTAGTTGTGCTACTCACTGCACACAAGTGAAAAGAAAAAATATCAGCCTACAGAAATGAAACTATTTTCTTCCAGGGCACATGCACTATACATCTAGCATGAAGATTGCAGCTAATCTGCTTCTTGATGTATTAGTTTGATTTGGGGCCAACAGAGTCAAAATAAAAGACCCTCAACTTCAGCCCCAAAACTTTCACTCAGTGTTAAGAAACCTGCATTGTCTTAATTTTTAAATTCTCTTTTATTTATTAAAGTGATGAGGTACCAACCCTGTTAAATGAAAAAAAAAATTAGTTTTATGGTACAATGATAAAATCAAATATGTCCTTTACAGTTATTTTTTATTTGGAATTTTCTTTGCATGTTAATATATTTGATAAATATGTAGTTGAAATGGATGTGTACTCCGAATCTTAGAAAATTTTAAACATATCGGTTAATGCCATTATCAAACATTACTTTTAAAATTCTCAATGACTTTTAAAAATTTGCTTTGTTTCCCACCATAGACTGATAGTATTTACTTAAAAATTTCCTCTTTAATAATATTGCTATCAATTTTTCTTCAGTTTCACATAGACTGTTTTATACACTTTTTGTATACCCCTCTATTTGTTACATATATATTTTGCTGTTGTATTTTGTCATATTTTTATTTTTAATATTTCTGCATTATTTGACTTTAGATGTATCTTTATAAGTAGAAAATCTCTACACTGAGACATTTAAGTGAATCTATTTTATTTTATTATAAATATCATTGCCCTTAGTATAATGATAATTTTGTACTATCTTTTTTTAAGATTGCAAGTTGCCTAGTAAGCTATGTTCTACTTACTCATATTAAGAATTAATATTTATAGTTGCCAGATTTTTTTTGTATTAAAAGTCATCGTTCAAATTTATTGTACACTTCCCATGTGTCAGATACTTTGCAAGGATTTTTCTCTTAAAATTATTAACAACCAATGAGAAAGGTACTGTTATTGTTATTGATGTAAAGGCATGGGGCTTGAATTTTAATACCTAGCCTATGTTCATCCCTGTATATTAAATCGATTTTCATAATAGCTCTGTGGATGTTATTACCACATTTTACAGATGAAGAAAATGGTGCCCATACAAGTTAAGGACGTTGCTCAATTTCACACAGCTAGTGAGCAGTGGGCCTGGAATTCCAGACCCTGAGATGTGACTGAGAAGCTCAGAGGTTCTGTGTTTACTTAGAAGATGATTGGGAAGGAGGATGCTGTAATTGTTTAGAAATTTGCCAAGAGACAGCAAAACATTGCGGTTATGAATGCAGTCTCGGGGTTAGATGAGGTCTGAGTTTGAATCCTTCCTAGGCCACTTCCTAGCCTAGTGTCTATGGACAAGTTGCCAAGTTCTTCTGAACTGCAGGCTCTTCATCTGTTAAGTGGGAATACAAAAAGCAGTGCATAGCTGACTAAATTGTTGGGATAATAGTCTTGAACTGCCTGGGACACAGTGCCTGGCATGGAGTGTGTGCTATAAACGTTAACTCTGAAGAACAGAGAGAGGCAGCATTTCTCCCTTGAGGCAGGCGTTTCCTGCAGTCCCACGTCTTTCTCACAGCCTTTCCTCTATTGATTGCTTCTTCTGGCGAATCTCTTCTATTTGAGAAAAATGTTGACTGTTGCTCAGATTGATTAAGATCCAGATTGTGCACATTCTCTTTGCGAGTACTTGATTTAAATGTTTTCTGTTTATTTATTCATTTCTTTACTTCTAAACTTTTTGTCCTTGAATTCTACAGGCTTTTTCTTCATAAATGTGTATTTAGCTTCAGATTTTGTATTTTTAAAGGCAGCATCTCAATAACTTTTATAGTTTTTCACCCCAAAATGTACATAGCTTTTGTCCATATTAAAATTACAACTTGAACCTTGAAAAATTTATTTTATTCAGAAATTTGCTATTTATCCTTTATTTGGATAAAACTGCACTTTTATTAATGACTTTGGGTTGGATCCGGAATCTCAGAAGAATTCTAATCGGTTGAGCTTTCCTGCTTATGGAAAGAATGTCAGCAATGCCTCAGAAGAAGGGAAGGGCATTGCGCTTCTGTGACTGGATTACCTTGGCCTTCTCAGAGGACGGTTTAGGTATTTCTAGAAAAACAGCAGTCTTTATTATAACCCACTAACTATACTGACAATAATAGAATAACTTTGGTTAAAATAATCAAGTGAGAGAAAATGTGGCGTGGTGGAGAGAACACTGCTTGGGGTAGAGATGGGGAAAGCCGCTTCATCTGAAACGGATTGCATCATTTCTGGGTGACCCTGGACAAGTCAACCCAGTTTCTGTAGGCTTTAGCCTCTTACATGTTAGTACAATGTCTACCTCTTCTGATTGTGTAATTGTATCTTATTCAGAGATTTAAATGACTCTAGAGTAAATTTTATGTTCTAAAATTTGAAAGCATTTAAATAGTATGAGGAATGGATGCTATTTTATAAAAAGAAATGGAGACTTTAAGAAGAGGGAAATATTGTTCTATTAAAATACTTGAAGATATTTCATGAAGAAGAGGGAAAAGAAGTATTCACGGCTATCCTCAGAAACAGAACCTGTGGTGGAAAGTCATAGAAATCCTAACTTCATCCCAATTTAAGAAACTTTTTCAGAATTCTCTGCATCTGAGGAAGTTTGAGAAGAGACCAGTGAATCCCTTGTGAGGTGGGTGAAGTGGATCTAACTCTAGGTTTTAGATGAGCAGTTCCCGAGTTTTGCTGATGCATGCCTTGTCAGATACTTACTAGAAAGAAAAAAGCAAGGCAAAGGAAAAACTGGAGGATGAAAGAGAAAATATATAGAGAAATCAAACCATTTTAGTGTACTATCTCTCAGTCTTTTATGGGAAAATAGTGTGTTATTGTTGCACATTGATCATTTATTAATGTAAAATATTTATTGAATGCCTAATTTAAAAATCAAAACTTGCAGGTATGGTAGTTTGTGCCTGTAATCTCAGCTACTTGGGAACCTGAGGTGGGAGAATTGCTTGAGGCCAGGAGTTTGAGACCAGCTTGGGCAACATAGCAAGACCCTGGTCTCCTGCAGAGTGACACTGGAGGGTGTTGGCAGCACACAGGCCCAGGAGCCGAGGTGGGAGATGTTTAATGGGGAAGGGGGAGGGGAAGGGGGGGAGGAGGAGGAGAAACACATATAGCAAAGAGGAGAGTGGGGAAACTGTGTCTTAGGACTGAGAGTTGACCATTAGTGACCTTAATATGGTAAAAACATAGTACATAGTATTATAACCTTAATGGGCCACCTTTTATCATTAACAAAAAGTCCTTGGGCAGCACATGACTGTAGATACTGAAATGTAGCCTACGTTAATAAGAAACAAATTTTGAAAGTCATATAATCTGAAAAAAACTAATGTTTTTACATTAATTTTCATTGCTCCATGCCTTTTTTTTTTCTCTTGCATCTTTTCCTACTCCAGCATGAGGGAAGATCTATTCATGACACGGAAGATTAATTAACACACAAAAGTGTTTGCACACTGTGTGACCAAACCAACAGGAAAGTCAAGAGTGGCTTGAACTCATCTCCTGTCTTATTTCATGGAAAGATCCGTTAGATTATGTTTTCAGATGTGATACCTATCACCGTGGTGCAGATTTTTAAAATTACAAATAGTTCTATTTAACAATGTAAATATAAACAATATGGGTTTATAATTTTCTAATGAAACTTGTTAACTTGAGGTTCGATTCTGAAGAATTCATGAATCTCCCAAAGAGCTCAACATGCCAATATTCCAGTTTATCCTATGAAAGAATATCCTTATGAGGTCAAGAGGTAAACTCAAAAAATAATTTCTTTTTTTTTTTTTTTGAGTCAGAGTCTCACTCTGTCGCCCAGACTGGAGTGCAGTGGCCGCTCCCGGTCACCGCAGCCTCGACCTGCTGGGCTCCGGCGATCCTTCCGCCTCAGCCTTCCGAGTAGCCGGAATTACAGGCGTGTGCCACCACGCCCAGCTGATTTTTTGATTTATTGTGGAGATGAGGTCTCGCTGCCCAGGCAGCGATTATTGTGTTTCTTGTTCTGAGTTTAGCGGGTGATCAAACATATCTGATGTACCACTTTGGTTTATGTTTTATACACTCTTTTCTTCTTGTCATACTGTCCTTGACTTTTCTTGTTCTGTCTCCTCTGATGACTTTCAGTCAATTGAATGACAAGTATTTGTTATGACTTTCTATAAGTACATCTTGTCTGTCACTTGTCTAACGAGCAGGCAGTAGGATTGGCAAAAAAAATAGGACTGGTAGAAATGGATGGAAGTGGCAACTGAAAGAAAGTAAGAAAATCCTGAGCATGGAATCTCTGGAATAAACTATGTGTACTCGATGACTGCAAGATATGATTTCCATATCACAAGGGGGGGTACATATCAGTGTCTCTGACATATCAGAGACTGAGATCTGAGAAGAGAAAAAGCCTTTTTTCATAGAACTGTGTTAAACAGATGGTGCAGAAATCACACAGATAAAGGAAAGTCTCTGCCTTCAAGAAGTCTAGCATCTTGTACTAGGTGATAGCTGAAAAACAGTATTAAAGCATCGACTGGCTCCCTAATAAAAATGCAATAATTAGGGAATGGGCATTATATGAGCTAGGTAACCCACAGTCAAAATATTAGTACATTTTGGGCCAAAATTGTACTTTTGAAATGCCTCTTTGTTGAGTAATTTATTGTCATTCATTTATAGAAATATCTCCTATGAAAGAATATCCTCATTTTTCAGTCAAACTGAAGAAAACAAGCTTCCCGTTAAGTCTGGGTAAATATGAAAAAGTAAGCATTAAACATCTCCCACCTCTGCTCCTGGTCCTGTGTGCTGCCAACACCCTCCAGTATCACTCTGCAGGAGACCAGGAAGAGATGAGGGGCAGGGTCAGCTTCCAGATTTGGGTCAGTTGTGAAGTCTAGCACCTCTCTTTGCCTGGGGACCAGTGAAGGCAGCCACCTCTTGGAACCCTGAAATCTGTGTCAGGATGTTTGCCTGCCTGAACTTAATAGTATCAAATAAAAACTGTGCTTTCCTCCAGGCTGATCGACATGTTCACTTGTCTCCATGTATATTTTCCTCTACTCCATCCCCAAGTACAGAGATTGAGTCTGAAACCAGGAAATTAACCTCGGTATTCATAACCAAGCTGACATAAGCAATGTCAGGTAAGCATACCAAGCACTAGTAAGCACTGAAATCAAATCGCTGTTCAATCACAGGCAATAGCTGGTCAGGAAGCATTTATTTACCATTTTTTTTTTACAGACCATTGCATTTCTAAATGTTTCTGCAGAGTTCCTTTTAATTAGAGAAAATTAATCAATTAGTAGATTTTAAGTTCGATCCTGAATAACCTTTACATTATGTTCATTTTTTTCTTTTGCTGAGGTTATCCTATTCCATCAATTCAAGTACAAGGAAGAAATACCTAAGTAAACTTGTAACAGTGAAACATTTATGTGGCATTTCCTTTGATGTGTGTTTTGTGCACATGAAACAAACTCCAAAATTTTCAGAGGTTTCTTTTGTCACAGCAAATGTATCCCATATACTTCCAACTCTTTGACACTGAATGAAATGTTGTTGTTCCTAGACTATCAGGGTCAATAGTTGTTTTTCAGATTAGAGTTTAGATTTAATCATATTTTTAAAAATTGTTTTTACCTCAATGAATAGTAGGAATAACTTCTGTGACATTTCACAAAGCTGGAAGTAAGTATGATGATTTTAACCTAATTACAAAGCTGTTTGTAAAATTTTACAATTCAAGGTGAGGCTCTCATAATAAAAGCAAATTATAATGAAAGCTGCCAAGACTTCCTACTTTCTTCCTTCACTGAGTGCCAGTGCTGAATTCAATGTATCCCAGGGACAGAATCATTGGTTCTCACCATTCTTATTCATCTCTCTCTCTTTTTTTTTTTTTTTGTAATTTTTCTCATCTGTGGTTCACTGAATTTTTTTTCAGATAGTTCTGACCTTGGACTGTCTTTTATTCCTTTTAGATAACATTGTGGACAAGCATCTGCTTCTGCGGTTGCTAATGCCAAGTTTATTTGCCAAGAATGGAACACAGGTTTCTTAACATTTTGCAGAAAAAAAAATGACTCAGAAAAATTCATGAGGACAAGAGTATTTTGCAGTAAAAATATAATAGAAAACATGTTCACTATTTATGGAGATGAAAGATGTTCATAAATTATATATTTGCTTCTGGGATGGGCACAACATCTCAACTGTTTCACTTCTCACTTCCTCTACTCAGAGTTGTGTGCATCTGATCTTGTAAAAATTTTAGAATAATGGCCAAAACAATATTTCTCATCACAAATTTTTGTAGTAGACAAACAGCAGTTTAGTTTTTCATAGCTTTTAATGCACCTTTGAGTATGTGTGCTTCCGGGGTTACTCATCCTTTGTGCTGATGAAGGTACTATTGGGTGTGATGAGTTTCAGGAAGGTAGGTAGGGAGGTGGTCCATGTTTGCAGGTGAAAAGGAAAAAAAAGAAAAAAAAAAGACATGGACGTCTTGTGCGGCCAATGCTTAAAACTCCACTTAGCAGCTGCAAGAAATTTTATGGCCACCCTCCTTTCCACACAGATTATGAGAGACTGATGGAGTTTTAGGAAAGGGACAGGTAGTCCCAGAAGGTTGATTGCTTTTTTTTTTTTTTTTTTTTTTTACTTCTTGACATCTTTGACTGTATTTTAACTTGATTTTGCTTGTAGAAATGATGTTGGGGACATGTGTGTTCTCTAATGTCATGTTAAACAAACAATATGTAGATATTTTACATTTTTAAATGTAAATAAGAAGCTTTGTTAAAAATGTCCCAAGAAAAAAATAAAATGAACCCCGAAAAATTTCAGTAGTTACAGTCAACTTCTCATCTTTGTAACCTCATTTAGAAATTTTAGAAAAAGCTTCTTACTTACTTGTATGTAAAACTTTTTATTTCATTTTCCATAAAACATCTGAAAATCTGTATAGAATAAATTTAAAAACTAGCTTTAACATGGCAATTATGAATGGATTTTACATTTTAATGGCTGGTAAAAAATGAATTATTCATAAATCCATTAGCTAATTATAACCTATAAATCAGCTTGTTAAACAAGTTTTCCTTACACAGACATAGTTTTTGTACTGAATGCATTTATATAAGCTGTGTTAAATAATTTCTGAATTTCGTATTGCTAATAAGAACTGTCTCACTTAAAATCATGGCATCTTTTTAAGTTATCTGTGTGGGTTTCATGATCTTGAACTTGATATGAATAATATTGATGTTTAAAAAATCACCACAAAAATTAATCAGATATCTGTTTTTCCAATTCCTTAATGAAATAGTTGATTTACACTAGCTAATTTTAATAAAATCACATCAAGACAATATTACAAGAAAATTTTTAATGCAAATCCAGCATTTTGATAAAATAACAGCAATCTACATCTTATACAAATGAATCAGTTCTTTTTTTAAAGTTTCTAAATCTAAGCATGTTTTAAAACAGAACTCTTTTAATTGTAAAGAGTTGATAAATCAGTGCCATACAGTGAGTTCTGTGCATGTGAGTAAAATCTGATCTAGGGGTGAGCAGTTTAGAAGGTGTGGGGAACAGGAGGGTGCTGGTTTCTAGACAATAGCGGTTTCCATACATAGAGAAAATATTAACAATAACTTAAGTTTCTCATTCTAACATACTTGCCCTAAGCCTTCTTTCATAAAGTTATGTTCTATTTTAAATACAATATAATTGGATTTAAAATTTTGGAAATGAAAAAAGAAAAATAATCGCTCATAATTGCACTGCTTTGTTGTTGATCACTGTTAACATTGTGCTGCATTTTTCCATTATTTTTCATTTTCCACTCTTTTATGCTCCAAATGTCTTCTTTAACAGAGCTTTTCAAGGTATTAATAGATCCATGGAGCACTTACTACACCAAGTGCCAGGTATTATTCCATTACCTCTGCACAAACATACCTGTGAGGTGGGTACTATTTGTTTTTTCTGTTTTATAGACAAGAAGATCGAGGAAGGTTTATAAAGATTAATTAACTTGTTCAAGGTCATATGGTTAGTGAGTTGTAATGCTTGGCCTTGACTCCAGAAAGCCTAACTTCAGAGCTCTTAATTTGAATGTTATGTTATATTGTGTCTCTGGAAAGTTTATGTAGAGTGAAAATAAAATTATCTGGCTATTTCCAGAAAAAAAAAATGGTGCCATATTTTTCTGTTGAAGATTTGATTTTAGGGCCCCAATCTACTTTACATAGATTGGTTATACTGTTCAATTTTGTTGGTCTGATTCTTATCACAATTCATATTTAGCAATATCCTTGAAAAACATTTGATTTTGTAACTAAGTTAAAATATGTTTAACTGAATTGTTTTACTTTTAATTTGACTACTTTTTTTCCTTTCTCTAGATAGTTTTTTTTTTTTTTGAGTTGGAGTCTCACTCTGTCACTCAGACTGGAGTGCAGTGGCCGCTCCCGGCCACTGCAGCCTCGACCTGCTAGGCTCTGGTGATCCTTCCGCCTCAGCCTTCCAAGTAGCTGGAACTACAGGCGCGCGCTACCACGCCCAGCTAATTTTTGATTTATTGTAGAGATGAGGTCTCACCAAGTTGCCCAGGCGGGTCTCGAACCCTCGGGCTCAGGTAGTTCACTCACTTCCACCTCCCAAAGTGCGGGATTAAGGTTGAGCCACCAAGCCCGGCCTAGATAGTTTCTCAATCTTTCCTTTCACTGACTGTGGATACCTAGCTTAATGAATTAACATATCTAATGACGCAAAATTACTTGCATATGTTGAAATGTTTCCTTTTTTATCTTTAAAAGAAGGTTGAGGCAAAATTAATCATGCTTCTTTAAAAAACTTATTTTTGCAAAGTATAAAGCCACAATTGTACTTGAGATTTGATTGTACAGAAAATGGAAATTGAAGAAAGGATGAGTGAATTTCAATGAAAAAAGTGTAACAAAAAAAGTCTGTTTGAATTTTTATTACCCAGTTTCAAGACCATAAATCATTATTTTATTAAGAATATGATTTTTCTATGTGTAGCTATCTTTTTTATATTCAGAGGTAGGCACCAGCAGCTGCCCAAGCAAATCTTCAGTGCTTATTTGGGCAAATTAAAATGCTGAGAACTAGGAGAGTTGTCTGAAGAAAGTTGAATGTGAGGTGGTTAAACAGCTGCACAGAACCTGAAAGAAGTTTTGGCTTTCATTTGCAAGTTTATTTGTTAGGTAGGATAAAGAGCGATAACAGCAAATGTTTGTCATATTATAATGTAATTCTGGTCCTCAGAGTGACATGAACAGAAAAATAATTCCTCAACTGAAGACAAAATTGGAAGCCTTCTTCTCAACATTGGCTATAATTAGAGAAGGAGAGCTAAAATTGAAATTACACTGCACCATATGTATTTTTGTGGGTTATACGAGTATCGTGGTATAGTAGTGAATTAAGAAATAAAAATACATTGGGTACAATTGATGCTTGGGGTTATCTGACTCTATCACTAACTAGAGAGTTAATTTTAAGAAAAAGGTTCAGTTTTCTCCTCTGAACATATGAAAAGATTGGGTTGGTTGATTTCTTCTACTATCACATTTATTGCTTTTTCGGTAACCTCACAGCTCCTAGTATGTTGATCACATAGAAGGCCATAAAATACCTGCTGATTAAGAGACTGATGAATCATATGCAAGGAAACCTGGAGTCAACCAGACAATATGAGATAAAATGGAATACTGTATGAACATTACATGGTTGGTGAATTAATGTATAAATGGTATTGAGGAGGGAAGGATTCTACATTTTATATTTTAATGACCAATGCTTGACCTGAACATTTTTCTTGATTTCTATGAGGTCTTTTATGACTGAGAAGATGGTCTTAGGAGGAAAACTGAACCACAGAATTCTATAAAGTATGCAGATAATCAGCTCTACATGGAATCTTAGCTTCAATGATTCTTAACTAAGAAATTATTCCACAGCTAGGGGGTGGGTAGTGTCTTGGGATGAATTGTGTCCCCTCCAAGAAAGACATGTTGAAATTTTGACCTCACTACTTGTGAATATGATCCTATTTAGAAATAGGCCCTGTGTACATTTAATCAAATGAAGATGTCATTAGGGTGTACCTTAATACAGTATGACTAGTATCCTTATAAGAGGAGGGAAATTTGGACACAGATACCAACACACAGAAAAACACAAATAAAGATGGAATCAGAGATTGAAGAGATGTACCTACACACTAAGATGTCTGAGGATTGTGACCACCCTCAGAATCTAGGAGAGAGACATGGGACTGGTTTTCCCACAGAGCCCTCAGAAGATATCCTGTTGATTCTTAATTTCAGACTTCTAACCTCCAGAACTATATGACCATAAATTTCTGATTGTTTGAGCCAACCAGTTTGTAGGAATTTGTTTATGGCAGCCTTGCAGGCAGAAACTTTTTACAAGTGTTTTTGTCCTGGATGATGGACTAAAAATACATTTTAATAATCGAAAGAGCTCTGGTAATCAGCTAAATATTTTCTTCCTACATTGAGGGAGGCAGAGGTGAGAAACCAGAGCATTATAACCTTGAGTTAAGTGTTCTCAGTGACAACTAAGAAGAGGCCCTTTATTCCCCCATATTGCTCACAGCAACACTTTGTGTGGTGTGAAAGATCCTTTGGTTTTTATTTGGTTAGTGAAAACAATGACTATTTAACAATTTATTTCAAGGTTAAAAGTTATGAATCATGCCAGTATTCTGGATTGGAGTAAATATGTATGTCTGTGTTTGTTAAGACAATTACAACTCTCCAGGAGCTACAATGGGGCCTCTCGGTGTGTCTTTGTGGCTTTCGGAACACTATTTTTCCATTGTACCCATATGTAATGGCAGTTGTATGACATGTCCTCTGCTTCCTCTTCCTAGTTCACTTCCAGTCAAATCAGTGGGAATGTCTGGGGGATGGAATCTGTCTAAATGGGTTAACAAATATGTGAGAAGAATAAATATTCATTGGTCAACTAGGTTTTACTTGCTCATGTGCTGGCACTGCCAGATTTTTGGAAGGATTAAGCAATATTAAGGCATTATCCTTGTCTTTCAGGAGTTTAAAATACAATATAAAGCAGGGATCAAAAGAACAGAATCTGGAGCCAGGCTTTCCTGGCTCTAATCCTACCTTCACTTATCTAGTCCATTAAACACTGGGCAAATTACCCTCTTTATGCATTATTTCTTCATTTATAAAATGAGGATAATGGTACAAAGTTTCAGTTAGGCACGAGGAATATGTTTTGAGATCTATTGCATAGAAGGGTGACTGTACTCAATAATCATGTATATTTCAAAATAACTAAGTAAATTTCAAATCTCACCAAAACACTGATAAATAAGGTGATCGATATGTGAATTAATTTGAGCTAATCCTTCCACATTGCCTACTTATATCAAATAATCATATTGAAACTCATAAGTGTATATAAATATGATTTAGTTATTAGAATTATATTAATATAAATGAAGATAATGATAGTAACTACCTCACATATCAAAATAGTTATTCATGTTTATATTAGTCAGGACTCTCCAGAGAAACAGAACCAGTAGGATATATAGATTGATTACATATAAGTATGCATTCAAAGAAAGGTCTATAAGGATTATATATAAATATACATATATTTTTTAATTTTAAAGATCTGGAGTACAATTCAGGGTTAGGTATACAAATGTTCATTTTGCAGGTACCCTTGTCGATGAGATGTGACTCTCCCTTCCATGGTAGTTTCTCTCAACTGCCAATCCTCCCCACTGGCAGTTTTCCACTACTGCCAATCCCTTTCTTAAAGTATTATGATAATTGTTCAAGGTCCGCTTATGAGTGAGAACATATGGTTCTCTGTTCTTTGTTTCTGTGATGGATCACTGAGTATGATAGACTCTAAATCCGTCCCAAGTTGCTGCAAAGTCCATATGTTTTTTTAAATTAAATTTTTTATTTTATTTATTTATCTATTTATTTTTGAGTTGGAGTCTTACTCTGTCACCCAGGCTGGAGTACAGTGGCAGACTCCTAGTCACTGCAGCCTCGGCCTGCTGGGCTCCAGCGATCCTTCTGCCTCAGCCTTCCAAGTAGCTGGAACTATAGACACGCACTACCACGCCCAGCTAATTTTTGATTTATTGTAGAGACGAGGTCTTGCCAAGTTGCCCTGGTGGGTCTTGAACCTACTGGCTCAGGCAATCCACTTGCCTCGGCCTCCCAAAGTGCTAGGATTATAGGCTGAGCCACTGAGCCCAGCCTAATAGGTTTGTTCTTCTTTATGGCTGCATAATATTCCATTTCATATATGTTCCACATTTTTTTTTAATCCAGTCCAGCTTTGATGGGCAGCATGGTTGGTTCCATGTTTTTGCTATTGTGAATAGAACTGCAACAAACATGTGTGTGCAGGTGTCTTTTTGGCAGAATGATTTGAATTCTTCTGGGTAAATTCCAAATAGGGGGATTGCTGGGTCATATGGAAGGTCAATTTCTAGTTCTTTCAGATATCACCACACTGTCTTCCAAAGAGGTTGCGCTAGTTTGCATCCCATCAGCAGTGTAGAAGAGTTCCTTTTTCTCTGCATTCTTGCCAGCGTCTGTTTGTTGTTTGTTTTATTAATGAAGACCATTCTTACTGGGGTTAGGTGGTTTTATGTGAATAAATAAGGACATAAGTAAATAATTTATTATTTGGAGAAATGGTGAATTGATTTCACAGAATTATGGAGGCTGACAAGTCCAAATCTGCAGGATGAGATGTTGGCAGGAGATCCAGGGGCAGTGATGCTGCAGTTCCAGCCTGAGAACCAATGTTGCAGATGAAGTCTGTAGGCAGTTTGTTGTAGAACCAGAAAGAGTCAACACTACTGGTGAAGTCCAAAGGCAGTCTGCTGCAGGCTTCTCTTGTTTGGGGGGAAGATTGATCGTTTTGTTCTATTCAGGCCTTCACCTGATTGGATGAAGCTCACTGACATTATAAATGGCAATCTGTTTGACTCAAAAGTTCGCCTATTTAAATGTTAACATCATCCAAAGATAACCTCACAGAAAGACCCAGAAAAAATATTTGACCTACGATCTGGGCACTCTATGACAGTGATGTTGATACACAAAAATCAGACATCACAACATTGAATGAAATGTTTAACTTAATAGTGTTTTATAAATATTGGGTATTCTCTCACCCCTCTTGTTCAATATTGTGTTGGAAGTCCTAGCTCAGGCAATTAGACAAGAGAAGGAAATCAGGGGTATCCAAATAGGAAAAGAAGAAGTCAAGTATTCCCTCTTTGCTGATGATATTATCCTATACCTTGAAAATCCAAGAGAATGTCAAAAACCTGCTTGCATTGATAAAGGACTTTGGCAAAGTCTCAGGGTACAAAATAAATGTGCAAAAGACAGTTGCATTCCTAAACACCAACAACAAGCAGGCAGAGACCCAAATAAAAAGCACAATCCCTTCACAATAGCCACCAAAAAAAAAAAAAAAATGAAATACCTCAGCATATTCCTAACCAGAGAAGTGAAAGACCTCTACAATGAGAATTAGAAAACACTGCTCAAAGAAATCCAAGAAGACACAAACAAATGGAAAAATATTTCATACTCATGGATAGGAAGAATCAACATTGTTAAGATGTCCATCCTACCAAAGGCAATCTACAGATTCAACACAATACCCATTAAGTTACCAACATCATTCTTCTCAGACCTGGAAATGACAATACAGAAATTCATATGGAAACATAAAAGACCATGAATAGCCAAAACCATCCTTAGCAAAGAAACAAAGCAGGAGGTATCACACTTCCAGACTTCAAACTTTACTATAAGGCTACAGTAATCAAAACAACCTGGAATTGGTACAAGAACAGGCACATAGACCAATGGAACAGGATAGAGATTCCGGAAGCAAAGCCTCTATTCCTCAACCAACTCATCTTTGACAAAGCCTCCAACAACAACCACTGGGGAGAGAAGAACCTATTCAGTAAATGGTGCTGGGAAAACTGACTGACCACATGCAGAAGATTGAAACAGGATCCTTACCTGTCACCATACACAAAAATTAACTCTAAATGGGTCAAAGACCTAAATGTAAAACCTCAAACTATAAGAATCTTAGAAAGCGCAGAAGATACCCTTATGGAAACTGGAACTGGGAACCAATTCCTATTCAGAACCCTAATGACCAATACCTTAAGAAATAAGATAGACAAGTGGAACTTCATCAAATTAACTGGTTTCTGCAAAGCCAAAGAAATCATCAAGAGAGCAGGGAGACAGCCCACAGAATGGGAAAAAAATATGTGCCAATTGTATATCTGACAAAGGTCTAACATTTAGGATCTACAAGGAATTCAAAAGTGCTGAAAGGAAAAAAAATAACTCCTTTAAAAAGTGGGCAAAAGACATGAATAGACACTTCTCAAAAGAAGATAAATGGGCAGCCAACAGACACATTAAAAAGTGCTCAGCCTTACTCATCATCAGAGTACCACCTCTTTGGAAGACAGTGTGGCAATTTCTGAAAGAACTAGAAATTGACCTTCCATATGACCCAGCAATTCCCCTATTGGGAATATACCCAAAGGAACTCAAATGATTCTACACAAAAGATACCTGCACATGTATGTTTGTTGCAGCTCTATTCACAATAGCAAAAACATGGAATGAACCATGTTACCCATCGAAGCTGAACATAAACACAATGGAATATTATGCAGCCATAAAGAAGGACAAATATATAGATTTTGCAGCAACTTGGATGGATTTGGAGTCCATCATACTCAGTGATTTATCCCAGAAACAAATAACTGAGTTCCATATGTTCTCACTCATAAACTGACCTTGAGCAATTACAATGCTATAAGAAAGCTATTGCCAGTAGTTGGAAACTGTCGGGGGGGGGGGGATTGGCAGTTGAGGGAAACTGCTAGGGGAGGGAGGGGCGTACTTCGTCAACAAGGGTACCTACATGATCAATGTTTATATACCTAACCCTGAAATGTACCCCACATCTTTATAATAAAAATTTTAAAAATAATAATAGAAAAATAAAAATATTGGGTATTATAATGTTACTTAAAAATTGACTTGAGAAACAATACTAACCTAAACCTTGGGAGTAAATGCTATAAAGCACATGGTGCAACTCTGAAATATATAGAACTCATGATATGCTATACTTTGCTATTTTAATCTTGGTAACTGAAAACAAAAAACAAACACTAGTATCCTGAACTGGCCAAGAGAGGAAGGCTTACCAGTGAGCTGTGTAGAGAAAGCAGTCTCTCCGATTGTTTTTTCATCAACTGGGTGAAGGAAAAAAAAACTCAGCAAATTTGTTTTTTTAAAAACTTTGTATTTGAATGAATGTTTTTAAAAGGATTTTTGTGAATGTCATTCTCATTGCTTAAAAATAAACAGAACAGTAAAATTTAAGCCACTAGATGTCAGCTGTGGTAGGCAGAATAATGGCCCCCTAAAGATTTCCACACCCTAATCCTCAGATCCTGTGAGTGTTACCTTACATGGCAAAAGGGACTTTGCAAATGTGATTAAGGATCTGAGATGGGGATAGCATCCTGGATTCTCTAAAACAAGCTAAACACACAGGTTCTTAAAAGTAGAAAACCTTTCCCTGTTGTGGTCAGAGGGAGATATGACCATGGAAAAATGGTTAGAGAGATGTCACTTTGGAAGATGGAACAAGTAAGTCATAAATCAAAGAATGTGAGTTACATTTAGAAGCTGTAAAGGGGAGAAAGTGGATTATCTTCTGAAACCTCCAGAATGCCTCTTGAGTTTAGCCCACTGAGACCTGTGTCAGGCTTCTGACCTCCATAACCAGAAATAATACATTTGTGTTGTTTTAACCTATTAAGTTTGTGGTAATTTGTAACAGCAGCAATAGAAAGTGAATCCATCAGGTATTGCATGTCATTAAAGCAAGACAGGAGGACATTTATTCAGCCTTTCTCTGCTGTCTCCATATCTTGTTTCTCTTTGTTCCTTCAGTTGTTTTTTTAAAAGGTGGGAAAGAATGTTCTTTTCTGACCAAAATATGGTAGCACAGACTGAAATACTCTTATGCTTGAGAAAAATTTAAAAAGGTAAAACAAAAACAAAAAATCAGACAATAATAAAAACTGTTTTCAAGACACTAGGCATCAGGCATTGAGAGATAACCATCCTTGAAAGAAATAAGTAAAATGTGTCTTGTCATTTCCTTGGTTCATGGCCCCCTGGTTGCCAGCACTGGGTGGAGGGACCCAGGTGAAGCCCAATGAACTTCCTCAGTTGAGAAGTTGCTTCTGAGGATCTGGGAGATTGACGAGGCTGAAGTCCTAGGACAGAGTACTGGTGAGAGCTGCACAGTTAGATTCCTGAAGACCTGAAGATATCTCCCTTGGGTATTCAGCACATATATGTGTGTGGTGAAAAAAACTTTCCAAGACTGAGGAAATAATCATTCAAAAGGATTTGAGGGAATGGTACCTCGCACACACACAGGGTTGAGAAGAAAGACAACCAGACAGAATTCATATTCAAGGAAGGTCCTCCTGCCTGAGAAGTAGGAATTTAATAGCCCTAAACTAAGCAGTTCTCTAAAAAATCAAAAAGACAAGACCAAAAAAGCTTGTTATTTCTATATAACTTACCTGAATCCCAGAATAAAGTACCAAAGAGGGTAAACTTTACAATGTTTTTTTTTTCATCAATTGAAGATTTCCAGGCAGGCAAAGAAGTAAGAAGACATGATACGTGATGAAGACAATTTTTAGAAAGTTGAAACTGACCAGAAACTACCACAAATGCTATAATTAGAAAAAAAAAAAAAATAGACATTGAAACACTTTTTATAGCCATATTCCATATATTCAATGTGTTTAGTAGGGGCATAGAAAGAGACTCAATTAAATTTTTGGTGGTAATAACTAAATGTTTATGATGACATATATATCAGATGGAATTAACAGCTCATTAGACATTGCAAGAGAAAAAAATCAGTAAACTTGAAAATATAGTAATAGAAACTATTCAAAATAAAAATAGAAAAAAATGAAAAACATCAGTGAGTTGTGGGAAAAGTTTAAGCAGTCTTAGGGACATGTAATTCAAGGTCCTATATGAAAAGTGGAAGGGCAAAAGAAATATTTGAAGAAATAATGGACCAAAACTGTTCAAACTTGATGAAAGCTTTAACATGACAGATAGGGGTCAGTTTATCAAGAAGATATAAGAATTTTAAACATTTACACACCTAATAACAGAGCTTCAAAATATGTTAAGCCAAAATTGATACAATGGTAAGGAGAAATAGAAAAATCCTCACTGATAGTCAGAAACTTCACTACTCCTTTCTCAGTAAATGATAGAACAAGTAGAAAGAAAATAAAGATGTAGTATCATTTAACAAAATTACCAACCAAACTTGTGTGATATTTATAGCCTATTTCATCTAACAAGAGAAGAATATGCGTTCTTTTCAATTATTTATAGACTATTTAACAGAAGAAGCCATATTCTCAGCCTTAACACGTCAATATATTTAAAATAATTCAAGTCAGCAAAATATTAACCTAATCACAATGAAATAAAATTAGAAATCAAAACCAGAAAGATATCTGCAAAATCTCCAAATACTGAGTGAGAAACCAAATAACACACTTGTAAACCACAAATCAAATAAGAAATAAAAATGGAAATTAAAAAGTAGCTTGAACTGAATAAAAATGAAAATATAAAATACTGAAATTTGTATTATGCCATGAAAGCAGTATTTAGGAAAAATTCATAGCAGTAAACACAGAAAAGATGAAAGTCTCAAGTCAATGACCTTACCTTAAGAAATTAGAAAAAGAACAAATTAAACCCAAAGTAAGCTAAATAAAAGATATGATAAAAATAAAAGTAGATATCAATGAAGTTTTTTAAAAATAAAAATCATAGTGAAAAATCAATAAAAACAAAAGTTGGGGTTTTTTTTTTTTGAGAAAACCAATAAAATTGATGAAACTCTAGTCATATGATTAGGCAAAAACCAGAAGACAGAAATTTCAGGAATGAGATAGTTGAATTCATTGCAGATGCTATAGCTATTAAAAGATTAAAAAAGGAAATATCATGAAAAACTTTATGCCTACACATTTGATGAAATGGATGAATTATTTGAAAGACACAAACTACTAAAGCCTACTCAAGAATAAAGAAATAAAAATAGATATAAAAATACTGTATATTCATTAAAGTATTGGAATTTGTAGCAATTTTTTTTTCTGACAGAGTAAACTCCATGCCCAAATGGCTTCAATGATGAATTCTATCAACATTTAAGGAAAAAAAATATCAATTTAACAAACTTCTATAAAATTGAAGAGCAAAGAATTCTTTCTTTGATGCCATTATTATCATAATGCAAATACAAGGAAGAGTCATCATAATGAAATAAAATTACAGAATAGTGCCCTTTTTGAATCTAGATACAACATGTCTAAACGAAGTTTTAGCAAATTGAATCTAACAATATGTAAAAAGACTAATATATAATGATGAAGTGGGATTTATTGCAGGAATGCAAGGTCTACTTAATATCTTTACCATGTTAAAAACTACAAAAAAGTATGATCATCTCAATAGAGATGTGGATTTGACAATGTTCATTGTTCATTCCTGATAAAAACTATAGTAAACCTAAGAATAAAAGGAAACTTCCTCACACTGTTGAACTCTTTTTCTTAATATCAGGAACCAAAAAAAGAATATTTGTTCTTTCCAATTCTATTCTACATTGTATATAAATTTGCAGCCAGTACATAAGGCAAGAAAAAAAATGACATTCAAATTGAAAAAAGAAGTGAATTAGCAGATGATATCATTGTCTTTGTAAGACACCCAATGAAATCTACAAAAACTTACCAGAACTTATAAATCTAGCAAGGTTGCAGAAAATAAAGTCAATAATCAACAAAAATGAATTATGCTTCTATACTAGCAACAAATAATTAGAAATTGATTTTTTAAAAGTATCATTTGGTATAGTATTAAAACATAAAGTACTTGGGGATAAATCTGACAAAAGATGTAAAAGATTTTTGTTTACCTAAAACGACACCACATTGCTGAAAGAAATTGAAGAAGACCTAATTAATGGCAATGTATAAATTAATACCTTGTTTATGTGTCAGAAGATTCAATATTGATAAAATGTCAATCCTCCTTAAATTCATGAATAGATTGAATACAATCCCAATCAAAATCACAGTAAGATGTTTTTGTAGAAATTGACAAGCTAATTCAAAAAGTCATAAAGGAATACAAAGGCATTACAAAAGCACAAACAAATTTGAAAAAAAGGGGGCAGATTTGGAAGTCTAATACTACCTTGTTTCAAGAACTTTTATAAAGCTACAGCAAATAAGGAATGTGGTATTGATATAAAAATAGACAAGTCAATGAAAAATAATAGAGTCCAGAAATAGATCCACACACGTATATAGACAATATATTTTTGACAATGGTGAAGAGAAATTCCTTAGAGAAAGTGTAATCTTTATAAATAATGGTGTTAGAACAATTATATATCCATACACAAAAACAAATTACTTTGATTCATACTATCTCTCACCACATACCCAAATTAACTTAAAATGAACTACTAACCTAAGTGTCAAACCTCAAGTGATAATAATTCTTGAGTTTAACATAGAGAGAAATCTGTGAGCTTGAGTTAGGCAAAGAAATCCTAGATATATTATCAAAAGCACAATCTATGAAGGAGTAAATTGAAAAATTGAACTTCATCATAATTTAAAAATCTGCTCTTCAAAAGACTCTCTTAACAGAATGAAAAGGTAAGTCATAAACTAGGAGAAGATATGAGGATGTGCATTCCAGTTATGTGACATATGTCACACAGTGTGGGCTGTGAGGATTAAAGGCATGGAAATATATATATGGAAAAATATGATACAAATAAAATGCTTAATATTATTAAATATTAATAAAATATCTAAGTTAAATTATTATTTCCCATATCAAAGTTTTTATAAATTTTCAAGTTACTGTTTTTTACAATTAAAATCTTTCTTCTCATCTTTGGTGGTTTTGTTTTTCATCTTCTGTCTTCTATAAGATTTACAGATTTCTCTTTTTACACTTATTCTAATAATACATCCCTAATACTATGAGGTCTACTTATTTTGCTACCATTAGATTTCTTTGTCTGTGAAAGCAGTAGGTAGTGCAATGGTCTCCAGATTTTAAAATCAACCCAGTAAATATTTTTTGGATGAAGAAAGTCATCACAAGACAGATGGACAGAATGTCTTCCCTTTCAACAAACTCTAATAAAGGCATTCACTTGATCGATCAGCTTTTATATTTAAAAATCTAACATTTAAAATGAAATAAGTAATAAAATGATTGAAGTCACTGTCTTTTTAGTTAATAAAATCACTAGGAATAAGGAAAATTCTAATTACACTGAGCACTGTAGAGCAATGACAGAGAAAAATAAGCTATTTTATAATTCTAGTCCTTGGAGTTATTCACTTTCAGTGGCTAACGAAAGAAAGAGTGAAATGATCTAAATCCTACCTGCACATAGATAGTGTAGCTGGAACTCCTGTCGAAAATATAAATAGCATTTTAGTTTACTTAACTTATGAAGAGGTATTAGAGGTGGGATGGAAGTGGGGAGAATTGTGTGGTGTGTTGACTCAAATACTTCATCTTCATATTCTGCCCTTGCTTATCAACATAGAAAGGGATACAGGCTGGAGGACTCCAAAGAAGGGGCAACATAATTACAGCAATTCTCCCATTTAGGAAGGGCTATGTTGGTGGCACAAAATAGCACAGCAATTTTCTTTCCACTAAATGAAAGAGGAGGGAAACATAAAGAGCAGTAGTGATTATTTAATACGGGTTAAGAGTAACTAGAGTCAAATAGCATTTCATCAGTGCCCTGTAATAATACCTTTTTTCCCCTCTGTGTACAGCCAAAATGTAAATACAAAATATCTTCATGTAAGTTTAGTTTCATAAACTATTTTGTAGGGAATGTGTGCTGGATGCATAAATAACACAGCAATAGCTTACTTTGATTTTATTCCATCACATCGGGCACATTAAATGTGGTTTTAAAAAAGGGCAGAATCAACAATGTTATCAATATAGCCTAAACTTTAAGAAATATGGAAGTGTTATTTTATACATTAATTCATAATTGTTTTAATATTTGTGGCTTATTGCTTTAGAATATTATGATTTATCATGTCTTTTTCTTTAATAAAGTTACTTTTATTATAGAATTACTTGCGGCTCATATATTCTGAACTGTAACCACTATTCTACACATTTTGTCCATTATCTGGGTTAAGAGTCTATAAAATTTGTTTCCATTTTGAGCTTTTTGTGTCACTGTGGAAACTGTCCATGAGTTAAATATATTTGTGAATTATTTATGGTCTTGGATAAAGCAAATTTTAAATGAAGTAAATCCCTTTATGACAATTATTTTTCTTTTAAGAGTTTTGTTTGTAATTTTGTTTTGTTCTAGAGATAACGTCTCACCATGTTGCCCAGGCTGGACTCAAACTCCTGGGCTCAAGTGGTTCTTCCATCTCCACCTCCACAGTAGCTGGGACTACAGGCACACAGCACTATTCCTGGCCTCATTTCTTTGTGTGTGAAAATTTCATAATGTTTTCCCCCAGGATTCAGTGTTCAATTTGTTTCCTTCAGTTTTTGCTTTCTTTTATTCAGTTTCTGATGAGCTTTAATTTTTGCTTTATCTACCAAGCAGTTATGTGATGGTATCAAATGACAGTAATGACTTGTCTCTGAAGTGACAATTCTTTTTAGTCTTTAAAGCATTTTTTTTTTCTTTTTAAGAGACAGGGTTTTGCTATGTTACTCGGGTTGTAGTCCAGTGGCATGATCATGCAGTCTTGAACTCCTGGGCTCAAATGATCCTTCTGCCTCAGTCTCCAAAGTAACTGGAACTACAGGTGCATGCCATGATGCCTGGCTATTTAAATAAATTTTTTTTTGGAGAGATGGAGTCTTGCTTAAAGCGACTTAAAGTGACCATTCTTGATCTGACATTTTATTGTGCAGAGTGGCAAATAGATAAACATGCTTTCAGTACCATGTCTGGATAAGCTGCTCCTTTACTTCTAATAATTTATTGGAATAAAATTAATTTTTCTTTTATTTTGTTTATAGCAAAATTTAGATGAAGCTAACTTGGCAGAATATTATTATTTATAAGAGATAAAGTAATTAAACCAATATTTTAAAATATTAACTTATCTAATTCATGCTAATTATTTTATTGAAGGGTTTTAAAAATCTATAGTAACTAATATATATATTTCGAAGTTTATCCAAGAATATAATGAGCTTCTAATATTTTTTGTAATAATATTCTAATTGCAATGCTTTAACACTAACTTTAGAGAATAGGTACATTATTAGTTTAATATTTAAATAAAAATTTAGATTTTCTTCCGCAGAGTTCCAGTAATATAGATTACACACACAGCATGAAATGTTTTGTCAAATCTACCTTAATTAAACATAATTAAACAATAATTATTTAATTCTGAGAAAATAATGTAGGTAACAAATTAATAGTGTACACTTTAAAGAAATGCTTATATCATTTAAGGATAAAACTATTATTTTTAGATTTTCAATAGAATAATTTTATTCAATAAGTATATTGATTATAAGTGACTCTTATACGTTTTAAATCATATACATTTAAAGGAACTGCAATGGTTTTTCGTTTAGCATTCTTTTCCAATTACTTTATGAAGCAATACATATACTAGGAAAAAACAGAATTATATTTTTTGAATATCCTACAATTCAGATATTTAAAAAGTTTTCCTAAGATATAATTATTCATACTAAAGAATTCACTGGTTTAAAGTGTACAACTCAATGACTTTCAATAGATTCATAGACCAGGGTAACCATCACCTCCATCAATTATTGAACTTTTTCATCACTCCAAATTGAAACCATATACATCACTCAATAGTGGTTTCTCAGTATTCTTTCCCACTCTTTGCTTCAGAACTAGGCAACCATTAATTTACTTTTATCTGTACAAATTTGGCTGTTCTGGAATTTTTCTATAAATATAATCATACAAAATATAGTCTTTTGTTGCTATCTTCTTTCATGTAGCATAATGTTTTCATGGTTATCCATATTTTGGCATGTATCACTCTTTCATTCCTACTTATGACTGAATAATATTCCACTATGTGGATATACCACATGTATCCATCTATTCAGTAGTTGATAGGCATTTGAATTATTACCAAATTTTGGTTATTATGAGTGATGTTGCTATGAAAATTCTTTTATTTTTATTTTTTTTGAATTGGCGTCTCACTTTGTTGCCCAGGCTGGAGTGTAGTGGCATGCTCATGGCCACCCCAGCGTCGACCTGCTAGGCTCTGGCCATCCTTCCACCTCAGCCTTCCAAGCAGCCAGAACTACAGGCACGTGCTACCGTGCCTGGCTAATTTTTGTATTTATTGTAGAGACAAGGTCTCGCCAAGTTGCCCAGGCTGGTCTCGAACCCACGGGCTCAGGAAATCCATTAGTGTTGGCCTCCCAAAGTGCTGGAATTACAGGCTGAGCTACTGAGTCTGGCCTGAAAATTCTTATACAAGTGTTTTGTGTGAACGTTTTCATTTATCTTGGGTTTATACTATGAGTAGAATTGCCAGGTCATATGACAACTCAATGTTTAACTTACTGAGGAACTGCTAAACTGTGTTATAAAGTGGCTGTACCATTTAACATTCCCACCAACAATATATGAGAGTCCCAATTTCTTCACATTCTTGGAATCCTTGCCATGGTCTTTCTGGTTATAGTCATTCAGAGAGAACAAGGACATAATATCTCATTTTTTAAAAATTTATTTCCCTGATGGCTGATGAAGTGAACATCTTTCCATGTGTTTATTGACTGTCTTTAATCTTTGGAGAAATGTCTATTTATATATATATTTTTTGTTGCCTATTTTAAAGTTGTATTATGATTCAGTTATAGACTTTTTAAAATTAATGATGGTGGGCTCCCTAGAGCCATTTTTTCTTTTTAATTTTATTTATTTTAAAGATGTGGGGTACAGTTCAGGGTTAGGTATACAAATGTTCATTATGCTGGTACTCTTGTTGATGGAGTGTGCCCCCTCCCTTGGCAGTTTCCCACTACTGCCAATCCTTTTATTACAGTATTAGGATAATTGTTCAAAGTCTGCTTATTAGTGAGAATATGTGGTACTTAGTTCTTTGTTTCTGTGATACATCACTCAGTATTATAGACTCTAAGTCCATCCAGGTTGCTTTGAAGTTCATGATTTTGTCCTTTATGGCTGTGTAATATTCCATCATGTATATGTACCACATTTTAAAATCCAGTCCTCTTCTGATGGGCAGTACAGTTGGTTCCATGTTCTTGCTATTGTGAACAATGCTGCGATAAATATACCGGTGCAGCTATCTTTTTCATAGAGTGATTTGAGTTCTTCTAGGTATATTCCCAGAAGAGGGATTGCTGGGTCATATGGAAGATCAATTTTTAGATCTTATAGGAATCGTCACACTGTTTTCCACAGAGGCTGTACTAGTTTACACTCCCACCAGTCGTGTAGAAGTGTTCCCTTTTCACTGCAGCCTCTCCAGCATCTGTTGTTTTTTGAGTTATTGATGATGGCCATCCTGATTGGAGTTAAGTGGTATCTCAGTGTAGTTTTAATTTGCATTTCTTTGATGACTAGTGAGGCTGAGTATTTTTTCATGTATCTGTTGTCTGCTCATATGACTTTAACACTATCATAGCTGGAAACTTAAATACCCCACTCACAACCTTAGACAGATCATCAAGACAAAAAAATGAGGAGATACGGAACTTCAACATGAAGCTTGACCAAATGGACTTAAATGATACCTACAGAACACTCCACCCAACAACCATGAAATATACATTCTACTCATCACCACATGGCATGTACTCTAAGATCGACCACATCCTTGGCCATAAATTAAGCATAAAAAAATTTCATAAGATTGAAATTCTACCATGCACTTTCTCAGACCACAGTGGAATAAAAATAAATATCGACACCAACAAAGTTCCATCCAGACCAACAAATACATGGGCAGCAAACAGCATGATGCTAAGCAACTCCTGGGTCAACATGGAAATCAAAACAGATTCAAGGATACCTGGAAAAAAATGAAAATGAAGAAACATCTTACTAAAACTTCTGGGATACTATGAAAACAGTATTAAGAGGGGAATTCATATCTCTATGAACACACATGAAAAAAATGGAAAGATCACAAGTTAACAGCCTAACCAATCACTTAAGGAAGCTGGAAAAGCAAAACCACCAAAACCCTAACTTCAGCAGAAGAATCCAGATCACCAAAATAAAAGCCCAAATCTGGGACATAGAAGACAAAAATATAATGCAAAAAAATCAACGAAACAAAAAACTGATTCATTGAAAGGATAAACAAGATTGATGGTCCCCTGGCTTGACTGACCAAGAAAAAGAGAGAAAAAACCCAAATAAACACAATCAGAAACACAAACGATGAAGTCATCACCGACTTCATCTGAAGAAATACAAAAGATTATCAGAGACTACTATGTACACTTGTATGGAAACAAACTTGAGAACCTAAAGGAAACAGAGGACTTTCTTATATCACACAATCTCCCTCGGTTGAAACAAGAAGAAATTGAGACCCTAAATAAACCAATAACAATTCAAGAAATCGACGATGTCATAAGAAAACTACCTACAAAAAATTGTCCTGGACCAGATGGCTTTCTAGCAGGATTCTACAAAACATACAAGGAGGAACTGATACCAATCCTATTGAAAGTATTCCAGACAATTGAGAAAGATGGAACTCTCCCCAAATCATTTTATGAAGCTAACATGACATTGATACCCAAACCAGGTAAAGAGCCAACAAAGAAAGAGAACTACAGACCAATATCCTTGATGAACAAAGATGCTAAAATTCTCAACAATATCTAGCAAATCGAATTCAACAATACCTCAAAAATCATCCACCACAACCAAATAGGCTTCATCCCTGGGATGCAGGGCTGGATCAACATTTGTAAGACCATAAAAGTAATTAAATACATCAACAGATGGAAAAACAAAAACCACATAATTCTATCATTAAATGCGGAAAAAGTTTTTTTTTTTTTTTTGAGCTGGAGTCTCACTCTGTCACCCAGACTGGAGTGCAGTGGCCGCTCCCAGCCACCGCAACCTCGACCTGCTGGGCTCCAGTGATCCTTCCACCTCAGCCTTCCAAGTAGCTGGAATTACAGGCATGCGCTACCACGCCCGGCTGATTTTTTGATTTATTGTAGAGATGAGGTCTCGCTGCCCAGGTGGGTCTCCAACCCGCGGGCTCAGGCAATCCACTCACCTCAACCTCCCAAAGGTGCGGGATTACAGGCTGAGCCACCGAGCCCGGCTGGAAAAAGTTTTTAATAAAATCAATTTTTTCAACTGATGAGTTTTAATTGACTAAAAAAAAAAGATTTTTGTAATACTATAAGAACAGGATGGACAGTAGTGGGAAACTGCCGGGACTGGGGCTGGGGGGAGGAGGGGTAAGTGGGGGCAAGATTGCCAGTGGTGGGAATCTGGTCTATCTAAGTTTAGTTTAGTATGTAAGATTGATTTTACATAAAATATCAATTATAGTTTTATTTTTTAAAAAAATCAGTTATTAAAGCAAAACATGATTTTTTAATGCAATACTTTAAAAATAATGCTACCTTTTTTTCAAAGATAACATTTCTTGGGAAGAAATACATAGAGAACCTTTTAGAAAGCAAAAACTGTTTATCGGTTAGCAAATTATAGTTTGATATCACAAAAAACTTTTACAGTCCCAAGAAGACCTTGGCATTTGGACTCTTACACTTGTATTTTTAGATTCTCCTTGTGAAAGAAAAGGAATGGGAAATATATTTGCTTGACGCTGTTGCTTGAGTAAAAATCATTTTTTAAAATGATGCCAACTTTTTTTACTCTGCCTTGGTAATTTTCCCTTGAATGTCTATGTAGAAAGATTAACAATGTTGTCAACACCAGCGACATGTCTAAATGCTAAAAATTTTAAGTTGACTGAATGTCATAGCAAGAAATAAAAGCATTTTCCGTGAAATAATAGTATTTTAACATATGGATCTCACAGATCTCCGGAAACGTATGTTCAATTTTCAACACGGAAGTTTTTGCTGAGTGGCAAGGTCAATTTGAATATATGTGAAAATACTAAAAACATGGTTTAGAAGAAAACAACATTATCAATATGTTTTTTGAGACCTTTCTCAAAAGGTCTCCAAGAATAGTACTAATTGTTATTTGAAAAAAAATACATTATATTCTTGACATTTTTCTACTCATAATATCCTTTTCACTCTAGAAATACTACATTAAGTTTTTTTAAAAAACTATAGCTTTATATCTCCTTTTATTTAAAAAATCCTTTTATTAAAAAAATCCTTAAAAGATAAAAATTTTCTTACAAACTGTAAGATTTTGAGAGCATGAATCTGTTTTGTGATTCACAGAACCACAAATATTTAAGTATATACCATTAAGAATAATAAGTACTTAGCACATGTTCATTGAATAAGTGAATTAAATATAAAATAAGTCTTAATTTTTTAAGATAACCTCTATAGATATGGCATAGGACCCTGAGGTCTGTGAGAGTGACTGCTGAAAAGAGAGATAAAACCTCTTCTGATTTTCCAGGGAGGGTTGCAGCTATTGGAGTGTGGTCTGTGAGCCTCTGTCATCTAAACTCTCAGACCCTGTGAATTTCGAAAAGAGCCACTATCTGTCAAATGCCTGCATAGCAGGCAGCTTTTCAGTTGCATTTGTATTCAGTCCTTTCATATTCTCTTTGGGAAATAAATATGTTTTTTGTTTTTTTTTTTTACATGATTTACCCAGCAATCTACAAAACACACTCTGATTACCATTGGAAAGATTGTATAAAGCATTTGTCTTGTGCATAACTCCTTCACGATAACTGAATATCTTTTCAGCAAGTGTTATATTAGCACTTAAGCAAATCTGTATAAGAATGACTATTCATACCAGTGCTGAGAAATAATAAAAAATTAAAACCATTTGACTGGCAACAAGTCAATTATTTCAACAAGTTTCTTTTACTTTTAAGAATGCAAGCAATCTTAGGTATGAGTTAGTATTTTTAGAGACCTTGCTATAATAAATTTCTTTCAATACTAGGCTCATTTAAGAAATTAAAATTATATAGAAGGAAACAAGCATTGCAACAGATTTTATCTCACCTCCATCATTAATAAATAATGCTATTTTTTTCCCTCATGATATAGAAATGCTGTGGGTGAGAAAACGAAATTTCTTCTGCATTAAAAAAGAAGATTGAGGACGTAAATATGGGAGAAAGGACCTTGTAGATGTCATCAGGTGATTACCCAACTTTTTTATTCTGCAGATGAAGACATTTAAACACAGAAATGTTCATTTCACAAGAATATATGTGAGGAATGAGGCAGTAAATCTGACAACAAATTACAGTAACAACTATCTGCAACACATCTACCCAAAACAAAATATACACAAAATAATCTCTTGCTAAACCAATGTCACAAATCCAAGGTCAAAAGATGAAGAGGTTAACTCAAGCACTGCCAGTTTTTCTCGTTACATAATTATTAGCAAATTATCAGAGTTTCAAATCCATCAGTGATTAGAAATAGAGATTAGGATTTAGGATAAGAGCTTCCAGTTTGTCTTTAGCAGTGAGAAGTGATAGATGTTCTGTCAGGGATAATAAAATGACTCTTTACCCTTGATTAAACATTTTTTAACATCATGACAAATTGTCTTTATTTTATTCTCTATTTTAGTCTCTTTCTCTCTCACTCTCTCTTTTACATACACAAACATACACATATGCACAGTTATTATTTTTATTGGAATCATTTGTGAGTAGGCTGCATATATCATATTTGTTTACCTATTAATATATATTTTCTAAAAGCAAGCACATTCTCTTACATAACTACAATATAGTCAGGGAATTCAAGAAAGCTAACACTTTGATCTAATCTGCATTTATTCCTTGTACATTGCTAATTATATTATAATTTATTCTTCCTTTGATTGTTTTTGAAAAAATAAGCAGATACATATCTATTGTCTTATTTCCCCAAACAAAATTATTTTAAATAATAAGTCTATTAAACACATAAAACACAAAGCCAATTTTGATGTATAAATATTTTTGTAAACTTTGAAATATTTTTATAGTTTCCCATAGCCTCTTTCCTTCTTGCTTTCATAACTGTTTACAAACCTCTTAGCACAAACCAAGCCTAATTTTCCAAGGAAATGGTGCTGTAAGCTGTGATGAATCAGTGAGAACTTCCAAACAAGGAATTGGTATTATCAAATCCACGATCTAGAAAGCCAACAGTGGCAGTTGTGTAAAGGAGCTGACAAAATGGGAGACAGTAGGGGTTTCAAGATTCAGTTATGAGGATATTATACTTTTCCAGGTAAGAGATATTGAAAGTCTGGATTAGGGTCAGAGTAGGCGGAGTAGAATGTGAAGAAAGATAACCACTTTCTAAATTTGGAAAATGAACAAGTGGAAGAAGATGAAGATGTTACAGAGTTTTATAGCCTTGAAGGATAACACTATCATTATCTAAACTAGGAAACAGAGAAGGTATAGATTTAGGGGAAAGATGGATACTTTGGTTGTGTTTGAGGCATTGGCATCCTATCCACGTAGAGAGGTTCAGGACACACTGTGATAACACAAAGCAATACAGAAAAAAATGCAGGATGCTGTACAGACTGGGTGTTGTGGTAATGGTTTGATTGATTCATTCTTTTTTTTTTTGAGTGGGAGTCTCACTCTGTCACCCAGACTGGAGTGCAGTAGCCGCTCTCGGCCACTGCAGCCTCAACCTGCTAGGTTCCAGCAATTCTTCCGCCTCAGCCTTTCAAGTAGCTGGAATTACAGGCGTGCACTACCATGCCCGGCCAATTTTTTGATTTATTGTAGAGATGAGGTCTCGCCAAGTTGCCCCGGTGGGTCTCGAACCCGCGGGCTCAGGCAATTCACTCACCTCAGCCTCCCAAAGGCACGGGGTTACATGCTGAGCCACCGAGCCCGGCTGATTAATTCATTTTTTAATGTTTTTATTCAGAACCGTCTTCTCCTCTTTGGACAATACAGCTAAGACTGCAGTGAACTAATGGAGATGCTTACAGACGCTCATGGCTAAACCAGGTGGTGAAGCTGAAGCATCATGATCCTGGTTTTACATTTCACACAGCTGCATAAAACTACTTAAAAGTCCAGTTTTTATAAAGGTAATGGTCTATAAATGGCATTTTGTAATAATGCTTTGTGGTACTATACAGAACTCAAAATATTGAATTATTTTTAATTTTCTCCCTGTAAGACCAGAATGATATCTACATATATAATACATTGGAGTGAACACAGTTCAACAACCAACTCTCAACCCTATCCTGGGGAAACCCCACACAAGTACACATTCTTTCTCTCCCTCTCACACACCAATTCACACGTACACACACATTCATTTTTTTGGAAAGATGTCAAACTTCTACTGCTGCTAAATTTTTTTTTCCATGGAGAATACATTTTATTTTTTTCCCCACATATAGTTTCCTGTTGTGCATGAAGAGGAAATGTTTTTTCTTTTTTCTGGCAGACAAGCATTAAAAATGGGAAACCGTGTTTGAAAGAGAGATGAGAATTATTCTCTCTTCTCAGGGAGAGAGGACAGCTTTTATAAGAATCCTCAGTGCCTTCACTTTGCTCCCCTGCCCTTTTCTACACAGCTTCTTTGAGTAACGTGAGTCTAGTATTCGTGTCTCATCAATACCTAGATATTTTCAACCTACTGAAGAAGAATCACAGCATTGGATGTGGTTGAGAAAAGAAACTTGATTGGAAATGGTGATGATTCTTAATCATTATCTCCCTTTTTAGGCATATTAATGAAGACAAGCACATTCCTGGGAGCGCCCTGGTACCTTCCCTTTGGCCACTACTAGGAGTGGTGCTGCTGGAACCTAGAGGCCCCAGGAGGCCTGTGCGCATCTAGCTATTTTGTCGCCAACTCTGCTCTCTTGATTTCAGTGCTTCGTTGCTATTATTTCTCTCACCTTGCAGCCTGACTTACATTTGTCCATGACTAGCTGTGATGCACCAATGTACTTCCTTATAAGAATAGTATTTTGTTTTGTTTTGTTTTTGAGTTGGAGTCTCACTCTGTCGCCCAGGCTGGAGTGCAGTGGCACACCTACTGGCCACTCCAGCATCAACTCGCTGGGCTCTAGAGGTCCTTTTGTCTCAGCCTTCCAAATAGCTAGAACTATAGGTGTGTGCTACCATGCCCAGCTAATTTTTTTTTTTAATTTATCATAAAGCCTAGGTCTCATCATGTTGCCTAGGCTGGTCTCGAACCCACGGGCTCAGATAATCCTCTTGCCTCGGTCCCCCCCAAAATGCTGAGATTACAGGCTTGAGCCACCGCGCCAGGCCTCGTATGTTTTTAAATTCTTATTTCAACCATGACATTGGCATGATGTCTGTTTAGTCTTTGTTCTCGTTTAAGAATGGCTTATTATTTTCTGGGCTCACAGGAGAAACAGAAGTTTTATACGTAGTAAGGCATGGCATCTTAACTGCTACATCGGAGTCCTAAAAAATTCATTCATATGTCTCTTTTTATTGTGTGTTTGTGTGCATTTTCATGATTTTATTTTCATTGGACTGGCTTCTTTCCTGTTCTTGAACATGCTTTGAGTGTTCCTACCTTTCAGTTTCCTTTCTTCCTTTTTTTTTTTGTTTTTTTTTGTTTTTCTTGCGTTGGAGTCTCACTCTGTTGCCTAGCTGGAGTGCAGTGGCACACTCACAGCCACCCCAGCATCTGCCTACTGGGCTCTGGTGATCTCTCTTTCTCAGCTTTCCAAGTAGCCAGAACTACAGGCGCGTGCTACCATGTCCGACTAATTTTTTATTTTATTGTAGAGATGAGATCTCACCAGATTGCCCAGGCTGGTCTCAAACCTGCAGACTCAGGCAATCCACTTACCTTGGCCTCCCAAAGTGCTGAGATTACAGGCTGAGTCACCAAGCCTGGCCTCAGTTTTCTTTTGTGTCTTCATCCATATCCTCTTCCCCTGTGGTAAACCTCTTGAACTCTTTCCATCTATCTGCTTGTTTCTTAATTTTCAAGATTTAACTGAAATGCATTTTGTTATGATTCCCCCCTTTTTAAAGTCACACCACCTGTTGTTACTTAGAAATTGTGTATTGTTTACAGTCTGCTCTTTATCTGACAAATATATTGCCTTGTGCCATGAGTTTTATTTTTTTATGGCTAAGCCTTGGTTTTCTAAATAAATGTCATCAATGGAATAATGACCAAATCCTTGGGTTTTGAAGATAGACAGACTTGGGGTTGAATTCTGGATTTTTTGTTTAATAACTATAAAATATTTTTTAAATCTTTAATTTTTTATTTTAAATATATGGGGTGCAATTCAGGATTAGGTTCACAAATGTTCATTATGCAGGTTCCCTTGCTGATGAGATGTGCCCTCCCAGGCAGTTTCCCACTATTACCAATCCCAACGCCCCTCCCCTTCTCCCCCGCCCTGCCCTCAGCTGTAATATCTTGAAGTTACTTAATCACTTCAGTTTCTTCATCTGCAACATAAGCACAACTGTAGGAACTATAAAGTTGCCTTAAGGACTAAATGAGATGATATTTGTAAAAACTTTAGAACTATGATTGTGAACTGAGCGTGTTTGCTGCAAACTATTTTTTTATTGATCTTTTAAAAAAATTGTTAAGTCCATAAATAAATCAATTGAATGGTACTATAGTGTTTGGCAAAGAATGACTAAACATCAGGGTGATAACTTGGTTGAAAAGTACTGGGACATATATAAGATAAGACTTTTTCAAATAGAAACTCTTCTCATAAAAGGCAAATCATGACATTCACAAACATCATTTCCTATTTTAGCATTATCTTAACTCCCCACTAATTGTTAGGAATAAATACCCAAACAGTAGCAAACTGTCTTGTCTTTTCTCAGGACTAAACAAGGGCTGGGTGGCATATGCCAGAGCATCAAAAAATTGTACACATATTTTAAAAGATGTTATCTATGCATTACTTTTAGTTCACGGTAAACAGAGGTGTCTGGACACTGATGGTAACCACTTTGAGCATCTCTTGTAATTGCAGAAGTCAAACATGACTTTTATTCATCTTTTGTTACCAGTATTTATTATTACAATTTTAATATAGTTTTTTCCTTTCTTAAAATGTACTTTTTTGGCACCCTCTGTATTCATCAATGCCATTCTTTTTTGCCCAATTGCTAGTAGGGGCTGAAGATAAGTTTGACTTCTCTCCCATTGTAGGGTTGAAGCTTCATATTTTCAGAAAGGATAGGTAAGACATTCTCACTGAATACCTTTGTGGAGAACTCAGGGTCTACAACTTTCTCTGGAATGTATAGAAAAGCACCGGAAATAGAGCTCGGCTTGTTCCCCACCTTCCTGTTGGGGCCATTCTCATTCTTGCCAGTGCTGTTTTAGGAGCTGTGTTTATTGGATCTCTCTCAAAGATTGTTGTTAGATTGCCTTTGTGGACCTCTTCTTGCCTATGTTTCCATAATTTTCACTCCTGCCCTTAAAAGCTGTGCCCCAATCCAGCTTTTCTGAATTGAGCAACCTCCCCAACTTTGGAAGATACCTCAATTTGCTGTGTTTAGATTCACATTCACACTTATAGTGTGCATTATGGTGTGCACACCTCAAGACTATTAATTGTAATGTTTAAGAGACTGCAAACCAGTAAGAAGTGGAGGACATTTGGGTTCTAATTAAGTTCCATCATTAGTTAACTTTCTTATTTTGTGGGCATCATTTAACCGCTGGGAGCCCATCTCTGTATTTGCAAAATGGATATATTACTACTTACTCTAACCACATCAGAGAATTTTAAAGAACAAAATGTGTTTATGATAATGAAAATATTTGAAAATATTATGCTATGTAAATAGAATTGCAATTTCCACTGCTAATCAATTATCCTGTGGTAATCTAGAATAGATTCGTAAATAAAATATACTGGGGCATATAATTAGTTCTAGATTTGAAAGACCTTTCCCCACAAACTATTAATCAACATAGTTTTTCTAAAATTCTCCAAGTGTGTCCTTTGGTCATTTGAAGGGGCCACAAAGTATATAGAAAAAATTTTTGCCACTGTGTAATCAGAGCAAAAGAGATTTCTGTTCATTATAGACAAGGAAAGCACCAGGATGAAGAAAAAAAGAGTAGAATACAACAGATATCCATTGGTGTCTATTATGTATTATTCACAATCTAGGCAATTTCTGTATATTCCATATAATCTCAAAAGAGAGGACAGAATTAAAAGAACCCAAAGAACCCAAGAAGAAAACTCAAAATGCAGAAGGTGTATATTGAGTTTTTGTTAATTTATGTGATTTTTATTTATTTATTTATTGTAGAGATGAGGTCTCGCCAAGTTGCCCAGGCGGGTCTCGAACTCGCGGGCTCAGGCAATTCACTCACCTCAGCCTCCCAAGGCGCGGGATTATAGGCTGAGCCACCGAGTCCGGCTTATTTATGTGATTTTATAAAACTTGGGCAGTAAAAAACGAAATAAAGATAGATTTAAGTCTCTTTTTCACTCATGACATTTAATGATTAAATTTTTCCCTGAAAAACTAAAGTAGCTTGTAAGAGAGAAAAACAGAACAATGTGCTACGTTTCTTACATCTATTACTAGTCCTTTTAATTTAAACATGCTCTCTTTAACTATTCATTCTTTTGCTCAAGAATGAAACAATTTAATTTACTTAATTGAATTAAACCCAATTGCATTATTTATTTAGCAATCTCTTTAACTAAGTTGAAAGTTTTGCCTTCCCTTACATTTCTTTCAGTTATTTTTATCTTGTACTCTTTATATTGTAATATTCTGATAACAAAACTGAAATTCTATTTAATATTTACTTAATAATATGGTGGTATTCTTTGTGAAATCCTCACAATAGATTAGACAATAAATTGTAAAATGAAAAAATAAATTTAATCACCAATTATACCTTTTTTTTTTTTTTTTTGAGTTGGAGTCTCACTCTGTCGCCCAGACTGGAGTGCAGTAGCCGCTCCTGGCCACCGCAGTCTCAACCTGCTGGGCTCCAGCGATCCTCCTGCCTCAGCCTTCCGGGTAGCCGGAGCACGCTACCACGCCCGGCTAATTTTTGATTTAATGTGGAGATGAGGTCTCGCCAAGTTCCCCAGGCGGGTCTCGAACCCTCGGGCTCAGGCAATTCACTTACCTCAGCCTCCCAAGCACGGGATTACAGACTGAGCCACTGAGCCCGGCTAATTCTACCATTTTTAACCTATGCATTTCTGAAGGGAGAGGAGGATTAATGAATAGTGATAAAATGATTGATCAATATCAGATGGGTGTTTTTGTCTCCATAAGTAGAGGCCATCTCAGTTATAGAATGCATATTGCTGATGCGATTTGGAGTTTTGAAATAATTTTGCTCTTGCAGTGGCCAAGGAAAAACTTCTTCACCCTTTGATTTGCTGAAAAATCAACTCATAATGGGCAGATTAATATGAGAAATGATATACAAATTTATTAGCAGGAAAAAAGGAGAATTACAGAGTGATTACCCAGTCACACGATGGGGTATAGTTATAGACTCTCCTTCCTAGGGGAGAGGAAGTCATTGTAAGAGGGAAAGTGTGTCATTGTAAGAGGCAGTAAATGATTTTTAGGGAATTCAATGGGCTTAAAGAACATACAGTGGCCTGGGACAAAGTTTATTGGTCCCACAGAGTGGACAATGGTTTATGACAAAAGTTGGGCCAGGTTTGTTGACAAACTTCAGTCTTTCTTCTTTCAATATGAATTCTGTTAATAAACACTCAGGGAGGGGACCAGCGGTAATTGTTTTCTTCTTTTTTGGCTCCAGACCATAGGCAGATAAGGGAACTTCAGATAACAACTTCATCCTGTGCTTTGGGAGAGACAGAGGTTTGAGAGATGGTATGGGGAGAGGTCAGAGAGACCTTGAGGCTTATTTAGCTCAGCGTGTCAAAGTACCATATTTTGGGGTATCAGCTTCAGAGCCTAACATGTCTCACAGAATCTGCCAGATAGACTTATCAAATATAAGCCTATCAAAAAGATCAATGTATACAAACTACCACATATCAGAAGGCCGAATGTGGCCTGCTTCCTGTTTTTATAAAGTTTCACTGGAATCCAACCATGCCTATTTGTTTACTTGTTGCCTATTCTACAGTTGCACTGAAATGGCAGAGTTGAGTAGTCATGACAATGACCATGTGGTCACAAAGCCTAAAATATTTAATTCCTGACTCTTTACAGAAAGAGCTTGCTGATATTTGGAACTGATTGCACAGTTAAAAAAATCAAACAAACAACACAAAAACTCATGTCATTTTTCTTCTATGTAGAAGAAACTTAATGCTGTTTCATTTCATGCTATTTGGCTATGTTCTAATTTTTATTGTTCCTATTATGTGCAAAATTGGGAATAACAATGGATTTCCAACTTATCTACCTAAACATATGAGAGTATTTCCTTTCAAAAACATTACCAAAGTTAATGGCATTGAGTGTTTCCCTAAATTCTGTAAATGCCATAACAATCTCATTACTAGTTATTATCCATGTTAGCAATTGCTATCTTAATCATCAAGCAAATAAATATGCTAATACATTTGTCAACATGCTAATAGTTAAAAAAAACTTAGTTTTAAGCTAAAATTTAGTTTATCTCTCTAATCATTTTAATAATCTGATAGCCAGATCTAGGGAAATCTGCTTTAGAGTTGACCTGAATTTTTCTTTTCTTCTTATCTCTTCCTCCCATGTACTTTCTTAAGTGTGCAATAGGAAATACTGCTGTCCTCAAAAAGATCATAGTATGATAAAATAAGAAACAAGTCAATGTCTAATTCTTGAGTAAGGGCAATCTTTGATGGCTCCACTAATTATAAATTCCTCTCTAGAAAGACCAACCAATATAAAAATTTTGTAAGATTATCCCAAGATAGAAATGGCCCCTATCAGTGAAGTGAGGTGTATAGAGAGACATGAAAGAAATTGTTCCCAATTTAACAACTCAGAGGCTTTTGAGTGCAAATTGATGGAAGTCTGAGAGTGTAACACAGAGCAATGAGTAATGACATATCAGGAACAATTTAAGTGAATGGCTTTTGAGATTAAAGTGAATAACTGAATGAAAGTCCTCCAGGGAGAGACAGTAATTGGAATTGGTTCCTACACTGGTAAGCTTCCCTGCACATCTGCACCTCAATGCATTTGGCATTGTCACAGGCAATCCTTTGAGCCCCTTAGTATCCAGGGATCCTTGGCTGTTTAAAATAGAAAATGCTGGCATATGTCTTAAAAGGGATTATTACTATCCTACCAATTATTTTCTATTGTAAATTAAATCCTGATTCATCAAAGACATAAGCTTTATTTCGAAGGATTGTAATATAGTAAATATTATCAAATGTAGAGTTTCAGGCATAGATAAAGATTGTTGTGTTTGAATGTAAAATAAATTTGAAATAAAGCCTGGGCATTTCTATACTTTCTAGCAATCTTGCATCTTTTATTCCCACTTGTCACCTTAATAAAGATATCCTAAATATTTATTTTTTTACTCTTGCCAATAATTTTGCCTAGGAAAAACTCAATACTGCTTTCAAAGTAAATAATTATATTATTGGTGTAAATTTTCTTTAATGATGCATTTTATTTGTTTGAATTGATTATGTAAATAAAGTATAAAATTTGCTATTTAATTTTAATTTTAGAGTTGTAGGATACATGTGAGTGTTTGCCACATAAGTAAATTGCGTGCAGGTGATGTTTGGGTTTCTAACAAGCCCTCTCTCTTCCTGGTAGTGGACCTGGCACCCACTGGGTGGTTGTGTGCCTCTTACTCCTCTCCTTCCCTTCTCCCACTAGTTATTGCCAGCATTAGATGTTTACCCCTTTATACTTGTATGTCCACTGTTTATGGCCTACTTACCAGTGAGAACATGTGGTATTCAGGTTTTTTTTCCCTGTGATATTTCACTTCGAATAATGGTTTCCAGATGCATCCATGTTACTGCAAAGGACATGATTTTGTTCTTCTTTATGACTGGGTAGTATTTCATAGTGTATATGTACTACATGTTTTTTTATCCAGTCTGTTTTTTATGGGCATGTGGGATGGTTTCATGTTTTTGCTATTGTGAAAAGTGCTGCAATGAACATATATGTGAGGTGTCTTTTAGGTAGAGCGATTTATGTTCCCTTGGGTATATTCCCAGAAGTGGGATTACTGGATCATAGGGTAGATCAAGTTTTAGTTCTTTGAGAAAATGCCACATTGCTTTCTGCAGAGGATGAATTAGCTTACATTCCCACCAACAGTGTAGAAGCATTCCCTTTTCTCCAGAGCCTCACCAACTTCTGCTATTTTTTGGCTTTTTAATGATCGCTAGCCATCTTGATTGGTGTGAGATGATATCTCATAGTAGTTTTGATTTGCATGTCCCTGATGATTACTGAGGCTGAGCATTTTTTCATATATTTGTTGCTGCTTGTATGTCTTCCTGTGAGAAGTGTCTCTCTGTGTCCTTTGTCCACTTGTTTTTTTTTTTTTTTTTTTGAGTTGGAGTCTCACTCTGTCACCCAGACTGGAGTGCAATGGCTGCTCCTGGCCATCGCAGCCTCGACCTGCTGGGCTCTGGCGATTCTTCTGCCTCAACCTTCCTAGTAGCTGGAACTACAGGTGTGCGCTACCACGCCTGGCTGATTTTTGATTTATTGTAGAGATGAGGTCTCGCCAAGTTGCCCAGGCGGGTCTCGAACCTGCGGGCTCAGGCAATCCACTCACCTCAGCCTCCCAAAGGCACGGGATTACAGGCTGAGCCATCCCGAGCCCGGCTCTTTGTCCACTTTTAATGGGGTTATTTGTTATTTTCCTGTCATTTTGCTTGAGTTCCTTGTAGATCCTGGATGTTAGGCCTTTGTCAAATGCATAGTTTGCAAATATTTTTTTCCCATTCTGTGAGTTGTCTGTTTACTCTCTTGACAGTTTATTTTGCTGTGTAAAAACTTTTTATCTTGATAAGGTCCTACTTGTCAATCTTAGCTTTTACTGCATTTGCATTTGAGGACTTGGCCATGAATTCATTGCTTACTCCTAGAAGGTGTTCCCTAAGTTTTTTTCTCCCTAAGTTTTTTTCTAAGATTCTTATGGTTTGGTGTTTCACATTTAAGTTTTTTTTGAGGCAAGTCAATTTTGAGTTAAATTTTTGTATAAAGTGATAGGTAGGGGTCAAGTTTCATTCTTCTGCATGTGACTAGACAGTTTTCTCAATGTCATTTGCTGAATAGGATTTTCTTTCCCCAATGTTTGTTTTTGTCAGTTTTGTTGAAACTAAGTTGATTGAAGGTCTGTGGTTTTATTTTTTCATTCTCTATTCGGCTCCATTGTTCATTGTGTCTATTTTTGTACCAGTACCATGCTGTATTGGTACTTTAGCTTTATAGTAAAGTTTGAGGTCTGGAAGTGTGATGCCTCCAGCTTGTTCTTTTTTGCTGAAGAGGCTTTAGCTATTTTGGTGCTTTTATGCTTCCATATGAATTTCTGTATTGTCTTTTTTAGGTCTGTAAAATATGATGCTGGTAGTTTGATAGGGTTTGAGTTGAATCTTTAGATTGGGTTAGGAAGGACATCTTAGTGATATTATTCTTTACCTATAAAACCCTAGAGAGTCTGCTTAAAATTTCCTCACACTGATAAATGTCTTTGGTAAAGTCTCAGGATACAAAATCAGTGCACACAAAACAGTTGCATTTCTATACTTCAACAACAGTGAGGCTGACAACCAAATTAAAAACACAATCCCATGCACAATGAACACAAACACAAATAAAATATCTCATATCCATCCAACCAAAGAGGTATATGACCCTCACAGTGAAAACTACAAAACACTTCTCAAAGAAATCAAGGACAACACAAACAAATGGAAGGACATCCAAGCTCATGGATTGTATTAAATTTTCTAAAAAAAAAACTTTTGGTTTCACTAAGTTTTCTCATATTATTTTTTAGCTTTTAATAAAATGGATTTATAATCTTCTCACTATTGGTTATTTCTCTCTGTTTTGAGTGTTTTTTGCTTTTAGTTTTCTAGTTTCTTATGGCGGAAGCTTAGAAATGTTTTGGGACAATTTTCTCTCTGAACATAAGTGTTAATGTAAGCATAGCTATTCTGCAATGAATGTATATACTATACTGTTAACATTAAATGTTTTATTTATTTTTGTGTTTTTAAAATATATTATTTGTGTGAAAAGTATTATAAACCTATTACAGTGCAGTACTTCATAGCCAATTGTGTTAATTGGATACTTAAGCTAACTTTGTTGAACTTACAAACAAATTGAACTTACGAACATGCTCTCAGAACAGAACTCATTTGTATGTAGGGGACTTACTATATACTACAAGTCTATAGTAACCAAAACAGCATGGTAGCAGACACATGGACCAATGGTACAGAATAGAGAATTCAGAAATAAACCTAAATGCCTACAACCAACTGATCTTTGACAAAACAGACAAAATCATACACTAAGGAAAGAATACTCTATACAACAAACGGTGCTGGGAAAATTGGATAGCCACATGCAGAAAAATGAAACTAAATCCCTATTTCTCACTATATACGAAAATTAACTCAAGATGGATTAAAGCCTTACATGTAAGTTCTGAAGCCATACAAATCCTAGAAGAAAACCTACAAAAAACTCTTCTTGACTTTGGACTAAGCAAAGAATTTATGGCAAAGACTCCACATGCAAATGCAACAAAAACAAAAATAAATAAGTGGTATTTAAACGAAAAGCTTCTGCACAGCAAAAATGAATGAGTGAATGAATGAATGAATAATCAACAGAGTAAATAGGCAACCTACAGAATGGGGAAAATACTCAAAAACTGTATATCTGGCAAAGGATGAATACCCAGATCTACAGAGAACTCCAGCAGGCTGGATTCGGGGGCTCAGCCTGTAATTCCAGCACTTTGGGAGATCAAGGAGAGTGGATTGCCTGAACCCGCAGGTTTGAGACCAGCCCAGGCAACTTGACAAGACCTCGTCTCTACAATAAATTATAAATTAGCCGGGCGTGCTAGTGTGTGCCTGCAGTTCTGGCTACTTGGAAGGCTGAGGCAGAAGGATGACCGGGGCTCAGCAGGTTGATGCTGGTGTGGCCATGAGTGTGCCACGGCACTCCAGCCTGGGTGACGAGTGAGACTCCAACTCAAAAAAAAAAGAACTCCAGCAAATCAGCCAGGCTTTCTCTTGAATAGCCACTGGAGATCTGTTTTTCTTCACTGACTCCTTAATTAAAATTTAAAATTATGAAAATAGATACACTACATTTAACCATTTTGGCGATCCGAGAATAAATAACACTTCTCAGGCTGTATTATTATTTTATGTGCTCTTGGGTTCTGTTTGCTATTATGTTTGCATTCATAATCATTAAATAAGAATGCTCTCTGCTTACCTTTCTTGCCTGCTATTGCTTTGGGGTTCTGAATCCACATTATAATCATTTCCTAAAGAATGTGAGTTCTTTCCATTCTTTTCTCTGTATTTTTGAACAGTATAAATTAACTTGTAGTTATTTTTTTCCTTTAGGATTTAGTAGAAAACACTCCAAAATTGTTTGAACCTTTGGTTTTTGTGAAGAATTACCTAATAGTCATATTTATTAGAATATCAATATTGCTTTGGTAATATTGTTGACTGCTTATGGATTTAATTTTAATGTTCCTAGAAAATAACCTATTTTATACAAGTTCTCATTGAGCAGAGGTGAGTAAAACAACCTCTCATGATTCTGTTAATTTATTTCTTATTCATAGTTATCTCTACAAGAATATTACAACATTTTGTTCTTCTACTTTTACTCTTTTTAAAATTAAATTTTAATGATTAACATATTTTTGATATAATTTAAATAAATTAATTTTTAGATCTTAAAATGATATTAATACTTTTATTTATAAAAACCTGTTTTTATACTTATTTACTTCATTCATTTTCTAAAGTATTGTTAACTTTTAAATAACTTTTCAAGATAAATGCTTTATTTTATTATTTTTTATTATAAAAATGCTTTATTTTATAATAATTATTAATTTTTTGAACGATTTGTGATATCTACAGCTATAGATTATGTTTTGAACAATAGTTAATTTGTATTATATATGTTCAAAATTTGTTACAGTAGCACAAACTTGAAGTTCTTTCTGAAGTTAATTTCATATGACAAAGTTATTTCATATGCCATATATATATATGAGACAGGGTCTTGCTCTGTCACCCAGGCTGGAGTGCAGTGGTACAACCATAGTTCACCACATCTTGTCTTAATCTGATTCTGTTGCTATAAGAAAATATCTTAGAATGAGTAATTTATAAACAACAGAAACTTATTTCTCAGAGTTCTGTAGGCTGGGAAGTACAAGATCAAGGCACTGACAGATCTGGTGTCTGGTGAGGGGACATACCTGTGGGCTCACGTGATCCTTCTGTCTTAACCTTCAGATTAGTTTAGATTACAGGTGCCTGCTACCACCCCAGGCAAATTTTTATTTTGTAGAGATAAGATCTTGCTCTATTGCCCAGGCTAGTCTCAAACTCCTAGACTCAAGCAATCCTCCCACTTTGACCTTCCAGAATGCTGAGATTATAAATTTGAGCTACCGGACTCAGCCCCGAACATACTTTTCATACTTATTTTTACACAAATTAGTCTTAAAGTACTTTAGCTACTTCTGATAATTCTATATAATTACTAAATAAAAATGCTTTTATCTAAAATGATAGAGTACAAAATCTATGCATGGGAAATTTTTTCTCCTATCTGAAAGAGAAAGCATTTTTATTGTGAGGAACAGAAATAACATAAAAATGAATAAATCAAGGTTCTTACTTATTATTAAATTCTGAGAGTTAATATTTTCTTTCACTTGGCTGGTACGGAATATTCATAGACTGAGAATAATGACTTTTATTCTAACCAGTCCCTTAAAATTTGGAAAACACAAGTGGCCTGCTCCTGTTCCAGTCAGCATGAATCCGTAAACTTGAGCAGGTTTCCTGCTGTAGTAAAGCACAAGAATTTTATGGTACTTGAAAGGTACCTGTGTCTATGGATTCAAAAAAAGTAGTTAAATGGAATTTTTGGGGGATTCTGTGGAAATTGGGGTAAAGTCCATTTTTTAATGCTACATCATCACTTTATTCACCTTGTTGAAAACCTGAGAATCAGAAAATTAGATAGAATTTTAAGTTTCTCTCCCTTGCTTACCCAGTTGGCTGCCTGGTATTGTAATTTTGTTATGTACAGGTTTGACATTAGAACAGAAAGCCAGAGGGTTACAGGGCCAAATGCCAACTCGTGTTTGGGTGAAAGTTATTATTTTGACATTTCCACACAGATAGTTTTATTGAATGTATGGTGGGATTGTATCCATCTAGCATTCTCCACGACTTCCCCCACTCTCTGTTTACTCTATGCCTGACAATATGAGGAGCTGTATAATAATAATAACAACGATAAAAGTGAATATAACAATGTAACAATTGTTATGTGCTGGCATTGTTCCAAGTGTTTTACACTTATATCTCTCTAATCCTCACAACAAACCAATGAGGTGGGTACTATTATTGTTGTAGGTAGACTAAAGGTCTCTCAAACACGTCTAATCCCTAATTCTTGGAAACTATGAATAGGTTATATTACATGGCAAAGGGGAATTAAAGTTTCAAATGGCACTACAAAGCTAATCATCTCTTTCATACAGAGATTATACTGGAATACCCAGGAGGGCTCACTGTACTCACAAGGTTTCTTTAAATGTGAAAGAGGGAGGCAGAAGATCAGAGTCAGGGAGAATTTGAAGATGCTATGTGGCACACTTTGCAATGAGGGAAGAAATACAAGCCAAAGAATGTAGGCAGTCTCTAGAAGCTGGGAATGGCAAAGAAGCAGAGTCTGCTTGTCTTTTATCTGATTCTGTTGCTATAACAAAATATCTTTAAGTAGGTAATTTGTAAACAACAGAAAATATTTCTCACAGTTCTGTAGGCTAGGAAGTAAAAGGTCAAGGCGCTGGCTGGCAGATTTGATGTCTGTTGAGGCCATATTCCTCATAGATAGTGTTGTCTCATAAGGCAGAGAAGATGAAAGGGCAAAAGGCAACTCTTTCGCCTTGTTTATAAGGGCATTAATTCCACTTGTGAGAACAGAGTCTGCATAACCTATTTCTCAAAAGGTCCCACCTACCAATATCAACACTTTGGGGTTTTAGTTCCAACATATGAATTTTGGAAGGACACGTGCATTCAAACCATAGGACTCTGCTAGAGTCCCAGGAAGGACTCAGCCATGACAATACATACCCTAATTTAACCTAGTGAGTTCCATCTTGGACTACTGAACTCTAGAGCCTTGTGATAATGAATTTATGCTGTTATAAACCACTGAGCTTATGGTAACTTGCTAAGGCAGCAATAGAAGCCTAATGCATTATCTTCCCTATTTGCTACCCTTGGGATAAGAAACAGGGGTTAAGTACCTAGTACCAGGTCACACAGCTGTTCACAGGCAGCACTGGAAATTGAACCTGAGTAGTCTGACTCCACAGACCATTTCACTGTTATTTTAAATTCAAATTTCTTAAGATATCAGTTACCTATAGTAAAATGCACTCATTTTTGGAGTGAAATTGTATGAGTTTTGACAAATGTATGTACTCCCCTGTACCTCCAGGTCGTCAGTAATTCTCCAGACCCCAAGTGTTTGAAAATCAGTGATCTATTTTTGTCTTTATGATTTCATCTCTTGCAGATTGTCATATAAATAGGATATTAGCTGTGTGAATAGGTTGGTGATTCATCTCCACACACACACAAATAAGTATAAAACTAAACAAAATTGTCAAAAATAATCATTTAAGAGCACTGGAAATTTACCAAGAGCAGACAACAATTTGAGAGAGATTAGTTCCTAAAAACCTGCTGGAGCTTTGAAAAGAAAAGCAGGAATCTCTGGCCATCTTGTTGGGACTGCTCACATCTCAATCCTTGCTGGGATGGCAAGAGCTTTAGATTTACAAATTGTGGCTGAATGCAAAAACCAGTGGTTTTGCTATCAAAGGGGGCAGACTGATTCAATCAGGGTAGGAGAAAAAAATTCCCAGTTTTGCTGCTTGAAATTATTGGTGGACTTAGTTGGGAATGGCTAGGAAAAAACCACCTAGACAGATATTTCACAGGGAGATTCTGGAAACAAGGAGACTAAGGAAGTGCTGAGATAAGCTCTTCACAACTGTTGGTTGACCAGGAAGCTATGAATGTGTAGTAGAGATCAAATAGACCCAGCAAAAAGACATGATCCAAAGACATACATAGGTTGAAAGTAAATGGATGGAAAAAGAAATTATATCTGAACCATGACTATAAGTAAGCTTGAGTAGCTACATTAATATCAAATAAAGTATACTTTAAGACAAGAAATACTACTAGAGACAGAAAGAGAATTTTATAGATGACATGCCAATATATCAGAAAGATTTAGCAATTATAAATGTATATGTACCTAAAACAAAATCCCTAGATAAAAGAAGCAAAAACTTATAGAATCATAAGAGAAATAGACAAGTCAATAATTACAGTTAGAGATTTCAGTTTTCCTTTCTCAGCAACTGACAAAGCAACTAAAATAAAAGCAATAAAGACACAGAAGTCTTGAAAAATCCTATCACCCAACTTGACCCTTCACTCAGAAGTAAAAGAATCTACATTATTTTCAGTGCACATTAATCATTCTCTGGGATAGACCCTAAGCTAGGACGTAAAACAGTTTTGGTAGCTTAAAATGGATTGAAATCTTACTCAGTATATTCTCCAACCACAACAGATTAAATTGGCAATAAACAACAGAAAGAAGTCTGTGCTTAGAGGTAAATTATAACTTTAAGCACTTACCATTGAAAGGAAGAAAGGTAAAAAAATCAATAACCTCAGCTTCCTCCTTAAAAACAAGGAGCAGCAAGTCCAATGCCAAAATAAAAGAAGATGGAAATAATTAAATCAGGTAGAAACCAAAGATATAAAAAAAAGAAAAAAAATTAGAGAAAATAAATGAAATCAAAGTGAATTCTTTGTAAAGATCAGCACCACTGATATATATTTGAGAAGACTGATTGAACAAGGAGACAGAGACAGAGAAGCCAAGGCAGAAAAGGAGAGTCAACCATTAGTGTGCTGACCCTGATCTCACCTCTGCCACATATAGAATGTAGATAATAAAGCACACAAGATAAATTTGGAAATCCAACTTTCTAAATTTGGGAGGCCACCAGTGTCTCACATTTTATTTGGAATACTAGATGATATTAGTCAAACAGATTTTCCCTATGCTCTAATGACATGGAAACAGTAGAATGAAGAAAGCTTCATGGGTGTCAGTGAAAGAGAGGGCCTCTTACAATATCAGAGAGTTTTGAGAGACTATTCAAATGCTCTCCACACTACTAAGAAAAGTTTGGAACCTAGCTAAGAAACAATTAGCAAGGTCAACCTCTAGGGTTAATGAAGGACCCAAAAATATTTTCTCTGTGAAAAACACGTTCTCCATATATTTTAATTATTAGAGGGCAAAGACAGAAATTGTATCTTAAGGGTTCAAATTATATTTATTCTTCAGAGAGCCCTCACATGTAGAAAGTGAAATATTTAACATTAGGCAAACAGATTCAAGCATAGGGTTCTCAGTTCTAGCGATCAGAACTTGACAAAACCATGTGATCTCTTTGGTTCCCTTATCTGTAAAGTAAGGTGAACCACTATTTATCTTTACCTAATTCTACAAAACTGTAGTGTCATTCTGAAAACTAAATGATAAAATATTTGAAATCTGCTTTGTAAATATTCACAAATACTGGAAAATATTATTTATCTATCTATATATTCATTGTTGTTACACTTGTAGATAAGGGGTGATTTGTAATATTGCTATTTGATTTTATACTTTTATTTTTCCTCCAGTTTGAAAACTTTTGTATGTTTTTCAAGTAATTACAGAAATTTACTATTTTACAGTTTCTTTGTAAAAAAAAAATACTAGAGGATTACTCACTTCATTAAGCTCAATAAAATTTTATTTGCTCATAAGTATTATTAGACCAATGCATGAAGTAAGTTCACACTTTTTTGAAATTTGTACCTAGGTCTTTACACTGTTATGATGGGCTCTTCTCAATTTCCCACTTCAAAAGTTGTTTTAATGTATTAATGCTAAAATAGAAATGCTTGAAAATAACTTTAAATGAAAGTTTTATTGGAGTATGGATGAGCTGGGAGAGGGATTGGTAAATACCAGTAGAGATCAGAGTTTTTATGCGTACTTTATCCAACCTACAAATATTCTGAAGTGAGAGTTGGACATCTGTATTTTTAAATAGAGTATTTTAAAACACTGAAGGATACTCTGATTAGAACCGCTGATCTGAGGGATAAAGCTTTCTGGAATGCCAGGCATCAGTCAGCACAAGTGAAAGGTTTGGAAGGGCATCATGGTCTGTTTAGTATCCTTAAATCACATCACAGAAATAATTGTGTACTGTCCTTAAAACCAGTCAGCACAGAGCACTCTCTGACATCTGATGGACTCTGAAATAACATGGGACGCTTTCTGCCATCAGTGCTATTCTGAGAAACAAAAGCACATTATACCAAATATTTTATTGTCTATTTGTTGGCCCTCATCTATTTATTTATCTCAGTAAAATTGTTGGTGTTGATAAGCAGTCATGGGCACTCAAGGTAAGTTATAATTTCATCACTCATTGAGTTATACATTAACCTGTTACTTCTTCCTCAGAGGTTAGATTTAGCAAACATGTGATTGAATTACCTAAGTGTTGATGTCCATAATAATCTTGAGTTTATATAAGGCCTTTACTCAAACTCACATTCTGTTCCTGAAATTATTAGAAATAGTAGCACATTTAATTTATTGAAATTATACTTATGATGAAAAGTTTGTGTACTAGGTAAACATTTATTTAGAAGTATTTTAATTTCCTACAGGATTTGAAGACATTCTTAGAAAAATGTTACCATATGTCATATATAATTTTATCATAGAGATTAGCAGCCAAATATGTTATATTCTTACAAGGTTTTGGTGATGCAAATTCATGTACTATTATCAGGTCTTGACACTTGGCAGCCAGTTCTCCCAGCTATGAGGACAGCAGAGTTGATCTGCTTTGCAAGATGAGTGTAAAGGTCACTTGCTTTAGGCAAAAAAAAAAAAAAAATGTATATGTCTCCTGATTTATGCCCAGGTTTAGAAAGCACAACAGCTTCAAGCATATGAAAGCTATTAAATAGGAATTTTTGTTTTCACAAGTAAATTATTTTATAAAGGCAGACTTTAAAAAATGCACATTTAGACCAGGTGTGGTGGCTAAACCTGTAATCCCCAGCACTTTGGGAGGCAGAGGCAAGAGAATTGCCTGAGCCCGGGGGTTTGAGACCAGACTAAGCAACTTGGTGAGACCTCGTCTCTACAATAAATCAAAAAACTAGCCGGGTGTGGTAGCGAGCGCTTGTAGTTATGACTACTTGGAGGGCTGCGGCGGAAGGATCTCGGGAGCCCAGCATGTCGACACTGGGTGGCTGTGAGTTTTCCCCTGCACTCCAGCCTGGGCAATGGAGTGAGACTCCATCTAGATTCAAATAAAATCAAATAATAAAATCAAATCAAATAAATAACACATTTATTAGCTGGCTTCTTAGTGCCAGATACTATTTCAGGCATTTTCACGTGCATTATTTTAATGCATTTTTTTTCAGAGATGCAATTTAGTTTAGCTATAAGCAACAATTTGGCTTTCTCCCAACAATGTTTGCCACTCTACTTTAGAAGGAAGAAAGCATAGCGTCACGATACTTACATCAAAGGAAATAGCTTCAACAACTACTGTTTTAAAATGAAACAGGCCTTGTCACATTCCTTTTCTAAAATATTACCAGAATTGTTTCACTGTTGATTTGTTTGGGAAGTAGCGAGGAAAGGAGGTGAAGAGAGGACAGAATTATTCTATTTTCTTATTATAGACCTGCTATTCTGTGCTGTATGATGGCAATAGAAATAACGTAAAATATTCAAAGTCCCTCATAAGGTTGTGAAGTATCGCATTGGTAAGATTTGCAAAGTTGTGGAAAAATAAGGCTCCATTTCAGGTCTCAAATGCCTGCAGTGCAAAGTCATTGGATCAGAGTAAACTTCTCCCCTTCTCATTGCTCTTAAATTCACAAATAATGAGATGAGACTTAGAATGGAGCCCTGGGATGGTAATCTTTTAAAGTCCCTTAGGGCGTTCTTCATATAGCTTTGGTTCCTGAGTATCTGGGAACACTTCTTCTAAGTGTTTTCTTCTAAACTTATGGAAGAATAGGGATACAATAATACAGAATAAGTCAAACTTTTAAAAATTCCTGCTTGCTTTCTCAGAGCCAAAACCTCAGAGAGTCATTGAAAAACTTTAACTTTAATCCTATGGTCCTTGGGGTCGATTCACTGAGCACTTACAGTGAGGGAGGAAAGTTTTTCCCTAGAGATCGTGTGGGAACCAGATTTGGGAAAGTACTCAACTTGATGTTGGTTCTTAATCACTTCTCTGAGATTTTAAAAAATAAAAAATATTGAAATAGATATGGGGAAGAACTTCCTTTGCTTTCTCATGCATTACAGAATCAGAAATCTGGTATAGGAGAGGAGGTGGAGCAGGATGGCTGAATTAAACACTCCAGTGACCGAACTCCCACAGGAGACCCTTGAGAAAAAAAGAGATGCAAGATATCACCTTCATAAGAAACAAAAAATTTGAAAGCATTAACAGTACTTAATTTTAATATATCAAGGAAAGAAGCATTAAAGAGGGTAGAATATCCTACACCACCTTTCCCCCACTCCCTGCCAGCACCTCACAGAGAGAGACTCTGAATGCTTGTTGGAAGAAGTATGAAGTGATTGCAGGAATTTGCATTGAAATTCAGTACTGCCTGTCACAGCAGACCACAACATGGGACAGAATTCTGCCAGTGCCCTTGGAAGAAGCATTTAGGTCAGCCCCTGTCAGAAAAGAATGCTTTGCCACAATGGGAGGAGCACAAGTCCTGGCTGGCTCTGCGACCAGTTGAATAAAGTGACCTGGGACCCAGAATACATTTGAGAGGCAGTCAGGTCACAGGATTATGAGGACAAAAGATGGAGTCAAAATAGCCAATGAACAACCATTTTAACATTGTTTAGCTATGTCATGTTTTTCTAGCAATTTACTTTAATTTACCCTTTAATCACTAGCCAAAGACAGAACCAGTTTCTCAGAGGCAGCTATTGATAATTGTTTTACAACCCCCTCCCCAGCTTGTTTTGCAAGCTAATTCATCTAATCAGCCCTTTGTGACCTTCAAGACACAGACCCCCATCACCAGGGCAGCAGACATTTGACTAGCCTATCCTTCTGCCTGTTGTCCATCACTAGACACCAATACCTATGCTTGCCTTCATGCTTATGTGAAAAGACCACACCAGCCAATCACCTTAATGATCTTCCCCCCACCAAAGGGAAGGTTTAAAAGCCATTCAACTTCAAGCAGCCATTTGTCATTGTTTTGTTAAGCACTGGCCAGGCCATGTGTTCTTTGAGCTAAGGCTGCAATGTTTTCTCAGCTTTGGCCCCCTCCTCTACCTTGGAGAGGTGAATCTCCTCTCTCTCTGTCTGTCTGTTTCTAATATACTTTCTAAATAAACTGTATTTTCCAGTCTAGTTTCTGTGCAACTCTTGGCATCTTTAGCATGGCACTGGATCACAGGAACTCCCTATCAGGTCTGACCTAACATTTTGGAGGCCCTAGAGAGATTTTGATACCTAACAGACTACAGTTCCTAGGAAAGGCCTAGTACTCTGTTGGGCTCTGGTGCGTGGACATGGGGTGTATGCTAACTAGTTAAACAACACTAGGGGTTGTCAAGGAAGTGACTGCATCACTCTTCCCTAAACTTTGGCAATGCAGCTGAGAGACAGACTCTTTCTGATTGGAGGAAAAAGAGGGAAGAGAGCAAAAGAATTTGCCTGGTAACCCAGGGAATTCTCCCTTATCTTACTCAAGCCCACCAAAGCAGTGCCTTTAGGAACTGGTAAGAGTCTAAGTGTTACTGGGCATATAGTGCTCACTAATGCTGATATAGCTGCAGAGACCACAACCTTAGATCAAAACACTCAATCCCCTTTGAATACATGGAAAGCAGTCCCAAGAAGGGTAAGTACAAATGGAGGCAGAGTGCTGTAATTAAAATAAATACCTAACTTTTCAATGTCCAGACATTGACAAATGTCCACAGCATTAAAAACACTGAGGAAAACACAACCTTGTCAAATGAATTAAAAAGGCACCAGTAACCAATTCTGTAGTGACAGAGATATGTGACCTTTCAAACAGAGAGTTCAAAACTCCTGTCTTGAGGGAGTTCAGTGAACTTTACGATAGCACAGATAAGAAATTTAGAATTCTATTAGAAAAATCTAACAAAGAGATTGAAATAATTAAAAACATCAAGCAGAAATTCTAGATCTGAAAATTCCCTTAACAAACTGAAAATTTCATCAGAGTCTCTGAATAGCAGAATTGATCAAGCAGAGGAAAGAATTAGTTAGCTAGAAGAAACTATATGAAAAGACACAGACAGAAAAGAAGAAAGAAATAGAAATAAAATAGAATGAAGCATACCTAAAATATTTTGGAAAGAAAAAAAAACCTCAAATAGACAAATCTAAGCATTATTGGCATTAAAGAGGATGTAGCGAGAGAGAGATCAGGGTAGAAAGTTTATTCACAAAAATAATGACAGAGAATTATTTTAGACTAGAAAGCAATATGATTATCCAGATACAAAAAGTCACAGAACACCAAGAGTCAACCCAAATAAGACAACCTCAGGAATGTAGTAATCAAACTCTCAAAGGCCAAGGATAAAGATCCTAAAAGCAGCAAGAGAAAAGACGCAAATAACATATAAAGGAATTTTGATACATCTTCCTTACAGGCTGAAAGAGTATGAGGTAACATCTTCAAAGTGCTGAAGGAAAAAAAAATTCAACCTAGAATATTTTACCAAGCAGAATTATCCTTCAAATATGAAGAAGGACAAATGAAACCTGAGGGAGTTTATCAACACAAAACATGTCTTCCAAGAAATGCTGAAGGGAGTTCTTCAAATGGAAAGAAAAATATGTTAATAAAGAACCAGATATCATGTGAAAGTATAAACTCACTGGTAATCGTAAGCACATGGACAAATACACAATACTCCAAAACTGTAATTGCAGTGTGTGCACCATTCAAATCTTGGATAGGAAAGAGACAAATCTATCAAAAATAATAACTACAAAAACTTCTTAAGAGATAATATAAAAATAATATAAGTAGGGATAAAGAAAAGTAAAAAAAACAGAGGTGAGGTGAAGTTAAAGTGTAGAGCTTCTTAGTTTCTTAGTTTGCTCTTTGCTTCTATGTGTGTTTTGTGTGTGTGTGTGTGTGTGTGTGTGTGTGTGTGTGTGTGTGTGTGTAGTCAGAGTTGTCACCAGTTTCAAATAATTGGCTATAAAATGTTATTTTCAAGCTCATGGTAGCCACAGAAGATACTTATAACAGATATATAAAAAAATAAAAGGCAAGAAATTAAAACATACTATATAACTTTTATATAAAGGAAGAAAGAAAAAAGAAAGGACAATAAAACAACCAGAAAACAAATAAGAAAATGGCAGTAATAAATAAATCCTTACCTCTCAATAATAACATTGCATGTAAATAGAAAAAATCTCTAACCAAAAGACACAAAGTAAATGAGTAGGTTAAACAAACAAATAAAACAGCAGTTAACCATATGTTGCCTATAAGAAACTCATTTCACCTAAAAAGACACACATAGTCTGAAAATAAGGGGATAGAAGAAGATATGTCATGCAAATGGAAACCAAAAAAGAACAAGAGTAGCTATACTTAAATAAAATAAAATAGATTTTAAGACATAATCAGTAAGAAGAGACAAAGACAGTCTTTATATTCTGATAAAGAGATCAATTCAACAAGAAAATATTACAATTGTAAGTATATAAGTACCCAATACTGGAACACCAGATATGTAAAACAAATATTATCAGACCTAAAGAGAGAGATAGACCCCAATACAGTAATAGCTGGAGACTTTAACCAAGTCACTTTTTGCATTAAACAGATCTTCCATATAGAAAATTGACAAAGAAAAATCAGACTTAATCTACACTACAGACCAAATGGACCTAATAGAAATTTAAAGAACATTCATCCAACAATTGCAGAATACACATTGCTCTCTTCAGCACATGGAATATTCTCAAGGATACACTATATATAAGGCCACAAAAATAGTCATAACTTTTTTAAAAATTGAAATTGGGCACTGCTGGGGAAGAGGGAGAGCATGTAACAACATAAAGGGTACCTGGTCCTAAACCAGGGGAAGTGAGGGCCAAGTTGGTCGCCCAAACTTCACCCGCATGCAGCCTACTTGTGTAGTTATCCCTTACTTGTACTCCACTTCTCTATACAATTTTAAAAAATAAATTTAAAATAAAATTTTTAAAAATTTAAATTATATCAAATAATGATTTTTATCACAATGGAATAAAACTAGAAATCAATAACAGGATGAACTTGGGAAACTACACATAGGTATTAAACCATATGCTCCTGAATAAACACTGGGTCAATGAAGAAATTAAAAAGAACATTTAAAAAAGTTGAAACAAATGAAAATGGAAACACAAAATACCACAGCAAAAGCAATATCAAGAAAGAAGTTTATAACAATAAATACCTATGTCAAAAAAGGCAGAAAAACTTCAAATAAAAAGCCTCATGATACATCTTAAAGAACTCGAAAGCAAGAGCAAACCGAGTCCAAAATAAGTAGAAAGAAAAAAATAAGAAAAATCAGAGCAGAAATAAAATTGAGACAAACAGTACATGATAAAATGAAATTAAATTGGTCTTGACTTGCATTGAAAAAGTATTTTAACGACTGTTAGAGATCATGTATAGAAAATGATGTTAATTTTTTTCTCTAAATTTGAAGCTCTAATAATAGCTATACTTCCTTTTTTTAAAATCAGGTCTACCTTTAAAAATAGTTTTCTCTCCATTTTTTCCTCATTTTGATTGATAGGAGCTAACTTTTTAAAAAGTCAAGTTAAAAAATAAGACCAAAAATATTTAATTATTTATATATTAAAAAGCCAAGTTAAACAAAATCATTTACTGGTATCTTTGAAAACCTTCAGAATCTTTAGTTAAAGTTTTTACAGGTAGGAATATGTTTTTCTAAGAATCAAGTTATTATATTAGGCTCTTCAGATATATTCAGAAAATGAATAATTTTAGAAAAATAACAATTTTGAAAAATATTAATTTAATCAGAACTTGATTTGAACAAACTATTTGGTAGGACTTTTTTTTCAAGAATAAAAGTAAAAGTACAGGTAATGCTACCAATGAGATCTGGTTTCTTCCATTTAAAACAAAAGTGGCAACCCAAAGGCAGATAGTGATAGAATGCATAGAAACCTCCCAAACACCTTGGGCTCAAATTTTATCAGTCTTACTTTAATGACCTCTGCACTTTAATCCAGAATTAGAAAAAAAACCTTCCTTCTCCACTATAATATTATCAAACAATAAATTGTGTTTGCTTTGCAGGGTTTTTTGTTCTACTTAGAAAGAGTTAATTTTAGCACATTGTTTTATACTTATAAATTTCTAATAGTTTTTCTTCTTATAGTTATAAACTTCTAATATTTTTTCTACTATAATTTCAATGGCTAATACCTTGAATTCATTGTTCATAAGTCATGCTAATGGCAAGCATTCTTGTCTTGTTCCTGATTCCAATGTTGTTTCTCACTTAATATGCTAAATTCTGGGCTCAATGTGTGTGTGTATATGCACACACATATGTATTATTTATTTTTCTCTGATTTATACTTTTTGAGGATTTTTTGTAAATAAAAAAATTAGTATAAAATTTATCAAATGCCATTTCAGCACCCATAAAAATAATTACGTGATTTTTTGGCTGTAGATGTATATATGTAAAATATAATTTAATATTGAGGCATACTTGTATGCCTGGAATAAATATTACTTGTTCTTGATGTATGGTTATATCAATGTGCTGTTACGTGAACTTAATACTATTTTGTTTAAGAGTAAATGTTGAAAGTTGATCGGCTTTTGTTTTTCTGTATTTAATCTTTTATGTTTTAATATCAAATGATTTGAAATTTTATTTTTTAATGTGCTGTAGAATAGTCCAATTTGCATAACAATTATTTATTCTAGAGTTTAGAGGAGTTCTCTGTTAAACTAAAGGTCTAATTTTTGTTTATTCTTGGAAATACCATTTTTTATAACAAATTTTTTAACTGATTTTCTTTCTTCTAGGATTTATGTATATTCCATGGTCACCATTGGTAAATTTTATATATATATATATATATATATATATATATATATTTTTTTTTTTTTTTTTTTTTTTTTTTTTTGAGTTGGAATCTCATTCTGTACCCCAGACTGGAGTGCAGTGGCCACTGACCTGCCTGGCTCCGTCGATCCTTCCGCCTCAGCCTTCCCAGTAGCTGGAACTACAGGCATGCACTACCACGCCCGGCTGATTTTTTGATTTATTGTGGAGATGAGGTCTCACTGCCCAGGCGGGGTCTCGAACCCGTGGGCTCTGTCAATCCACTCACCTCAACCTCCCAAAGGCGCGGGATTACAGGCTGAGCCACCGAGCTCAGCTGTAAATTATATTTTCTACAGTGTTAAAACTCATTACTGTTAGAGTTAGAAAAGTGGTCTCCTAAAATTTTAAAATTTCCCTGTTTCTATGCTTATTATATATTTGTCTTCTCTCTCTTTTTTTTATGTACTCAGAGCATGTTTCCTTCTTTGTTCCATGATTAGGACAGTAAAAGTTTATTTTATTGTATTAACTTTAAAATTAATGAACGTCAATTTTTTAAAAGCAGGCATTTACTTGTTATTATCTTTAATTGTCTTGTTTTAATTAATTATATTATTAGTTCTAATTTTAACTGTTCTCTTTTTGTGGCATTCTTACTTATTTCTGCTTGTTTTATATTCATTTTTTTCTTTTCCAAAATCAATATCTATAGTTTCATTATCATTATTTTTCAGCTATTTTGACTTTTTAAATTAAAATTCTTTAATCTTTAAACTGAAAAATCCAAAACCCCCAAATGACTGAACGGAACTCACCTTGGCCAGAGGGATCCTAGCGATACCTGAAAAACTCAGTTTCTGGCCATAATGAGAAGAGCTTGCTACACCCTCTCCTTTTTGAAGTTTAGGCACAACTGACCAGCATTAATTAAAACAGAGATAGATAATTCTGACAGGAAGAACTCTTTGTGGAAATAAGATAACAAATTACAAATAAGACCTAAGAACATGCAAGGCAAGGGTTAAGTCATGCCCTATAAACCATAAAATCTCAAAAAGTGGGTTTTTAAAAATTAATTAATCCAGTTTAATGTGGCTTACTTTCCAATCTGATTCTTACATAGCATCACATGACAGATAGCAGACCCCATTGTCTTAACTTAAGCATTCCTTTGTTCGGACTTCAAGTGTTTAGACAAAGCTTTCAATCAATTGCCAAATAATGGATCTTAAAAACCCACCTATGTAAGCTGCCACTTTGATAGGTCCCCTTTTTCAGATTGAACCAATATATACCTTCCATGTATTGACTTCTGATATTACCTACAATTCCTGTCTCCTTGAAATGCACAGGACCAAACTGTAACCTGCTGCTCTGCTCAGAACCTCTTGAGATTGTGTTCCCTGGGCCATGGTCACTCGTAATGGCTCAGAATAAACCTCTTTAAAATATTTTACACAACCTGATATTTCTATTACTAATTTAAAAGTTTTTTTATGATAAATTTTTAGTTTTTAAGATTTAAGTAAATAAAATTTTGTTCAAGAAGAAAGATTTTTAATCTCTTATTTTGTATTAATTTCTGGTTTTATTAGTTTATGATTATAGAAAGCTTTCTGTATTATTTCTAATTTTTTTGAAATTATGAAACCTTTTTATGATTTAATATATTATTTTGAAATGAATAGGTCATAGACCCTTGTATCTATTATCAGGGATAATATTTGCAGGTATATATCAGATTTACTTTTAAAAATACATTGCTTGTGTTTTTATTATTCTTACTTATGTATTTATCCAAGTAATCTACCTTTGATTGGTCAGTGAATTTTCAAAAATACTGTACTATGTACTAAGTACTTCACACCATTTAACAAAATTGAATGGATTTTGATAAGTAATTTTTAAAGTTTTAGCCTGTTTCTCTCCAGTTTCTTGACATAATTGCAAAGCTATGCATATATTTACTAAAATATTTACAGATAGTGTTTTAACCACATTTTGTTAAAAGTCAAAGTTCAAAAATTGCCCTGTTGTTAAGAGGGCCGATTCTGGAGATGGAATTCCCCACACAATGTAACATTTGTAATTTCAACATCAATTTTTGCTTCATGAACATCCTCCCTCTTTCTAATGAAAGCCCTTGCAAAACATAGCAATTCTTTTGTTATTCTTTTAAAATGTTAAAATGAACATAATAGTTCAAGTTGATGAAAGTTACTACCATAAAGCCCCATTCATATAAAATATGACTTCTGTTTATTTAGGGTCAAATTCCATACATTTAAAACAGGTTTGACACTCTTCTCTCAAAAGAAAGCTTTTCCCTAGTTCATTAAATTTCATTGTTTTTGTATAAATGGGCACATCTATTATGCATAAAGAGGGCTCAAAAAGTAAAAAGGATGTCAGAGAAAAGTGATTGCTACTGATCTCATATAAAATTTACATATTATACATAAGTGAAAGATGCAAATACAAAAAAAATGCTTAAAGTTATTTGTGACAGAAGAAAGCAAGTCATTAAAAAATATATTTTCTTTTCTATGCCTAATCTTGTGCTTACTTAGAAATATTGGAGAATTCAAAATATTTAGAGATCTGAGAGGATTACTATTGCTTATTTGAAGCAAAATCATCCGGTTAAAAAATAAACACATGCAATTTAAAAGTGCATAGTTTGTAAAAACCGTGTGCTGATAAATAAATAGTAATGATTAAAAATTCCAGAGAAACTAGAGATAAAAAAATATGGAAAACAGAGATAAAATTCACAAAAAGGAAATACATCTGGTCTATAATCATATAAAAAATTGAGCATATCCATGAAATGGTACATTGTGTGCCTGCATAACATTGCTGAAGTTCTTTATTTAAAAGGCAAAGGCAATATTCAAAGATGGTAAGGTTGTGAAGTGAAGGGCAATGTGATAGACTGCTAATGGGATTATATATTGGAGCAATCATTTGTGCATAAATTTAAATTTGTACATAATGGCAAAATATTTTGAACAAGCAAACTGCTTCTTAACTTCAAAGGATATACTAGAGATGAGTAAACATCTTTATATGCAAGAATGCTCATTGAAATATTATTTATGATAAAGAGAGTCAACTTTCTCTTGGATTCAAAATAAATGTCCAATAATGAAGAAATAAAGTTAAATAAATTGTAGCATATTGATGAAGTGGAAGATTATATAGTCACATGAAATTAGTGTTTAAAAGGAAATTTAACAGCATTGAAAAATGCACATACTATAACATTACATGAAGTAAAATATAGCTGCTTACTTCTGCTTGCATATTATATATAGACACAAAACATACAGCAATATAAATATATATTAGAAAGCAGGATTTATTGAGAGGACAGGAAAGCTCCCACAGTGGGAGGGGACCCGAAGGGATTGCCCACCGTAATATTTTAAGGAACAAGTTGCATCAAAAAATATTAGAAGTAAAATTTCAAAATGTCAACAGTAGGTATTTCTAGATGATATAATTATACCATCTTAATTTTCTCTGTACATTTTAAGTATTGTCCACAGTTTGTTGAGTACACGTGTTTAAAAATGTTGTGCTTTTATTTTCTTTTTTTAAGATTTTATTTTAAAGATGTGGGGTACAGTTCAGGTTTAGATATATAATAGGTCATTGTACAGGTAAAGTCTGGGCCTCACTTTGTTTCCCACTTCACCTGGTTTGAGATCAGGTATGCTTATTGATGAAGTGTGCCCCCTCTTCCTCCTGGCAGTTTCCCACTACTGCCAATCCCTTTCTTATAGTATTATGATAATTATTCAGGGTCTACTTATGAGTGAGAACGTGTAGTACTTAGTTCTTTGTTTCTATGCTAGATCACTGAGTAACATAGACTCTAAATCCACCCAAGTAGCTACAAAGTTCATAATTTTATCCTTCTTTGTGACTGTATATGTATATGTACCACATTTTAAAAATCCAGTCCACTTTTGATGGGCTGCATGGCTGGTTCCATGTTTTTGCTATTGTGAATATTGCTACAATAAACATGCATGTGCAGGTATCTTTTTTATAGAGTGATTTGAGTTCTTCCAGTATATTCTCCCACCAGCAGTGTAGAAGTGTTCTCTTTGTCCCCAATCTTCTCCAGCATCTGTTGATTTTTGAGTTATTGATGATGGCCATCCTGGCTGGAGTAAGGTGTGCCTTTAATTTGCATTTCTTTGATGCATAGTGAGGCTGAGCATTTTTTTTAAATGTATCTGTTGGCTGCTCATATATCTTCTTCTAAGAAGTGTCTATTCATATCGCTTGCCCGTTTTTTAATAGGACTATTTGTTTTTTTCTTTTCAGTGTGTTTGAGTTCCTTGTAGATCCTGGATGTTAGGCCTTTGTCAGATATACAGCTTGCAAATATTTTTTTCCAGTCTGTGGGCCATCTTCCTGCTCTCTTGGTGGTTTCCTTTGGTTTGCAGAAGCTTTTCAGTTTGATGAGGTCTCACTTGTTTGTCTTATTTCTTATGGTATGGGCACTTGGGGTTGATCAGGAATTGGTTGCCAGTTCTAATTTTCATAAGGGTGTTTCCTGTATTTTCTAAGGTTCTTACAGTTTGAAATTTTACGTTTAGGTCTTTGATTCATTTAGAGTTGATTTTTGTGCATGGTTAATAGGTAGGGGGTCTTGTTTTAATCTTCTGCATGTGGACAGTTAGTTTTCCCTGCACCATTTACTGTATAAGTTCTCTTCTCCCGGTGGTTGCTAGTGGAGGCTTTGTTGGAGATAAAAGTTGGTTGAGAAATTGAGGTTTTGCTTCCAGAATCTCTATCTTGTTTCCTTTGATCTATATGCCTGTTCTTGTACCAATACCAAGCTGTTGTGATTATTGTAGCTTTATAGTAAAGTTTAAAGTCTGGATGTGTGATACCTCCTGCTTTGTTTCTTTTGCTAAGGATTGTTTTGGCTATTCGTGGTTGTCTGTGTTTCTTTTTTTTTTTTTTTTGAGTTGGAGTCTCACTCTGTCGCCCAGACTGGAGTGCAGTGGCCGCTCCCGGCCACCGCAGCCTCGACCTGCTGGGCTCCGGCAATCCTTCCGCCTCAGCCTTCCAAATAGCCGGAATTACAGGCATGTGCCACCACACCCAGCTGATTTTTTGATTTATTGTAGAGATGAGGTCTCGCTGCCCAGGTGGGTCTCGAACCCGTGGGCTCAGGCAATCCACTCACCTCAGCCTCCCAAAGGCGCGGGATTACAGGCTGAGCCACCGAGCCCGGCTTGCCTGTGTTTCTGTATGAATTTCTGTATTGTCATTTCCAGGTCTGAAAAGGGTAATTTTGTGGGTATTGCATTAAATATGTAGACTGTTTGGGGTTGGGTTGATGGACATCTTAACAATGTTGATTCTTTCAATCCATGAGCATGGAATATTTTTCCATTTGTTTTCTTTGAGCAGTGTTTTGCAGTTTTTGTTTTAAAGGACTTTCACTTCTCTGGTTAGGAAGATGCTGAGGTATTTCTTTTTTTGTTGCTATTGTGAATGAAATTGTGCTTTTTCTTTGGCTCTCTGCTTGTTTGTGTATAAGAATGTGACTGTCTTTTGCATGTTGATTTTGTACCCTGAGATTTTGCCTAAGTTCTTTATCAGTGCAAAGAGATTTCTGATAGTCTTTGAATTTTCAATGTATAGAATTATATCATCAGCAAAGAGGGATAATTTGACTTCCTCTTTTCCTATTTGGATATCTCTGATTTCCTTCTCTTGTTTGATTTCTACAGCTAGGACTGCAAACTCTATGTTGAACAGGAGGGCTGAAAGAGGTCAGCCTTGTCTTGTTCTGGTTTAGAGGGGAAATGCTTGCAATTTCTGTCTCTTTAGCAATTTGTTGACTGTGGGTTTATTGTAGATGGCTATTTTGAGGTATGTTCCCTCTATGCCTAAGTTTTCAAGGTTTTTTATCAAGAAGGGATTTTAGATTTTATTGAAAGTTTTCTGCATCTAATGATATAATCATGTGATTCCTGTTTTTACATCTGTTGATGCATTTAATTACATTTATGGTCTTGCAGATGTTGAGCCAACCCTGCATCCCAGGAATGAACCTACTTGGTCATGGTGTGCTGGAAGCCACAACCCCTAATGAGGCAAAATGGAGGTTACCCAAAAATGGGAAAAATACTGACTAGGAGCAGAGCCCCAGTGGGAAGTGGCCGTGCTGGAGGCAGAGCCCCATGAATCCTATTGAAGGACTCCTTTTGGCCTTAAAGGAATGCGTGCTTAGGCTTGAAAAACACTTCCCTTGATAAATAAAACAATTAGCTAGAATGTGCAAGGATGTGGAATTAGTAGTAAACCTATGTATGGAAATGCAAAAAAGGCTCAACAGCAAAAATTTCCCCCCTGAAGGGACAAGGGATTGCAAATTTTGAAACCTTTAGCTAAAAAGGAAAAGGTACTTCCTCATACTCTTTATAAGTAACAACATTGACAGTTGTGATTGATGAGGAAGTGAGAAACTGAGACAGAGTATCTCCAAAAACAGGCATTTTCGGGAAAAACAAGTCACAGACATGCCTTTTGATTTAAGAAATATTATAGTTTAATTAGAAAGAGGGTTAAAATTAAAGTAAGGATTAGAATTAAATAAATAACAGTTATAATTAAAAAATAAATGTTTATTATAGATGTAGGTATTAGTTAAATATAAGTAATAGAAGGAATAGGAAATAATTAAGTTTTAAGGTAAACTTAAAATTATACACACTTAATGTAGGTTTAAAATTAAATACATTTAGGATTAGAAGTAAGATTAATTTCATATATAAGTGTGGATTTAGACATGTTTTGTTTAGAAATATAAAATGTAAAATAGGTGATAAGAAAATAGCAAGTAATATAGATAAGGCAATTAGAATTAAGAAAGTTAAATTTAAAAAAATTAAAAAAAATAAAGTATTAAGAATTCATAGTGGGTAAGATAAGGGTGGTTATATAAAAGAAAAAACAAATCAATATATTGCTGCTAAAAGTATATATAAGGGTAGAATTAAGAAAATAGATTATTAAAGGAAAAGAAGTAGAATAGTGAAGGGAAGAGATTCAGTTGGCCTAGAGGTCACAGGATGTGGCTGATAAATTCTTGGCAGCTGGTATTTTGTTACACCACTGGTAGCAGGAAGGATCAAAATGAAATTTGTAAAGGTCAACTTTCCCATAAACAAAAGAAAAAACATGATGTAAACATTTAATGTGTAACATGGGATACATTTTGTGGGTAGGGGGGTCAGTAAAAAAACTATATAAGCTTGTAAGAATTGAATGAGAATTGGCAGAGTCTTGAGCTCTCCCCAGGAAGAGGATTCCTGTTGTTTTCTTCTTTTCTTTTTCGCCGCTTCCCGATTCCCCCATCTTAAGCCCTGACTCTCTCCTGGAGTTGGACTCCAGCAACGGTGGATGATTTTTGAGATGTATTGTTGGATCTAATTTGCTAGAATCTTGTTGAGTATTTTAACATCTATATTCATCAGGGATATTGGCTTGTAACTCTCTTTCTTTGTTGGATCTTTACCCAGTTTGGATATCAGTGTGATGTTAGCTTCATAAAATGATTTGGGGAGAGTTCTGGTTTTTTTGGTTGCTTGGAATATTTTCAATAGGATTGTATCAGCCCCTCATTGTATGTTTTGTAGAACTCTGCTGGAAAGTCATCTGGTCCAGGACTTCTTTTTGTGGGTAGTTTTCTTATGATAGAGTGATTTCCTGGGTTTTTATTGGTCTATTTAATGTCTCAATTTCTTCTTGTTTCAGTCTTTGGAGGTTATGTGATCTCAGAAAGTCCTCCATTTCACTTAGGTTTCGAGTTTGTTTCCATACAGGTGTGCATGGTAATCTCTGATAGCTTTTTGTATTTCTTCACGGTCTGTGGTGATTTGATCTTTTACATTTCTGATTATGTTTATTTGGGCTTTTCTCTTTTTTCACTTGGTCAGTCTGGCTAGGGGTCCTTCAGTCTTGTTTATTCTTTCAAAGAACCAGCTTTTTGTTTTGTTGATTTTTCTCAATTTTATTTTTGTCTGCTATGTCCTGTTTTGGAGCTTTTACTTTGGTGATCTAGATTCTTCTGCTTAAGTTAGGGTTTTGGTGGTCTTGTCTTTCCAGCTCCCTCAGGTGATTTGTTAGGCTGTTAACTTGCAATCTTTCTATTTTCTTGATGTGTGTTTGTAAAGAAATAAATTTGCCTCTCAGTACTGATTTCATGGTATCCCAGAGGTTCTGGTAAGATGTGTCTTTATTTTCATTTGTTTCCAGAAATATTTTAATTTCTACTTTGATTTCTGTATTGACCCAGGAATTGTTCAGCATCATGCTGTATAGTGTCCATGTCTTTGTGAGTTTTGGGGGAGCTTTGCTGGTGTTCATATTTATTTTTATTCCACTGTGGTCTGAGAAGGTGCAGTGTTTTGATCTTACAAAATTTGTTTAAGCTTGATATATGGACAAGGATGTGGTCTATCTTGGAATACATTCCATGTGGTAATGAGTAGAATGTATATTTTGTGGTTGTTGGGTGGATTGTTCTGTAGGTGCCTATTAAATTCAATTGGTTCAGTGTCAAATTGAAGCTCTGGATCTCCTTGCTGATTTTTTTTACAGTCAATATATTTTTCTAGCTTACCTAGAAGCTGCTTTATAAAAGTTGGTGCTCCTATGCTGGGTGCATATATGTTTAGGATGGATATTTCTTGTTGATGGATTGAACTTTTTATCATTATGTAGTGAAAATTGTATCTTTTAAACATTTTGATAGCTTAAAGGTTATTTTATCTGATAGTAAGATAACTCCTGCTTTATTTTGTGTTCTGTTCACCTGAAAATTTGTTTCCCATCCTCTAACTTTGAGTCTCTGAATATCCATTCTGGTGAGATGAATCTCCTGGGGACAGCATATTGTTGTGTTATATTTTTTAATCCAGTTTATGATTCTATGTCTTTTCAGTGGTGCATTTAGCCCATTCATATTCAGGCTAATTATTGAGATGTGAGAGTTGATCACTTTCATGAGATTCTTATGGAGTTTGTTGGGCTTTTTGTTTCTTTACTTGTTTGTTAGTTTTCTTTTGACTTTTGAGTTGATATATGTGTGTGTTTTCAATCTTTTTCCTACATTCTTGGGAAGAATGAGGTCATTCTTTTTTTCCTTTCTTCTATGCTAAATACTTTCTAAGCATCTCTTACAGAGCTGGTCTGGAGGTGGGATCAACTCTTAGGGACTGAATGCCTGGGACGGGAGGGATTTAAATTCTCCATTACTGATGTATCTTAGCTTAGCAGGGTAAGAAATTCTTGACTGCAATTGTTTATCTTTTATCACTTTGAATATTAGACTCCAGTCTCTTCTAGCTTGTAGTGTTTCTGCTGTTATTCTAATTGGTCTTCCCTGGTAAATAGTCTGATTGTTCTCTCTGGCTGCATTTAGGTTTTTTTCTTTTATACCTACTTTGTGTAATCGAAGTACTATATATCTAGGAGATGGTCTTCTCATCTGATGCCTTGCAAGAGTTCTCTGAATTACTTGTGCTTGAATGGTCATGTCTCTGAGGGGATGAGGGAAGTTTTCTTGGATAATTTCATGGAATGTTTGTTCCAGGGTGGTCTCTGTTTCTCTATCTGCCTCAGGAATGCCAATTAGTCACAGGTTCAGCCTCTTGATATAATCACACATCTCTTGGAGACTTTGTACTATCTTTTAAAGCTTCTTTTCTATGTTTTTAACAGTTTGGGTTAGTTCCATATTTTAGTTGTCAAACTCTGAGATCCTTTCTTCTGCTTGGTTGATCCTGCTTTCCATGTTTGTCAGTTTGTCATTTATTTCATTTACTGTATTCTTTATTGCCATTATTTTAGTTATAAACTCCATCATTCTTTCCTCTTGTCTCTCCTCATTTTTATTTATTCTCTCTATCTTGGTATCTTGATATCAGGGCTTGTGGTGTGAGACCAGTCATTCTGGGGGCTCTTGATTGTTTGAATTCTTAAGACTGTATTCTCAGGTGCTATTGTTCCAGGAGTCTGGATGGTGCCTGTTTACTTCCTCTGGTTTTTCTTCATTTGTGCTAATTCCCCCCTAAACCTTTAATTCCATTGCTCAGTGATGGGGAATAGCTTTCACTGCTGTTTGTTCAATCCGCTATTCTTACGTTTGTAGATCCTCTGGATTTGTTTAATTTTGAATCTGGACTGGGCATGAGAGACTATTCTGTCTTTTGCAATTTTGTATACTTTTATTGGGAGGTTATTTCCTTCTAATTTTATTTCATCCTCAACCATTTTGGCAGAATTATCAGACAATCCAATAATCTCTTTTTTGCCTTCAATTTTGTAATAAACAGACTCAGATTCACACATTTGGTCTCTTATCTCTTCCCTTCTTTCCCAGTGGTTACTTTCAAACCTCAGTCTAAAACTTCTTCATTGTGCATGAATTTGGAAAGAAAAAAATACTCAGCATTCTGCTATAAAAGTCTTAGTAGCCATATTGGTAAAAAAAAATGGAGAATTAAGAAAAAGAGCATAATACCTGGCACCCTTAATAAGAAACAGTTAAGTCAACAGGAATCACAACACATAGTACCAGGTACATTTGTTTCAATGAGATATATACAGAGAAGAATTGACTCTTCAAATGTACCATTTACTAAGTTGAAAATTAATTGGAGATCTACATTATTATAAAATTGTCTAACCAAGGTGTTAAAATGTCGAGAGTTTCTGTTCATGTCTTACAAATAATGCTAATCCATAGATTTGTTAGGACTGGCTCTCTTGCCATCTGAATTTGTAGTGTCAGTGTGTAGGTGTTCTGTAATATGGCATTATTAGCCACATGTGACTGGACTGAATGATTATTACTTCAGGACAGGATAGGAGACAGCCCCAAGAAGGTATTATTTTAAATGGTTAATTTATGTTTTTCAGAGTTGTGGGGTAAAGTGAAGGTTATTACATAAGTAGGTTGTATGCAGGTGAAGTTTGAACTTTTAGCTGGCACTCTCTCCCCCTAATAGTGGCCCAGGTACCCATTGTGTTGCCATGTGCACCCTGTCCTCCCTTTTTTCCCCAAGAAATGTCCAGCTCTGCCAATCCCACCCTTGCTCATGTGACCAGTGATCAGGACCCACTTATGAATGAGAACATATGGTATGAAGTTCTTTGTTTCTGTGATAGTTCTCTTAGTGTGATGGTTTCCAGCTATATCTATGTTGCTGCAAAACAATGATTTTATCTTTCTTTATGGCTACATAGTATTTCTGAATGGTTGATATGCCTGAGAACCACCTGTGTAATAACAGTGCAAATGTGATAGATCTGCAGAGTCAGTCCTCTCTTCATAAGTTTTTTTTTTTTAGTTATTATTTTTTATCTAACACACAGATTGGTGAGGTGGAGAATGCACCATATTTTCCTTCAAATTTTGCAGATACAGCACACATATGCCTGATCTAATCCTTCTTTTGGGAATATTACAAAATATAGAAGACTATCTCATTAGCTGGATATGGGTACATGTTTTCGTAGTATGTTGCAGAATTTTCAACTGCACTGACTTAGATTAGCTTAGATCCTCGAGTTCTTGTTTCACTACCAAGAAAACTGAGGAGTGCAGACACCTAAGAACGAGTGAAGAAGGAGTTTATTAAGCATCAGAAAGCTCTCAAGGAAAGAGAAGATCCCTGAAATGGGTTGCCAGTAGTGGGGGTGTCCTCTGTGTTTTTCTTTCTCTTTTCTGAGGGCATTCTTCTCATTTGCAATTTAACCACCTCTCAACTTCCTAGTTGTTTCCAGGTCCCAGGTTTTATTGCACATGTGTGCCCTTGTCTAAAGTTACTCCACCTTGATTATTACCCATAAGTACCACAGAAAAGTCTACTTGCAGGGGTAAAACCACACTGCAAATGTCATGTTAATGATATTATAATAAACTTATGTCAAGTTAGTACACATTTAGTTGAGCTGCTGTGCCTGTGCCTAAATGGCAAAAATCGCTTTGAACAAAACATCCCGGCTTAAGGGGATGTTCTTAACCACATTAACCACATTTTCAATTGCTAGTTACATAACAGGGTGGTGCAAGGGTGTTCCCACAGGTTTCACTTCTCTTTGAGACCCTCACTTTCTATCTGCCTAGCCAGTCTCTGACTACCTCCTCTCTCATTCCCCCCTCTGAAGTGGCATCCTTAACTGCCATTAGGGAGGAGGAGTAATGATCACTCTGGCTTCTTCAAGCTGTGAGGGGGCGTTGTTTATGAGGCAGTTAGGGGTCCTCCAAAGGACAGTGTAATGGGCCTCAGAAGAAAGGTTCTTTTATGTGGAGTTTGGTCTGCATCATCTTTTGAAGTTTGATGGACTCTAGGTGAGAAGAAACAAATTTTACAAGAAGGTTCATTATGCATGGACCAAATATGAGCAATACAAAAAAAGGAGCTATCAAGAGAAAAATCCATGTCCATATATTAGAGATCTCTAGAGAGGATAGAAAAGATTGTGGCTAACTAAGTTTAGAGCCCACCTGTTCTCTTAAAGTAGCAATGATTTTGATATTATTTTTAATGAACTGTAGGCTTTCTTCTACCTGGGAGAAAGTGTTAATCCAGAAACAAGTTTCCTTTTTTTTTTTTTTTTTGAGTTGGAGTCTCACTGTTGCCCAGACTGGAGTGCAGTGGGCACTCCCGGCCACTGTAGCCTCAACCTGCTGGGCTCTGGTGATCTTTCCGCCTCAGCCTTCCAAGTAGCTGGAACTACAGGCGCACACTACCACGCCCGGCTAATTTTTTTGATTTATTGTAGAGATGAGGTCTCGCCTGCCCAGGCGGGTCTCGAACCCGCAGGCTTAGGCAATCCACTCACCTCAGCCTCCCAAAGGTACGGGATTACAGGCTGAGCCACTGAGCCTGGCAAGTTTCCTTTAATAATGCACATGTTCTTCCACCTTCTGCCATGAGCTTATCCATACTCATCTCCTTCAATTCTAGGATTTCAGATAGTCATTGATTGATATTGATTTAATTAGCTATGACATTCAAATTTAAGACTTTTTTTTAAAGACAAAAATAAATATGTCCCTATAGGAACAGTAGAAAAGGTGTATATTTATTCCCTTGACTCAGTTTTAACACTAAGATGAACTTTTAGTCAACTGTCTTACAATTATGAGACAAAGATATATTTTCAGGTGTGACTGGAATATTATGCAAAAATGGGCAGTAATTCAAATGTTATTATCAAATTGGTGTCAAAAGCACAACATTCTCTTATGACCAACAGCTGAAAATCATCAAACATAAAGACTTCTTCATAGCAAGTTATAAAGTATGTTTCCTAGACTATCCAGATTTGTTTGACATGACTGAAATGCAGTTTACATTTTTGCTCACATTTATTGTGAATTTATTTGATTTGGAACTAAAATATTGATTTGGAACTAAAAATATTAATCTGATTTAGTTATAATTTAGCACTAATGTATTAGCTGCTGTACAAAGCAAATTATAGTTATTCAATATTCTGCAGTTGAAAGCATCTTTGTTTAATCTAAGAGTTGAGATAAATGAATGTTTCTGAGTTGCCTCATTTATTATGCAAGAATATAGTCATAGAATTTCAAGAAGACAATATCCTTATATAAATTCTTCATCAACTTAGCATTTACAGTCTCCAAAAATAAGATTTTTCTCTCCTAAGTATAATTCTTTCTTGCCGTTTACAATTTAGTGAACTAGATTTTAATAGAGTCTAATTCCAATTTTGATGTTTGTGGATAGCGTTCAAGTCCCATCATCCCTCTTCCCCTCTGCCCTAAATCTGGACAAGCTTATAAGAAAATCCAGTTGCTCTCTCCTTGCTTCCAGCTTCCAAAAAATGTTTGTCAATTTTTTCTTCTTTTGTCCACATATTTTAGTGTATGTCTTTAAAAAAATATTTTAATGGTAGTTTTAGTGGAGTTTCAGCAATGAAATCAGATATGTGTGAGTGTGTACTTAACACACTATTTTTACCTAGTCACCTACTTCTTCAGTTGCTATTCTTGTATGAAGTCCTAAAATGGCATCTACAAAAACACCTAGAGCTAACATAGATTCATCATGACCCATGACTTTGGTGATTTCAAATATTTATGTATCACTGAGAATGAAAAGGGCTATTATAGGTTCAACTAACTTGGAAACAGGAAACCATCAGTTGTTTCTTGTCACATTCAGAACTCACAAGGAAGCTCACAATTCTGAATTAAAGTAGAATCCTCAAAGTTGTTATGTTGGTAACTGCGACACCTATAGAGTAGCTGATATGAACTGAATGTTTGCGTCCTCCAAAAATTCATATGTTGAAGCCCTAATCTCCTTGATGATGATATTTAGAGATTGGGGTCTTTAGGAAGTAATTAAGACTAAATAAGATCATTAAGGATGAGGTCCTCATGGTGGGACTAGTGACCTTACAAGAAGGGAAAGTGATTCTCTCTCTCTCTCTCTCTCTGTCTCTCTCTCTCGTTCCACATGCTAACTGTTCTGGGAAAGGTCATATCATACTACAGCAGAAAGGCAGCCATCTGCAAGTCAGGAGGAGAGGCCTCATCAGAACCGAACTAAACTGGAACTTCAATCTCTAACTTTTGGCCTCTGGAACTGTGAGAAATAAATTTGTTGGTTAAGCCACTCAGTCTGATATTTTGTATGGCAGCCTGAGCAGATAAAGATAGTTGCCAATTCTGTCTGTGAAGATGATCATGATAACATAAGCTGTTATAGTCTTTCCTACTGTTTCTAGATCTTTCGCTGAGCTTGACATGTTGGACTTTAAGAGATAAGCATAAGCACTTAACGATGAGAAACAACTGGAGATTAATTATAAGTAAAGTTGTATTCTGAAAGCCATACGGGCTTGAGAGAGAAATGAAATATTTCTGTCCTGACTCTCCCAGATAGTAGTATTTTACTGGAGTCATGTGACTGAATATTTTTAAAGAGGAGCTGGTAAATTTCATCAAGCAAAATTTTTATTCATGGCAATACTGACCCTTGGAAGAATGCTATGAGAAGAATTAAAGGGTGGGAATGTAGCTAGCATGATCCTAGTTACAGAGTTGTGCTAAAGAGCTGGGTCATTTGAAAGAACAACTCGAAGGAAGTGGGAGGCTGAAACCAGACCAAAATGAGTCATGGAGTGAGTAAAATGATAATAAAGTTAATGTATCCAGTATAAGCCATTCTGATAAGCAATTTAGACTTGACAGGAAACAGGGAAGGGAGACAGTTTAAATGAGAAGGGAACAAACTAGGAAAGAATTTTTTTGGATAAGGAATATAAATTTGTTTTTAAAAGGAAAGGAAAGGAAAGAGACTAGAGAAGGGAGGCTCTAGGTAAAAATAAGTGCTCATAATCAAGAGGGAAAGTTCTCAGGGTAGACAGGAAGGGAGGAAATCCAAAGTGCAGGAAGAAAGAATTAACTTTAGACACAAATGGGAACACAGTGGAAAGAGATAAGAATGTTTCAAGATAAACTTGATGTGGAGTGGGGAGAATTTGAAGAAATTCACACCTGACAATATTTTTTTCTTTAAGTTGCAGACCCTGTTATCAGTTAAAAATGAGAAAACTGACATTAAGGTTAAATACAGTAAAAATAAAATTGTAATGACTGACGGGCCATAGAATGATATGAGTAAGGCTGAATAATATTTTGTGGAGCAGTACTGATGGACAAGTCAGAAGTGCTATCTTTGCAGATGTGGTAAACCCTTGGTGGGGCTAACCTAAGTATTTTTTCACTATTTTTGGTGAATCTAATGCTGAACTTCCACATAAAAGTGCTACTGAGAATGGGACCTTTATAGTAAATAAGAATTTATAGATGAACTGATTTAAAGAGGGTGATTACTGTAATGGAAAGCAATTGAAGTTTGGAATCGATTTTTGTTTTCTGGATATGTTATTTTCAGTGTGATCTTAGGATGTTAAGTAGACTCTCCTAAGCTCAATTTTTGCAACTATAAAATGGAAGAGTAATGATAGAATTAAGTGAGATAATTTGTTGTTCTTATTGTCAAATTATTATCTTTATTATTGATAAAGTCTAGGAAAATTAGCTTGCAACAGATTGTACCTTTCAAAGGTCACAGGAGTATCTCCCATATTCTTCTTAAAAATATATCTTTCATACTCCTTTCATTGAAAGGTAGGATTAATCTCTCATGCTCTTGAAATGGAGAAAGCTTCTGGAACTGTGTTAATTAATAAAGCTTGGTAAAAGTGATGTTGGATGACTTACAAGGCTGGGTTATAAAAGGAGACTCAGTTCCACCTTGCTCACTGAAACACTCTCTCTGGAGTCCTGAGCTGCAATGTGAGTAATACCACTGTCCTGAGGCCACCATGCTGTGAGGAAGCCCAACTCGTCCCAATGTGAAGAGATTACATTAAAAAAAGCTACGAGACTATATGAAAAGAGGTTGTTGGCCAACTTCTCCCTCCCCTTACACCTTTTCCACAATCTGACTGCAACTTTATGAGAGACCCAGAGATACCTCTGCCCAGTCAAGCTATATACGGATTCAGAAAAGGTAGAAATGATGAGAAACAACAACTTTATTATAGTTTTTTCACATTAATTTTTTAGGAGAGTTGTTTTACAGCACTAACTTATGTGCTTATTTTTCTAGCATTTCTCAAATTTGTTTTCTAAAATGTTTCCTTAATAAGTAAAAAGACTGGACTTGGTGGCTCAGCCTGTAATCCCAGCACTTTGGGAGGCCAAGGTGAGTGGACTGCCTGAGCTCACAGGTTTGAGACCAGCCAGTACAACTTGGCAAGATTTTGTCTCTACAATACAGGTGGAAGTATCTGTGGAGCCCAACAGGTTGATGTTGGGGTGGCTGTGAGTGTACCACTGCACTCCAGCCTAGGCCATGGAGTGAGACTCCAAATCAGAAAAAAAAAAATTAATAATAAGTGGAAAGATTACATTTACTGTTTTAAGAATGTGCTATTGAATTTCAAGAGTTGACTTTTTTCTTTGCATATTTATTGCTAGAAACTTATGTTCTTTAATCTGTGAGAATTATAATTGTTACTTCTCTCTCTAATTTCCATCTCTTTTGGGATAAGTGAATATGAACTTCATAAATGAGAGTGACAACAAGAGGATGATGCATCACTTTCTAGATCAGTGAAGTTAGAGTCAATAACATCTTCCTTCAGCAGAACTTTATTTGAAATTACCTTTATATTATGTATAATGCATCCTCAAAGTATTTCAATATATCTATCACTTGGAGATAATCATGGTTTCCTGTTTATCCTCTACTTTTTTAAGCCTCATTATTTTCATACATGGTTAATGCTTTATATATTTCATAATACAGTTCTCTTCTTTAGTGTGTTCAGTGACATATCATTTATGCCAAAAAGCGTTCTTAATATAGTTCTTTTTTGCAGTTTTGCCTTATGTGACTAAATCTCATGAAACACCTAATCTCTGTGGTTACTAATTGAGCTGAATTGATGATGGTGGTGACTAATGGCAAGAATGATGTGAATTCTTCTCTTTTTTCTTCTCTTTGATCTTTAAGGATTTCAATTTACTTGTTTTAAAATTTTGTTCAGCACTAAAGGAGTTACCTGTAATTAAAATGTATTTATCCTCTTTTGGGTATTGAAAATTCATAGTCTTAATTGTAAGTTAACCTTTGGAAATGTGTATCACCAAAGAATAAAAGAATAGCAGCTTTTTTAGTTTCCCTCCTCAGGTATCCCTGGGTCCTTATTGAAAGTGGTTCCAAAATAGACTTGTGTGATGGTTGAACTTGCCTTGGTGTTCCCAGAGTTTGAGTATTTCCTTTTTCTCCAATTTCAGGCATAGGCTCTCCTCCAATTCTTTCCAAGGCTCGGGAACCACATGTCCTCTTTCCTAAAACTGTAGAAATTATTCTCAAATGGTTAATTCACACTGAAATATAAATGACTTCGTATAAGTAACATGCAATTTTCTTTTTCTTTTTCTTTTTTTTTTGTATATATTTAGGGGTAGAAGTGCAATTTTGTTACATGGATATATTGCATAGTGGTAACATTTTTACTTTTAGCGTATCCAACATCCAAATAATGCACATTATATTTGTAAAATAATTTCTCATCACTCACCTCCCTTCTGTCCTCCCATACTTCTGAGTTTCCAGTTTCTGTCATTCCACACTCTGTGTCCCTATGTACAAATTATTTGGCTCCCACTCATCAGTGAAAACATGCAATATTTGTCTTTTTGTTTCTGAGTTGTTTCACATGAAATAATGGACTCCAGTTCTATACAGGTTGCTGCAAAAGACGTGATTTCACTCTTTGTATGGCTGAATAGTATTCCATAGTACATACATTCACATCTTCTTTATCCAATCATCTATTAAGACACTTATATTGATACCATATTTTTAATTTTTTAATTTTATTTTTAAAATGTGGGGTACAATTCAGGATTAGATATACAAATGGTCATTGTACAGGTAAAGTTTGGGCCTCACTTTGGTCCCCACTTCGACTGGTTTGAGATCAATGCCCTTATTGATGAAGTGTGCCCCACTTCCCTGGCAGGTTCCCACTACTGCCAGTCCCTTTTTTATAGTATTATGATAATTGTTCAGGGTTCACTTATGAGCAAGAATATGTGGTACCCAGTTCTTTGTTTCTCTGCTTGATCACTGAGTAATACAGACTCTAAATCCATCCAAGTTGCTACATACTCCTTATATTTGTCTTTATGACTGCATAATATTCCATCATGTATATGTATCACATTTTTTTAATCCAGTCAACTTTTAATGAGCATCACAGTTGGTTCCATGTTTTTGCTATTGTGAATAATGCAATAGCCACGTGTGTACAAGTATCTTTTTTATAGAATCATTTGAGTTCCTCCAGGTATATTCCCAGTAGGGGGATTGCTGTGTTGTATGGAAGGTCGATTTTAAGAACTTTTAGGAATCAGCAAGCTGTTTTCCACAGCAGTTGTACTAGTTTAAACTCCCACCAACAGTGTAGAAGTGTTCCCTTTTCCCTGCATCCTTTCCAGCATCTGTCGTTTTTTGAGTTATTGGTGATGACCATCCTGAGTGGAGTTAGGTGATATCTTGGTGTAGTTTTCATTTGCAATTCTTTGATGATTTGTGAGACTGAGCATTTTTCATGTATCTGTTGACTACTTTTATGTCTTCTTTTGAGACATATCTAGTCATATTTTTGACCACTTTTTAATAGGGCTTTTTTTTTGTTTCTTTTTGACAAGTTTGAGTTCCTTGCAGAACCTGAATGTTAGGCTTTTGTCAGATATACAGATGGCAAATATTTTATCCCATTCTGTGCATTGTCTCCCCATTCTCTTGATGATTTCTTTGACTCTACAGAAGGTTGTCAGTTTGATGAGTTCCCACTTATCTATCTTATCTCATGGCATGGGCATTTGGGGTTTTGATCAGGAATTGGTTGACAGTTCCAATTTCCATAAGGCTGTCTCCTGCATTTTCTAAGGTTCTTACAGTTTGAAGTTTTACATTTAGGTCTTTGATTTATTTAGAGTTGATTTTTGTGTATGGTGATTCACAGGGGTTTTGTTTTAGTCTTCTGCATGTGGTCAACCTGTTTTTCCTTGAACAGTTACGGAATAAGTTCTCCTCTCTCCAGTGGTTGTTAGTGGAGGCTTTGTCAAATATGAGTTGGCTGAAAAATTGAGGTTTTGCTTCCAGAATCTCTATCTTGTTCCATTGGTTTATATGCCTGTTCTTGTACCAATACCAGGTTGTTTTGATTATTGTAGCCTTAAAATAAAGATTAAAATCTGGAATTGTGATACCTCCTGCTTTGTTTCTTTTGCTGAGGATTGTTTTGGCTATTTGTGGTTGTTTATGTTTCCATATGAATTCCTGTATTGTCGTTTCCAAGTCTGAGAAGAGTGCTGCTGGTAACTTAATGGGTGTTGCGTTAAATCTGTAGATTGCCTTGGGTCAGATGGACATCTTAACAATGTTGATTCTTCCAAGGTTGATCCCATATTTAAAAAGTGTTGCAATAAACATATTTTTGATATAATGACTTCATCTGGTAGACACTCAGCATTGCCGTTGCTGGATCAAATGGTAGTTTCTTTTGTTTGTTTTAGTTCTTTAGAAATCTCCCTACTATTTGCTGTAGAGTTTGTACCAGCTTACATCCCCACCAGCAATGTATGCTGGAGTGCAGTGGCATGCCCATGGCCACCACAACCTTGATCTGCTGGGCTCAGGTGATCCTTTTGTCTCAGCCTTCCAAGTGGCTGGAACTACAGGCACACGCTACCACTCCCAGCTTAATTTTTGATTTATTGTAGAGACAAGGTTTCACCAAGTTGTCCAGGCTGGTCTTGAACCCATGGTGAGGCAATCCCTTCACCTTGGCCTCCCAAAGTGCTGAGATTACAAGTTTGAGCCACCACGCCCAGCCAATAACATTCTTTTTTTAATGGTAATAAGGTTAAAGGGATGAATACTCCAGTGTAGATTTGCCAGTGAATAGAGAAAATTGTTGAAAGTGGTATCAGCTCTTTTTAATGGGCCTGAAACTACATTTGTAGGTGGTCACTGAATCAAATCACTGGTTTATTTCAAACTCACATTTGCTAATTTCCTGACATTAGTCCTAAGGTATATAATATATAATAGTAAAATTATCTTGATATAATCAAACAAATATTAAAATATGTATAGAAGCCTGAAATATATGCTAATAAGCTTCATTTTAATTTTGTTAAATGTCAGGAAATTAAGAGATCTACTTCGCTGACTTCTTGAAAACCAAATATAAGTCACTGGAAATAGAATTTTTATACCTAGGTCAGTATTATTAATTCTTCTCGAATACTCTTGAGATTAACATTACTTTTTTTTAAAACATTTGATTCCAGCACACATTAAGGCAGTGACTGATAATTAGGTGTGTTTTGGTATACTATATGAACTTAATACATAGTTGTTAAATAAATATCAGTGTATAATCAAATGCCTGGGTTTGGATCCCCCTTATACCATCTTGAGTTATATGTCTTCTCTTTTTGTTTTTTATCTGTAAAAATAGTGGTGATAATAATAGTTTCCATCCACTAGAGTGGATTAAATGTGTTAACATAGGCAAAGCACTTAAGAAAGTGCCAGTGTATATTAATAGTAAGTCCTACCTTTAGCCACCCACTTCTCACCAATATACCCAAAGATAGCTCCCACACTCTTGGCTACACAATCAGACTATAAGTAGAGTCATAGTTCTTAACTTGGAGGAAAACCTGGAGGGCTTAAAAAAAAAATACTGATACCCGAGTTCTCACTCCTAATGACTTAGATTTCATTAGTTTGGGGTTTGACCTGAGCACAGAGGTTTACAAAGGCTCCCCAGGTAATCCTAAGGTACAGCCAGAGCTGAAGAAATATTGGACTGGATGTGATAGATAAGGGCTTGTCTACCACTAAATCTTAAGACTTTTCCTCAGAGGATCTGGAAATCGGCAATAATATATCAAAATCACTGTGCTTAGATTTATAACTCCTTTTATGCCAGAGGAAATCCAGATAGGTATATCTTTATCATCTTAACATTTTGTTTTAGTTCTGTATTAATGCCCTTTGGTCCAGAGTGCATGGCTTGTTAAATTTGTTTCTGCCCTTTGTCGTGCCATTTTTGAGATAGGAACATACTGATTAATAATGAATTTTACACATGTATATACGTTAGAAATGGCAATTAAATATTTTTAAGTTTTCTTTAGGAAATATTGCTTTGACTTAATATCAGGGAATAGAATTGCTAAAGCTGTCTGAATAGGCGTTTGTTTTGCTGTAAGAATTCCTTAAGCATGATGTGTCAGCAACTGACAAGATGGAAAATGGTTCAGTGATTCATTTCCAGCCTCAGGCTTATAGAATCACTTAAATATTTTGAGGTGCTTTGCTACATCCTGTAATTGTACTAAATCAGAACTGAAAGGGTCTCACAATCTGAGATTGATGCTAGGTTTAAAATATTATACTCTATTTTTTTCCATGATACACTAATGCTATGAAAATAAAGCTTACAACGAAACACTGAAGATGATTAACTGACAAATTTGAGCTTCAAACCTACTATCATACTCCATTATAATTTGTCTGCACAAGTTAAAAAAGAAAAAAAAACGCTACCTGTCCCTCACATGCCCCTAAACATCAGATGCACTAGATGAAAGAACATATCCATGAATTTTGGAAGCATTTGCAATTCCAGACCATTTTGGGCCAGTCATTAAAATCCTTTGTTCTCTTAATGCCTTGTAAAATATTCTCAAGCAATGTTCCGACTGACTATGACTCACAGTCAGGGGATCAGGCCAGTGGAACTTCTCAGTGTGAAGTGCTTTCTGTGGTATGAAGAGGCTTCTACTTGTACTTTAATGTATGGATTTTGAAAGCCATACAGAATAAGTCAGACAATAAACACATGTTGATCCCATTCATTATAGTTTTATTCATCCAACAAATATTAAGAGTACCTACCATGTGTCAGGTATTGTGATAAGAGGTGAGACTTAGAAGTGAACAAGATTAACAAGTTCTCTGCTAGCTTGGAACCTATTAGGGGCACCAGAGAAAACACCAAGAAGAAATGTTATTATTTAGACAGAAATAGAGCCAATGTGGAGACGTCCACCAAAATCTGGAGTAGTACAAAAACATTTAGGACTCCATATGTGTGAGATGCTGTCTAAATGTTTGCACATAATAACTAATTTAATCTTAAAAGTCTGTGATGTGGATTCTATTAATATTCCTTTTTAATATGTGAGGAAAATGAAAAATCAGAGGAGTTAAGTAACTTGCCTAGGATGACCCAGCTAGCAGTGTGAAAGCTGGAGTTCTCTTATTTCCAGATGGTCTGGTTTCTGTTTTATATTTTGCACTATGTTATGGGCTAGGGATGCAATTATTAGATAATCAATTTTAAGAGAAAGCATGTCAGTTTATGCAATTTTAACACAACAAACCTTTGAGGTTTATTACCTGAAACAGCAGTACAGGTGAAGGAGAGAGAATAGCAAGAAAACTTGAATGACAAGAAAGAGATTGTAGGAAGAAAGTGTTACTTTTTTTGTAGGAAGAAAGTGTTATTTTTTTTTAACATTTAAAGTTTTAGTGACATTAGTTTTATTATTTCAAATATACAAATAATTAATACTCATTGTAGAAAATTTGGAAAGATAGACGAGTAAAAAAGAATAAAACAGGCCGGGCTCGGTAGCTCAGCCTGTAATCCCAACACTTTGGGAGGCCGAGGTGAGTGGATTGCCTGAGCCCGCAGATTTGAGACCCACCCAGACAACCTGGAAGACCTCGTCTCTACAATAAATCAAAAACTAGCCGAGTATGGTAGTACGCGCCTGTAGTTCCAACTGCTTGGAAGACTGAGGCGTAAGGATCACTGGAGCCCAGCAGGTCGAGGCTGCGGTGGCCGGGAGCGTGCCACTGCATTCCAGTCTGGGCGAGAGTGAGACTTCAACTCAAAACAAAACAAAACAAAACAAAAAAGAGTAAAACAAAGCCAGCAATACACAATCTCATTATCCAAAAAGAACATTTTATTTCTTTTTCTATATATGAGAGTCGCATAATTATGACATTATAGTGATTATAATCAAATTTGTATGCGACGTACTGCATCCATTACTGTAATCTAAACATATTACATGGTAAAAAAAAAAGTTACTTCTAAACCTCATTTTCTAAAGTAGCTCCCCATCTCATCTTTTGAGGCAAAGATAATTCACTCACATTGTTCCTTGGTACCAATACTATCTAGAACATGATATTTACTTGAGCCAGCCTAGTGGCTTGGGAGTTCTTTTGCATGTCCAGAAGGATGCTCAGGAAAAACCAAAGTTGTTCAACAGCTGTATAAACTATCAGTAGCAAGAGAACCCTCCAAATCTCTCCAGATAACTGACCATTCTTTTAAAGAGGAAATCATCTCAGTGGGAGAATACATATGGTAAGGTGAATATTCATCCTTTGTAATATTATAATGCTAATTTCCAAGGACTGAATGCAGTGTGAGCTCCTGAACAAGTGAGATAACTATGTCAAATCATGAGTACTTTTTATTCCCAGGGCATGTCCCCTTAAAGCATCATGTTAACTTATTTCACCAGCATTTAATACCATGGCACATGATTTATTTGGTATGATTCCAATGTGTTGTTGAAGAAAATAAATAATAATTCTCATATATAATTATCTGAGAGACTAGGTCTTTGACAGGGGAATTATCCACTTAAAGATAAATGGCAAATGCTGCTAGTCACTGTAGAATGTCTGAAAGCATTTTCTTGTTTCTAAATGAGTCATTAATGAAGGCTTCTGTAGAAAAAAATGATTATAGAGGTCACACAGTTTAAATCCCAAATTTTGCCAGCAAGGCAAGGCTCCTGGGTATCACCAGGCACTTTTATCTCTTAGGGCAAGGAAAGATAAAAGTAAAGAGATAGAGAAGAAAATGCAGCTGTTCCAATACCCACTACTATTACCACCACCATCACCACCAATGAAAATAAATGACAAAAGTCAATTGCAACAGAGAGCAGATTAAGTTAAAGGGAGAGAGAAAAGGAGAAAAAAAAGTTAAAGGAATGCAGAAAGAAATACATATGGTAAGGATTATGTAGAAATGCTACTCAGTGGTATTAATTGAATAAATTGTCTAATCCGATCTAATTTGTGGTTCAGAGGACTAAAGGCTAAATTTCAGGCATTTTCATTAGAGATTGTGTAACTTTGAAATATGGCTTATCTTTATTTTCCCATCTTGAAATGCAAGAATAGAAACCAAGAGACTTCATTTACCTATTAAGGCCCTATTAATCAGAATGAAATGGTGGATATTAAATAATATTCTAAACATTATTTTAAATATGGTAATGCATCTCTTTATTTTTATTTGTTCTGTGATGAATGTATATTTTTTGATATTCTCTGATCTAATTTTCATCCTTTATATTGCTGTATGATTGGTGCATTTATCTTGAATTTAAAAAACAGAGCTATTTACCGGTTTCAAGTGAAAATTCTTATGATAGTGAACAATTACTAACTGATTACTATGTATTCACTACTAACCTAAAAGGCTAATGTGAATTTTCTCAGCTAATTCTCAAGAAAACTCATTGGGTTAGACAATATTGTCATACTATTTTATAGTTGGGGAAACTGAGTCACAAAAAAACATGCTCAGTAGTGGTGCTATGACTTACAATCCAGGCAGTCTGATTCCAGAAGCAGTCCTCTTAACAAGCACGTGAAGTAAAAGAAAAACAAACCAGGAATAAATGGGGGTTTGTCTATTGTACTTTATGATTTGTACTTAATTTTTCCAATATTGATTTAACTAATATTTACCAAGTGCCTTCTAGGTTCAATGTACTGTGCTGCCCTGTGCTATCACGGTGAATGGTACCCGCAGTGTCTGTCACATGGAATTTAGAGAGAAAATGGAATACAAATCATTTATTGATATTCCATGTATTGCAAAAATGGAATGAATGCTCTGGGTCCATTTTAATTTTTACAACATAATTATTACTATATATATATAGTGAGGCTTCTATTCTGAGCTTAGCTTTCCTAAAAATGTTGACTGTGTTATTAGGCACATTGCAACTACTTCTTACATCAAGGATGCCATCTACTGAATGATAATACCTACCACAGATACAGGAGAAAATGATGACACAATTTTTTGATATAGTTCTCAGCTCTGTGGTAGGGAAGAGAAAACAAACACAAACTCTCTTTGTCCGCCTTGAGTAATTATCATACAGTGGAGACTAATCCCTGATCTCGAGTTAATAAGGGGGAAGCTAGCTGAATGTGCCTAATTTGAAAGGTTTCGGGTTAAGCAGATATAGGGGAATCAGGTATAGCAGGCATATTGTGAAATGAAATTTTACTCCAGGAGCACTTGTTTTTGTTTATTTCTTTTTCTTTTCTTTCTTTCTTTCTCTTTTTTTTTTTTTGAGTTGGTGTCTCTGTTGCCCAGGCTGGAGTGCAGTGGGATACTCACCGCCACTCCAGCTTCGACTTGCTGGGCTCCAGCAATCTTTCCACCCCACCACACTCGGCTATTTTATTTTTTTTTTTATGGTAGAGATTGGTACTTGCCAAGTTGCCGGCGGCTAGTCTCGAACCCGTGAGTTCAGGCAATCTACTTCGCCTCGGCCTCCCAAAGTGTTGGGATTACAGGCTGAGCCACTGAGACCGGCCAGCACTTATTTTTCTAAGGATGTTGAACTAATGAGTTGAAACTGTGGAGACTGAGTGATAGGCTGGGCAAGCTGTGTATCCATTGTGCTTGAGGTGAAAAGATGAAGATGAGAAGTGAAGCTCTGAGCTGTGAGAAGGGTACAAGTAAACTAAAAATTGGACAGAAAGATAAGTGAGTAACTATGGTTCTGGAAGCGTACTATGCCAAAACATTTTTCCTGACATACTGGTAGAACATTTTGTTTTTCTGCTGAAAAGGGAGTCCACATTAAAGTAATTTAGTTGTGTTAGCATCCTTGTGATTTTGTGAAGTTCCTAATAAGTGTACTAGAAATAGCTTAACCGTTGCGGTTTACATCAGAGAGCAATTAACATCGTCATGTGGTCAGTAGAGATATTGTAAGCCCTGTAAAATACGTACAAGTGTTTTTTTTTTCTTTTTGTTTTGAGTTAGAGTCTCACTCTGTCCCCCAGGCTGGAGTGCAGCGGCAGGCTCACCACCACCCCAGTATCAACCTGCTGGGCCCTGGCGATCCTTCCGCCTCAGCCTTCCAAGTAGCTGGAACTACAGGAGCGTGCTACTACGCCCAGCTGATTTTCGATTTATTGTAGAGACAAGGGCACACTAACTTGCCCCGGCTGGTCTCGAACCCGCAGGCTCGCAATCCGATCGCCTCTGCCTCCCAAAGTACTAGAATTACAGGCTGAGCCACTGAGCGTGGCCTTTGGTTATGATTTCTTAGGACTAACACAGAGGTGATACATCATATCTTAAATTCATAGTTCTTACTCTTCATTTCCCTGCTACACTTTTTTGTGTGTGTAACTATCCCCTGGTTGAATAGGATTTTCCACTTTGGAAATATCCACATTGAAAACCGAATTTGTAAATGTCCGTTAATTCTACAACAAAAATTGATGGTAGTAGAGAATGAAACCATGTATATCTAATTATAAATAAGTGATAATTACTTTATTTGCTCATAATGTAAAAATAGTGATATTACTTAAAAATTTTTAATTCATTTATTATTATTTTTTGCTAGACATGGGCAAAGTTGTAGTTACGTACATCAAGGTGCAAGTCAAGGGCAGGTAGCATAAGCATCACCTGCTAATGGGCTTTATTTTAGAACTACTGACTTAGAAACTGTGACTAGAGCCCAGGAATATAGAGTTTAACTAACTTCTCAGGTGGTCTTTATGTAAGCCAAAGTTTGAGAAGCGCTAGTTCATATCACTTTCATTCACGTTCTCTTGGTCGGAACGCAGTCATATGACTGCAGTGAGAGCATCCAGTACCCAGAAAATCTCTATCCTTCCATACACTGATGTACCCAATTCTACCCAGTCTTTAGTAAATAACAAGCCAAATCTTGTAGAATTAGGTAGCACTAATCTTTCAGAAAGTTCATTACAAGAAAATAAGTTTCAAAAGACATTAAAAAGCCGGGCTCGGTGGCTCAGCCTGTAATCCCGTGCCTTTGGGAGGCTGGGGTGAGTGGATTGCCTGAGCCCCCCGGGTTCGAGACCCGCCTGGGCAGTGAGACCTCATCTCTACAATAAATAAAAAAAAAAAATCAGCCGGGCCTGGTAGCGCATGCCTGTAATTCCAGCTACTTGGAAGGCTGAGGCGGAAGGATCACCGGAGCCCAGCAGGTCGAGGCTGCGGTGGCCGGAAGCGGCCACTGCACTCCAGTCTGGGCAACAGAGTGAGACTCCAACTCAAAAAAAAAAAAAAAAAAAAAAAAAAAAAAAAAAGACGTTAAAAAATGCTGCTTGACCAGCAGTCAAACCTATTTCATTTATTTTTGTTGCTTTAAATCAAAACTATAATGGCAATTTTATTTTACATTTATAATATTTTGAAAACATTTTCAACCAAAAGTTTTTATAGAGAAAAAGTTTCAATGAAGAGGATGTGTTGTGAAAGCAGACCTGAGTTTCTATTTTTTTTTCCTGCCAATTGCTGAGTAACACTGGAATTATTGGAAAAGTTGCACTTTTTAAAATAAATTCAAATTACAATAAAGACTTGAAATTTGACAGTTTTATGTTTTCAAAGTTAATATTCTGTGTTTATAATTCAATCCAGTAATGAAATGAATATGTATCAGTTTCATACATAAGCTTTGTAAACATAGTTTCCAGGCATTAAAAAACTTAGTCTAGTGATAGGGGAACTTGTTGTATTAAGTAAATAAAGACAGTACATATGTGATTTTGCTGTTCTTTTATACATTTCATAAGTTTGAGCTTTAAAATAAATTGTTAACCTATCAAAATAATTAATTCACAACTTAGGGCTATTTCTAGTGATATTCTGAGGTAGATCATATAGTATGTATTAATTATATGTTTTATGTTTTTCCTCAATACTGTATAAACAGTAAAGTCCTCCATTCTTGGAACTATACTTAGCAGAATAGCATGTAATATATATTTGTTAAGTAAATGAAACAAAATACTAAAAATGTTAAGTCCCATGGTTTAGTTATGACTCAGAGTTGTCTCCCTAATCATTCTCTAGTACGTGTGACTAACAATTTTTATGTCTTATGTGCCTGTTAAAAAGTGTAGTCTATGGTATCCACCAGTGTAACTAAGGAAAATAAAGAGCTTAGTGTGATTATCTCTGAATAGTGGTTTTAATGAATCAAGTGAGCATTCTGGTCTATGTGAACTTTTAAAACCTTGTGCAGGTATTCAATTAAAAAATAAATAAGTCCACTTTGTAAAAGAAAAAAAAATAACAAAAGAGGAAGACTTCTGTTTGAATTTGTGAAAAGATAAGATACATAAAATATATTTTACATGAGTTGGTTGAGAAATTGTTTTGCTTCCAGAATCTCTATCCTGTTCCATTGGTCTACATGCCTATTCTTGTAACAGTTAAGGCTGTTTTGGTTATTGTAGCCTTACAGTAAAGTTTAAAGTCTGGGAGTGTGATTCCTCCCACTTTGCTTCTTTTGTTGAGGATTGCTTTGGCTATTTGTGGTTGTTTATGTTTCCATATGAATTTCTGTATTGTCGTTTCCAGGTCAGAGAAGAATGATGTTGGCAATGGGTATTGCACCGAATCTGTAGATTGCCTTGACAAAGCCTCTACCAACAACCATTGGGGAAAGGAGAACCTATTTAGTGAATGGTGCTGGGAAAACTGGCTGACCACATGCAGAAGAATGAAACAGGACATCTACCTATCACGATACACAAATATCAACTCTGAATGGATCAAAGACCTAAATATAAAACCTCAAACTATAAGAATATTAAAAAACACAGGAGACACCCTTACAAGAAGTTGGTGACCAATTCCTGATCAAAACCACAAAAGCCCATGCCATAAGAGATAAGATAGACAAGTGGGACCTCATCAAATGGAAAAGCTTCTGCAAAGCCAAATAAAACATTAAGAGAGTGGGGTGACAGCCCACAGAATGGTTAAAAAAAAAATTGCTGACTGTATATCTGAAAAGGCCTAACAACCAGGATCTACAAGAAAAATGTGCTAAAAGGAAAAAATAAATAAACAGTTCTATTAAAAAGTGGGCAAAATATATGAACAGGCACTTCTCAAAAGAAGGCACATGAGCAGCCAACAGTTACATGAAAAAATTCTCAGTCTTGCTAATCATCAAAGAAATGCAAATCAAAACCACACTGAGATATTACCTAACTCCAGTCAGGATGGATGGCCATCATTGATAATTCAAAAATGACACGTTGGAGAGTATGTGGAGAAAAGGGAATGTTTCTTTTTCTTTCTTTCTTTTTCTTTTTTTTTGAGTTGGAGTCTCACTCTGTCACCCAGGCTGGAGTGCAGTGGCATGCTCATGACTACTGCACCCTTGACCTACTGGACTCAGGTGATCCTTCTGCCTCAGTCTTCCAAGTAGCTGGAACCACAGGCATGTGCCACTACACCTGGCTAATTTTTTGACTTACTGTAGAGATGACGTCTTGCCATGTTGCTCAGGCTGGTCTCAGACCTCTGAGCTCAGGTAATTCTCTCGCCTGTCCCTTCCAAAGTACTGGGATTACAAGCTTGAGTCACCATGCCTGACCAGAAATGCTTCTACACTGTTGATGGGAGTGTAAACTAGTACAACCTCTGTGGAAAACATATGGATATTTCTAAAAGATCTAAAAATCAACCTCACATATGACCCAGCAATCCCCCTTCTGGAAATGTGCCTGGAGAAATTAAAATCATCCTACAAAAAAGATACCTACACACACATGTTTATTGCAGGACTATTCACAATAGCCAAAACATGGAACCAACCATGCTTCCCATCAAAAGTGAACTGGATAAAAAAAATGTGGTACATAGGTAGGTATACATGATGGAATATTATACAGCTATAAAGAAGGACAAAATTATTGGCTTTGCAGCAACTTGGATTGATTTAGAGCCATCATACTCAGAGATCTATCAGAGAAACAAAGAACTGAGTACCACATGTTATCACTCATAAGTGGAGCTGAACATTTATCATAATACTACATGAAAGGGATTGGCAGTAGCAGGTCACTGCCAGGGGAACAATGGGAGGCCTAAACTTCACATGTATGATGACAATTTATGTACCTAATCCTGAATTGTACCCCACATCTTAAAAATGTATATATATTCGAGACCTGCCTGGGCAGCAAGACCTCATCTCTACAATAAATCAAAAAATCATTGGGAGGCTGAGATGAGTGGATTGCCTGAACCCACGGGTTCGAGGCCTGCCTGGGCAGGTGAGACCTCATCTCTACAACAAATCAAAAAATTAGCCGGGCATGATAGCGCGCACCTGTAGTTCCAGCTACTTGGAAGGCTGGGGCGGAAGGATCGCTGGAGCCCAGCAGGTCGAGGCTGCGGTGTCTGGGAGTGGCCACTGCACTCCAGTCTGGGCGACAGAGTGAGACTCCAACTCAAAAAAAAAAAAAATTTCTTCTGACTGATTGATTAGAGAATAAAAGATTTCCAGGAGTATAATAGCCAAAAGAGTAAGTTCTGAAGCTATAATATTAATTACTAATGGTAGAAGGCAATAACAATCATATGGAAAAATATCTGCCTCTCTGAAGTATCTTGAAGGTTATCTATTAAAGATTACTTTAGTGTGTCTCAACAGTTACACAAGACAATTAAGTTCATATTTGCATATATATGTGAACAGTTGCATATATAAATTAATATTTGCTCATATGTACATATACACATTCATATTTGCATATATATATATTTGCACATATATGTATTATATATGTATGCATGGTTGGGCAGTATAAACATCATCTGTATGTCTAATAAATTATAACACATGAAAAAGAAAGGCCTCCAGTCTCCAATATATTCTAAGTAACTCAATCTATTCCGCAAACTGAAGTGTGCATGAAACCGTTTCAGGCACTGGGTTTTTAAAAATGATTGAGAAGGGCCATAAATTGGTAAACAAATAGACTCCTCTCTAAGTAATCAAATTAAATCCTTTGTAACAAGTAAGAAAAGTGTTCTTAGAGTAAATGATCCAAATTGAGCCCAGGAATTAATTTTAAAAATAGAAAGTGAAAAAAATTGAAAATAAACTATCTGAAAAGTCACTTTATAATCAGAAATATGTGATGACAGTGAAGTCCACATATTCCCCCCACTTTGCTAGAAATCAATATTTGTAGGGGAAGAAAATTGGAGAATTATCATGATGATATTCTTCTTTTTTTCCAGGTACATATTAACATCTTAACGTTCCCAAACTAAATACATGGATTTTTCATTATAAACCACCTTATAAAATTTGACAATTTATCAATGCTCTTTGAGAGTATCAAGACAAACCAAAACACATTTTAAAACAACAAGATTTAAACCATGGATTATAGTGACTATGTGGACTGTAATGACAGTGAATGAATATTTTAAATTCACTTCTGGTGACAACTATGATGATGACTGTATCTTCTAAATGTATAACTTTTCTTAAAATAAGTGATGGAACTTTATATATTTAATATTTACAAAGGTAGAATTCTTCATAACAAGAAATTATTTTTAGCTTATTCTCTTAAGAGTTTAGAAATGGCTGCAGACTCCAGCTTGACCAGTTGTTCATGTATCCATGGTCACAGCTTGGCTTGCCGCTGGACCGTATTCAGCAAAAGCAACTGAGGAACTGCAATATAAGGCAAAAGAAAATCCATGTGGGTGTTTTTAGGGGCTGTCAAGATACATTCTCTTTCTCAAGCATTTTCTACTACATTATATAATGTTTTCTTTAGATATTTCAAAGTTGAATGCTTTAAGACCATATTCACTCTTCTCTTCACTGGCTAACATTTCCCTTTAGTAAACTGGATCTTACCCCCTGAAGAAATGCCATTATACTCTCCCTGTGTACTGTGGAGACTTCTATCAAAACATTTATAGTGATTCATTAAGTTCCTATCTATCTCTTTCTCTCTCACTCTCTCTCTCTCTCTCTCTCTCTCTCTCTCTCTCTCTCTCTCTCTTTATCTCATCTCTCTACCATCTACCTACGTATCTATGTATCTATTTACCCATCCACCTATACATCTACCTACCTATCTATCTACGTAGTTAACTTATTCTTTATTTCCCTCACATAGACTTGTGTGCCCTACACCCCAAGGGTTCAGGCTATTCTTCATTGCATATTTAGCTCCTTGCCTCAAACTTCGCACATCTTGTCATTTATTTAGCATATATTGAGTGCCTAATCAGAGGTAGATTCATGCAGGAGTTAGGAGCTCATTGACTGCGATCATGGGTACTTACTGTAGCTCTCTTTGCTTTCTTTTTTTCATTTGTAAAATGACTGTAATGTGGCATTTAACTTGCGAGGTTGAAGGAATTTGGGCACAAGACTTCTCAAAGAGGCTGATGAACTTGCCTCCGGGTGGATAAGGGATGGGGCTGCAGTCAACAAATGTTCTCTGTTTCTCTGCTGTGTCAAGTTCAAAACTGATGAACCAAGAATGGGGCTCATTCATTTCAAAAGAAAAGAATTCTATTCCTTTTTTTGTTCTCGGAGGGTAAATATTTCTTGTGGCACCTCTGACATGGCCACATGCCCGTGCAGGTCATCAGTAAGTAGATGGAGCTGATGAATGGAAATGGCAAACTGAGTGGATAGAAGTCAGCCAAAGCCTTCAGCAGCAAGTACTAAGAGGGCCAGAACATCTCTTCCTAATCTTTGGTTAATGGTCAATCAGAAACTTTTCCTACCAACACAAATATATGAGTCTACAATTGCCATTGACTCTCATCTGGGAGATGAATCAGGCAGGGATAGCTGCATGAGATTTGAAAGGAACAAAGAGAAGGCACAGTGATAACAGAGGCAATGTGTACCCTTTAGGGCAAGAGTAAGACACACAGGCAGGTGAAAACACTGTGACAGCTGCTTATGAGATGGACACTGGACAGTTTGCTGTTCAGGGTGAGGAGGATGTGTATAGTCCTCTTAAGTTTTGTTTCATTTTATTTTCTTTCCAGAATGTTGGTGACCTTTTCTGTCTATTTAAGAATTTAATCTAGCCGGGCTCGGTGGCTCAGCCTATAATTCCGCGCCTTGGGAGGCTGAGGTGAGCAGATTGCCTGAGCCCGCAGGTTCAAGACCCGCCTGGGCAACTTGGTGAGAACTCAGTTCAACAACAAATCAAAAAAAAAAAGCCGGGTGTGGTAGCGCGCACCTGTAGTTCCAGCTACTTGGAAGGCTGAGGCGGAAGGACCGCCGCAATCCAGCAGGTCAAGGCTGCGGTGGGCGGGAGCGGCCACTGCACTCCAGTCTGGGCGACAGAGTGAGACTCCAACTCAAAAAAAAAAAAAAAAAAAAAAAAGAATTTAACAATAGAATATACTGTTTGTAAATTTGGAACAATATGGCTAAATAACAAAACTGTATCAACAAGGCAATGACATCTGCTAGTCTTTACCTGACAGTTGAAATAGATAGCATTTGTAAAGATGTCTGGTCCAGAGTAAGTACCCACAGTTGATAATACTGTTGTTGATATGTGATTGGGGACCTATTATGAATGTCTGTTATTGTTGTGCCACAAGGCTTTTGTTTATGTGCTTTCTATTCATTTTCTCTAATATATTAGTAAAAAAATTCGTAGGCAAGCTGTCAGTTTCTCGTTTTATAGTTAATAGAACCGAGGTATAGAGAAACTAAATTAATTGTACAAAGGCACATAGACTATATGGTCAGAAATCAAACTCAGATTAGTATATGTCCAGATTAGTATATATCAGTCATTCTTGTAAATTGTATTGCTAATATCTAACAAACAAAGTGTGAGATTCTAACCTATCCAAAGGCAGAAAATGGAGAAGCAAATACACTAAAATATGGATTGGTTACAGCTCTATTTTCTATTAATCAACACTTTTCCTTTTGTGACACTGTTTTTTTAATCTCAAACACAAGTAAGTAGTTCACTTTGGATGCTAATATTCACAAGCTTTCCAGACTCATTTTAGGATTCAAGAGACTTGAATTGTTCCCACAACTTATGGGAAGTATCGATAGCTTAAAGATGATCCCTTACGTCATTTTTCACGGTCACAAACTATGACAATGTATTAAAAAAAGAGAAGCCATTGAACAGAGAAAACAACAGGTTTACACGTATTAAAAGCCTGTCACAGTTTGTAAAGACAATCAACTTTAAAAAAAATAATTATAAGACTTAAAGACATGGTTTCCATATTAACCAGTTAGCTATTTAAATTGGATATTCTTGAAATTCTGTTATAGAATAAAACACTTCCAGCAATTGTTAAGATATAAAAAGGTTCAAGCTGTGTTATTCATGGTATGGGTTTTCCAGAATTAATGAGGAAGTGTGAACTTCTTGGTTTGTTGTTCCACCACAGCTGAGGGAAGAGGCTGTGGTACAATGAGTGGGCACTCAGCCAGCAGGCCATTTCCTAAAGAAAACAAAAATCAAAAAACCAAATAACAGTTAGCATGCTGCCATATACACATGAAAAACAGTTTATAAAACACCCATATGGAACATGCTGAACTAAAGGAAACAGGGATATTTTTTGTAACATCTAATTTAAAAATAAATGTTCTCTGTCTTGGCCACCAGTTTGATAACTAAAATAGTTTAACAGTCATCAGCAGTTGTGTCACTTTTTCTCTTGAGCATTAAACTAGGTAGCACGTAAGGCATTTAAAGCGTAAACCTTATGAAACCTTATGAGTATTGCAAGCCTTGAAACACTGTTGTTTATGAGCCTGAGGCAAAGTATTATTTTTAGCCAACTCAAGTACTTACTGAAATGAGAGTAAAAAAAAAAAAGAAGAAAAAGAAATTCTGGTGGGACTCAACAAAGAAAAGCACACAAAATTTGAACGTAATTAAACTCCAATATCATGGAGTTTCTACTTAGTGCAAACCTATTAAAAATAACCCTAGTGTTATTCAAGAATTATAGCTTTCCTGCTCAGAAAAGAAGTGGTACACTTTAAAAAAAACGATTTTCAGGAAGACTGCACATTTTGGAAATTACAATGTAACTGTTACTGCTGATATCTTATTAAAAATTATTTTAAATTCTTCCTAGTAATTTTTTATAGAAAGCCAAAGCAACAAATAGAATATAAAAAACAAAACCCCACCATTGACTGACAAAACCTCTATATCTTATCTAAGACACACATACAACAGATAGGCCACACGTTTTAGTTGTTATCATTTGGAAATAATAATGACTTTGGGAACACATGAATCCTTTCAGAAGGCAGAGAAGGGCTTTGCAGGGAGTGAACCACAAGTGAAATTTATTGGGTAATAGAAGTCTTCCAGACAGGAAAGGAAGACAAACATTCCTATCAGAAGACCAGTATAGAGCCAAGTCTTTAAAATGTGAGATTATTGGTCATTTAAAAATTGTGGATCGGGGAGGGAGAAATAAATTCAGAAAATTAATTAGGGTCTTTTTTCCTGTTAAAAGTGAACACAAATTCAATCTCAAGTGTTTCTCACTAAAAAAATAGAATTAGCTTATGTTTGTGTACTGAAAAATCTAGGGTTAGACGAATGTAAGATTTCAGTCTCTCAGTTCAAGGGCTTACGCAAGTAGCAAGGCTCGGTTCCTTTCTCTTCGTTGTTCAGTTCTGCTTTCTCTCTGTTAGGTTCATATTCAGCCAGAAACTCTCCTCCTCATGGAATGGTCTTTCTACCTTATATCCTTCCAAGTTCATATTCCTCCTGTGTCTGACCTGCCACTGGCCCATTCCTGATTCAACACTGCAGTGTACCCTTTGGTCTGCTGTGTTGTTCTCCACCGCTGAAGCTGAGGATAGAGCTCTACTTGTCTAACCCAGGGGGCCTGCATCCTGGCACCTAATAAACAACAAGCAGCAGCAGTACATCCCTTTGACCACCTAACACACAAACACAACCTTATTCTTAAATTCCTTATTCCCAGTTACAATACCTAGCCCCAAGTCTATGGCCTCTGGTTAATTTTAATTCCTATTTATCCGGTTTGGGTGTATTTCCTCATGGTTCAGCAAACGAACAGAGAGTTTAACACCATATTATATCCTGCCATATACAAAATATGTTGACAAAGAATAGGAATATCTGTAATAATGCTTTTATTGGTGGAGAGAATGGGACATAAAATACAGCGACCAAGAATCCACATTGTATATTATATCTAGCTTGAAAGGGATAGCAAGGGTTGTTTGCCCCATCTGCCCAGACACCAGTAAGAGTTCTTTTGTCAGCAGATCTGACTCAGTTGCCCTGGGTCTGCTCTCAGTGATCATATAGGAGATATGGGAGGGGTATGCCCCTCCTCTTACTGTTGCTGTAGGGCTGGGAATTTGGGATATGTCATGGTACTTGTAAGTATGGCATGTCTTCCAGTTTTGATAGGACAACTCCCTTAGAATGTAAGTGGACTTCCAATCTATGCTATCCCAACAATCTTCTGGGCAAGTACCAAAGATCAGAAATCTCCTTAAGTCAGTATTGTGACTGACTAGGTTGCATATTTTTTCCATTTAATACTTGCCTGCCACATTGCTCTGCCCATGGTATCCTCTGCCTTGGGGCAATGCAACACAGAGACTGGTAGATGGGGGATCTTTACAGTGAGGTAATAATGACCCTTCTTTTAAAGTATGGTTTAAAATAGGAACTTCTTTGGAGGAGGCAGAAGAGAATAGCTTCTCACAGGTTTTTTATATTATCTCCTGCTATTGTTCCTACTTTCCTGCTTTTGTTGGCAACAACTTTAGTTTGGAAGAGATAATGCAACTCTCTAAACTTTCAAATTTCTCAGTGTCCTTGAATAGAAAGTCTCAGGAAAGAAAGGTACTTCTTAGTAAAGCCACATGCTTTTTCCTCCTGCCTTTACTTAGATGAACCATTTTCAATGTAAATGTGCCTTTTTAAAAATATAGAACTTATAGCAGACCATAAGAATGTTACAACCTGACTAGGTTTCTTATGTCTGTTGCCCAGATAAACCAAGATTGATGCAGCCATTACAGCAGTAAAAGTTTAATATTGCAAAGCAGCTGAGCAAGGAGGATGGAAGATATTTCTCAAATCTGCCTCCCTGAGAATTCGGAGGCTAGGGTCTTTAAAGGGAATTTGGTAGGCAGGAGGATAGGGACTCCTGATTGGCTGATGTTATCATGCCGGTGTCCAAAGTGCCTTCATGTCAAAGAGTCAACTTCTGGGAGGGGATGTGACAGGACCAGTGAAGACAGATTCCTGTGTATGTTCTGGGCCTGGATGAGGCCTTGGGTCCATCAGAGTCTGAAAAATATCTTAACACCATTCTTCGGTTGTATTATAGATGCTACCTATAAATGATTTCCTGTGACTATCAGCCCCTGTGCAGTGAGCCATTATAGAGGTAGTTTAGAAGGGAGGATGTGGGATCCCCAGAGATTGGAACTGCTTTTGCTCTTCAATCCCACTTCTAGAAGATCTAGATCTTCTAGAAGATCTTTGCAGTCTTAGACCCATTGTTTAAGGGAAAATATGTTTACCAGCCTTGCTGGGCAACTTCGCCCCTCCCCCAGGCGTCAGGACATGAAGATAATCAATTGCCCGCTATTGGAGTGGAGGCAAACTCAGAAAAAGAAGATTTGTTAAATTCTAACCATAGCTGCAACTTTTCAGGTCTGAGGTTTCTACTACAGCTTTTACCCAGTGGCCTACTATTAATTTTATAGAGGTGGTTTCAAGAACTGGAAAGCACACTTCAAAATTCTACATTTAAAAAAACCAAGATTATTAATTCTGTTGCCTCAGTTAGGATAAGTTCTGAGCACCAAGCTGGACCTGGTGTGAATTTACCTCTTTGGGAACTCTATAACCAAATTACAAGTGGCATCATCTCCCCAACCCAGAAATATTAGAGTTCTCCTCCCTTTTAGATTCTTCCAATTATGAGTTTGGTGTCTGTCATTGGCAATGTTCCATTCTTAGTGTAGGCTTTTGTATGACCTGGTAGCAAGTGAGAGAAAATACCATCCGAAGAACTCCATCACAGAGGGAGCTTCTTGACTCATGCCCTTGAAAAGTCCAGGGTTTGCTTGATCCAAGAGGATGTTTACCAGATCAAGTTTTTCGTGTTTAAGGCTTGTATCTTGTTTGTTGATTCCTTTTTCAGATAATGTACCAGTTTGCATTGTGTCAATTTTTTTGAAAGGCAGTCAGCTACTATGAGGAGGAAGGGTAGATAAAAAGTAACCAAGCCAGAATTAAGGACTTGCTTAGACAAAAGATACAAATGAAAAGAGAAGGACACTATGCTAGAATGGTAGGATATATGAATTGTTTCTTTGCAAAGGGAGAAACAATGATAAAGGAGGTTAGGAAATATCAATAAAAATGTATTTAAAAAATACCTTTTTTTAATGTATACCTGGAGTTTACCTTTTTATGATTACACTAGACCAGTATATGAATCAGCATTCTTTAAGAAAAATTGAACTTTTAAACATAAAATTCAGTTTTTTAATGCATTCGTGGTAATACATGGTTTATTTTTTGTTGTTGTTGTTTTTGTTTTTTTGAGTCGGAATCTCACTCTGTTGCCCAGGCTGGAGTGCAGTGGCATGCTCATAGTCACCATAGCCTCGACCTGCTGGACTCTGGGGATCCTTCCACCTCAACCTTCCAAGTAGCTGGAGCTACAAGTGCGCGCTACCATGCCTGGCTTATTTTTTTGATTAATTGTTAAAATGAGATCTCACCAAGTTGCCCAGGCTAGTCTCGAACTCCTGAACTCAGGCAATCCTCTCACCTTGGCCTCCCAAAGTGCTGGGATTATAGGCTTGAGCCACCACGCCTGGCCAGTACATGGTTCTTAAAAAATAATTAAGAAATGTACTTTTTAAAGGAAGGAAATATTAATAAGTTGGAATTCATAACCAAACATAGCAGGGCATTATTTTATTTGACAATAAAATAGCTATCAAGACAGAAATGAAGTAAAAATTAATATTTTCTTAGGAAAAAAGCTATATGAAGATTTTAACAATTTATCCAAGTTTATCATATGATACTCATATGAATTCAATTTTTCAGTGCTGTAACATTTTGGAACACTCCAATTCTGATATTTATCAATAACACATTCAAACGTCTCCTAATAAGCAGCACATGTATCATAAATAAATTTGTTATTATTCTACAGCTACTTCTGACTTTTAGAATTCTTCTTTCTGGATCAGTTCCTGTGTATTCATTTAACCAGAGCTAACACCTAGACAGAGAACCTCAGAGAAATTCAGACTATATGGTTTGTATTGCAACTTCTCTGGGAGGCAGCATGAAGTTACATAATTGTTTTGTATCCTCTATTCCATGTGGATACAGTAAGCCACTTTCTCATGACTTGACTCTATAATTACAGACATTTAATAACAAATCATGTCATGCTTGGTCCAGAAATTTCAACCATAAAATTGGTAGTTGTCAAGTATCAATTATAAAATTTAAAGCTTTATACAGATATTAGGAGTATTGTTTTGTTTTCAGAATGTCAGCATATGGGCATAACAATTATTGTCATGCCACATATACTTTAAATCCCTTTAGGAAGATAATGTCTGCCTCATTGGTAATAGTGTTTATCTATCCTTTGTTCTTTTTGTCCAAGGTATTATAAGTTACTAACTCCCAGTCTTTTGATTTCTTTGAGAAAATTTGTGTTACAGAAAGTCAATATCCCCTCCATGTTGAAACACAACTGAAAGAAAAGGGAAACTGCTAGTTAGAGACTGCCCATGAACTGGGATATGTAGTGAGATAGCTCAGTGTCAAGGATATCAAAGGACATGCAATGCCTCTTAGGCTTTTCTTCACATAATGCTTTCAGTTCTGTGTAGTTTTTAACTGACAAAATAAATTTTATATATATTCATGACGTACAGTATGACTTTTAAAGTATATATATGTTGTAAAATGGCTAAGTCAAATAAATAACATATGCATTGCCTCACATAATTATGAATTTATTTTTGTGTAAGAACACTTACGATCTACTCTTAGCATTTTCAAGTATACAATATATTGTTGTTATCTATAGTCATCATGTTGCACAATAGACCTCTTGAATTTATTCCTTTTGACTAATTGAGACTTTGTATTTGACTAACATCTTCCCAATCTTTCCCCCACCAAGCCCAGCCCCTGGTAACCACCATTCTATTCTCTGCTTCTATGAGTTTAATTTCCTTAGCTCCTGTGTATAGGTGAGATCATGTGTTACTTGTCTTTCTGTGCCTGGCTTATTTCAGGTACATCCATGTTGTCACAGATGACTGGTTGTTTTAAGATATACACACAAATTAAATTCTATTGCGATGTATGATAAAACTCAAAGAAGGAACAAAGTTGTAAAGCAAAAGCAGTAAATAAAAAATTCAAACTCCTGCCGGGCTCAGTGGCTCAGCCTGTAATCCTGCACCTTTGGGAGGTTGAGGTGAGTGGATTGCCTGAGCCCGCGGGTTTGAGACCGGCCTGGGCAACTTGGTGAGACCTCATCTCTACAATAAATAAATAAATAAAAAATCAGCCGGGCATGGTAGCACGTGCCTGTAATTCCAGCTACTTGGAAGGCTGAGGCGGAAGGATCACCAGAGCCCAGCAGGTCAAGGCTGCGGTGGCCGGGAGCGGCCACTGCACTCCAGTCTGGGCGACAGAGTGAGACTCCAACTCAAAGAAAAAAAAAAAAAATTCAAACTCCTATCTAAATTATATTTGAGAAAAAATGACTACAGTTATGGACTACTGAAACAATACAAATGAGAAACCTATATTAAAATTGATGTAATTGGCTCAAAGCTAAACTCAGTGATTTCAAATGGTAAAAAATAACACAAAAATGTACTAAAGCTTTAACTCAGAATGGTCTTAAAAAATTATAAAGACACACACACACACACACACACGGGAGAAAAAAAAGCAACAGGAAGGAAGGAGTTAAAGTAAGTAAATTAGAAAATAAATTTTTAAAACATAGTAGAACTGAAAAGGAAACATGAGAGTTGATTCTTGGGGGAAGATAATAAAGCTAAACTTCTGAAAGCTGTAATCATGAGATTAAAACTTTTCAAGTGAGAGAGAGAATATAACAACATATAAGTAGGAGGTTGCAATTATGAGACTACAATACATATCTTAATGCTAAAACATTTGAAAATTTCTATGAAGTAATTTATTTTGTAGATGAGTCTAAACTTCTAAAGTATATCAAGAAATGGGAAGCAAAGTGAAAAATACATTTTGAGAAATTATTTCCACATAAAACTCCAAACTAAAAAGATGACTTATTACAAATGTATAAGGAACAGATTTAACATTTCCATGCCAAATCATGTGGTTGAGTATAGAAAAAAAAATGGAGAGTTATCCAATTAGGTTTTTGAGGGTAGTAGGTTTCTGAAAGTATAATCAGTTTTATGAATTGTAAAAATAAAAATTCAGAATAAGAACCCAGTAAAATGCATTTAAAAAGTATTAAAAAAATCATTATTTTTAAGTAGTCTTATTCTAAGAGACAATGTTTAGATATTAAATATGTATAAAACACACATACACACCCAATAACACAAAAAAGAGTTCTTTCAAAAGAAGCTAAAATCTATTTGATAAAATTCAATACTTTACTTGCCAACACTTTTAGAAAAACCAATAACTCAAAAAACAACAGATGCTAGAGAGGATGTTGGGAAAAGGGAACACTTTTACAATGTTGGTGGGAGTGTAAGCTAATACAGCCTCTGTGGAAAACAGTTTGGCAATTCCTAAAAGATCCAAAAATAGATCTTCCATATGACCCCACAATCCCCCTACTGGAAATATATCCAGAGGAACTTAAATCTATGAAAAAGATACCTGCACATGTATGTTTATTGTAGCATTGTTCACAATAGCAAAAGCATAGAATCAACGGTGCTGCCCATTGAAAAAGGACTAGATTAAAAACATGTGATACATATACACAATGGAATATTACACAGCCATAAAGAAGGACAAAATGATGGTCTTCACACTAAATTATAGACTTAGAGTATATAAAACTGACTGCCCTATCACAAAAACAAAGAACTGAATATCACATGTTCTCATTCATAAGCGGACCTTGAACAATTATTGTAATACTATAAGAAAAGGCTTATGGGAAACTGCCAGGGAGGGGGGAACACCTAATCAACAAAGGTACCTGCATAATGAACATTTGTATTCCTAACCCTGAATTGTATCCCACATCTTAAAAAAAAAAAAAAGGCAAGTTCAGCATTAAAAAAAAGAAAAATGAGGAAGTAAAAAAAAATCCCTCCTTGGGTTGGGCTCGGTGGCTCAGCCTGTAATCCTAGCACTTTGGGAGACCGAGGCGGGTGGATTGCCTGAGTCTGAGGGTTCGAGACCAGCCTGGGCAACCTGGCAAGACCACTTCTCTATGATAAATCAAAAATTAGCCTGGCATGGTGGTGTGCGTCTGTAGTTCTGGCTACTTGAAAGGCTGAGGCGGAAGGATCGCCGGAGCCCAGCAGGTCATCACTGGGGTGACTGTGAGTGTGCCACTGCACTCCAGTTTGGGCTACAGAGTGAGACTCCAACTCAAAAAAAAAAAAAAAAAAATCCCCCTTTGATTCCAGTCTTTTCCCCTAGTCCACACCCTGTTTCTCACATTTCAGTTAGCCTTACTTTTTATCCTTCTAGCTCAATTTCTTTACTAATCCTCATGACAACAATTGTTTGAATTAATACAGGTCTTCAATCCATTTATCTTACCACAATATCACTCTTCACCAACTTTTACCTCCTTCCCACCTCCAATCTTCATTGATCTTATAGCTTAGTTTAGATTATAAGGCGAACCATCATAGTCACTCTCTTGCACACAGATTCATTTCCTTTGTTACCTTCTCATTCCCTGTAATAATTGTTAATATCCCAACCTCAATAGCCCAGCTACCTACCTACACCATACTTGCAGCCTAGTATCTGAACACAGAACAAGTCTAACTTCACTTTAACTTTTTAATCGCAAGGCTCAAAACACACTCATCCCTTCCTGACACTCTTATTCAATTTCCCATTATCTGAGATGACTTAGTTACCCTGGATCTTTTGGCTTCCAAGTTCTCCTACCACCAACCTCAAGACTTACTCTCAGAAGATAATTTTGTCTGATAATTTATGGGCTCATTGGATACAGGATATCAGAACCTCATCTTTTATTTATGTAAAAGTATAAAAACTTAGCTATGATTGTATCCATAATGTTGCCTTCTACTTGTTAAAATGGAAGAAGCACCCCTTCTCCAAGACCAACTCCACCAGAGATCTGTCACTTTCACATAAAAGGAATCTAACAACTTTCTCTATTCTACTAGTTAAAATGGAAGTGCTCCTGCTCTAATCTAAATTTAGCCTTTCTGTTCACCTGAATTTTATCCCTTGAACCTTCTCAGAACTTCTCTACTTGCCTCCATTTTGGATCACGAGTCTCTCTTGATTGGTTCATTCTGATTGATGTGAAATCAGACCCACAGAGTATCTCCTGTTTATTTTTAAAGTGCAATCACAGTCACAACAAAAATAACAAAACTTTGACCACACATCATTCTAATTTATCTGTATTCTTCTTAGCAACATTATAAATAATTGTCCTTACTCACTGTCTTCATTTCATCATTTCACATTCACTATTGTCCTCCTTAAAGATTTTTTAATACAAATTTTTTGAGAAGGCAATACATGATTGCCATATAAAATCTAAGCAGTACAAAATGTAAGCACCCTTCTATTATTGGTCCCTAATACTCAGAATTCTCCAAGTCGAAGTGATTTTTTTGCATAAATTATAGGATACTTTGCTTTTCACTTAACTTATCATGGAAATGTACACAGGTATGTCTCATTGTTTTTAACCACTTCATGACTTGACAGCACATAAATGCATTTACACAGTTCCTTACAGGGAAGATTTAGATTTCTTATAAACTTTTTTGCTGATACAGAAAATTCTGCGCTGAAAAATCTTTGTAATTATATTTTTAGGGCATGTATTTAAAGGAAAAATTCTTAAAAGTATAATTATTAAATTCAAGGATATGTATATTTATAATTTAGTAGATGATGTGAAATTGCTTCCCTGAGAGTTGTACCAACTTACATTTGGACCAATACTGTATGATAGTTACTGCTTCTCCACACCCTCACTAATGCAGTATAGTAAAGGGCATTTTGCTTTTCATCAAATGCAATCTTTGAATTTCTCTTTTTCTCTGAATTTCTGTCTTTATCCATTTTTTCCATTGCTTTGTTTATAATTTTCCCATTAATTTTTAGGGGCAGTGCGTATATTAAGAAAATTAGCATCAGAATATGTGTTACTAAAATATCTATGTTACTGAGTGTGTAACTTTTCTTTTTCTTAAAATTATTAAGCTTAAAACTTAATTTTGGTGAACTCAAATTTATAAATTTTTAAAGATTTATACCATGTTTTGAAAGGTTTGACATTATGCTTATAAGGACATTTTCTTTTTTTTTTTTTTTGAGTTGGAGTCTCACTCTGTCGCCCGGACTGGAGTGCAGTGGCTGCTCCCGGCCACCGCAGCCTCGACCTGCTGGGCTCTGGCGATCCTTCCGCCTCAGCCTTCCGAGTAGCCGGAATTACAGGCATGTGCTACCACGCCCGGCTGATTTTTTGATTTATTGTAGAGATGAGGTCTCGCTGCCCAGGTGGGTCTCGAACCCACGGGCTCAGGCAATCCACTCACCTCAGCCTCCCAAAGGCACGGGATTACAGGCTGAGCCACCAAGCCCGGCTGCTTATAAGGACATTTTCTAATCAAGAATGTGAGTAATTGGCCAGTTTTTCCTTTTATTTTGTAGGGTTTCTTTTTTTAAACTTTTAAAGTATTTGTTCTTCTGAAACTTATTTGTGTGAGAATTGAGAGAGAAAATCTAACTCATTAATTTTCCCTAGATGCTGCCCACTTATCCTAGAAGGCTTCAATCTACACCCCCACCCCAGTTCTCCTCCCTCCATTGATTTACTTAGAATGTCACTTTCACCAGTAACTAACAATCCATATATGTATAGGACTATGTCTGACTTCTTAGTTATATTGATTATTTGTGGCCAGTTCTAATATTTCCTATTGTTTTATAACATTTTCTTCTCATGTGGCTAATCTACACTGTTTATTCTTCTGCTTCAGTTTTTCCTATATATTATTACAAGTTTTTTTTTCTATGTAGACTTAAGAATCAACTTGCAAAGTTTCATAAAAAATTCTGGAATAAATTTATTTGGCTCCATTTAAATAAATAATCTCAGTAAGGAGGGAGGGGGAAGCACATAACACCACAAAGTGTACCTGGTCCCAACCAGGGGGAGAGAGAGCCAGTTGGATGCCCAAACTTTACTTGCATGCAGCTGACTTGTGTAGTTAATCTTTATTTGTACCACATATCTCTATAATAAAATAAAATTAAAAAGAAGAAAATAGATATATTTATGATGAGTCATTTCATCCAAATACAACCACAATTGAAATTTCAACTTATTCAATTACTCTTAAAACTTAGGTAGTTTTACGTAACATTTTATTAACATAGACATTATGGAGTTCTTATTAGACTATGTTATAATTTGATGCTACCTGGAGTTTTTTTAATTATATTTTTTAGCTACTTACTGTTCTGATCACTGTTTTTCTCAAGAGTCATTTTGTCCCTACTTGTCCACTAAGATGCTTGTTGTCAAGATAACCAATGACTTCTCTTTGTAGAAGCCAGTGGTCTCTTCTCTATTCTTCTTTATTTTGATTTTTGGCAGCATTTGACCTATATCTAATCTATCTTCCTAGGAAATCTTTTCTCTTTCCTCTTGTGACTCCTATGGCATCACGTTCATCTGCTTTATTTATTCATTTATTTTTATATTTTTACTGAATTCACCAGGGACTTTTTTTTCCTATATATTTCGCTGTCCCTTTCTCCTTACCTGACTTTTCAATGTTGTAATGCTCTTGGGTCCTCTTGTCTATAACCTCTTTCGAGTTGACTTAATTCTGACTGCCATGTACTCACTTACATGTTATATATGGGATAATCATGAGAGACTTTTAGATGATAGACTTTTAAAACTGCCATCCTTTTGTGGAACATGTTGCTCCGGAAAAAAGTTACACATCAAACTCCAAAGAAGATACATACATATATACTACTTTTAGAAACTTCAGTGGGGATATCTGACTTCTCTAGACACGTGTGAGCTATAATTTTCACATTCAGCATAACACAATTGGCTAAATGCTGCAAAATATGACTCTGACCCTAGTACAGTCATAAATAATACAATTTTCTACTCTGCATGCCCAGCAAACTAGCCTAAATTCATTAGTAAGGGTTATAGACAATTCACATAATTCCTGCTTTCCTCTTGATTAACTAAGGTAAGATTTATACTACAGAAAGTCCTTTTCCTGCACCTACCTACTCAAAGACAAATACATAAACCCATGAAGAAGCTAGAAAAAATAGATAGCTGACTTTTTAAAACAAACACAGCTGACTCTATTATGTGGGTTTTATGATCTAGAGCCCTGGATTCAAGACTTGTGTCAAGGACTAACAAACATTTTGCATCTGATAGTTGCATATATGTTACAGGTGCAGCAGTTCTGAGTTCCAAACGCTATTATATAGCAATTCTTATTCATCCTGCCACACAAAGAGCAGGTGACTAATCCTAGTCCAACTACAGACAATGTTCTTTAAAACACCCCTCCCCATCAGCAAAATCTCAGTGACGGTAAATATGTAGATATGATGGATTAAAGTTCTGTGGCCTCAGTCTGTCTGCCCTTGACCCATAAGGAAAACTGAGAAAGAGAAAATCAGCCCCTGACATCCAGGACTGGCCTGGTCCTATCACCTGACTAGTATGAGGAGCTGGCTGACACATACAGTTAGGCCTTGTGTTTTTCTTTTGATCGTAAACAATTTCATAGAACATCAACACCAGACAAGGTCACTCTGTGACTAGCATAAATAAGACAAATGCAAAACTACACATAACCACATCTGAAGTAGGCAAAACATAAACACTGCCCAAGCTGCAAAATACAAAACATTCCCTACCCTGGCAAACATGCATGCCTACTGCTCCTCTCCCATCTACAGCTCTATGCTCTATCTAGTCTTCTCTCCTTCCAGGTAAGATTTATTAAGATAAGCAGTCATAGAATTGTCCTTGCTTCCTGTAAGCATCTACTCCAGAGCAAGGCCTTGTTGCCTGAAATCCTCCCCAAAACCATTTCACATGAACCCAAACTCACTATTCTTTAATAGTGAGTTTTGCAATTAAATATTTATATAATAATAAAATATAGAAACATAAAGGGTTACAAAGTTTTAAATGTGTCTCATTAGGAACCTTGTTAGTATGAGAAGTGAGAGCAGTCATCTCATGTTCAGTAGAAGAAAGGGAAAATGATATCACTTTAAATAGAAATAAACATAATCAAGTTCCAAGATCATTTTCCATTGTGTTGCCAAAATTATTTAAATGTAGGAGAAAGACAACAGTGGTGCATGGCATGGGTATGAATGCAAGCTTTCAGCAGTAATTTTCAATATGAACAGACATTCCATCATCTCATCTCTCACTGCTTTATGATATCTTATATTAGTGTTTTATAGTGCAATTTAATTTTTCATGAATTAACTTTTAAAATTAGCTATATGTATATTATGGAAACCAGTACCTTGCTATATATATTTTTATCCTGTTTTATATTTAGTGGATAGTATACATATTACATGGATTCATTTTAATTTTATTTCCTGATTCATTTTAGTATTTTTAGAATTATGTTAAATTCAGCCATATCAATAAATTTTTTGGATGTATAATAGACACATTTGAAACCAAATGATCAAGTTGAGAGAGCAAAGACTGTTCAGTTAAATATTTAAAATGTATACAATAACAGAGAAGGAAACTTTTTATAATTGGGCCAACTGAAGGCCATTTTATCATTAAGAATATACTTGCTTACAAATTCAAATTGAAGCAAGGCTCTGTGTGTGTGTGTGTGTGTGTGTGTGTGTGTGTGTGTGTGTTCAGAAGTTTAGGATCCACTAAGAGACAAGTAGATGATCTCTTTTCTTTATCATTTTTAAGATTTAATGAAAGATTAGTTTACTTGGCCTTGACTTTTTCCTGGCTTACAAACCACTTCCTCTTCCACGCTCATGCTGTTTTAATTAATCTCCACCATTTGCAAAGGCTTGATTTTTCTGGAGAAAGAAATGAGCTGTTTTGCTCTGTAAACACTTTCTGTGCGCTCAGATGCATGAGGAGACGAATGAACAAATGAAAGATCTTCCTTAATACTGGTAGTTTACCAAGTGCAAACAGAAGATGAAAGTGCCTTTGTTTGGGTTTCTGTCTTTTCTTCAGAGGAAATGCCCACCCATGACTGTTCATTGTTTATAAAAGTCTCAAGGATTTTAACTTTTTTCAAAGCTGATTGTTTTTTGAAAAGGAAATGTGAGAAAAAAGGAATGCAATTAAGAAACAAAAATACTGTCTTTTGGCTATAGTGTTAGGTTTAAATCTACAAATCTCCAACACAGCTCCATTGTTCTCTACATTGCTCCTGGTAGAAATGTGAGCAATATTTGCCTCATCAATTTTTGTCCAAACCACTTCCAACTCTGCCTGTTTTCACCAGAGTTTCCTCCAAAGTTGAAAAATATATTAATCTATTTATTTTCTCACTTTAAATCCTTTGATATAACCCCTCAACAATAACTCTGGTTTTGTGCCAACATCCTAAACACAGAAATACTGAGTCTCTTTGGGTCGACAAATAGTTTTTTTTTAATGCAAAAGCAATAGCAATTTTTATGCCACATTAGGACATTCAGATTTTATTCTGTAGATGAATGGAGACTTATTGTAGGTATTTAGAAAATGGAGTGAACTAGTGGCTTCTGTTTTGTCATTCTGATAATATAGATAATGATTTTGAGAGGATGGGCTGAAGTTCAGTCATAGGTGACATAATCATGTCTCTAAAGTGAGAAATGATTTAAGAAATATTTATAACATAAAAGCAGCAGTGCTTGGTGATTAGTCGATTTGATGACATGAAGGGAGAACAGTCAAGGACAATTTTGCTTTTTAACACAAAATTTAAAATGCAGATTTCAGCTATTTTGTTTGGATGAAGTGGTGGGTATGGCATTCCCCACACGAAGCAAATAGGAAGAGCGGGTTTAAATGAGAAAGTGATTGAGTTCAGGCTTATAAACATTGACTTTGAGGTACATAAAAGTATTTGAATATTGATAAAAAATATGTGACCATTTGGTTATAGGAAGACATATGGACAGGAAAACAGATTTGGAAATCACTAACATTTAGGTTAAAATGTAAAGTTTTGAAGTCATAATAGTAATGGATTTTCATGTACTTTGCTCTCTTTTTCTTTGTTTTATGTTTTTTCTAAGAAGACTTCAAACCAACATTTTCCCCCCTCAAACAGATAATAGGGAAACTCATAATGATATTGGGAGGTCTTTATTTTTAAATTGTTATGTTTTTCTCAATTCCCAAATGGACCAGCCACTTCTCAGCTTCAAATACATCTGCTTATTTGATAAGTATCCTTTGTTTCTCCTTTAATTTCTAAGTTTCTATAAAACAAACTACAACTGTGCCAGAATGCTCAGTAGGCAATAAATAAAGTCACTATCACATGGCCATCACATATCAGACGGGTGACATAATAAAACTTACTCCTTTATTTTGTTAATTGGCAATGTTAGCATTGGGTTACTTTATGAGTTATATTTTCAAGTAACTGCTATAAAATTTTATGTGTTCTAGGATCTGGAAACCTACTAGAACAAATACCAACAATGCCAAAAAATTGGGACTTTCAATGCATTTTAACACAAATTTTAAAACGCAGAACAAGAGTAAGCTATATCATTCATAAGCAAAATTTGGTATAAGTTTAGAGTCTCCTTCTGATATTAAAGGAATGGATGCTCATTTAATAAACTTGTGAATTCTCAACAATAAGTTGAGAATTCAAAAAAGGGAAGTAGATGATTAGATTTTCTATTAATTTATGAAAAAATAAAAATATTTAAAAATTATTTCTGTTATCTGTAATGGACATTAAAACTATAATTTATATTTTTGCCTTCATAAACACTTGTGTGTTTATTAAAGATTCAGAAAATAACACTGTATGTATTTAAAGAGTTATAAATCTGTTTCGTTTTTACTGCTCAAGATGGGGAAACACAAATTGCTAGGAAACATCTGGTGTCTCTGAAGAAGCAGAAATCCCACAGAAAATTTCTATTGACCTATTTCATAACTTTCTTTAAAAAAAATTGGAACCACTACAATTGTTGGGAAGTTAGGCAGTTTTTATTTTTTTCAGAAGGCCTTAAAATGTTCATTGTTCACTGATAACCAAATTAAAGTGGCAGTCAACTTTCCAAAAGATGACAGAATACTGCAGCTTTTTATTCCAAAATGGTGTAGAGCCAAGACTTTAAGGTTCACAGAAACGTTTGGGGAAAGCACTGGTCCTTTGGTGTCCCTGGAACATTCAATCTTTTTTCCTTGGACTAAGAATCAGCATTTGAATTCATGTCTTTTCTCTGATCTTTGCTGCCCCCTAGTGACTCCAACTGCACCGCTCTTGTTTAAATCTAAGTTCATATCTAATTAATGTTGTAATTATTGTGCTGAATTAAATATTTATGAGAAGCCAATATTTAAAGATTTCTATTGTATAGGTAAAACACCCTATGCCTTAAGGTTAACCCGCTGGTTCCAAGTAATAAATTGGCTGGATTACTCACTATAACTGATGATATAGCTAAAAAGAGACATACTATTCCAAGTTATTAAAATAGTGGTAATAAAAGTGTGACTATTTTGGGTGGGGGCCGGTACAACAATACACAACGAAGTCATACAAATTTCACCTCTTTAATCCAACTAGTGCCGTACTGGATTCAATTATTACCCAAGAAAGTCACTAAAAATATAAACTAAAATAAATGCAACTATTTTTACAAAGTTGTTAATAAATTTGCTATAAATAATAACACAAACTTAGGAATGCATCACATGGTCCAAAGTTAGGAAATGCCTATAAAAGTGTGTATATATACATATGTGTGAGTGTATGAAATTGTATGTCCTCATGTTGCCATTAAAAATTAAAAGCACACAGGTTATATAATCACATGATACTTTCAATTATATGGAATATATAATTTATAAGCATACAATAAAGTGGTTAGTATGTGAAGAATAATTTCAGAAAGTGTTTTATCACTTATAAATGCAAACTGAATTTGCTTTCTTATGTTTACTGATTTGTTTTTATTGTATGAATGAATAATTATGCATGAAAATAAATTAAAGAAGTGGCAGGTACATGCATGATAGGGCTTGGTGAAATATTGTCAAGTATTATTTTCATTTAACCTTGCTTGGATCACAGCTGGGGTTTGCAGATTTAGAGTGCTTGACTGAATAGCCACCTGACTTTTATGAAAAATTCATGGTTTCAGGCAAGATTTCAATCACTGCCATTTTTCTAAAGGTGAAAAACAAAAACACCACCTTTATTCACATTGATGCTCTGAATGGTATCATCTATAACATGATGCCTACAGTATTTTAGCTAAAGGGAAAAAAGCTTATCTTTGATGTAATTCCTTACATTCCAAATCATTTATTTTAATTTAGTTTGCTGTCAAAATTTTCTTAATTGCTTAAATTCAAAGATCATTCTTGAATTTATAAAAATATCAAATTCTTCATACTATTCTAAAGCTGAATGGATGAATAGTGGGAACTGCCCTTCCGTCCTTTGGTTATTTTTTTAACTCACACCTCCACTATTCTAGTTTTCCCATAAGGTGGGCATTTCCTAAAGTTCATTTCTGCCTTTCCACTCCTATCGCTATGTTCTTTGCTTTGGATATTCTATTTTTGGAAGCTTTAAGAACTTCTCCATGTAGACACCTCTGCTGCAATCCACCTCTCCAATCCTGACTGCTTTTCTCAGCTTGTGTTTTGTATTTCCAGTTGTCTCCTGCAGATGAGTCTTTTGGTGGTTCCACTGTTGACATCATACAAGGATTAATGTAAGCTCCTCTCAATCAAGGTGGAAGGAAGGTAGAGATCATTGATTCAACATTCTCTCTTTGAGATAAAGAAACCGAGCTACGAAAGTATTTACTGGACCAAACTCTTAAATACATTTATGGTAGAACAAAAATTAAAAATCATGTGTCTGACTGTCAACCAGTCCAGCACACATGGTACCACACCAAACTCCTCATTCCTCTGCTGATTTCTGATTTCTGTCCTAGATGATTGTTCTAAAAATTCTCTTCAGTCATTCAGACGAGGTATCATGAAGTCATTTTAAACTTTTCCCTCTTTGTTCCAAAATCTGGTTATTCTGTTGGTGGCGGAAATATCTTTGCTTTGGATTCTTCCCTGTGCTAACTTCTGTACTTTCTCCTTTATTTTAACACTATTTTAATCAAAACAATTCATATCCATGGCTTAAAATGTCAAGGAGTTCTATAAGGCTTCTAACGTAGACCATTTCCACGTTTCTTTTCCGTCCTTGAATTCTGTTCCAAGGACAGACACTTTTGAATCTTTTACCTGTTTCCGATGGGCTTCCTATCTACGTCTCTAAAAAGCAGGCATGTATTTTATTTTGTGATTTTTAATTTTTTTTTTTTTTTTTTGAGTTGGAGTTTCACTCTGTCGCCCAGACCGGAGTGCAGTGGCCGCTCCGGCCACCGCAGCCTCGACCTGCTGGGCTCCGGCGATCCTTCCGCCTCAGCCTTCCAAGTAGCCGGAATTACAGGCATGCGCTACCACGCCCGGCTGATTTTTTGATTTATTGTAGAGATGAGGTCTCGCTGCCCAGGCGGGTCTCGAACCCGAGGGCTCAGGCAATCCACTCACCTCAGCCTCCCAAAGGCACGGGATTACAGGCTGAGCCACCGAGCCCGGCTGATTTTTAATTTTTAAAAACATTTTTAAAATAATGTTTTCTTGCTTCCTTCCTTGTAAGATATTTTCCTAAAACGTTCATCTTCTCTTCTCACCCCTCCCCATTCTCCTTAGTGCAAGTTTTTCAGTTACTGATTAAATAAACATTCCACATTTTCATCATTTATTTATGTACTGTTTGGTTTTATTTTGTAGAGATTTTCTTTCTGGACCTTTCTTCTGTAACACTCTGAACTGACCGATTCTTCTCTAGAACAACTGCACAACTCTTTTCTTGAGCTTCCCTTCTCTGTCATTGCAGGAGTTTCATATACTCCTTCCCTACGTCTGAATTCCAAGTTTCCCGCTTCCTTGTTAGTCTTTGATTTTGATATAGTTCATCTTCTCGGAGTTTGTTGAGGAGTATGAGGTAACTTTTTTTTAGAACCTGGATATGTGAAAACATGAAAAAATTTGATTTTACCTTTTCACTTGATTGGTAGTTTGTCTGGGTTCAGAGTTCTAGATTGAAAGTTATTTTTCACGGACTATTGAGGATATTATTCCATTTTCTTTCAGCTTCTCTCTCATTGTCTGTTTTTTGTCTGTGTTTCAATTTCCTGAAATATAACAGTACTGTGTTTTGCTGTGAACAGTTTTCCATTTGTTGTGGTGACACTAAATAGCCCTTTCAATCTGTAAATCCAGACATTTCAGTACTGGGTGTTTTCTTATTTCCTTCTTTACGATTTCCTTTCTTTCATTTCTTCTTTGTCTCTTTCTGGGACTCTATTATTTAAATGTTCGAACTTCAGTAATAAGCCTCTAAAATTTTATCTATTCTTATCCATTTTCCACTTTGTATTTTGGTTATACCTTCTGGAAGATTCATCTTTATATTCCAACCTTTCTATTTAATTCTGTTCCTGCTACTGTATTTTTAATTTCTAAGAGCTTTTATTGTTTGAATGGTCCTCTCTCATTTTAACATGATGCTCTTGACAGTGTAAGTTTATGGATATGTTATATACTTTTATCACTTTAAAGCTATTGATTATAGAGGTTCCTTGAGTGCTTTCTCTTATTTCTTGCATTGCCTCAGTTCTTCTGTGTTGCTTATTCTCTTTGTTTGGTTTTCATATTTCCAGTTAGTGGTATGACTTTTCTTATCCTTGGACTGTTATTCGATATTCAAGAGTAGGATCCTAAAAATAAATTAGAAACTTTGTATACAATTTCGGGGCTTGTTGACCAGTGGGTTTTTCTGTAGATAATCAGACAGAAACTCAAGTGTTTTTACTGAAGATATTCCTACTCAAATGCCATGAGTGTTTCCTTGAGCCAATGAGTTTCCAAAGCAGTGAACTCTCCAGCCTTCTACCTGTGAGGGAAGACTGCTTGCTAATGTGGAAAAAAGGGGACAGCATGATTGGGTCTCACTGTCCAGTGTGTAGACCTTCTCATAGCAGGTCTTGATGGTGTTTGGAATCTCAGGGCTCCAAGTCTCAAGACAATAAAACTCATTCTTCTGTGGGTGGGGTCACTTTAAAACCTGACCTAGTCTCACATAGAATTTGAGGAAATGCAGAGGTCTAAGAGCTTCTTACGGAGAATTTCAACCAGTCTGGGTGGTGACTGCCTATCCTACATTCCAGCCTTCAGAGAAGCCAACTGCCTCAACCTCGTTGTACTTTTCCTGGATTTCAGAGCACAAACTCATTGGAGTTTTGACTCACCACTCTTGCACTTAGCACACACTATCTTTTGTTTTCTTCTAGCCTTAATTTTGTACTTTCTACCTTCCAATTTTCTCTTTGCATCTCAGTTTTTTTTTTGCTTCCATTTTTGGCTTTTCTTTTATAATTTTAAGCATTTAAAAAACCCCTTTACTGCATTTTTATGGAGTTGTAGGTAGAAGTACAAGTTAACCCTACATGAGTCACCAAATTTCAGTTCCTGCCTTTTAAAAATCCCATCACCATTGCCTTAAGTCATACTTCAATAATTTAATGCTGGGATAATTAAATTGGCTCCTCACTAACTAGTTTCTTTTCCTCAAGTTTTTTTCCTCAACTAATATGCCTTATTAACTGCCAATACAGAAACAACCCTAAGATATCACTCTAATTATATCACTCACCTGCTCAAATAACTCCAAATATTATTAAATGTCTAAATAAAGTAAATTTCTAGCTTACCTAGAATCTACCCAAATTTCTGTACATATCTTTTACTGTGATTCAATATAAACACTTTACTCGTGGTCTTTGGAAAAGGTCTGTCTTCCCACTGTTCTTGGAATAACCTATTCTTCTTCATTTAATCTTACTCAGTCTTATCTCCTCTAAGAAATCTTCTTTGATCTTTCTAGAAGAAAAAAATAAATTATCGGTGCCAGTTTGCACTCCATTTCTTTCATTATAGCATCTGTAACACTTAGCTTTTTATATTATAATCTTTTTATACTAGACTCTAAGTTCACAATGAAGGCTGAGATCTTGACACATTAATTGTTGTATATCCCTTTTCAATCATTATTGAGTACCACTATGTGCCAAGTCCTGTGCTAGAAGCTCTTCAGGCTTTCTGTGGGTAAAGACAAAGGTATGTAGACATTAGATTTCAGAAAGAGTGAAAGATAGAATGGGATTCCAGCGATTAGCTGGAGTTCAGTAAAGGACTCCAGTTTTTGAGAGGATAAGCAAACCTCATCTCAACCTTCACAGGAAATAAAATTAAGGTAAGGACTCAATTCTATGATAGGTATCCAAAATAGAGGAAGAATAGGGAAATAGTTTCTCTGTTGGTCAATGGACAAAGGATCAGAGGAGGGCTAATGACAAGGATGAGCTCTCAGTAGAGTCTTCTTCCCCTTCCTTTATCTCATGCAGGTTGGTCTCCAAACTTCGAGAGCTGGTGAGCCTGCATGCAAGTTGTCTAGCATTTGCAGAAAGGGGCTATTGTAAGTTAGAGGAACGCCTGGAGTTGTGAAAGGCTAAATTTCTCTGAACTTCCCAGAAAACTTTTTGACTCTCGGATATGAATGTTACTCTCCTCCCGGTAAGAGTTCTGTATTCTTCTCTTAATAATTTTCAAGATTCCACATACTTTTTTTTGTGAAAGGTTTATAAAGCTCTACAATTTGTAATACTTTTTTTTTGAGTTGGAGTCTCACTCTGTCGCCCAGACTGGAGTGCAGTGGCTGCTCCGGGCCACCGCAGCCTCGACCTGCTGGGCTCCGGCGATCCTTCCGCTTCAGCCTTCCAAGCAGCTGGAACCATAGGTGCGCGCTACCACGCCCGCCTACTTTTTTGATTTATTGTAGAGATGAAGTCTCACCAAGTTGGCCAGGTGGGTCTCGAACCCGCGGGCTCAGGTAATTCACTCACCTCAGCCTCCCAAAGCGCGGGATTACAGGCTGAGCCACCAAACCTGGCTGTAATACTTTTTAAGATGTGTAAATCTAGAAAATGAAAATTGTAATAATTCCTGGACTCAGCCCGACTACCTTGCTCACATTGTCAGTATAACTGCCATGAAGGAAGTATATAATGTAGATACAACACAATAAGATATATAGTCTGTAGATGTTATTATTTAAAAATACAAGTCAGTTGTCATTTGTTAATCACCTGTTAAATGCAAAACACTCTACAAAGAAATGTCTGTGTAATTGCATATATGTGTGTGGGAAGAGGGTTTGGGTAGGGGCATGCACAGATTTCAAACATTTTTGAGTGCTCACTCCATGTGCTTGACCCTCTACTAGGTATTGAGGCCATTATCTAATAAAATCCCTGCTCTGACACAGCTTACATAATAGCAGAGAGAAAGACAATAAGCAAGAGAAGCGCAGCATACTCAATGGAAATGGGTGCTATGGAAAAAATTAAGAAGGCACATAGACAGAGAGTCCAGAGTGACAGCTGAAACTCCAGCTCACATGGATGAGGAAGGTTTCTCTGGGAAGGTAGCATAAAACTAAAAACCTAAGCAACAGGAAGGAGCCAGTCATGAGGACATCTGAAGAAAAATTATTTCAGGTTGAGTAGACAAGTGCCAAGGCCCTGAGGCCAGAACATGTCCCGGACTCATGGAACAACAACATGGCCTATGGAACTGGACAGATAGTAAGAAGGAGAGTAACAGAACATATTTCTAAGAGGAAATAGGAAGGTAGATCATGTAGCTCCTTTAGACCATTATTGGCACCTTGACTTTCATTATGGATGATAAGAAAAGTAATTCGAGATTTCAAGTAGAAGAGTGACATAATCTGACTTGTTTTTAATAAGTAAAATGCAATGGGACCCTCTTCTGATTGATTCACTTAAAAATCTAAGACACCAAGAAGAAGAAAGTGTAGAAGCTGAAGGTGATGCTTGATGTTGCTATTAATAAGTTATGGCTGGATTTTGTAATAGACAAAGGGCTGCCTTCTAGGATTTGTTAATAAAATGAATGTGGAGTATGAAAGAGAGAAATTAAAAATAACCCTAGGATTTGGAACTGAGCAGCCGGAAGTATGGAGTTGCCACTGATAACAATGAGAAAGGAAAGAAATGTGACAAGGAGAAAGTTTTGAATAAGTTGAGTTTTGAATATGTTGAGTTGGTGATTAGACCTCTGAGTGGAATGTAGAGTAAGCAGTGGCATATGTGGACCTGGGGTCAAGGAAAGAGCTCTGAGCTAGAGTTATAGTTGACATGCAAGATTTGGGAATTGTTGTTTATATAATATTTAACATCAAAGAGTTATAGTAGAAATACAAGATTTGGGAATTGCTTGTTTATATAATATTTAACATCAAAGAGTTATAGTAGAAATACAAGATTTGGGAATTGCTTGTTTATATAATATTTAACATCAAAGACTGGATGATACCACCAAAGGAAGGAGGGTACTTAGGAAAGAGAAACAGTCTGAAGTGTGAGACTTCTCAATGTTAAGAGTAGAAAGTAGCAAAGGAGATTAACATGGAGATCAGCCTGGAGAAAGAAAAAGGGGCGAGTGTGGCATCCTGGAGGAAAGTGTTTCCAGGGGGTGAGACATGGACTTTGATAGATTGTGCAAGATTCTGAATGAGTATTCTTGGAATTTAGCTATAGGGAGCTCATTAGACAGAGGCTTGGCGTGAGCTTGCCACTGCACTCCAGCTAGTAAAATTGGAGAGGAGTGGTGAAAGTTTGATTGATGTGAGTTCAAGAGAGAATAAGGGGATATGTAAAAGTATGTTCTTTATGCAGATGAAAATGATTCAGCAAAAAGGGAAAACATGATGCAGCAGGAGAGGGAACTCCTGAGGTCATATCCTAATCTTGGAGGTGCGAGATCTCGTGCACAGATGTAGACTTTAGTATTCACACAGCCTCGAAACGGGAGAGACGAGGGTAAGTGTAGCTCAGCTGGGATTAGGTGGGATGACACTGCAGAGGTGGAAGCTTACAGAAGTTCTCTTCTGACTGCTACTATTTTCTCAGTAAAATAGGAAGCAAGGTAAATTCATCAAGCTATTATGGATTTCAAAATATAGTGAAAGAGACATAGGAAAACACCACATCAAGCCTGAATATTATCAGAGCTAAAATAGATGTTTATTTGTCATTAACAAATAGGACTCACGGGATATTATCATAAAGTGAACATTTTTTTGTCCTTCTTTAAATTTATTCTATGGGGCCAGTATTACTTTCTACTGTATGGAATTTTGGGCAATTCAGCACATTTTTTCCAGTCATTTTCATTAAAAAACTTCACCCAATGAGCAATTAATATGCCCAGAGTAATAATCAAAATTTCAAATTTTTTCCCAAGATAAAATGACTTCACTTTACCAGTTAAGGCTTATTACAAGTTGGCTTCCTGTAATATAAAAGAGGTCATAAGTGGGCATTTTCTTTCTCTATTTTCAATCCTTTCCCCTCACTGTTGTCACTTAGAACCCCTCCAGGGTCTGACACTGGGTGTGATAGTATTGGAGAAAGAAGAAAGAGCAGGAAATTCTTACTTGGCACCTTAACAAGCTGGCGTTATATATTGTGGGCCTGCAAGTTTTAAGGCTGATTTTCTTTCTCTTGGAGAACTTGTAGTTCTCTGATGTGTGTGATATATCCTGTCTGGCTGACTTATTGACATCTCATAAGGAAAGGAGAAATCAATTATCTTGTGGCTTCTGCTGAAGCTGAGGCTAAATTAATTCCATTTCAGCATTCTATTGCATAAGTGACAAATCAACAGTCATTGGTGTGTACAGAGAAAGGAGAGAGAAAGAATAAGACAGAGAGAGGGCAGGGAGGGGGGGGGAGAGAGAGAGAGAGAGAGAGAGAGAGAGAGAGAGAGAGAGAGAGAGAGAGAGAGAGAGAGAGAGAATGAGCTAATTTTTACGCAGGAATATAAGAGCAAAATGAAGGGGCCTTGAAACTGGGTGATGGGATTTAATAGGATTGCTCTTCTTAGTAATTGCCACTCTCAAGTCTTATCTCTGAAAAAAGATAAAGCAGTTGATGGTTTCCCATAGGTCACTGTGTTCTCTACCATGCTTCTTCATGGGAAAAACCACAGATCAGATACTGAAACAAAGTCCTCTACCTATGAGGTTGCCTTTTGTGAATTTTCTGACCAATACAGAGTTTTATATGAGATGCTATTACCAGTCAAACTATCCTTCAGAAAATTAAAGATTTTTGAAATGAATCAACAAACAGTACGGAGAGGAGAAGAGAAATAAATGAGACAGAAAGAAGTATTGAGTAGAAGCCTTGTACAAAATAAGCCACTAACTAGCAACTGGTCACCATAAAACAGAAAGTGAGTAGAGAAAACACTGGAAGCAGCTCATCAGAAGAATGGAAACAACAGAAGATTCAGAGTAGCTGCATCATAAAAGTCATGGCATTCTAGGATGTAGAGCCATGCTTGTAAAATGGACACGGATTTATAGATGCACAGACATCTGACTGATGTCTAAGAGCAGCTCGAGTTCATTACACAGCAGCTCAAGAAAAGCCATCACATAGCCATAGCTGAGTTCTTGGTCTGTCGTTTACCACCCCAGTGGGACTCCTCCACCATTCTGCTCATCCCAGATCCTGGCACCTCCACAACCAGCGGTTTCCTAAATCTAAACTCATGGACTTAGTCGTTGCTCCTTTCTCTCCCATTCCAAGCATCCATTTCATCAGTGCTAACTCAGTACAGGTCTCAGAGAAACCCCTTTCTTTTCTTCTCCACTACTACCACTCTGTTTCAAATCACAATACTCTCTCAACCATAGCATCATAATGCTTCTCTGTTCTCACCCATTTTTAATGCAGTCTCTATTTAGTGAAGTGATTCTTCTAAAAATGTACATTTGATTATTTTATCCATCTTTAAATATCCTTGGAAGGCTCACCATTGCACTTAGAATGTAATACATGCCTCTGTCTCACCACAGAACCCTGACCCTACTTATTCTCACTCTATGACCTCTGTGACCAGTCACATTGGCCTACTTTTTGTCTCTCAAACTTGCTAGGACTATTTATGCCACTAGGCCTTTGCATACCCATTCTCCTTACAGAGATTATTCTTACTTTTAGTCTTAGCTTGACTGGGTCTATCTTGACATTTAGTTTTCTCATTCAGAGATACCTTTACTCTCACCCAGTTTCAAGTAGCTATTCATTTGTGGTCTATAGCTCATCCCATTTTAAATCTCTGGCTTAGCACTGATGATTCTGAGTGTTTTTTGTTTGCTCATTCCATTGTGTGTGTGTGTGTGTGTGTGTGTGTGTGTGTGTGCTTATTCCTCTATTTTTGCTTGGCAATACAAGGAAAGTCCCTCTTTATTGGAGGGATAGAGAAGTAGATTAAAGTAGAATTCCTTTATTTACAGTTTAGATAGTTGTTTTCATTTAGTCTCTAAGTTTTGATTTTTTAACTCAGGAGAAAATTTGTCTTCAAAATTCTTTTCTAGGAGTAAGCTTATACTTATTCTAAAAACAATTTGTCCTAATGACAAACTGACATCAGTTAAAATAAAAAAACTTGAGAGACATCTTAATTTAATTTATGTTTCTTTTGATTAAAAACAATTCTGGCACACCCACCATTCTCTCCATTAGTTTATCATTAGATTTATGAAGAGATTTCTCCTCTATTAATTTAATTTTATTCAAAGTTGTGGCTGTCATAGTTCATATTTTTCTGTGTGAAGGTGTCAGATCTGGTCAGGTTTGATTCTGTTTTTGCTACCCTTACAAATATTAAGAACTGGAAGATAAGGGAGAATTACTGTATTTTCAAACAATTCTGAACTCATATTCAAAGACCTTTGCATTCTAATTGATTAATAGTTACAGACAGTAATGTCCCAAAGTGTATCTGGATTATAAAGTGTTTAGGCCTCTGATTTGCATTTTATTCTTTTCTTTTTCTTTTAAATATGCCTATAATACCAGATGCCATTGCTACACACACACGTTAAAAATCTGCAAGGCAAAATGCAAGATTTCCTCCTTGGTAATTTATATCCTTTCTATAGTTAAGCATTATATTTTATATTCTCTAAAGAAAAGTGATAATTTGATTTTGTGGCCTACATAGATGAATATGAGGCAGCCTGCCCATTTCTAGCTCTCCATGGCATAAGTGAGCAGTGTTGAAACTCTCTGTTTCCATTTACCAGTGCAAGGAGGGGAAGTGCTGAGACAGCTCTCAGAAAGGCAGAGGTCTGAGTGAGAATGAGGAGACAGTACTGTATGGAAACTTTATAACAGGAAACACATGGACTCTTTAGGCATCAGCAGATCATTGTCAGAGGACATAATGGGCTAAGACCCTCAGAAACCATGGGTTAAGAGAACACAGGCCCTTCTGCAGCAGAGACAAGAGAGGATCCTGGTGATAATTATAGGTTTCTTGTTGCCAGGGATAGTGGCTTCTCAGAAAACATTTCAGAATTTATTAAAGTGTGGCCATCTCATTAATGTCAAGATGGTGGTTGAGGATATCCCAACAGTATGTATCTCTAAGAAGCAAAATATTTAGAATCTGTTTTTCAAATGTTGTTCCAAACTCTCAGTTACTTGGGGGCACTCCAATTTGGGGAGCAGGTGCCATGGTCCTGAATGAGGAATGGTTCTTGCATTCATGCAAACACCAAGTCAACTGAATATAGGGAGATCAGTGCAATGACAGGATCCTGGACAACTTACAAAGCCCACTTAGCTGTAGCCCTGACCTACCCTAATGTTCCCATCTTTTCAGGCACACTTGTTACAAAAAGAGTATAAGATGAAAATCTATATTATAGCAGTGCACTAATTTAAACATGAAAATTTATATTACCGAAAACAGGGTGGCGATTTATGTCACATACTGTTAGCGTGTCAATTCTAGGGTCTTTTTATTATAGAGGAATAGGATGTTTTGGTAAGTAGCACTGTAATATAGAATAGTAAAATGAATTAAATGACCATGGCTGGTGACAGTTTGCTAATTGACTTATCTCTTTATCTTGGTATTTTGTTACTTATTAATTTTATGTCCAGAGGGGATAAAAGAGAAAGCACTATATTTGCTATTTGGAAATTTAAGTAGTAAGATTCGAGAATTGCTAACCAGGGCAACCATATAATGTATCAAACAAAAATAAAAGGGTTGCTAAAAATCACACGACAACAAGAGTTTTAAACTGCGAGTGTTGTTGATAAAATGGGATATGTTTTTATCTTTTGGTCTTCTGGTTACTTTTATGGAAATAATCAGTTCTTGAATATGAGGTTTTTTTTCTACAGAAGAGTGACTAATGATCTTTAATGTATCTCTCAAGGGGTGAAACATTAAAGATCATTAGTCACTCTTCTGTAGAAACTAACTAATGTCTAGATTTAATATGTCAATTGAAATTTTCATGGGGAAGAATCTGAAATTAATACAAAAATGCAGTTTTAAAATTAATTATAGATTTTAAATATACACACTTCACAAGCACCCTTTCACTAAATAAAATTATGTTGGCGGAATAACAAGAAGGAAGAAATAAGGGACACAAATGGAAAATAGCAAAGAGTAAAGCATGTAATAGAAAAATTCAAGTAATTTTAAATATTTCAGGCAAAAAAGAAACAAAATTTGGCTAAATTCAGACTATGCTTTCTTTCAGAGAGACAAAAATCACTGTGTTAGCTGCACAGTTATCCCTAGTCTCTCAGTGGAGCGTAAAATGGTGTCTTGCTTTGCAGATGGTGGAAGTCTCCAGATATTTAGCTCTAAGCCACCAGAGGGCAATAGAATACTGCTGGGAAGAAAATGAAGTCTAACAAAGAACATTCATCCACGGCTCCTCTCCCTTAAGACACTCAGTGTTAAAAAAATATGTATAAAAGTAGAAGGCATAGAAAAAATTAGGATGGAAGAAAACACATTATAGTGCAAATCCACATTTCATTTAAGTATTGAAGTGAAGGAAGTAAGGATTGTTTCAGCATATCCTAAACTGAAGTGAAATAGAAATTCTCTTTTATATAGAACAAATGTTAGAGACTGAAAAAAAAAAATTAAACTCACAATTATGAGAATTTTCCCCCATTTTTTTTGCATATGCTCAACTATGCAAAATGAATTTCTGGAAGTCTTTAAAAAAATCCGAGAAAATGTAAGCAAATAGCAAAACGATTTGCAATCACATACTTCCAATCTCCTGAACTGTTTTCTCTGTTGCTTTTTGTTCGTAATAATAATCTAGTGTGGGATTCAGATAATTGAGGCATTTCTCCCTCCCTTTGCCTTTTCCCTTGACGTATGGTTCAAAGACCTAATTATTTTCCTCTATGGGGAGCAAGTCACTGTTAACAACTGAATCTCCATTGTTTTAAATGATTTTATTTTAATTCACCATGTAAAACAAGATGAAATTATATATCTTAATAAAAGTGCTTTATTTCCTCTTTTTAAAAAAAGACATAGGTCATTTTTGTAGCTGATATACTGTGCCCTTAAAATCCAGGAATTTCTCAGGTTCTAAAACTATTTTTAGCATCAAGACGTGTGTTTTTTAGTGCAGCATATGTTTGAGAAAACTATAAAGAAGGCATTTCATTAGAGCTAAGAATTCGATGAAAAGACTTGTGCCGTTAAGGGGGAAATTGCAGCTCCTATCTTTAGCATTTAAACTATTTACAGTTTTTCAATTTTAATTCATCCATTACTTAAAAATTAAGATAGTGCTAGGCACTATTAAATATATGCTAGGGTATTTTTCTAGAATGTTTCAAATTTAAGAAGAAGCAAGAATAGAAAGGAATTTGCCTTTAGGTGTTTCTTGCTTTAAGTAATAGTTGTTTTCTTCAAAAGATGTCTATCAATTGATTTTTTTCCTGAATGAAGTCATATTTTTTATTGACTTGTATAAAAATTTTAGAGATGTTTTATTTTTATTGTTTCTCGGTGATTTCTAACATTTAGGTTTGAGGTTTTTCTGCCTGGCAAGCAAGCAATCTAAAAACAGTCCCATGAACCAAACAGTTACTATTTTTAAAAAAGACCTCTGTGGAAAAGTACTTTCAAAGTAAAGAATCATTTGGAGATATATACACACACACACACACACACACACACACACACACACACACACATATATATATATATATGAATGTGACTTTTATACTTTTGTAAAATGTGGGTTTCCAATTTTAGTTTTCTAGAAGTATTTTCTGCCTCTTGTGCTTTTCAGTCAAGGATCATACTGACTGATCAAATCTAAAGTATTACTGTATATAAATGAAAGTCTTAATTACAAGAGGAGACACAATATTCTCATTCCTCTTTTAAAGTATAATTAAGAGTTGTATTTTCCAAGAGTTCATTCATAATTTTCTAAATAATTTCATAGCTCTCTTCTATTTAGATGGGGAAAATCTCTTAGAGGAAAAAAAAAAAAAGGATTTGCTAGGCTATCCATTCAATGACTGTCAGTTGGATTCTATTATTTTTCCCCAGAAAGTAGAAAACGTATTGTTGAAATGATTTTGCTGAGAAAGCGAAGGCTTGTTTGCACTACTACCTCTTCTGGGTCTAAGGCATTTGGGACTTGGAAGAGTAATCCTCACAATTTTAAATTACTAAAATAGCAACCTATTTCCTGAATAAGGAAGGCAGAATTTTAAGGATGTTGACTAAAACAAAAGTGTTTGAGGCCTATTAATTATAAATACTTGCTCCCTTCCCCCAATAATTTGGTATCTATGAATACTTAATATGAAAAGGGAATTGAAAAAAACCAAAATAATCTAATAGTCATGTTTATTTATTTATTGTTTATTATTATTTTATAGAAAAAGGGTCTCACTTTGTTGCCCAGGGTACTCTTGAACTCTTGACTCAAGCAATCCACCTACCTCAGCCTCCCAAAGTGCTGTGACTACAAGTTTGAGCCACTGCACCCAGTGAAAATCTAATAGTTATGTTTATATTCAGATAAAATTGCCTTAAATACATCGCTTTTACAATTTTCAAGTATCAATCTAATTTTCTTTTGAAAATAAAACTAAAGCATACATTTCAAATTTCAGTGTGTAGCTCGTGTATACTATATTCAGATCAAAAGGGTCAGGTATTCAACAGAGTTATCAGAGTATTAAAGCTGAATCAGGCTGGGCTCGGTGGCTCAGCCTGTAATCTCAGCACTTTGGGAGGCTAAGGCCAGTGGATTGACCGAGCCCGCATTTTCGAGACCAGCCTGGGCAATTTAGCGAGACCTCATCTCTACAATAAATAAAAAATTAGCAGGATGTGGTAGCGCGCACCTGTAATTCCAGCTACTTGGAAGGCTGAAGTGGAAGGATCGCCGGAGCCCAGCAGGCTGACGATGGGGTGGCTGTGAGTGTGCCACTGTACCCCAGCCTGGGCGACAGAATGGGAATCCAACTCAAACAAAACAAAACAAAACAAAAAGCTGGACTAATTAAAATCCATAAGTCTTCTTGCAACCACTATACAGGTGGCCTCAACGATGGGTGTGTGTGTGTGTTTGTGTGTGTGTGTTTGTGTGTATGTTGGAGGTTGAGTTTCCTACTAAATCAGCTCAGAGAAAGATGAGTAACACTGTGTCTATTTATTCGATAGGTCATTAGTCAGATAGCATTTTTACCACTGTCAATATTAAATCTACTCATAAAAAGTATACTGACTTGTAAGACACAGCATTGTATTTATATAATTCAAAGTTTGTAACCCCTTAGCACATGCCTTCTTTGTGCAAAGGGCCGACAAATGTTTTAATATATTTATATCAAACAAGAGTTTCAATTTAGTTGGGAGCATGTAATAAAACAGAGGCTCAGAGAAAAAGCAAGACAATGGAAATAATCATCACATCTACTGAAACTGGCATTGCTTTAAGTGCCTTATAAATGATAATTTCAACTACCTACCTCTGCCTCTATGAGGTACTGATATTATCCTCATTTTACAAATGAGGAAACTGAGGAACAGAGAGATTAATTAAAGTATTCAAGGTAACACAGCTAATTAGTGGAGAAGCCACATAGGCACCGTGGCTCTGGAGCGAATACATTTTGCCACAGCACCACAACCCTGGTTTTGCATGACTAAATGCCAGAAAGAGTGGTACTGACATAAATAATTCATATGGCCTACCTTTCATGCCCATCACTCTGCCCAGACTTTAATTGGCATTTTAAGATTACTTGGTGTTTATGTTGCTTTTTCATTAAGTCTAATGAAAAGTTTCTGAGGTTTCTCACATTTTCCTATTTTGAGAAGGGCCTTATATTGTCTAGCATTTTAACTAGATATATCACAGACACAATTTTTATTACAGCTTATTAAAAAAAGCTCTTTAGCTTTTACTGACTGAAAAATATTGAAGAAAAACATTATTTCTTTCTACCCATTAATCAAAAGGAAAGATAAAGTTAGACCTCTTTTGATTATGTATTTAAGTCCTGTATGTCTTATCATAACAGGATAGTGGGCTTTTTCATTGCTTTATCAAATTCTGTGGATATCAAAGGTCAACACGATGAACTCACTCATTCAAAAACTTTCATCAACAGTATAAAGCATTATTTGATATAGTTATTTTGTATAGTCACATAAAAAAATTTGGTATAGTTATTTGGTAGCATACCTTTATTTTACGTAAGTCAAATTTATGTAGTAATTGTCAATTTATTTTTGTTTATTATGAATGATTGGATGAAAAATTAGGATTAGTTTAAATAATAGAAAGTCTAAAATAATTGAAAGTCAGTAAATAAAGAAGTGGGTACGATTTATTTATTTTTATTATTTCATATCATAAATATTTTACATAAAATTACTTGGAAGACATTTAAAAAATAAATTATGTTTTTTCTCAAAAATCTAGTGCTTTTTGGCAGTTCAGAAGCTCAAAGACGTTTTGCATTGCAACCATAAAAACTATAAAGGCATTATGACCGTCACTTTCACCTGTTCTTCGTCCTGGTTTTCTACTATTTTATTTAGCATGTCTTTTGATCTAATTATTTTTTCTGTAATAGGTATATTTTTCAGGTTTCATCAGATGGAGATCCAATCAGTGTAGAAATGATAAATACAACACCCAGCTTCACCCACAGCTTATTTTAAACTCTAGCTAGCATTCAGTCTGTCATTGGAGGTCCAAGGTAGGGGATGATATAATGGTTCAGGCGATAAACATAATTTGTGCATTTTCTTTAGCTCCCAGAACCTCAGGAGTTCATAGACCATGGAGGAGTCACAGTCATGAATCTGATTCTGTACTAAATATTTTAATCATTAAGGTCTGCAGCAGAGAGAGGAGTAGGTAGGCCTCAAAGTCTGATTTTTTTTTTTCATGGAGATTCATCTTTCTTAAGAATGTCTTTTCAACCCCAGTACTCCCTCAACTGCTTCTGTCAGGAAAATCAAATCTTAACTTCTGTTTTATGACTCACCTCCCACTGTTAACCTTGAAGACTTTAGGTGTGATCTTATGAAGGTTTTCTGCTTTGCTCAACCACTTCTAATGAATCTGAGTGCCAGGCAACCACACATGGCACAGATGCCTCAGTGGTACCGTTTGCCATGTGCAGGTTCTACAGTGAAACATCCCATAGCACCGACACCACCACTGTGTCCCATTCAATTGACTGTGTTTCCAAGTGCTGAGATCAAGTCTTTGCAAAAGTTCAATTCAATGGAACCAGCTGCCATGACCCATCACTGTGGTTCTGATATTTACCTAGGGATTAGTCTTCTCTTTTTCCATTTTCCCATAATTTAAAATTTAATAACATATTTATTTATTGAGCTTCTTTTATTATTTCATGCCAGGTACTGCCATCTTTAGTGAATTGTTCTCACTGTTCCATTAAAATTGTGAATACTGTGCGCGTGCGCGTGCACACACACACACACACACACACACACACACACACATCTTGTCCTTGTGGCACTTATATTGAAGGGGGAGACACAAAATCTGGCAAACAACCAAGATAATCATCAATTTTTGAAAAATGCTAAGAAAGAAAGAACGTTGCGGTAATTGAGAAGGCTGGGAGCTAGATAGGTAATCCTGGAAGGTTTCTACAAGGGTTTAGTGAGCACATTCAATCTAAAAGCTACCCAGCGCACATATTCCTATTTTATCATTATTTATAGGCCAATTGCTCTCAAATCAATTCAAGACATTTGTGAAAGTAGCAGGATGGAAATAATAAGTAACAGAAATTGTTAGCTAGCAAACTAGTGGCATAGACATAAATGAGAATGAGGTTTGGGACTATAAAAAGAAACATAATTTGTAAACTGGTTTCTACTTCAGTGTAGATAATCTCAATTATATCACCAGCAGGTGTCTGATATTAAAATCCTGCAAATTCTATATCTAAGTGTTTACTCACAGTAAATCTTCTAGGGTTTCACTGATCTATATGAAGATAAAAGAACTGAATTAAATTATAAAATGTTGCAAGGGGGAATTTGTGCAAGCTTATTCCAAATTCTGATAAATATGCCTGAACAATGTTAAGATTTCAGATGAAGAACATATATTGGATGTGTTTTAGGATCATTAGACAGAGAAAACACTGGATTGCTGTTGCTATAGTACAGCGGTTTACCAACCTTCTTCATGCTCAATTAGAAGTTCCTAGAGCACAGAAGTTATCAAGTCTCTCACAGAGGTTGAAGAGGAGAGCAAAGAACACAGAATCAAACTCCTGCCATGTGTGGCTAAGCCATTAATTTTAACTGCATTGCAATCTGAGATCTGTTATAAAAAGACTGAAGTCAGAGAGAAGCAGTAAATAGTATGAACTAGTTAGAAAGTAGGATTCCCATGACACACGGGAGGCTAACTGTAATGAACATAATTTAAGAAGTCTCAGTTACTTTTGGATAAAGCATCAAAGGAGCAGAAAACATAGCCAATATATTTCAGAAGTATATTATGCATCATGAACAATATTGGATAAAATAAGAACTCACCTCCTGCAATTTAACAACATGTATGCTTCAATTATGCGGCACTATAAAAGAGAAACAGTTTCCAGTGATAGAGTTAGGACTCAAAAGCTTTATTAATTGTCAAGAAAATATAATTATTTTCATGGGGCAATATCTTTTTTTTTTTTTTTTTGAGTTGGAGTCTCACTTTGTCGCCCAGACTGGAGTGCAGTGGCCGCTCCCGGCCACCGCAGCCTCGACCTGCTGGGCTCCGGCGATCCTTCCACCTCAGCCTTCCGAGTAGCTGGAATTACAGGCATGCACTACCATGCCCGGCTGATTTTTTGATTTATTGTAGAGATGAGGTCTCGCTGCCCAGGCGGGTCTCGAACCCGCGGGCTCAGGCAATCCACTCACCTCAGCCTCCCAAAGGCGCGGGATTACAGGCTGAGCCACCGAGCCCGGCTCAATATCTTTATTCAAAAAAAACCTGAAAAACACCTTTTATTTACATCAGTCCAGTTCAGATTCCTTTATATTTTGTTTCTCAGGCCTCTGACCATTAGCTTTCTATCTCCTTTTTGCCCAGACATTCAAAGGTTGTACTTATGTCTGGAAAATAACTTTTTATAAACACAATTTTAAAAATTGCAATTCCTTATAAAAGATAGACATGTGGAACAAAAAAAAGGAGTTATTTTACTAATATTTACTTAAAGAAATGGATAAAATAATAATTTATAATACTTACTGGTTTGATAGAAGAAAAAAGAGAAAGATAAACTATCTACTTGCTATCCAACTAAGTATATTTCCTAATGGGTTAACATAGCCACAAAGAAAAAATGGTCATGGGTAAGTAAAATATGTGGGTATTTCTCTAATTAGTTATCTATTGCTGCATACCAAATCACTAAATTATCACTCATTGGCCAAAAACAACACACATGTGTTCTCTCACATTTTCTGAGGATTAGGAATCTGGGGGAGTCATCAGCTTCAGGGTCTCTCACAAACTTGTGATTGGGTGTTGGTCAGTGTTGTAGTCTCATCTGAAGGCTTGACAGGGGACAAATTCATACACAAGCTTACTTTCATGGTTGTCGGTAGGATTCAGTTTCTCAAGGACTGTGAGACTGGGGGCCTGACTTCTTGCTGGCTGTAGGCTGAAAATGCCCTTTTGTTCCTTGCTATGTGGGTTTCTCCAAACATGGTAACTTGCCTCATCAAACCAGTAAAAAGAGACTGCTAGCTAGGCAGAGGTCACTACCTTAGGTAACCTGATCACAGAAATGATATCTCACCATCTTTGCCACATGCTATTGTTTAGAAGCAAGTCACATTTCCCACCCAGGCTCAAGGGGAGGAGATGACATGAAGGCATGAATGCCAGTAGGTAAAGGAGAGCTTTAGGGGGCAGCTTGAAAGCGGCCTGCTATATTCTCCAAGTTCATTGCCTGCATTTTCCATGCTTCTGTTTTCTGATTTGTTCATATGGCAAATCAGAAACAAAACAAAACAACTGGCCATGTAGTTTCCATTAAGAAATAAATAATTCTATTTTTTCTGTTTAAAAAAAATATAATTTGCATCATTCTACAGAGACTGAGGTGATTGAAGATACATGCAGTGAAGAAAAAAAATATGGAAAATATAAAGTAGAATAGATTGTCAACATGACATGGAAGAAAAATAGAATACATATTATTCAGCATAAGGTTTCATGCAGGTGTTTTTGCTACCCTTAGATTTTGGCTTTGATTATCCAAGTTTTAAAGCAAAGGACACACACAAAAAATATTGTTTACACAGTTCTCCAGGTCTTTGAAGAAAATGCGTATCATTCTATAAGGAAAACAAAAATTTTCCCAGTACTTATTCTAAAATAATGTGTTTTTATTTTGTTTTCATGAGACTTTATATAAAGCAAACCTAAATAAATTATCTAAAATGTATTAACAAATGCAGATATTGGTCCTGATAGGGCATTTTTGGTACTGTTTTCTGAGGAAATTAATTCTGTAGTTCTTTGGAGGCCATAGTACTAGGGTCCAGTTAACCACTTTCTCATGGCTCATTTTGAACTCTGAAAATAATTGAGTCCATATAGATTCAAAGTATTTTAAAGAACCTCAATACATATTACTTTTGTTAGCTAGCGTTTGATGATAATTTCCTGCAGTGGGCAGTTGAATGTTTTCCTCTCTGGCCTAGATGTGGTGTGCAGATCTCCAGTGTGACAATTAAGGATAAATTAACTTGTTTTAGGAATATCATGAACATGGTAGAATTGACATTCTTTGAGAAAGAAATGAAGGAATAACATTATATCTTAATTTATTTGCCCTAATAGGAGATGTCTGGAAAGGCAATGGATGCATTAAAGAAATGAATCTGTAACAGTGAAATTTCAGACCTGATAACACATGATCAAGATCTGTCATTTTATGGCTTTATATGGAAGTGAGAGAGACCATAAAGCCACTTCCCAAGGGCTTGTATGCACACAAATGCTCCTTAACTTGAGGACTATTTGACTGAATCAACTGTTTTCTGATCTATTATATTTGTGGCTCTAGAAGCAACAGAGGGAGCAAAAAGAGAAATAAAGCTGTATTTGCTTCTTAGACTCTAAAAATATTGATAATAACAGAAGAATTATAGCAGCTAATATTTAAATCTTCATTCCAAAAGTGAAATAAACTTCAATATGATCAGTAAATATTTTTATCTTTTTTTTTTTTTGAGTCGGAGTCTCACTCTGTCGCCCAGACTGGAGTGCAGTGGCCGCTCCCGGCCACCGCAGTCGTGCCTGCTGGGCTCCGGCGATGCTTCCGCCTCAGCCTTCCGAGTAGCCAGAATTACAGGCGCGCTACCACACCCGGCTGATTTTTTGATTTATTATAGAGATGAGGTCTCGCTGCCCAGGCGGGTCTCGAACCCGCGGGCTCAGGCAATCCACTCACCTCAGCCTCCCAAAGGCGCGGGATTACAGGCTGAGCCACCGAGCCCGGCATATTTTTATCTCTGACAGTTCTATTGTCTTGGTTAATATATACTCAAGGTACAAAAGGTCAATATTCTGTAGTCTTCTCAAAGAGTTGAAGATAGGATAAATATTAAAGGGAAAGAAAATTAATGACATTTGAAAAGGGGCTGAAATGTGCATGTGTCATTTTCATATTTATTTTAAATTTGTATGGAAGATGGATGTAGTGTACTGATTTATTTATTTATCTTTATTTTCTGTCTTGCTTATGTTATTATCTTTCTTTCTTCCCTGAAACATACTATTAGGCTCTTTCCCATCTTGTAGGATGGTGGGTTGAAAAGCTAAGTTGGATACTAATGAAAGAAACCTGAAGTTAGGAAGGCTGATGCTGGAGGCAAGGTTCAAAAGGGTAATTCTAAGGCTAAAACACTGAAGAAGAGGAAGCCCCACTGCAGCAGAAATCCTGTCCTTGCCAGAGAATTGGCAGATATTCTCAATCTGCTATGTATTCCAGAAAGGTCATGGAAAAGAGGAAGTACTGAGCTGCCAAATCCAAGATTGAAAAGAATGGGGAGGAAGGCGATGGTTCTTGCTGTAGTCACAAAACCAGTTGGTACCTGGGTGGTTGAACTTCACAAAATGTCTACATAGCACCCCACCCTAATGAAGCTATGTCTTGATGGCTATTGAACCACAGCAAAAAATTTCCCCATCAGCAGGTGGGAAAACTGTGAGCCAGCATGCCACCCAGGACCCTTCTGCTTATCCTCATTTGACCCACAGAGGCAAGACAGGAGTTTTTCTGCAGCAGCTGAGCAGTGGCTTGCTACTGGTGACTGGACCTCTGGGATTTAATTAAGTTCCTTCTCATAGAACAGCCCAGAAATTTGGCATCACCCTTTGCACAAAAATTGATACAATTAATGTGAAAAATCCAAGACCTCTTACTGAAGCTTATTTCCAGAAGAAAAAGCTGTGGAAGCCCAGATAGCAGAAAGGTGAGATCTTTGACACCCAAAAAGAAATATGAGATTACAAAACAGTGCATGGTTGATCAGAAAGTTGGGAACCAGAAATTTTTACCCAAAATCAAAGCTATTACTCAGCTCCATGGCTACCTGGGATCTGTGTTTGCCCTGAAAAATGACATTCATCCTCACAAATTGGTATTCTAAATTCCTGTCAAAGACAAAATTAAATAATTGATATATTATTAAAAATAAACAAAAATAGACATTTTTATCACTATGGAAATTAATGGTAACAAATATTATCAGCAATATTTGTTGAGTGTATCTTATATAAAAAGAGTTCCTATAGGCCTTGGAGCCAATTATTACTTCAACAAACAGAATCCAACTAGGAAATTAATTAACTATTAATATATGTTAAAGCATTTATTGTATATTACATTAAATATACATGCATAATATATATATCAGTAAATAATAAATGTAAAACGAATTGTAAAGTGCTATTGAATGTGTAAAGGGAATTAAATGAAGTAAAGGTCACTGTGGATTATAGTGCCATGGTCTCATTAGTTTTCTGAAAAATTGTCTAGACACAATGCATATCATAAATGGTTCAATAAAATTGTATAGTAAATAAAAGTAGAGTTAGGAAGAAGCAGAATTCGTCTGTTTTGTTTTGCTGCTGGATTCTCTGTAGTTTAAAGTTTTGGGATTTTACTGAAGTATTAGTGAAAGTTTCAGTTATATTAATGACATTATAATATGATATGATTTAAAAATTATCCTTCCATTATGAAGAGCCACTTATAATACATAAATAGTTTGTCTTTTTGTATGGGAAAAGACATTACTGCTCTAAAAACAGCATATATTCTATTCTGCTATGAATTGAGACTACATAGAAAACAGTGCACCAAGACTGAAGAAGGGGCTGATCATTTATAGCTTAGTTATGTTTTTGCTATACTGTTTGGATTTTGGAATGAAGATATATGATTAAAGAATATATTGTGCAGCAGCTTTTATTGACAGAATGAGAATTGATTTTGTGCCTACTGTGCAGTCAAATAATACAGAGATCAATGTTTCTTGATTTTGAGAAGCTTTTATATGGTCTGGGATCCTAAATACAAACAAGAGAAACCATACACAGCACAGAAAATGGGATAGTTGAGTGGGAATATTTCTAGCTAATCGTGATGAATCTCACAAGGATGTGGTTGATCATCTAAAGGCAAAGAAGAGGACAACTCAGGAAAGCAGCGAAATTGGGTCCTTTTGTCACCAAATCATTAAAAAAAAATGCATAGACTGCTTACTATATTCATTGTATGGGCAAAAAGAAGCTTCTACTATCATATTCTTAACATAGTAACATCATTTAATATCTGCATACTATTTAACTTTCAGAAATAACTTAAAAGTTCAATCTTACTTGATTCTCACAGCAATCCTTCACATTGGAATGCATTTTTTGTCATTGTCTATTTAAAAATAAAATAAATAAGTAATGAAGGTAAAAGTTAAGTAAGGTTTTATTCAGATGCTTTTCTTAGATAAATTATATATATTTTTCTTTTCAGGAAGGAAATTTGATTACATTTATCATTTCAAGGAGGTTGTGCTAATTACAAATTATTTTTTGTTTGGAAGTTCCCTAGAGTATTTTTCTTCCCCATCTAAATTTTGGCTCATCAGGACATGTCAAGTTGATCCCACTTGGCTGAAAGGTATTGATGAATAAGACTTTATCACCTCATTAGTTTATAGTCAAATGCAGTTTACTTGGGAGGTGAGTAGCCACTGTCAACCCCCTGTCAGGATAAGAGGGAATAAAAAGTTACAGCTGTACACCTAATGTCATTCTGGACCCAACAGGGAGAATAAAAATAAATGTTCTCATTTTAAATTGCCTCAGGAAAAAGCCCAGAGCATTATTAACCTGGTATTATGTTTTCATGCAGTCAAGTCCCTATTAAAAATTCAGGTCCCTGAAAAACATGATTCAGTAGCTAATATTGGCTTTTCATGGAAATACTGTCAAACTATTCAACTTTAAGATTGGCTCAATATATTTTCATAAATTAAACACTGCTATTGATATTATGAAGAGATAAAAAGTATTAATTTGTAAGAAAATAAATAATTTTATATATAAAACCTGGTTAAGCACAAATTAAAAGGGATGTGATATTTTAGTCACCTTTTTATGCCCTTTTGAGTTGTGTAGATATAAAGAGAAATGAGATCTAATTGGGATAATTGTAAAACATATGTGCTATGACACTAGGAAGAAAAGAAACAAACAGGAAAGACTAAGGAGTAACAGGGTTCATAGTGGAGTATTTTGTATTTTTACTAAATATTTCAGTAGATTCCTAAGATTATAAATAATATGTATGATTTTACAGGAAAATAAATATTTCATCTGGAGTGAAATAAAATAGTTAACAAACAGGAAATTTTATCATCTTTCTAACAAATCCCACCCTTCTCAATGCTAATTGTTTTATTAGTATGGGTGAAACCATATACTTGATATCAGCAATTATGGGTACCAATTCTACTGTATTTTTCTTATTTTAAGATAATTTTTTTTTACATTTCCAATTTTTTTTAAGTAGATAATATGTTTCTACTTTGCCAATCAATCTCAAAAGTAGAGATAACGGACATGATTTCCAATCAATCATGAAAATAATTTGCTTATTCATGATTAAAACCTTTTCTATTTCCTAAATATTTGCCATTTGAATTTCACTGTATTGTTACGCAGCCCTTACCTGATCCATGGTGCTTTCTGTTTTTAGCATGCTTTCCTTATATATACTTAGAAAGTGATGTTTAATATTTTTAAATTCAAGTGGCAGATTCTGATGCTTGTCTCACAGTCACAATGAGAAAATAATGAGAAAAATAACCACCCTGGTCCTTGTTCTCATAGCAGAAGGTGAAGGAGATAAGAACGCTACTATAAATACACAGTTCCACCTCACCTCTACCTAGATGTCATTAAATATTAATATTAATGCTGTTTGTTGCTAAATATGAATGCCATATAGGAGTCATTACTGAGATTTAATTGTGACTCTACCAACTGAGCAGTAATACTAATATAGATTTAGGGCTGAATGGTTGGAATTTTTTTATCACATCAAAGGGAAGTTTTGCCTAGTACTTTCTAAATGCATTGAAAACATCAGTGGCAAGGGTGTTATACATGTCAGGAAGAAAGAGAAGCTGGTGAATGTGTTTTGATAATTATCCCAAAGATAATAGACTTTGGCCCTTGATATATATTGCTCAATTTATAAACATCTGATTCCATTGCTTAACAGAAGTGGTCTGCTCATCAGTCCTTAACCTTAACAATGCATTTATGAATGACTTCCATGCTTGAAAATTCTCTTCTCACATCCACCTTAATGCTTTCGAGAAGGAAGGATAACACTTGTGGGGGGAAGGATTCTTGCAGATCAAATAGTGAAGTGTGGTTTCAAAACTTGTTAAAAGCTGCCAAATCTGTGCCTTGAGTGAAGGCCAAGTTTTCCATAGCTGAAAGATAATTCAGTATTGGCTCTAGTCCAACTTCTCCTCAGGAAAAAAATGCCAATTGAGCAGTTTTAGTTTAAAACAGGGTGTCAGGCTAATTTCATCTTTTTTTTTTCTTGTGCTACTTCATTGTCCAGCTCAGCATTCCGATGTTCCCATTTCTGCATGAGACTGCATTTTAGAGTGAGGAAATGAGGGTGTTATCAGAAGGACAAAACACTCACTCAGAAATATGGGAAAAGTCATTCTAATCTATTATCCTTTACTATCTTTCACTTCCTCCATGGAAATAGGAATTTTATCAGGGCATGTGACCTTCAAAAATAAAAACGATATTTTTCCATTCTCTTTTGCCACTAGGTGAGGACTGTGACTGGGTTTTAGTCAGTGGGGTTCAAGTGGAAGCTATCTGGGTAGCTTCTAGGAGTATCCTGTCAGAAACAGCTGGTGCACACCTTTGTCTTTTCCCTTTCCATCCTGTGGTTTGGAACATGGATGTGATGGCTGGGTCTTCATCTTGAACTGTGACTGTGAGGGTCACATGCCAGAAATAACAGAAAAGAATGATTTAAGGAGTCTCAGTGTCTGAGGAACTTTTTTTAGAGTTTTTTTTTTGTTAGCATTGTAGGCTGCTTTGCTTGCCTTTGAATTGTGAAAATCCAGAGGGTAACTAAACTGCTAATTTGTTAGAGCTGTGGTATCTGAATTCACTGTTAATCATGGCTGAAACTAATCTTAATTAACACAACTTTAAAACAGTTTTGTTTTTTATTTGTGTACTCAAATTGTTCAGGCATAATAAAATAAACATACCGTATATACATATAGACTTTTAAATATTGCAGTTTGAAAAGTCTACTATAAAGATATCAAACATCAAGGAATATTCTTGAGATACACATATTTTCAAAGGCAGATTTGTTTATATGACACAAAACTAACTTTTGTATGATAATTTAATGCAGTTATACATGCCTGAGAATGGATCCTATAAAATTGGTAGCAATAAAAATTTAAATTATACTGTTTCAATTAAACATCTTACTTAAGGTAGGAATTTTTATTTGTAATTCTAAAATTTTCCAGCTTGGATAACAACATTTATGTTTATTTTCACCAACTAACAGTTTTAGATAGCTTGGATAAAACACGAATTAGTATGTTGGTTCACTAATTTTGTTTTTATTTATAAGCATCACTTTCAGCAGAGATAGAGACTGACAATAACACAAATAGTCATTTTTGTTGATGGGAATAATGTCATTATCTTAATGACACCTTTTATCTTTGCTTTGCCATTTCTTCTTAGCATGTTGTAGACCACACTACCTGTTGAATCTTTCTCTATCTGTAGTCAAGGGTTTTACAGGCAAAATTTAGGATGTGCATAACACCATTACTGTCAAGTAAACTTGCTGAAGGGAAACTTCTCAGGCTAACTTTTCTGACATACTCGAATTATCATGTACCGTAACTCATGTCTCTAGAAGTTCTTCTAAGAATATTCCTCCATAACTTTAGAAATGTCCACCCCAGTCAGCCAGAGTGATTGTATTTCTTTAGCCAGAGCTTTCCAGGATCTCTGCTATTGTCTTCTTTTACTCCCCAGTTCTTCCACCTTCCATCAAATTTACAGCATCCTCTAGAAATCAATAAAAATGAGCAAGTGTATCTCCCACCGTCTTTAAAATACCCTTCACTTAAAAGCACTGTAGAAATGTGTGACAGTGTTTTGAGTTTTTCATAAACTTTTATTCCTGTGATCTACAAACACCCATAAAATATCAACCCGTATAGAAAGGCGACGATATCATAAGTGATCATGTTTCTATATTACTTAATGATAGTGTTTTATTTATTGAATAATTTTACCTGGACTATATTTATGCATCAATACGTAGTTAACATTTGATAATAAGCTGATTAGACCAATTTATTTTTCAAAACTATAGGCCATTGTTACAATTTGGTGACACTGACATTTTGCCGACTTGCTTTCCGCTTGGTAATGAGACACCAGAAGGTCATGTTATATGGGTGGCTGATGACAAAGAGAGTTCGGCTGGAATCTCAAGAGAATTCCTGCTTTTGGCCACTATATCATCTCATCGTTAATGAGATGCACTGTTCAAACTCGCACATGCTTCACTGACTGTATTGCTTTAGGCATGAATTCAATTTTTAACAGATAGCATAATATAGGAGACATGTTACCGTGCTGTGGTTTTTGACAACTGTTAAGTCAGCTAAACAAACCAACCAAAAATGATTGTGTTGCATTTTATGTGAATTTCAGAGCATATTTAGAGGGCACAAGTTAAATTGCCAGTTTCTTTGTCTATTTCTCATTTGGTAAAATGTTTTTTGACAAACTAAACATCACATGGGCTCCTAAATAGGATTTTCACAGTTTTCAATAGCTCTTCTATCCTGATCCTTCAGTGTGAGAATGGCTTGATATGAGTGGTCATGAGTCTTGAAAACAAATAGAACTAGAATGACATTTTCTGAGTATCTTACATGGGACACTACGTTATTTGCAGATTCATGTTAACAATATTTTATATTAAAATGCTTTCACATTAAATTAATTATGTTCTAAATCATGCTTTTGAGCTTATGGCACGTAAGTAAACTTGCTGAAGGGAAACATTTTTCTGAATCAACTAAAAAAAAAAATTCTTAAAAAGGCCCTTAATCAAGACACGTTGATATTCAAGATCAAAAAGAGAATATCTAAGAATTTAAAAAAATACAATCGTAGCAAAATTGTTGTACATAAATGTGATGCTATAAGCAGAGGTTTTCAAAACTATGTTTATGCAATCAAGTGAGGCTTGACTGCCTTTGCCTATGGCTTGCCTGACCTAGTTAACTTTATGTCTTTAGTATAATAAAAAGGAGCTGAAGAAACTCATACATTGCAATGATTTGATTGTTGTTCTTGTTTGGCCCCTAACAATGTATTTTTAATTAATCTAAATAAAGTGAGTAAAGGAAAGTCTGGTTATCACTCAGAAATAACTAAAACTCACCATCAATTTCTAAATCATCTATTGTTTTATAATTGTATTCTTCATAAAATTTCATAATTACTTTTTGTTACTAATTAACTTTTTGCTACATATCAGTCACAATAAACTTTCTCTTAGACTCTGAGAGTAAGTTATTACGATGCACATGTCATCACCAAGGAAGAGAAGACTGGATTTGATATTTAAGGAGATACTATGTGGTTCCAATATTATTTCTTATATGTAGAAGTTTTCACGAACAATCATTTTACTTTTTTTTTTGAGTTGGAGTCTCACTCCGACTCCCAGGCTGAAGTGCAGTGGCACACTCACAGTCACCCCAGTGATGACCAGCTGGGCTACGGCGATCCTTCCATCTCAGTCTCCCAAGTAGCCAGAACTACAGGCGGTGCTACCACACCTGGCTAATTTTTTATTTATTGTAGAGACGAGGTCTTGCCAAGTTGCCCGGGCTGGTCTTGAACCTGCGGGCTCAGGCAATCCACTCCCCTGGGTCTCCCACAGTGCTGGGATTACAGGACTGAGCCCCTGCATTTTAATATTTTTTTAAGTGTATCCTGTAATTATTTAGTTAATAGTTAACTTAAAAAAAAACCCACTTGTTCTTCATATCTCCCTCTACTCTCAAAATGAAAATAAAGAGAAACTAAATTATTAAAATAGAAGTGAGATTTTGTTTAATGACTATTCAACCACACAGTCATTTATTTAACAAATAGTTATTGAACACTCATTATGTGCCAGGCACTACAGATACCAGCTTTTCATTAGTAAACTTGTAAACATAGTCCTTTAAAATGTCTAATGCATTTAAAATGCAGAATGCATACACAGTGAACAGGAGACCAAAATCCCTCCATAAGCAAAAGTCATACCCAATAGCTTGATCTCAATGTACATACTTTATGAACTAAACAACTGAGAAAATAAGTCAGATTAAGGACATACCACTAAATGTCCGACTATTTCTATAAATGTTTGAATTTAATATTATTTCTAAAATGCTGGTTATTTGATTGCATATGGATATACTTTATGATAATTTAAAATATATACTTTTTTGATATTTATTTGATATTTTTATTGAATTATTTTGATTATCAGTCTTGTAGTTTGTTATAAAAAATAAGTAGAAGGAACAGAAATATTGGGATATTTTTCCTCTGAAGAAGTTTCTCTGCTCTTGAAATAAAAACCAAGTCCAAAAATATATTGAGTCCAGAAAAGTATTCTGTTTTTACTTTTAATCATGAGCATGTCATGAGTCAAATGACGACTTTGCACGGGTCAACATGACACAGGTCATAATGCTTATCTGCCTTAGAAAAAGTTGAACCACAAATAATTAGACATCTCCCTTCCCCCACACAACACATACACATTATCCTATGCATGCCTTTTGTACTTGGCTCTTGGGAGGCTATAAGCAAAGGAAAGAGAAGCTTTCAAACTAGGAAGTAATACTTTGGGGGAGGAGCAACCAAGAAGAAGTGGTTTATAGTCTGCACGGGGCTGCGAGGTATTGAAAGAGATAAAATCAAGATCAGAGGTGATCTTGCTGGTATGTTACATATATTTTGTTAGGATGATGCCTAGAGGTCCAACATTGCTCCTCTCTTCATCTCAGAAAAACACAGAGTCGTTAACAAATACAAAAATTGTCAAACAGTAATTGTCAGAGTGTAATTGTTCAGAAGGGACCCAAACACTGTCACATTTAGTGGGATCTATCTCAAGGTAAAGGATAGCCAAACATATGAACATTTTTGCCTCCCAGGTGACTCATTGCTTTTTTCATTTTTATTTTTGCTCTTTGTTTCCACATCCAGTGTATGAACAATTTCATTTTTCACATCTATATTTTAAATAGTGCTCAATTACATTGGACTATGCAAATAGCAAATGTTAGATCATGACCCAATACACACCATAACCCACATCAAAGTCTATCCAAATGATCACATCAAAGCCTTTTTATGGTTATTTCTATATAAGTAAATTAAAAAGCATTTTTGAAAAATTAAAGATTATATTTATTTTAAGATAAAGTAAATTTAGAAAAACAAAAGAAAAAAAGGACAGGTTTTTGAAACAGTTTAGATTATTTTTTCTCTCTCCGTCATTTTCTTATTAATGGTGGCATCCCCATTTAGCTTGAATCTTTGCAAAAGTGACCATAGTTTTCACAGCTAATGATTTACTTTTATAGTAGTACATGGTTGAAAATATATTTCTAGTCCTTAAAAATATCACTAACAATCCCTTTTATAGTCCAATTTTGTTTATATAGAATATAGAATTTTTTCATTTTCCAAGCATATATTATAAATTAAACTGCTCTGATGTCTTAGAGTATAATTTACTACAAATGAAACAAACAACATTCAGAGAAAGGCAAAAGGAAGTGTTTTCTAGTGATTATTTGTATGCTTTAAAAAATTCAAACAAATTACCTATCCATATATAAGATTATATTTACATTTCTTTCACACAAATCTCTATATAAGTACCTTTAAAGAAACATTGGTTTTGCTGTGGTTGATTGCTGGTTATACAAGTGGCCAATTTGAGGGATGAAATAGTTTATTCTATAGGTTGTGACATCATCCACAAAACAAGGTTGTAAATACATTTTGTCATAGCTAATGTGGTTGCACCCACTGGCAATGAAGTTAATTGGAAAACTGGCAGGCATGCAGGTAGATAATCTTAGGTAGCCAGACTAGAAAGAAAAATTACATGGAATTTTATAAAACATGATTATTTCATTCATATTGAAACAATTTTTTTTTCTTTTTTGAGTTGGAGTCTCACTCTGTCACCCAGACTAGAGTGCAGTGGCCGCTCCCGGCGACCGCAGCCTCTACCTTCTGGGCTCCGGCGATCCTTCCACCTCAGCCTTCCAGGTAGCTGGAATTACAGGCGCGCGCTACCACACCCGGCTAATTTTTGGTTTATTGTAGAGATGAGGTCTCGCCAAGTTGCCCGGGTGGGTCTCGAACCCACGGGTTTAGGCAATCCACTCACCTCAGCCTCCCAAGGCGTGGGATTACAGGCTGAGCCACCGAGCCCGGCTACAAGTTTTTTTCTAAAGATAGGAACAGATACATTTATAAATGTAGGATTAACTGACTTAGAAATTAGCAAAGTCTTTTACTTAAGGTCCAAATAGTGAATATTGTAGACCTCGTGGGCCATATGGTTTGTGTCACAACTATTCAACTTCATCCTTGTAGCTCAAAACTAGCCATAGAGATTATGCTAATGAATTGGTGTGGCTGTGTTTCAATATATTTCATTTTTGGATTTCATAAAATTTCCACATGGCACAAAACATTATTCTTTTGATTTTTGCCTCAACCACTTAAAAATGCAAGAGTCATTTTTAGCTCACAAACCAAACAGAAACAGATAGTGGGCGGATTTGGCCCAATTGCCATATTTGCTGACTCCTGACATAACTTACATGCTAACTTTTATCATTCTTCTGACGAAGACATACTCTTTGAAAATCTGTTGTTGTTTTTGTTTCAACTTTTCCCAAAGTCATATGATTGACTTCATATTATATTCAAAAGCAAGATACATTATATACTATAAAAACTATGTAATGTGAAAGTTTTAAAAAGTGGATCACCAGATTTCTTAATACAAAAAGATTATTCATATTACCTTTTTTGTACTTTTTTCATAGGATTATTTTTGGGATTTGGCGATGCCCTGACTGGTTTGGAATCTCTGCAACATATGGAAGTTTACTTTTTTTTTTTTTTTGAGTTGGAGTCTCACTCTGTCGCCCAGACTGGAGTGCAGTGGCCGCTCCCGGCCACCGCAGTCTCGACCTACTGGGCTCTGGCGATCCTTTCGTCTCAGCTTTCTGAGGAGCCGGAATTACAGGCACGCGCTACACGCCTGGCTGATTTTTTGATTTTATTGTAGAGATGAGGTCTCGCTGCCCAGGCGGGTCTTGAACCTGCGGCTGAGGCAATACACTCCCCTCAGCCTCTCAAAGGCACGGGTTACAGGCTGAGCCACCCAGCCTGGCTGGAAGTTTACTTTTATAGAAGAGCAGTAATGAAAAGTACAAATCAGTGAGCCAGACATTAAAAGATTGACATTGTTTTTTTTTTTTTGAGTTGGAGTCTCACTCTGTCGCCCAGACTGGAGTGCAGTGGCCGCTCCCGGCCACCACAGCCTCAACCTGCTGGGCTCCGGCGATCCTTCCGCCTCAGCCTTGTGCGTAGCCGGAATTACAGGCATGCGCTACCACGCCCAGCTGATTTTTTGATTTATTGTAGAGATGAGGTCTCGCTGCCCAGGCGGGTCTCGAACCCGAGGGATCAGGCAATCCACTCATCTCAGCCTCCCAAAGGCGCGGGATTACAGGCTGAGCCACCGAGCCCGGCTAAAAGATTGACATTGCTCTAAAATTTAAAGAAAAGAAAATTGGTTTGCCCTGGAATTGAAACTATCATAAATTATAATTAAAGCATTTGAAAATTATTTTTCTGTATTTTAAACTTTTCTTATAAGATGTGGTATTAATAATTTGTAATGATGAAAATTATTCTCAATATATGTTTAAAAGCAAGGAAAAACTAATTCATCAATTGAAAATGAAAATGAAGGCTTTCATGTGTTTACTGCTTAAAATAGTTTACAGGTACTGCTGGAAAACTTAATCTCCCAAATAGAAGTTTCTGTGGGTAGAATGCTAGTATTTCCTTAGCTTGCTTTCTTTTATTTTCACACACAGAACTCAATGTAGGAGGAGAACTTTTCAAACCAGATGCATGTAAGTCAGCTCAAATCTAATCTTGGAAAGTTTACAAATCTTGGACCTTCAGCAGTTTCTACAGATTTTCATCTGGTGAAAAATCTGTTTAGGCATTTGCTACTGCACAAGGTCATACATTTAAAACAACTTACTCTACGTATTTCTTTAGATTATTTTGATATAACTCTAGAAATTAGAATCTAATCACTCCTAGTGTTAAACAACTTTGAGAAAAATATTTGTATGGATGGCTGGAAATAGAAAGCAATATTCTTTTTAATTTAGTGAACCAGTTGATTCAGATTATCCCATGTTATTAAATCTGAGATAACTAAAGACTACACTTCAGAACTTCTTTCACTGCAATTTTATGTACGTATAAATGAAATGGTTTGTTTTTATGTTGTTCTCAAATGATATCAATATCTGTTTTGTCTACTTTCCAAGATGCGCTACACTGTGAGAAACAGTGAAATAAATAATTAATGTTACTCTGTTTATATCACTAAAATGAAATTTATTTCTGCAGGTTACAGAAAATGATTGTTCTTAGAGGAATTTTGATAAAAATTAAATTTTTAAAATTTTTATCTAAATTTTTTTTGCAGAAAAAATAAACTGGAAATTTTATATACCTGGCCTTACAAAAAGAGACGGTTTCTATTCCTATTAAAATGGCATTTAGAATGCAAGAGATCAGTTAGGTTCTGCAATTTGCAGTGCAGTGAATAAATATTATTATTGCCTGTTTTATACAACTGAATCCCATACAGAATGTGATTATTTTTGGAAATATTAATAGATTCACGTGTAGGTTTTTTATTTGCCTCTTAAGATAAGTAGTTTCAGCCGGGTTCGGTGGCTCAGCCTGTAATCCCGCGCCTTCGGGAGGCTGAGGTGAGTGAATTGCCTGAGTCCGCGGGTTCGAGACCTGCCTGGGCAGCAAGACCTCATCTCTACAATAAATAAAAAAATCAGCCGGGCGTTGTGGCGCATGTCTGTAATTCCGGCTACTCGGAAGGCTGAGGCGGAAGGATCGCCGGAGCCCAGCAGGCCGAGGTTGCAGTGGCCGGGAGCGGCCACTGCACTCCAGTCTGGGCGACAGAGTGAGACTCCAACTCAAAACAAAACAAAACAAAAAAGATAAGTAGTTTTGAAAGAAAGCAGAAATGACCAAAACAGGTATTGGTTTTTGCCCAAACTTTACCTGTACAATGACCACTTATGTACTGAATCCTGAATTGTGCCCCACATCTTTAAAATATGTTTTAAAATAATTTTTTAATGAAAAATATTGTGAAGTTATTCTTATGAATTATTCTTAGATAACCTAACCTAAAATAATTGATGACATAATATTTCAAAAGTTGTTACTAATATTTAATGGCATGATAAATGGTCTTACATTACTAAATAAAATAATGGTAAAAATGAACAGGTAGCTCTTAAAAATGTTGTTTAGGTTTTCTAGACAAATATACATTGTTATTCTATTCAGTAATCACTAATGCATGTTATTAGAATAGATAGTTCAGGATATACTCAAATCTTGGACAAGTTGTGGCAGCTGAAGTACATTTTTCGCATTGAAATTATGTTATTCATGCTATTTGTTTTTCAGAACTTCCAAAATATCCTATATAACTTATAATTTCTATACTATTCATACTCTAGATCAGTAGTGTCCAAAATAACTTTCTGCAATGATGAAACTGTCCTCATAGCTACATTGTCCAATGTGTCAACCACTAGATGTATGTAGCTTTTGAGCACTTGAAGTGTAGTTACTCTGATAGAGAAATTGAATTTCTTATTTGCCTAATATTATTCATTGAAGTTTAAATACAAAAATTATAGTAGCATGGAATATTTTTCCACTGAACAAATTCTTACTGTTGAGGTAGAACTATATTTCACTTTTATCTTTGCATTGTTTTCTCGGAGTGTGCATGTGTGTCATTTCTATTGTACACAAACAGATATTCAATATAGTTGTAGTCTATGGTTTGAATCAATTCAAATGACTATTTTTGATAATTGATAATTGATGTAACATCGTTATAGGTTTATTTGAACATTGTGCACAGACAGCATGAATTTTAGGAATATCTACTTAAATTGGAATTGGTAAGTAAGTTGAAATACAAATTATTTTAATTACAGTACAATTAGGTTATCTTGTCATGGCTCGGTGGCTCAGTCTGTAATCCCGCGCTTTGGGAGACTGAGGTGAGTGAATTGCCTGAGCCCGCGGGTTCGGGACCCGCCCGGGCAGCTTGGCAAGACCTTATCTCTACTATAAATCAAAAAATTAGCCGGGTGTGGTAGTGCGCACCTGTAGTTCCAGCTACTTGGAAGGCTGAGGCGGAAGAATAGCCGGAGCCCAGCAGGTGGAAGCTGCGGTGGCCGGGAGCATGCCACCGCACTCCAGTCTGGGCGACAGTGTGAGACTCCAACTCAAAAAAAAAAAAAGTTATCTTGCTACTTAAAAAGAGTAACTATCATCAAAAATTTAAATTAAAAATGATGGCATATTATTGGTGCAGAATCCAGAAGAGATACTAGTACTACTGCTGTGGAATAGCATTAAAAAAAGAAACTGGAAAAAGCTATGTTGCAAATTTCACAGTAAATAACACTTGCAATTTGTTGTGGAAGAGCAAAATTTAAAAAGGTGATTGCTGTGTAAAAAATAATTTAGCAATATATAGTGACTTTGTAAGGTATTTTATTTCAACAGTTAAAAAAAATCAACAAAATTACCCACTTGAAATCAGAATTTAACATTTAAACATTTAAAATTATATTTAACAGGATTTTAACTGATACCTCTGGCCAGCTATAAAATGGTTTGAATACTTGTGTTAAAAAAAAGTCACTTTTACATAGATGATAAAAATTTGCCGCAGAAAAATTATGTTAGAAAGTTAGAAGACTAAACTTTTGTTTTTGCAAAAAAATTGATATCTTTACGTCACCAAAAAATTACCTCCAGAATACAGATGCTTTCTAGCCATATCAAATACCACTCTTTTCAATATTTAGAAAATTATTATTTTAAATTTTTAGTTGAGTTATAAACACCACCCAATTAATACATTGGCCACATTTTGCCTCAAAAGACTTCCAATTTACAGCGATGTTATACGTTTTTGGCCTAAAATATTTTTGGAATATGTATTTTAAAATTTCATGTATCTTTCTAATAAGAATTTTCAGTCAGCATGAAAACTGGTTTCAGTCATAGCAGATGATGCTCTAGTTAGATTAAAAAAATCAAACTTTAAAATGAAAGATTGGTATTTTCCTTATTGCTTTGTTCAACTGTATCATTCATGTGCATAGTTTCCTGAAGCAGACTTAATAAAAAGTGTAATGGATACAGTTGTTAGAATCATTTAGAATATACAAAATTCTGAAAGAAATAAATGACAATAAATAAAATCATCTTGTATTGTTCTTCATGCTTGCTGGTTGAGTCACGGGAGAGATCAGCAAAGTTGTAGTGTACTATTACTCCAGTTTGTAATTTTTCTAAACAAAAGGAATGTTTAAAAAATGCTTGATAATCAAAGACAAAATGAGAGTGTGATTTTTATTTTTTTTTAATCAATCTTCACTGTTTGTGAATTACCCTAATTTGAAACTTCAAATGAAAGGGAAAGCTTATTTGTGACTTTGATTGACAAATATAAAACTTCAGTTGAAACTGTTGTTTTCCATAATACAAATCAATAATAATCATACCACACATTTTCTAACATGAATCAATATGCAGAGATGTTAATTGCAATAGATAGTGTTTTTGCAAACACTACAAGAAACATTTAAAGATAACTTTTTAATATTAATATATTTAGAGTTGCTTTTTAATTTCTGCAATTCCCCTTTGGATTCTATGTTGCTAATACCGAATTGGCACAATAATTGTTTCATTAACTTGGATAGACATTGTTTTGAAACCAATGTGTTTTTACTTTAGTCAAACCAATTATTCTAAAAGAGAGGAATCAATTTTGTCAATATGGAAGAATATTAAAGAAAAATTGTATTTTGTACTCAACTCAGGCATTAGAAAAACTATTAAGACTATTGTAACCATCAAAACTTCATCAAAATGATTAGGAAAGCTTTAAAACTATTTTGTCATATATATATATAGAATGTGTTGGATATCTGAATCCGTTTTCAACTGTGAATTTTAGAAAATCTAAATACAGATCAAATAGTCTCAGTGAAAATTTAGCACCCAAAGTAAGACGTAAATGTAAAGTGCATATCACACTTTGAAGACTTAGAAAATTATAGCATGCAAAATATCTCATTAATACTTTCTACATGCTTACATATTAAGATAATAGTCTAAAACTATTGGGTTAAATACAATATATTCATTAAATCAATTTATCCTGCCTTTTAAAAATATGGCTATTAGAAAATGAAAAAATGCATATGAGGTTTGCATAGATTTCAATGGGACAGAACTGTTCTAGATCTAACCACCATGCATATTATGGGAAATATACCTAGCATTTCATATTCCCATGGTGGTAATTATATTTTATTTTATTTATTTTTTGACTAGATTGGCAATTCCTTCGAGGCAAGAAGTATGATTCAATTTTTGTATCTCATATAAAATATATAACCGATACATATTTTAGAAAGCATATACATTATTAAATAAATAAGTAAATATGTGAATGAGCAGTCATACAAAACCATGGTTTTTGTAGTTGCAGTCAAAATGAAGCCACACATCTTTTCTGTCTGGTGATAGGTGCAATAGATTGAGAATTTATTCTCCTTCAACTCCTTTCTCTTCCATCTATGATACAGTTTCCCAGAGAGGAATGTTCTGACTAGGTTGATTATCTGTCCCAGTTTGCTTGGCCATTCTCATTGTATTTCTGTTTCTTCTGTTGCCATTATAACTAGATCCTATTCACCCCATTGATGAGAGAATTTCCGCCCCAGGACTGTAAGGATGTGTGTCAGATCCAATACCTGACAGTGGGTGGATGAGACTGATGGCAATTTATTAGTTACATATAAACACAGCCTGGGGGAGGAAGACATTGCTTGCTATGCAGAGCCACACAGGGCTGCACTTGGGAACAGAGTGTACAATCAAAAGCTGTGGAAGGCAAGCTTTCTAGAGGGTGATTGCCTCCTGGTTCCCACAGAAGAATGTGACTGGATTGATTAAAGACTGCAGACTGGCAAGGAACTGAGACCCAGTGCTCAGACATAAACAGAAAGTGTTCCTGTGCCCCTAATAAGAATTGTTTGACTAGGAAACTTGATTCAAGGAAGCAAAGTGGTAGGGAACTTGCTGTTAGGCCACTTGCCCTCCAATCTCATCCAATGTTAAGGTAGCACATAATATTGAGCATTAATTTCAGAATTTACACAACTGCCTTCCTATCAACAATGTCTCGTAGATTAAAAACTATATAATTTTCTTAATAATGAATGAATTTTATAAAATCCATTGACTACCTTCTCCCAAGGGACAAAATATCTCCACATGTCTGATCTTCTCTGATTTCTAAAGCAAACACATGAGCAATACATACAGAAGTTTTGAAATAACTCTTTTACAACTAACAAAATTAAATCCTGGATAGTTTCCCTCCTCTATTTTTGTCTTTTGTTGTTCATCCTTTCTCTTCATAACACATAGCATTTTCTTTCCCCTTAGACATTAAGCATAAAAGGCACAAATGCACTAAGTTGATAATATTCTTCAGAGACATAAACACATGTAGTAAGACTCATTTGTATTTCAAAGCACATTGTGATTTAAAGAATCGGCTCCACATTCTATTCTTAAACTTTAAAATGGGGTCATGGATTATCTTCTTAAAGAGAAGAGGGCTATGGGAAGCGGCTGTGCTTTTTGAGTGTGTGTGGGAAGATGCGAACTTATACTCACTCTTTTTTCCTTTTGTCAATAGGGATCATACTCCAGACTATCAATTAGGAAAATAAGACATGCTTCACCCAGTCTGAGGTAAATGTGACAAAAAAGGAAAGAAACAGAAAAACATATTACTTAAGGAAGGCCTTTAGAAGTAGATGTTAAGAAGTAAAAAGCCACAAACTACCTTATGTGAGAGAGAATAAAGGTTTCCCTATTGAGGTCACTAAAATATAAGGGATATTTTAAACTAATTTTAAATTAACTGGTGACTCATTAACCTGAAATATGTCTTGAATTCTGTGACTTCCATCATTACAAGGATCCTTCTTTAAGAAATTTAATACTTCCACATCAGTAAATATGCAATAGTATTTATAATCTTAGGATATTTGGATGTGAGGTTATTATACAGAACTTGACATTACAATATCTTTATAAATGGTATTTTAGTTGTATCTGTTTCCTATAACATTATATCCAGATTTTAGTGCCCTGGGAAAGAAAACATCTAGAAATTGTAGTATACTAAATGTTTTTATTAGCATTTTAACTACAGAGAATAACTAAGACTTCCTATGCCACTGACTCACTCACCTGACAGATTCCCAACCATGAAGTCCAGTTCTTCAGTGAGGCTGTATCAACACATGCCTACTACATACATAGTAGAGAAGCGTTCCATGTAGAGAAGCGTTCTCTCCATAGGAGAGAAGCGTTCCATGTGATAACTTTGAGAGATAGTATTTCAGTTTGATTGTATTGAAGTAGGAAGAGATAGGGTGCCTGTTCAGTTTGCGAATATCTGAATGTTTCAAGCTTAGTTTTGAAAGTCACAGGCTTGTCTTTGGAAAAGCAAATGTACAATAACAACAAGTTTCGGAAATAAAATTAAGATTTATTTTGAACCAATTCATTAATTTATACTAAATATCAAATACCATTATGCATATCATATTTATTAACTCATTTAATCTTTGTAAAAATCTTATGAAGTACTAATTATATCTTACAGTTGAGGGATTACAGTTAAGATTACATTGGAGAATGAAGTTCCATTGGTATGGGTGTTTGTGTAATTAGAAAGTGATGTATGCTAAATAATATTAATTTTATTTTAAAGGTTTTCACCTATAAGCACATTTAAAATAAGTTTTGCTTTAGACATATACTATTTCCTGTAATTTAGGGTTCTTTTGAAATATATGGGTCAACTTTTACTATGAAATATTAACTAATGGGTAGAAAATTTTAAAAATGTCACAGAAATATGGACACAGTGTTGTTTTCCACTAGATATTTCCTGAGGCTTCTTCATCAAAATAATAAATCTTGCCAAATGAATTTCAAAAACATCAAACCAATGCGAATTTAGTATAGCAACCTGAGAGGAGAATCCACAGATAACTTATTTATTAGTGTATGTAATTAGAGAATATTATTTAGACTTAAGTGACTACTTATGTATAAATGAGTTTGACTTTAAATAAATATTTTTAATATAGTTATTCACTTATTTTGCTTTTAGACCTCCTTAATTCATAAAAGAACTGAAGGAATCATAAAATATTAAATTATCTCATTTTTCTTATATTTGGAAGTCAGGTCATAACTTTTTTTTAGAAGGTACATTTCTCAATTAATAAAACATGTCATATTGCTATGGCTACATAATTTTATTAATGTTTTTTGTTTCTTTGTTTGTTTTGAGTTGGAGTCTCACTCTGTCACCCAGACTGGAGTGCAATGGTCGCTCCCGGCCACCGCAGCCTCGACCTGCTGGGCTCCGGCGATCCTTCCGCCTCAGCCTTCCAAAGTTAATTAATTAACGCCCGGCTAATTTTTGATTTGTTGTAGAGATGAGGTCTTGTCAAGTTGCCCAGGTGGGTCTCGAACCAGCGGGCTCAGGTAATCCACTCATCTCAGCCTCCCAAAGTGCTGGGATTACAGGTTGAGCCACCAAGCCTGGCCAATTTTATTAATATTAGTGCAAATATATAGAAATATTTGACACAAATTTCATGTTTTAGGTTAACAGTGTATCCTCATGCCTGTTTAAATTGCTATTTATATCATATTTAGGGAAAAATAATTCAATAGTTCATTCAGCAATTTAAAATAACAAGATTTTTAGGATACAATTTTATTAGCATAGTTAAGAATTTATAGCACCCAATGTTACTGAATTAGAGGAAGAAAAGAAGAATTAGAGGAAGAAAAGGAGAAAAGTTGTTTAAAAAGTGAGAGAAGATGAACAAACAGTTGGGAAGGAAACAGGAGAACACAGATTGCTTCAGAGCTAGTTGAGAAAAGAATATGTTTCAGTAAAATTGTGTGCTAGGGAGACATTTATGGTAATTTAATCTGGTCCAAACAGTCTATCTTCAGGAAGTGTGGAGGTATGTGAGATGAAATGATAAGAAAAAAGTTGAGTCAGGATTTCTTTTTTTCCTAACACATTAAAAAATCTGTGGAAGCCGAACTCCGTGACTCAGCCTGTAATCCCAGCATGTTGGAGGCTAAGGTGAGTGGATTGTCTGAGCCCGCGGGTTCGAGACCCACCTGGGCAACTTGGCGAGCCCTCATCTCTACAATAAATCAAAAAAGTTAGGCAGGCATGGCAGGGCGCGCCTGTAGTTCCAGCTACTTGGAAGGCTGAGGCGGAAGGACCGCCGGACCCCAGCAGGTCAAGGCTGCGGTGGCCGGGAGCAGCCACTGCACTCCAGTCTAGGTGACAGACTGAGACTCCAACTCAAAATAAATAAATAAATAAATAAAAATAAATAAAAATCTGTGGAAATTTCCTCCAAATCCAATTGTGTGTCATCAATAGCAGAAATTAAAAAAGAAGATTTGATTTATTACCTAATCGCAAACACACAGTCCCTCAATATTTTGGTAGTAAAACTTTGTGTGGAATTTTTGTGTTATCAGATCTGTATAATTACATAAAGTGCTTTGAGATGCTATATAGGATAATATTTTCTTCTGGATTGTCAAATATAAACTAACTGAAAAACTCAAGATGAGTTTCTAAATTCTTTATACTCTACAAGTGACTGGTATTTCTGAGAATAGCACAATAAATCAACTTGGTCTAGGACACATGAATGAAATTACATTCATTTGGTATTCTTTGATGTTCTTGAAATAATTTTTCATTCTTTTACACTTTTTTTTTTTTTTTTTTGAGTTGGAGTCTCACTCTGTCACCCAGACTGGAGTGCAGTGGCTGCTCCCGGCCACCGCAACCTCGACCTGCTGGGCTCCGGCGATCCTTCCGCCTCAGCCTGCCGAGTCGCCGGAATTACAGGCATGTGCTACCACGCCCGGATGATTTTTTTATTTATTGTAGAGACGAGGTCTCACTGCCCAGGCGGGTCTCGAACCCGCGGGCTCAGGCAATCCACTCACCTCAGCCTCCCAAAGGCGCGGGATTACAGGCTGAGCCACCGAGCCTGGCTCTTTTACACTTTTGATATAGACATATATAGAAAGCATGGACGAGAAATGAGAATTGAAAAAATCTCATATTCAAACTGATATGTCTATAATAATAATATATAATCTGATATAATTTGCATCATCTAGCAATTTATTATACATATGTTTTTTTCTTATTGACTGACTGCTAAGAAATTCCCCTAACACACTCTCAGCAAAACTATCATGGGGAGAGGAGACATTTTTAGACATCTCCTTAATCAATTCATTTGCACTTAAAAACAAACAAAACCTGACCACCTTAAATTAGTTCACCATCAGGTTGCATTATATTTCCTTGAAAAAAAAATATGATGTGCTCATTTTTCTCTTTTGGTCTTGGCCAATACCTGCCATAATTAGATAATTCTTCATTGGGCTTGTCACCTTGAGAAGCACCTCATCAAGGCAAATCCTGATCAGTGTTAAGATCTAATGAGCTGTGGTTTGGAAAAAGCAAGTCTTATTATCTCCTAGCCGTTCTTGAAAATTGCATTTTTATTGCCTTTAAGTTTTCATTTTATTATTTCTCAGAACTAGAGTAATTTTAAAAGGTATTTTAAATAGAAATTTGGAGATGACAACTTTAAAACTCATGAGAGATATGAATAAAATAAATCAACAACTAATTATTTAGCTTAGATTTCTTCCAGGCAGTAAATAAATTAACTGACTTTAGAAAATATAGTCGAAGCAAAAAACATTACAATGCTCTGTGTCACACCACAGTCAAGTCTGTAGATCTTGGACTGGTCTCACACTAAGATACCAGTAGCCAACATAAATTTCCTCCTTTTCAAAAGCCTTTATTTTATTTTATTATTTGAGACAAGGTCTTGCTCTGTCACCTGGGCTGGAGTTCAGTGGCATGATCACAGCTCATCATAGCCTTCATCTCCTGGACTCAAGGGATCCTCCTCCTCAGCCTCCCAAGTAGCTGGAATTTTAAGTGCATGCTGTCATGCCTGGCTAATTTATTTTTATTTTTATTTTTTTGTAGAGATTGAGCCTTACTATGTTCCTTAGGCTAATGTCAAACTCTAAGTCTCAAGGGATCCTCCAGCCTCCCAAAGTGCTGGGACTACAGGCATGAGTTTGGCCCTCACAGGCCTCCTTAGGAGATTGTACATACTCCTACTTTCCTGACTAATGCCTGGACTTGAACTCAGTGCTCAGGAAGACACTTATCTCCTACGTACTACCTCCATCTGCACAGTCATCTTGACTCTCTACCTCTCTTCTTTTCCTTGGCTTGTTTTGATTCTTTTCATTCTGGCCTATAAACTTGTCTCTTGAACTCACTGCCACACAGTTGTCTGTACTGCAATTATTCAGTTGCATAGGGTGTTCTCAGCCAAGCTCTTTACACGTCTAGTGCTAAATGCATTTTTTTCTTACCCACAGAAAGTTAAATACTCTCGTTGTCTTTATGTAGGTATGACCTATGAATATGAAAACCTAAAATGTTATGTAGGTATGACCTATGAATATGAAAACCTAAAATGTTACCTCTAATCCATGTGTTTTCGATTTCCAGGTATATATTTAGTTCCTATTTCATATTCGAATCCCTAATGACATTAAATGAAAAAGTTACTCCTAAATTGTAAGTTGTAAATGAAACCTCAGCCATGAGAAGAATAAAAAATTTATTACCGCAGAAATAGTGAATACAAAGTACAGTAACCAAGGTAATTAAAACCCAAGGAAAATAAAGAAACACTGGAAAGACACATTGGAAACTAAGAACAGTAATTACCTATTGGAGTGTGGGGATGGGAATCCAACAGAAAGGGAAAGGATGGCAGACTTTTAAAAAAAATTTTACAATCATGTACCTAATTATATTATTTGAACTTGGAACTATATGAATGTATTGGCTATTAAAAAATTAACAATAAGTAAAGCAAAGCATAGACTGTCTGACCAGATCTGATCTGCTGATTTTTTTTCTATTTGCAACTGCAATGTTGAGAAACACTGGGATGGCAGCTTCTATGCTACTCACAAGTGGCAATGGGATTGCTCTAAGTCATAGCCTTCGCCACTTTAGAAAGGTGGCAGTTTTCCCTACACCCAGGAGGAGATGTTGACTGGTTAACTGTAGCAGCTGTTGGGCAGTTACGATAGAAAGGGAAGGAAAAGGGGGAATGTCTCTGTTTAATGGCTGCAAGTTTGAGAAAGAGAGGAGGGTAGGGACACAGAGTCTTCTGGGATTTGTACCTTAATTACTGGACCCACTCTCCCAACTGACCATCACAAGGCATTTTTAACACTCCTACTCTTTCTTGAATGCTTTCAAGCAACTCTGTATTAATGGTGCAAATCTGGTTTGTCATCTATTATTATAAGTAAATTTATATTTTAACACAATCAGGTTCATTTATTTACGTATTGTCTATGGCTACTTGTGCATTAAAATGATCAAATAGAGTAGTTGCAATAGAGCCTACATGGCTCACAAAGCCTAAAATATTACTGCTTGGCCTTTCATATGTTAAAAAAAAAACCCACCCCTGCTCTGAAATAATAAGTTTTCCTACATAGTGTGACATCTCTGAGCATTACCAACCTTAGATCCAGCAAGAGAGACTTCCTCCCCTGAACTCCACATTTTAGAGGTTAATTGGCCACAACCTACTTCACAGGGTGAGATGTCTGGATGGCCAATGGGATGCATCTACACAGATATCATCATCACCCATTTCCTCAGATCGTACTCCTATCTGGGATCTTGGGATTTCCTATCTAAAGAGCTCTGAGCACATTTTCAGAGTCTTTGTGGGATTCTTTCCCAGATCTGTCTTGCTAGACCTCACTCTTCTTTGCTCCTTGAGAAGATTAATGACTTTCTTTACAAAGGAATTGTTCATAACAGAAAAAAGATACTTAAGGAGTTATTTGATCTCCAATTGAAGGGAAAGAAGATCTGTTTATAGGAAACTGTAGAGAAGAATCCTATTTTAGTTTTTTAGTTTCAGAAGTTTCCTTCCCTTTTCCTTGCTTAGGAATAGAATGACATTCAGAGCTTAACCACACTTCTGGGTTCCATGTGCCCTGCACACTCCTCAATGGTTTTCCAGAGAAAATAAACCCCTATTCACCTATTCTGACCCTGTTCCTGTGAACTAATGATAGAAAAATATTAGAGCCAATGTGTGTTGATTGAGACACATAATTTACATACAAATTATATCTAATACATATTATGTATAACTTGGAACTTTAAATATAAAGTTTTATAATTATATGGGAAATTTCAAATACCGAGAGCAGCTCTTATTTGTGTTGCTTTGAATAGTTCTCCTCACAGGAGCATGCACAGAACATTAATAAATATACTTCCATGTTTATGATGATAATGCTGATTGAGGAAGTTATGCTTCAGAATTTTCTGCAACACTCTCTAGAAGGTGTAATTATAGCAAACAAAAAGCTCTCTTTGAAAGAATGTGATGTATTCCTTGTAACTCGCAACAAAACTATGTAATTATTCTCACAGTTATTTAAATTTAAGGATTTGTTCCCTTGAAGCCTGAAAACCCATCTGTGCCTGAGTCTCATTTCCCTAATGTTAAATGCCATAGCACTCAATATTGGCGTCTTTTAAACTGCAGAAGCTATATTCAAATTATACAAGTTTGCATTAGCTGTGAACTTAAAACTGCTAGCTGTTTATACTCCCTGAGTTCTCCTAGCCTTTTTTATTACCAAGTCTCATAGGTAAAGCCAGCAAACTAACCCTATTTTGTGAGACACTCTATTCCCGAATTAGTCTCTCTTTCTTAGATCCTACTCCTAAAATGACCTGGAGACCAATTGGTGTGAATTGTAAGTAGAGGGTAAACAGAATCAAGACTTGATATGACAGCCATACTTGATTCATTTTCTTCATGCCAGAACAATTTTTAATCTTTGAGCCAAAGAACAAAACAAAACAACTCCCCAAACTATAGGGCACTTTAGGACAGATGTTTTTCATAAAAACAAACAAACAAACAAACAAAAAACAAGTTCCAAATTCTTCCTTCAGTCTATGCTCTGAAGATGATTTATTAATAAGTTAGAGCTAGGGTTATTGGTAACAGTATGATTACTTGATGGTCTCAGTGTGGTAATGAAGAAAAACAAGAAGTTAGAAACATCATTAATCTGTGCTGCTTTTAGTTTCCTTTCTTTTCTCTACTCTCAGTATCCAAAATATATTTTTCTACTATTACTTGTAAAGAAAATCGCAACTCCAAGAAAATGCTTGTATTTTCTAAGTAAGATGCTCGTTTGTTTCCTATATACTCCCAACTCTATATAGCAAGATCTTTAAAATATGTCTGCTTCTTATGTTTTTTTTTCTCTTTCTGCCTTTTCTCTTGAGGACAAATTTGGACAACTTACATATCCATCCCCATAATCTTTGATTATTTTCCATATTGTTATATCTATACTATTATTAGAATTTCCACTATATTATATTTTATCTGCTTCAAGGATTTTATTTGAATTTGTTTCACCCATTCCCAGGTAGTCCAGGTTTGTACCTTTCAGATTTAATTATTTGCATCTATAGGTTGTGAGGAAAAGTTGTGAAAGACTTTGGAATGTAGTGGGTGTTCTGGTAAGCTCTTGCATCTCCCCCTTTGTCTTTGACTGACTATTTTATAACTCCATGGAGATAGCTGTTAATGTGTAGAAAACTAAGAGAAATGCAAATTATTTCTATCCATAGAAATCCAAATTATGTTGATGAAATGCAATTAGTTATTGCCCTGAGAATATTGACTAGTTTTGTCAGTTTTTCATCTCTATATAAATACATTTCAATATCATTCTTTATCTCACTATAAATGTAGTGTGCCACTCTGAGTTCTCTTTTTAACCATTGTGACATTTTTCTTTTCTTCATTAATTAATTAAGTAGTAATAACTAATTAAATAGGGCCTTTGGCGGATGTTTTTTTTAAATTTGTATGAGAGTTATGATTTCCCCTTTTTTGGAAAATACTTCTTCATGTTCTTTTCTCCAAGATTTCAACCTGGTGCTCTAGAAACTTATGCATCCCCTCAGAAAAAAACCTCTACTCCAGTTGTCTATTAGATTCCAGCAGAGGCCACACTTTTTTTCATGCTCATCCACTCACAGGCCTCAACAGTAGCTCTAATCAAGAGTGACAGAGAGTTGGAGTTGGGAGACAGAGGAGGTGGACTATCACTTCAGGTCACCTATATACCAGAATCTTCTCTTTTACTAGTTCTTTTTTTTTTAAAGATGTGGGGTGCAATTCAGGATTAGGTGTACAAGTGGCCATCATATGAATATTTTATTAGTTCTTAATAGGTACTTCTTGGTTCCTGATTATTTGTGTTTCAAAGGCAGATAATAGTAAATCTAAATGGAAAACTTCTTTGATTAATATTTTTAATAATTATTCATCAATTCTTATCTTAAAAATGGAATTAATTGTGTGACTGAGGAACTCCTATGTAGAACATGGAGCGGAAAAAATTGAAATAAAAAAATTTGCAATTATAGACTCAGATTCCATGTCCAGATTTATTTGCATTTCTTAAGTAAAATTATGAAGTCAAAATTTAAACGTCTTGTTCAGTCTCAATATTTAACTTTCTTTGATAATTTTTTTCTCCACACCTATATTTTCTTTCTATACATATTTAATAAAACATTTTTAGCATGCTAAAATATAAATAAAATAAAATGTACCATTGTCACCATTTTTAAGTGTGCATTTCAGTGGTATTAATTACATTCATATTGTTGTGCAATCATTACTATGATCTATCTCCAGAGCTCTTTTTATCTTGCAAAACTGAACGTCTATACTCACTAAACAATAATTTCCTTTCTCTCACCTACAGCAGGCAACTATCATTGTACTTTCTATTTCTATAAATTTGCCTACCCTAGGTATCTCATATAAATGAAATCTTATAGTATTTGCCCTTTTGCATCTGGCTTAATTTACTTAGTCTCATGTCCTCCAAGTTCATCCATGTTGCAGCATGTGTCAGAAGCTCCTTCTTTTTTAAGGCTGAATGATAGCTCATTGTCATGAACACATTACATTTTGCTTCTCTACATCCTTTGGTGAACACTTGGGTTACTTCCACATTAAAGCTAAATAATGCTACTATGGACATGGATATGCAAATATCTTTTTGAGACCCTGCTTTAAATTATTTTGAGCATATACCCAGAAGTGGAATTGCTGAATCATGTAATTTTATTTTTTGAGGAATGGCCATAATGTTTTCCACATCAACAATACCATTTTACATTCCCACTAAGTATACAAGGGTTTCAATTTTTCCACATCCTCAACAACACTTGATATTTTCTGTTTTTATTTGATTTTTTTTGATAGTAGTCATCCTAATGGGTGTGAGGTGGTATCTCATTGTGATTTTGATTTACATTTTCTCAATGATTAGTAATGTTGATTATCTTTCCATGTGTGCATTGGTTATTTGAATCTTTAGAGAAGTGTCTATTTAAGTCCTTTGTCTACATTGGTTTAGGTTGTTGAGTTTTAAGAATTTCTCTAATATCAATTATTAATCTCTTACCAGACATATGACTTGCAAATATTTTTTCATGTTTCACACTGTCTTTTTCTCTGTTGGTAGTGTCTTTTGATACATGAAAGATCTTAATTTTCATAAAATCAAGTTTGTTTATTTTTGTTGTTGTTGTGTGTGTCTTTGATGTCATATCTGAGTAATCATTGCCAAATTTCCTCACATTATTTCCATGGTTGGTCATGTAAATGTGACCACTGAGGAAAATCATCCATGAAATTATATATTTTTAGAAGTGATATGCTTTCAAAATCATATTTTCAGAAATAATTTTTACTATATAAAATGTTTTGTCTAAAAAGGCCTCATATCTTCTAATGCTTATTTACCTTTTATTATTTTTTATTCATCTGTAGTTTTGAAAGTTTCTAGAAAATTATTTAATATTTCCAACAAACTAAACTCTTTATCAGTCTTCTTTAGTAACTTTGAAGTAAAATGTTTTCAAGAACTAAAATTTAGGAACTAAATTGACAAGTGTTTTTTTAGGCAAACTTCACACAGGATGAGACTTTTTGCCCCATGTCACTTCTTTTTGTCTCACTGTGTCTCATCACTCTCCCAGGCTGCAAGTTCATTAAAGCAGAGTTTGTTAATTATATAATCTATTAGGATCAGAGAGAGGACCAGGGTTTGATTCTTGTTTTAGGAACATAAGGGCTTTGCCCTCACTCCTGTGACCTAGGGCAAAGTAACTTAGTCTTTCTAAATATATGACATGGATAAGAATACATTGCACAATTGCTGTGAAGATAAAAAAAAATGTAGATTATTTGGCAGTAATAATATCTGTTATTACCACCATACTGGCTCACATGATAGGTGCTAATTAAAAGAAGGAGCAAATACTAGACTGGCATTTAAAATTCTGTGAATTAATATTTGTGTCTGTATTATTCCTTGTCTTCAATTTTCCTTAGTGTGACGAGAAAGCATGTCTACTTAAAATCATTTAAAGTACACAGCTCAGATAGTTTGTGTAACTAATAGAATGAAACAATACAAATGAAACTCACTATGGCTTATGAGCACTTTAGAATTCTATGTTTATACACTAATTGGAGTTCATCATTTTCAAGCCAAATTCACGACATCATGTTTGGATAATCATTTTTATGTAATTGTAAATGCCCCAAATGAGATTTCTTTAAAAACATAAAAGATTTCAGTTGGTTTGTAAGGTCCATGCTACAGGTCACATACTCCTTTCCCCTCACTTTGTAATATATACCTGATTTTGTTGAGAATAGTAATATGCAAAACTTAAAATGTCATCATTTCCCACTTAGTATCAGTAATTTGTTGTCAAAATAAATGTTATGGGGGCAAAATCTATTAAACAGGACACATTTAAATGTATTACATTTTATAATATTGTCAATTTATTAAACGTAATTAAGATAAACTGTCTACACATATTTTAGTGTGTGTGTGTGTGCGTGTGTGTGTGTGTGCGTGTGTGTGTGTGTGCGTGTGTGTGTGTGTGTATGCACGTATGTAACAAACTATCATGTTAGAATCTAAAGTGCTTGGGACATCACATCCTATTCAGAAACTAATAATGCTGCTATAAAACAGCTGTTTTTAAAATGAAATAACACGAGATCTTGTAGAGTCAATAATATATAAAATGCATCTTTTAGAGCCTGGGATCCATTTACTAATTTTCAATTTGCTCATTAAAGTATCTGTATTTGACATAGTTCCACAATATCATTTGTATTCTAAGTCACTATTATTGCCACACATTTTCATTTATCAGTTAAAAAGACATTGAAATTCTGCTTCTAGAAGCTTTGGAACAAAAGCAATACATGCAAAAATGGGGAATTGTTATCTGAGAAGATATTCTGGAGGATGTGCCTGAAGTCACCTCAATATTCTCCCTTGCAGCTAGAAGTAGCTACACAACCCAGTCTTGACTGATATAAGTAGAACTCTACCTGGTAAGTTTCCAGAAAAGTTATTATTTTTAGCACAATAAAGGCACAGAATCAGTAGGAGCATATCTTTCGATATTCACAATTTTTTTCTTTTCTTGATATCTGCTGTTGAAACAATCATAAGATAATCACAAACATAGATGGCAGAGTAGGTGGGGAAAAGGTACTTTGGCATTTGATGACTTTCTTGAACAGCTATGTTATTTTTGATATCTGCCTCTGCATGTCTTTATACATGAGATAATAATAGCTGTTTTGGTCAATGACATTTTATTTTGGCTTTCTATTACACACAATCCAGTGGGATTCTAGTTAGCATTCCATCCTATACTGTCATTTTATGTGCTTTGTAGCCTTGAATGTTCTAACAAGGAGACTTACCCTCCTGATATTCTTCAAGGATGAGTTACTTCTCTTATTAGGGAACATCTTCCACAGAGGTGGTTTGTGGAAGGAAAGCTTGGAGTAGTTAGGATTCAGGGAAAGATGTTTATTTGGTAGACAAAGCAGTCAAATCAACTCAAGCCCAATTAATGTAATAATGTTACAGTCAGGTTGATCCCCCATTCCATGGCAAGTCTGTCTACAGGTGCCTTCTCTTACCAGATAGAATATAGACAGTGGGCTTCAATGTTTTCAACTATCGTAATAGGATTGTATTGTCCAGGGTAACTCTAGTTGGTAAAATAAATAGCTTGAGAAGCAAAAAAGAATATCCAATAGAGTTTAATGAATTGAGCAAAAAAGTAATTTATTTATTGCTCATTTAACAGTCCTAAGAAGGTGTTCCTGGTTAGCAGGTGACTCTCTTCTACATAGTGATTTAGAGAGAGAGGCTCCTTTCATCTTATGGATTTACTTTCCCCCACACCCTTAATGTCATTTGCTTCCAGCAGAAGAAGAAAATGAGCAGGAAGAAAAAATACTTTGAATAGAAACATTTTGAAAAGAATACTTTGGAAAAAACGCTTTAGAAAGGATGTGATACATGTCCTGTTCATTCTCATTTCATTAGCAACAGCAAGTCGCATGTGAGAGCAAGGGGTGCTGGGAAAACCAATTCCTGGCTTGACAACTAATTTGTAAGCAAAAGCTATAGTCCATAGAAGGGAAAACGTGGATGCTGGTTCACAGCAAACTGAAACATAGTCAAAATTAACTGTGGTCAACAGTACCAGACCAAAATTACCTTTTATAGAGGTTCTTTAAATTATGGCTATCCAATTTGCAGGTTAAAAACAACACACACACAAGCAATTAGAATGGCTTTCATATAAATTACATGCTTTTCTACTAAAACAATAAATTCATACTAAATTATTGGGATAGTTATTTTTATTTGTCAATGCATGTTTGTTTTTCTTATAAATTTTATGCAGCAGATATACTACAGCTCACTATAGAAGTAGTAAACAAATGACAAGGAAAAACTGAAACATTTCCTAATTAATTTTGTATATAAACAACTTTGGTTCTGTTCTAAGAGAGGCTTGGTATAAAAATCTAAAGGAAGAATCAGACTACAGATTCATTTTATAAAGGGATGCTTTAAAAGAGATGTCAAGGAGTCTCCAAAAGTGGAAATATTTGTAAAATATGTAGTATTTGCCAATTTCTGCTGATGTTGGTTTTCATGGTCAAATAACACATTGTGGTTATTGTGATTTTTGCATGCTTCACATGATCACATGAAGAATATCATGGGTTAATTTTTAGCAGTTTTTGTGTGGATGAAGTATTGATTTTCTTTGTTAGTTCACATATTTCTTACTTAATAAGTAGCTTCTCCTGTTCCCACAAAGAGTATGTCTTATTAACTTCTTAATTCTTCTGGCATTGGTGGAATTTTAAAAAGCTGCAAAATTTAAAATTATATTTGGAACAAATACATCTATTTTTAAAGTCTGAAACTGACTTCTGGAAAGATGGTGGGAGAGCCAGTCAGACTATGTGAGTCCCACTGTGACTGAGTGTATGGAAAATTTTGCATACATGTCTATGAGTAAGTGGGCATGTGACTGGCTGACTGAGTGGGGACTAGGGAGCAAGTGACCAGGGCTTTCCTGGTGAAGTGGTTGGTGCTACAGCTGTTCTGCTTGGACCCTAGTGATTCCCTGGATTCAGAAGTTGAACACCATTTTTTAAAATTTAGCAAAGCCCTTTCTGGGAAGAAGCTTCTGCAAGTGACTGCTGACTTCAGAGTCTGCCTCACTGTTACAGTGCTTGGCCAGACACTGGCAGCAGAGGCCGCGGAGGGAGCACCCCAAGGGAGCCAGAGGCAGAGCTCCACTAGAGAAGACAAAAGAGGCACCCTGCCATCACCTTGAAAACTGGGCAGGAAAGTGCTCTGGCTTGCTCACCATGCAGCGACAGACCCAATCTCTGTCATTGGCAGATTAACTACTCAGGGGCTGATTATTACCCAGAGGGAATATCCCAAAAGCACAAACTCCAGAGGGACAGGATGAGTACTGAGTCTCAGATACCCTACCCCCTACCCTGAATCATCCATGGGACAAACTGTGTGACCAGAAATGGATGAGGAAGACCCCCAAAGAGATCAGCAGTGAGTCTAGGGCTTGCCCAATCCCCTCCTCCACAGCAATCCTCTGAATGTCAGACCCATGCAGCTGGGCACCACTGAGAAGGATGAAGCCAGGTGGAGCCTAGACATCAACAATGATAGGAGGACTCTACTCCAGGATTAGGCTAATCTAGGAAATAAAAAGATGACAAGTATGGAAGCAGAATTAATCAAACAGAAGGAAGAATCTCAGAACTTGAGGGCCAAAACGTGGAACTAATCCAAATCTGTGAAAAACATAGAAAGAAAATTCAGAAAGAAAAGAACAAAGCCTCCAAGAGATGTGCAGTTATATCAAGAGACTGAATCTATGTCTGATTGGTATCCCAAAAGAAGAAAGGGAAAGGGAGAACACCTTGGAGCAAGTATTCCAAGAAAAAGTTTCCCATCTCACCAGAGATGTGATCGTCCAAACATAAGAGATACAAATAAAAACTACAAGATATTAAACAAAGACCAACCCCTAGACACATAGTAATTTGCCTACACAAATTAGGTTAAAAGAAAGAATCCTAAATGCAACAAGAAAGAAAGGTCAGATTAAAGAAACTACAGTCCAATATTGAAAGTCCTCAAAGATAAGCAATTTCAACCAAGAATTTCCTACCCATCCTAGCTCAGCTTCATCAGCGATGGAGAATTAAAATTCTTCTCAGACATCCAATTCCTAAGAGATTGTGCAGCTTCCAGACTAGCTCTACAGGGGATGCTTTAGAAGGTATTATGTACAGAAGAAAGAAAAAAAGAATGACCATTCACTTTCCAAGTGAACAGGAGAACACAGAACCAATAGGGAATACAACATGACTACAGACTTGAAAACACACAATAGATACATCAACCCAAAGTTAAAAGAAAACACATAAACAAAAAACTTCATAAGAACTTCATGATGGGGATAAACAATCACATTTTAATAATCAGCATGAACATGAATGGACTGAATACACCACTGAAAAAGACACAGAATGGCAAACTGGATAAAAAACCATGACTCAAAAATTTGCTGCATCCAGGAAACTCATGTCACCACAAGGGACACCCCCAGATTCAAAGTTAGAGGATGGAAAATAAATTTCCAGGCAAATGGATCACAAAAGAGGCAGGAGTCTTAATATCAGACAAAACAACCTCTATGTTATTAAAAATTTAAAAAGATACAGATGAACACCACATGATAAAAGGTTCAATTCATCAACAGGAAATATCCATCCAAACATATATGCACCCAACACAGGAGCACCCAGGTTTATAAAGCAACTGATAAGTAAACTAAAAAAAGAGATTGACTCTAACACTATTATAATAGGGGACAGCTGGGTACTTAAATACCCCACTAACAGGCCTAAATAGATCATCAAGGCAAAAAAAATCAACAAAGGGATCAAAAACCTCATCTTGACACTTGACCAAATGGACTTAATAGATATCTACAGAACATGTTACCCAACACTACAGACTATGCATTCTACTCATCACCACATGGAATGTACTCCAAGATAGGTCACATCCTTGGTCATAAATCAAGCATAAACAAATTTCATAAGATCAAAATACTGCCATGCAACCTCTCAGACCATAGTGGAATAAAACTAAATATCAACACCAACAAAATTTCCCCAAACCACACCACACATGGACACTAAACAGCATGATGCTAATAAACTGGGTAAACACAGAAATCAAAACAGAAATTAAAAGATTCCTGGAATCAAATGAAAAATGAAGAAACATCTTACTAAAACCTCTGGGATACCATGAAAACAGTTCTAAGAGAAGAATTTATATCTCTACAAACACACATCAAGAAAATGGAAGATCACCAGTTAGCCTAACAAATCACCTAAGGGAGTTGGAAAGGCAAGATCACCAAAACCCTAACTTTAGCAGAAGAATCCAGATCACCAAAGTAAAAGCCCAAATACAAGACATAAAAGACAAACATATAATAGGAAAAAACCAAAAAAACCCCAAGAAACTCGTTCTTTGAAAGAATATACAAGATTGAAGCATCCCCTAGACAGAATGACCAAGAAAAAGAGAGAAAAGGCCCAAATCAACATAATCAGAAATGAGAAAGCTCAAATCATAACTGACATCAAAGAAACACAAAGGATTATCAGAGATAACTATGCACAACTGTATGGAAACAAACTTGATAACATAAATAAAATGGGGGACTTTCCAACATCACACAACCTCCCTGGGTTGAAACAAGAAGACACTGGGACACTAAATAACCAATAACAACCCAGGGAATTGACTCCTACTTACCAAATAAATAAATAAGTAAATAAATTAAAAAGTCCTGGACCAGACGGCTTTCCAGTGGAATTCTACAAAACATACAAGGAGGACCTGATATCAAGCCTATTGAAAGTATTTCAGACAATTGAGAAAGACAGAATTCTCCCCAAATCATTTTACAAAGTTTACACCACTGATACCCAAACTGGTTAAAATCCAACAAGAAAAGAGAACTACAGGCCAAAATCCCTAATGAACATAGATGCAAAAATTCTCAACAAGATTCTAGCAAATCAGATTAAAAAATACTCAAAAATCATCCACTATGATCAAGTAGGCTTCATCCCTGGTATGAAAGGCTGGTTCAACATCTGCAAGACCATAAATACAATCAAATACATCAATACATGTAAACACAAGAACCACATGATTATGCCTTTAGTTGCAGAAAAAGCTTTTGATAAAATTTAGCATTCATTCTTCTAGATAAAACCCTTGAACAACTAAGCAGAGAAGGAACATACCTCAATATAGTAAGCGCCATCTATGGTAAACCCACAGCCAGCATATTGCTGAACAGAAACTGGAAACATTTCCCATGAAAACTGAAACAAGATAAGGCTGCCCACTCTCATACCTCCTGTTATACAATGTGTTGGAAGTCCTAGCTAGAGCAATTAGAAAATAGATGGAAATCAGGGGTATCCAAATAGAAAAAGAAGAGTTAAGTTAGACTTCTTTGCTGATGATATAATCCCATACCTTGAAATTCCAAGAGAATCTGTCAAAAACCTCCTTGCACTGATAAAGGACTTTGCAAAGTCTCAGGGTAGAAAATAAAAGTGCAAATGACAGTCACATTCTTGTACACCAACAGCAAACAGGCAGAGAACCAAATAAAAAGCACAATCCCATTTACAATATTCACTAAAAAAATTGAAATACCTCGGCATCTTTCTAACCAGAGAAGTGAAAGAACTTTACAGTGAAAACTACAAGACATTGTTCAAAGAAATCCAAGAAGACACAAATGGAAAAATAGTCTATGCTTATGTACAGGCAGAATCAACATTGTTAAGATATCCATCAAACCAAAGGCAACCTATAGATTCAACACAATACCGACTACATTACCAACATCATTCTTCTCAGACCTGGAAATGACAATACAGAAATTAATATAGAAACATAAACGAGGCCAGGTTTGGCGGCTCAGTCCGTAATCCCAGCAATTTGGGAGGCCGAGGCGAGTGGATTGCCTGAGCTGGAGGGTTCAAGACCCACCCAGGAAACTTGGCAAGACCTTGTCTCTACAATAAATAAAAAATTAGCTGGGCGTGGTAGCGCGTGCCTGTAGTTCTGGCTCCTTGGAAGGCTGAGGCAGAAGGATCGCTAGAGCCCAGCAGCTTGAGGCTGTGGAGGCTGGGAGCTTGTCACTGTACTCCAGTCTGGGTGACAGAGTGAGACTCCAACTCAAAAAAAGAAAGAAAGAACAACCATGGATAGTCAAAACAATCCTTAACAAAAGAAACGATTCAGGAGGTATCACACTTCCAGACTTTAAACTTTATTAAAAGGCTACAATAATCAAAACAGCCTGGTATTGATACAAGAACAGGCATATAGACCAATGGAACAAGATAGAGATTCCAGAAGCAAAACCTCAATTTCTCAACCAACTCATCTTCGACGAAGCCTCTACCAACAATCACTGGGGAGAGGAGAATCTATTTGGTAAATGGTGTTGGGAAAACTGGCTGACCACATGCAGAAGATTGAAACAGGACCCCTACCTATCATCATACACAAAAATCAACTCTAACTAGATCAAGGACCTAAATATAAAACCTCAAACTGTAAACATCTTAGAAAACACAGGCAACACCCTTACAGAAATCATACTAGGCAACCTATTCCTGATCAAAACCCCAGCTTTTTGTGCCATAAGAGATAAGATAGACAAGTGGGACCTCATTAAACTTAAAAGCGTCGGGTTCGGTGGCTCAGCCTGTAATCCTGCACCTTTGGGAGGCTGAGGTGAGTGAATTGCCTGAGCCCGTGGGTTCGAGACCCGCCTGGGCAGCGAGACCTCCTCTCTACAATAAATAAAAAAATCAGCCGGGCGTGGTAGCACGCACCTGTAATTCCGGCTACTCGGAAGGCTGAGGCGGAAGGATTGCCAGAGCCCAGCAGGCGAGTCTGCGGTGGCCGGGAGCGGCCACTGCACTCCAGTCTGGGCGACCGAGTGAGACTCCAACTCAAACAAACAAACAAACAAAACCTTAAAATCTGCAAAGCAAAATAAAACATCAAGAGAGTGAGAAGATAGCTCACAGAATGAGAAAAAAAAATTTATCAGCTGTATATCTGACAAACGCCTAACATTCAGGAGCTACAAGGATCTTAAATGTATTGAAAGGAAAAACAACAAACAAACAAACAAACAGCCCCATTAAAAAGTAGGCAAAAGACATGAATAGGCACTTCTCAAAAGAAGACATACAAGCAGTCTACAGACACATGGAAAAGTACTAGGCCTCACTAATCATCAGAGAAATGCAAATCAAAACCACACTGAGATACCACACAACCTCAGTAAGAATGGTTATCATCAATAAAACAAACAACAACAGATGCTGGTAAGGATGTGAAGAAAAGGGAACACTTCTGCACTCCTGGTGGAAATGCAAACTAGTTCAACCTTTATGGAAAACAGTGTGGCAATTTCTAAAAGAACTAGAAATTGGCCTTTGATATGACCCAGCATTCCCCCAATGGGAACATACCCAGAGGAACTCAAATCATTCTGCAAAAAAGATACCTGCACAAGCATATTTATTGCAACATTATTCGTAATAGCAAAACATGCTTTCCATCGAAAGTGGACTGAATAAAAAAGTATGATACATATACACAATGGAATATTAGTCATGAAGAAGGACAAGGATATGGACTTTGCAGCAACTTGGATGGATTTAGAGTGTATAATACTCATTGATCTATCACAGAAACAAAGAACAGAGTACCATATGTTCTCACTCATAAGCAGACCTTGAACATTTACCATATTACTATAAGCAAGGGATTGGCAGTAGCAGGATATTGCCAGGGTGGGGTGGAAGAGGGACACAACATCAGCAAGGGTACCTGATCTCAAACCAGGCAAAGTGGGTTCCAAAGGGAGTTCCAAACTTTACCTGTACAATGTCCACATGTATAACTAATTCTGAATTGTACCCCACATCTTTAAAATTAAATATATTTTTAAAAAATGTCTCAAGCACAAATAAGGGAGCTCACTTCCTCTTATTTTTCCCTTACTTTCCCTATAATCTCTCGGCTTTGAATGTCTTAAATCTATTCCTTAATTCTATTTTGCATACTCATAAAATATATGAGAATATTTTGCCTTTAGATGCTCAACTCCTTATCTTATTGTGCTGCCAATCGATTGCAAGAAACCAAGAGAGAAACACATTGTTTGATTATGAGAAGCAAAAAACAATTTTAATTTTTTAAAGTTTTAAGTCTCTCTTATTTATATGTTAGTCTTTCTGTCTCTTTTAATGATAGAGGAGTTCTTTTGCACCAACAGAGATATTTTGTTGTTCTAAAATACCTGTTTATGTTATGTTTATTGAACTTATGTTAAACAATACAAAAGTAAATGCAATTGAGATTTGGAGGCAGTTGGGGATTCGTAGCAGGCTACCCTTTGAGCATTGCTGAGTTAAAGGAGCTAATTTTTAAAAATAAAAAGGGATCACAAGAGAATAACTCTTAAAATATTTCATTCTCAGTGAAATCTATATGTGGGGAAATAAAAGACAGCCACATGAAGGTTATATGTATGCTTTTGATGTCCTTGACATTTTGCCAAATACCAAGAGGATAAAGTATTAGAACAAATGGTGTTCTTGTTTTCAGAGTTTTAGCAATACGATTGAAGCAGTAATATAACTCAAAAGTTGGGACTAATGACAAAGGTTTTTGCAAATGAGCTCTTCATTAAGAAGATCTAACTGATAGGATCATAAGTCAACACACACCACCATAGTCTTCTTTGACTCCCAAGAAAAACATATGTCCTTGAATTATAGCATATTTTGGGGGCTCAAATTCAGTAAAGGCAATACATAGGTAAGTTATGTATCTCAACGTGCAGTCTGGTTAGAGACAATAGGCTTTTTCAAAACTATAGGCCATTTAACATATGCATGGAATATCAATCCAGATATTGTCTTTACATGAGGATACTTAGTCTAGAATCCTGCATGGTATAAACTTAAAAAGATGAACGTATGGAAATGTATGAAAGTATGAAAAATATGTTGAAAGTAGGGGAATGTTTTTTGATGATACATTACCCTCAACATGAGGAAGGCTTCATTAGCCTCTATTTTTCAAATGAGAGAATTAATGTTTGAGAAGTTTTGGTAAATTGAGAGAAGACACTGAGCTACTAGTGAGAGATCCTTATGTATTACTCAATCCAAAGTCCAGGTTCTTACTACTCTGTTGTCTTCCCTGATGATGTGATACTGTACATTTTACTACCTGGAATGTTAGTTCAGGGAGCATAGGAATTGATTAAGATTCCTTTTCACTCATGATGCCAATTAAAAATTAACTTGCTTTAATTGATTCCTTGTGTAAAGCGAATATCACTTCATTTCATCTTATGTTTTAAATATTGGTGTTTCTAATATGAATGACTTGACTCTTTAGTCATAGAAGCAGAGATTAGTACTCATCCGGTACCTTCTATCCAGTATAACAGCACCCTCTTTAATTTGTCTAATTATTCTGGGCCTTTTAGACATTTCTAGAGATGCTGACCACAGAAGCAGTTATTTCTGATCTGTGCCAATTCGGCTTTTTAATAAATTTTCCATATTGTTCTTAAGAAAAACAATGAGGTTAGAAAAACAAAAAGAATGAAACTTTAAGGTCAGATGGCCATAGACTCCTCTTCTACTTTGCAAACCACTTGCAAACCCTTATGACTTGCAAGTAACTTGCAAAAAATTAGTATTTGTGAGAACAAGTTGGCCAGATGGCCCTCCTCCATGGAATCCAAATTAATAAAGATCAGTCAACTTTTCCACATGCAACCAAAGCCACTCTGAGAATCAACATCCTTCCAATCATCCAGAAGTTGAAGAGATCATGATCATAAGGAGTACGTATGGGATATTTTTATTGGCCATAACCAGAAGTGGAAGATGGAGCATTCAGTGAAAGTTTGTTGGCTAAATCTCACTCCTATGGCTACATCTAATAACCAAAGAGACTGAGAAATAGAATCCAGATGTGTGAAAAGAAGATGAAAACACGGAGTTTGATAATTGCCTAACAGTATCTAACACAGAAGAAATATTATTGCTTTTTCGTCTTTTTGAAAGCATATTTAGTTACAAAACTAGCACAAATATATTCTCTTTATAAAAAAATCAAAATATTACAGATGAATGCTAAATTATCTTTGATCACTACCACAATTTCTTCTAGTCTTCCCCCAGGAATAACTGCAGTAAGATGTTTATTGTCAATTCTTACAGATTACTTTCTCTTTAATATGAAAGATGCAATCATTCTGGGAAACTAGGTCAAGGAATAGAGGAAGCAGCCTGTGTAAAGATAGAAGTTACATAGTGCTCACTACATGCTGTCTACTCTTCTCTAGCTTGGCACATAATAACTCCTCTAATCATAACAACAAATCTATGAAGTAGTTATTATTATTACAATCCTTATCTTGCAGTTGAACAAATGAGGCACAGGAAAGTTAATAAGTTGCTTAAGCTCCCAGAATTGATACCTTGTGGCTCTGACATTGAAATGTGTAATATTTCCCTTCAGAGTCCATGTGCTTTGCTAGAATATTCCACTGCCTCTGACCGAAATGGTGCATGATGTGCTCTAGTCATGAGAAAAGTAATAAAGACCAGAATCATTCTCCCATTGTCAATAAATAGAAAACTGGACAAAATTTTGAGTCATTGTTTTCAGACCTGGAACAACAGGCAGTGCAGGCCTGTAATCCCTAAGAGGAGGAAGACAGATGAATTAGATTTTAGGGCAGCTCTAGCTTACTGGCTGGAGGCAATTTTTGTATGGTGACACAAAGGGAAAGAAGTCTACTCTTATGAAAGAGTCTACTCTTATCATAGATTTTATGAGACATGGATCAGAGTTTAGGAAGGCTGAAACAGAATTTGCAGTGCAGAGTACCCAGGGGACAAAGCTACCAATAGAAAAGCTTCCAGGAATCTGCACTCAAAGTTCTGCTGAATCTTTGGTTGAATATCAATCTACCCATGTATAGAGTTGAGAAATAGTTCAAGGGAATGAACAATTACAAGGGATATTTAAGGAGAAAATTGTTTACAGCACTCACAGGAACAAGAATTATGACTGTTTTCACCAGCCAGAGCTGAGAGACATTGTTGGATACATGGGATTTTCAGTACAGACCACTAAAAGAGTCAGGCCTATCGGAATTAAACAAGCCAAAAAGCATAACAGATACCCACCCGTTAAAAACTAAAAAAAAATTGGTTCACAGAGAAAACAAATATTAACATGTTGAATATATGACCAACGATATAAGATCTTACTTTCAACTTGAATAGAATAAATACTCCAGTTATTAAAAAAAAAACTTCTAAAAGACAATAACAAAAAAACCCATGTCACTTTATTTTCAGCCAAAGTCCAAAACTCATTAAAAGACAAAACAAAATCTGGCAGTCTGTAATATAAAATTTGCAATGTCAAGATGTAATTTCCAAATTACTAGACTTACAAAGCAGGAAAAGAATGTGATTTTTAATGAAAAGAAAGTATTCGTTCAATGTCTATAAAAATACACTGAGAAGTGAGAGAGATGATGTAATGAGTAAGTAAGAAATTAAAATTGATGCTATAAATATACTCTATACACTCAAAGACTTTTAGGAAAAACAATGGGAAGAATGAAAAATATAAAAAAAGAAACAAATAAGATTTTTGAGTTAGAAATCTGTATATGAAATAAAAATTTTGCTGGATAAAATACAAGTTAGAAATTGATACAACTAATCATTCCAAAAATAAGAAAAATACATAATACTCAGTGTTGCTAAAGTAAAAAAGTGACCGTTAGGCCATAGCTGGTAAAATATACAATGTAATCAGAGACAAATGTGGTAATATTTCATTTTATTTAGATATACTTGATATACAAAAGCTTCACATATTTAATGTATACATTTTGATGAGTTTGAATGTATTTATGTTTGCTTTGTTTTAAATTTAGTCAAGAAGTATATTATGTATTCTTTATTATAATCTGAAGCTTGAGGGAGGAAGTAGCAGTCAGAGATTATGGAGTGGAAATGGGCACCTCTATAGAAAGGAGCAAGTTTCCGTCACAGTCAGTTATAATTTTTTACTGCCAGTGTGAGCCTACATTGTTTGGAAATACATGATTTAGAAAGGGTCATACTAGGTTTTTTATAGTTACAAAGGGTCACGTTTGGTCAAAGGCATTCAAACTTCTATTAAGTTTCCAGATGTCTTGGCAATAGCTTTCAAAGAACCACAATTTTTGTCAACCGTAACTTAATTTTACTAGTCTAGACATTCGGATGAAATAGTACTCATAGACTCTTCTATGTCGCTTCCCCTATTCTATTAGGTATGAGTGTTCTGTCTCTTTTTCTGCCAGGTTTTACATTTGATGGTTTCCAGGAACTGCTAAGAGTGAGATCATCCTTGAAGCAGTGACTGCCAGAGGAAGGTGAGAGACATATGGTGACCTTACAGGTATTCTTTCCAAATCTATATTAAGAGATTAGATAGAAAATGTCTGTACCTAAATACATGTCTCATGAAATAAAGTTCATGAACCTTTTTTTCTCTTTATAACCCATGATTAGAATTTTGTCTGAATATCAATAAAGCAAGCATAAGTACAGAACTAAGATCTCACTGCATTATCTGTAATTACAAGACCATTATTATCGTAAAGAAATTGTGAATATAGAGAAAAGAAAAATAGAACTTTCAATATAGTATTAAATACAATGACTACATTACAGCATTTTCTGAGACCAAGAAACAGAAAGAACTCCTACAGTCTATGGGGTTGAGTAATTTTCACTTGTGCTCTTCTAATGCTTTATCTATCTCCTCTTAATTCTGCACACATTAAGTATTCCTGATTAAAAAAAAAGTCATAATGGAGGATAATTAAAATTTTTATTGTTGAGGAAGCAAACGCGAAAAAGGTGAAAATTAGGCATGGGATGTTGAATGTGGGGAGCATGATTTAGTAGAAGCAAAAAATCCACAGTGGAAGTCAAAAATCTCAGTTTCTAACTTGAAGTGTACTCTCACAAGTGCTGGCATTTGGTTTGAGTAAATGCCATGTAACAGCTTTGAAACCTATATCACAGGGATTTTTAAAATGACAAATCACCTGTTTGTAAATCTATTTTGAAAAGATGAAAAATATATTTCAGAGGAAGGGAAATCTTAAGTATCCTGAAAATTAAATATTAAAAAAAAATCAGTTAATTAGCTGTTGGTGAGTGACTTTACCATCCATTTAGTCATTTAGGCCAAAAATGTAGGAATCTTACACAATCCTTTAGCAACTTTTAAAATCCAGTTTAATAGTATTATTATTATTATTATTTTTTGAGTTGGAGTCTCACTCTGTCGCCCAGACTGGAGTGCAGTGGCTGCTCCCGGTCACCGCAGCCTCGACCTGCTGGGCTCCGGTGATCCTTCCGCCTCAGCCTTCCGAGTAGCTGGAATTACAGGCATGCGCTACCACGCCCAGCTGATTTTTTGATTTATTGTAGAGATGAGGTCTCGCTGCCCAGGCGGGTCTCGAACCCGCGGGGTCAGGCAATCCACTCACCTCAGCCTCCCAAAGGCGCGGGATTACAGGCTGAGCCACCGAGCCCGGCTTAATAGTATTTTTAACATGGTCTGCATTGAGAATCTGATAGACCACATATAGAATTAAGTAACCTTGTCTTCCTTAGAAGTTCTCAAGCTATCCAAGACCAATCAGTTTTTTACATTTTGTAGCTTATTAAATGACTTAAAGGAACCCACAAGCTAAACCCATTCATTAATTTGCTGGGGACTCGGAGCTTAATGAAAAAGAATTTAAGCATGAATTTCAGACTTTGAATTTCAGAGTTGTTTGATAGATGGAGGGTCCAATGGAAGCTGAATTGAAGGAAGAAATAAGAGTATCTCTAAAAGAAAGTTACGATGAATAAGTTAAAATCTGGGTAGTGTGTTTAATACTGAGAGGCAGGAACAGAATGTTGCAAAGAATCACGGTCCCAGATATAATGTGAAATGTGCTCAACATATTTCTTGTTCAACTGACCTTTTCACTTTTTATGGGAGGTGGAAAATAGACTGAGGAGAACAATAATGTTCAACAGTGCTGAAAAAGTGACAGAAGAAGATAGACTCTTTGATTTAATTGAGATACTCTCAACTTTGAATCTTAAAAGGGAAAGCGTCCCCTATGTGAGAATCTGAAATCATCAAGTTACATTCAATTTACATATTTAATTACCATATTCACACTAATCGAACCTCTGGATTTGAGTATGGTATATTTGGGAATACTATTTCCCGTGAGTCAACATATGGGTTACAAAGCATTTATATTTGGAATAATACCATAAGTGCCACACATTTGTACTTACTACCAAGTGAGGACTAAGATACAGCAATTGCATTTAAGTGTCTCATACATTTGCTCTCTCTTTCTCTCTCTTTAATTTCAATAACTTTAGGGGTAAAAGAGATTTTGGTTACATGGATATATTGTGTAGTGGTGAAATCTGACTTTAAATGTACTTGTCATCCCATTAGTGCACAGTGTACCCAAAAGGTAATTTTTCATCTCTCCCTGCTCTTTCCTACCCTCCCCCTTCTGAGTCTCCAATGTCCCTTGAGTAACTTCACTTGCTCTTGTTTTTATCTCTACTACCATTACTATAGTTTAAATACTCAAAATAAATTTTTTCACAAAAAACTAGTAACTGATATAACATTCTTCTATCTTGTCCATTCCAAACCACTCTCCACTCTACTGCCAGAGTTAGCTTTATAACTTGCAAATCTGATCGGGTTAATTTAGTGCTTTAATTTCTTCGGCACCATCTCAAGACAGAGAATTAAACAAAATCCATGAAGACCTGTCTAGCCATTATTCTTGCCACTCTCTCTTTCATAATTTATATAAATATTTATATTTATATGAAATATATATTAACAAATGTGAATATATAACACGTATACATGAATTTACATACATATGTATATATGACTATATATGCACACACACATAAATATGTACCTACATAGCCGTTTAACAAATAATTTCTGAGTACCTATTACATTTTCCATTAAAGCAACTTATATTTCCATGGTCAGAGATGGATAATAAGCAGTAGCAACAAAACAAAAAAAACCCCACGATTCAATAAAATAAAGATAGTAATGTTCTGAAGAAAATAAAACAAGATATAAAATAGAGTGACTAAAGTGTAGAGATTGACTAAGTCCTGCTTCAGATAGGCTGGCTTTTTCAGAAGAAGTGATGTCTGAGCTCAGACTTGAAGTCTATACAAATATGTGTGTTAAGAGAAGTCTCAGAAGAGAGAAAAGAATTGTTTCCCTTTAAAAAGATTCCTCTGGCTAGTATGTGTGTAGAGGATGGTTTGTACAGGCCTCCAAAACAGAAAAAAACTTCAGAGTGGCTGGAACATACTGAGAGTGAATAGAGAGAATTGTTTTAGGTAAAATTGAAAAGTAAATAGGGCCAGATAATGTATAATAATGATTCTATTAGCAAGAAAAGCCATAACAATATTGATAACATATAAAATACACAATGTGCCAAACATTATTTCAAACAAGTATTAATTAATTTAATCCTTCCAAAATATCTATGACAAAGATACTATTATTAATTGCTATTTTAAAAATGAGGACACAAAGCAAAGAGAAAACAAATGCCAAGATCACACAGTAAAATTTATAACCAGTATGTGGTGGAATCTATTATTAACACAAACAGCCTGGCTTTAAATCTACAGTTCTAATCACTGTTCAATATTACATGTAGGAATTTATCAAACCAAATAAGCATTTTAATTTCTTCTAACTGCAGTGGGAAACTAATGCAAAATGTTAAGTAAGGAAGATAAAATACAATTTTCCCTTTAAAAAGATTCCTCTGGCTAGTATGTATGCAGAGGATGGTTTGTTTGAGACAAGGTACCTGCAAAAATGAAAACAGAAACATCAGTTAAAAAACAAATGCCATCATTTAGGCGTGAGATGATCATGATTTGGACTAAATGAGATTAGGCAAGATTATGAGAATTAGTCAAATTCAAATGTCTCTTGAAGATATAGATAAAAGATTTGTTGACCAATGAGAAGTACGGATGATGAAATTAGACAATCAAAGAAGACTCTTATTTTTGACTCATTAAATAAATAGATGATGGTCCCATTAGGCAAACTCTCTAGCATAGATTAGCTACCCAACATATACCTGATAGAAGGATGGATGGAATGGATAAAAGAAATGTTTTAATCACTATAACTCTTTGCAGGTAATCAAAAAAAGTTTTACCAAAGAGGAAAGGCTTGCGCTAAGATGTGAAATATTAACTATGTTTTTTTCAGAGACCATTTTTATGTAATTGCCTGCAAAGGTCCAGAGGCATGAGAAAGCACAGACCATTTGAAATATAATTAGTAAATCATTCATTTTTGCAAGTACCTTCTCTCAAACGAATAAAAATGGATCAGTTAAAAGACTGATCATGCTGTCATTCAGGCACGAGATGATCATGATTTGGACTAAGTGGTAGCAGGTAAGCTTATGAAAATTATTTGAATTAAAGTATCTCTTGAAGGTATAGGCCTATGCTTTTATTTCTCATAACCAAATAATGCATTTCTCTCTTAGTTTCTTGCAGTCAGGGCAAGGTCAGGATGAAACAAATAAATTTGAGCATCCTCAGTATACAGATAACATGTAAAGCTAAGGGGGCCAAGTGAATTCATCATCTTGGAAAAGAACCTGTTAGTCATTCTGATTTACTTATTATATTTCAAATGGTGCACACTTTCTTATGCATCTGAACCTTTGCTAGATTGAAATATAATGTATTTTTTAACATAGAAATGTTCAAATAAGTTCTAGAAACACTGTACAAACCACTTACTGCTGTGTACGTCTCTTGCTCCATTTGACTGGACTCTTTAGAGGAAGGAACCCCGTCTTTTTATAGCATTTTTACATTGGATTCCTCAGCACTCAGCTCCTAATGAGGATCAGGCGGGTAACCAAGAAATGCTTGTGGAAAAGACAGTGGGATGGAGAGAAGTTATAGAAAGCGGGACATGACAAGGAGCAGCATAAAAGCACCTGTGAGTGTTGGCCTCTGGAGAATAATGACTGATTACAAAGTATTGAGGCTCCCTGCTCTTGTGTGTGTGTGTGGGTGGGGGGTAAATACAAGGCAACTTTGGAAATAGATTATTGTAATTCACTGTGCCACAGAATGAAATAAACACCTATGTAGCAAATCAAATGAAAATCTTTCTATTTAAAAATTGCTATTATTTTTAAAATTTTTATTTTAAAGATGTGGGGTACAATTCAGGGTTAGGTATAAAATTGGTCATTGTACAGGTAAAGTTTGGTCACTTTGGTCCCCACATCACCTGGTTTGAGATCAGGTACCCTTATTGATGAGGGTGCCCCCTGCACCCTCCCCTGGCAGTTTCCCACTACTGCCAATCCCTTTCTTATAGTATTATGATAATTGTTCAGGGTCCGCTTATGAGTGGGAACATACGGTACTCAGTTCTTTGTTTTTTTTGATAGATCACTGAGTGTCACAGACTTTAAGTACATCCAAGTTTCTGTGAAGTTCATAATTTTGTTCTTTATGACTGCATAGTATTCGATTGTGCATATGTACCACACTTTTTAAAATCCAGTCTACTTTTGATAGGCAGCATAGTTGGTTCCATGTTTTTGCTATTGCGAATAGTGCTACAATAAACATGAGTGTTCAGGTATCTTTTTGGTAGAATGATTTGAGTTACTTGGGGTATATTTCCAGAAAGGGAATTGCTGGGTCATATGGTGGTCAAGTTTTAGATCTTTTAGAAATCACCACACTGTTTTCCCCAGAGGTTGTACTTCCACCAACAATGTTCCCTTTTCCCTGCATCTTCTCCAGCGTCTGTTGGTTTTTGAATTATTGATGATGGCCATCCTGACTGGAGTTAGGTGGTATCTCAGTGTAGCATTAATTTTCATTTCTTTGCTGATTAGAGAGGCTGAGCATTTTTTCATGTATCTGCTCATTTGCCTTCTTTTGAGAAGTGTCTATTCATTTATTTCCCCCCCTTTTAATAGGGCTGCTTGTGTTTTTCTTCTTGGCACATTTGAGTTCCTTGTAGATTCTAGTTGTTAGACCTTTGTTAGATATACAGTTGATAGATATTTTTTTCCCAGTCTGTGGGCTGTCTCCTCATTCTCTTGATGGTTTCTTTGGTTTTACAGACACTTCAGTTTGATGAAGTCCCACTTGTCTATCTTATCTCTTATTGTATGGGCATTTGGGGTTTTGATCAGGAATTGGATGCCAGTTCCAGTTTCCATAGGGGTGTCTCCTGCATTTTCTGATTCTTATAGTTTGAGGTTTTACATCTTTCATCCATTTAGAGTTGATTTTTGTATATGATGATAGGTAGGGGTAATGAAAGTCTTTCTAATGCCCTGTCCTATACTGGTTGTTATGAAAGGCTAACCTTTTGTTTTATACTACTAATTCTATTTCTGTTTTGAAAAATAAATGCATATTAAATCATTGTTATTTGCTTGATCCCTAAGTTACTGATGTAAAATTTTATCCTCTGTACCGTGTGCATCTTTAATTTATAGATAACTTCTATATTCTTGGTAAAAATTAACATTTTTAGGAGAAAGTAGTCTGCCCTTAAATAGAATGCTTGATCTCAAAAAAATGGAAGGGAATTCAAGACTATGATTTCTTTGTGACAAAGACATTCCATTGCCAGGAAAAGTGGTAAAAGCCATTACCTTGATGTAGTCCTTGTTTTCAATTCTTCCATTAAATCCAAATTTCAGGTAATCGGCCATAAATATCCTTTTTTGTTGTTGTTGTTTTTTTTTTTTGTTTTTTTTTTGAGTTGGAGTCTCACTTTGTCGCCCAGACTGGAGTGCAGTGGCTGCTCCCGGCCACCGCAGCCTCGACCTGCTGGGCTCTGGCGATCCTTCTGCCTCAGTCTTCCGAGTAGCCGGAATTACAGGCGCGTGCTACCACGCCCGGCTGATTTTTTGATTTATTGTAGAGATGAGGTCTCGCTGCCCAGGCGGGTCTCGAACCTGCGGGCTCAAAAATATCCATTTTAAACATTTAATTATTTTACATAAAATATTTATTTCCAATGTTCTTTGAACTGGAAGAGTATCTGTGCATGATATGCTTTAATTTAAAACACTATCATGTCCATAATCTGAATATGTGGAAAATATTTCTAGACTTCTTTGTTTAGCTTAGTGACTATTTTCTTAAGAACACTTCTAAACAAAATGTACTTATTTCCACAGTATTCTCAAAGAAGAAGGATATAGTAATAAAGCAGCTCTGAATATAAAAGGGCTTTGGTGGTTGTGTTGATTCAGAAAAGAAAGAGGAAAGAAATAAAAAGAGAGAGGAAAGAAGGATAAGAAAGAATAAAGTTAAAGAGAGAGGAATTGCAGGAGGCCAGTGAAAGGAAACATTTAAGATCTACCTCTTGCTGTAAGATTAGCTTCCCACTTCTTCCAAAGCCACAGAAATAATAATAAAATTTTATCTAAAAGCAGAAATAGAAAACACCATAAAAATGCATGGTCTGGCAGCAACACAGTCCATTCCTAAGAAGATATTTAAATTAAATTCTAGAATATTAAAACTTTTAATCTAATTATAGAACAAATTATTCTTTAAAAAAAAACATAGCAGCAGTGACAAGGTGGAACTTACATGCAGTGAGGTATGACTGTACCTGAGAAAGTTAGTTGTATGTAATCTCATAGATTCTTTCCAAGAAGACTAAGTAAACTGTAGGACTGAGATGAAGTAGGGGTGGGAAGTTTTAGTTATATTAAAGTTAAAGTGAATGCCCCCTTCCCCACTGTCCCTCCCACACACATTTTCTAGCCATGATAATTAAAATCAAAACATATGTTTGGCACATTGATTAGTATATGAGAGCACTCAATAAACATTAGATATTATATTGAATAGATTAAAATTGATGGGCTTGAAGCCACACTCTAGAAGATGGAGAGATATACATCAAATTAGCAGCTTGGACAACGGTCTTTGAAAGATATCCACATCCTGATCCCTGGTACCTGGCCTATGTTGCTTCCCATGACAAAGGGAAATGAAGATTGCACGTGGAATTATGGTTGCTAATCATTTTTTTGTTGGTAAATAGAATATATTACCCAGGTGGGTCCAATGTAAGCACAAAGTGGAAGAGGAAGGCAGCAGAATAGGTCAGGGTGATGTGAGAAAGACTCAGTGTGCCTAGACTAATTTTGAAGATGGAGGAAAGGGCCACAAGTCAAGGAATGTCAGCATCTTTTAGATCTTTCTCTAAAAGCAGGAAAAGACAAGCTGATAGATGTTTCCCATAGAGACTCCTGAAAGCAACACAGCCCTGCTGACACCCCGATCTTAGCTTATGGAGGCCTGAGCCAGATTTTTGACCCATAGAACTGTAAGCTAAAATTGAGACTGAGTGAATGTAAGCCTCTGACTTGGTGATTAAAAAGTCACAGCAACAAGAGAAATACTACCAGTAAGTAAAAGCTTACAGGGATCTACAGAAATGTTTTTTCCTAATGATATTTAGATAAAATACAAACAGATATCAAAAGGAATTGTGGACAATTCATTTAATGTTTTACATTAAAAAATTATTTTAGACTTGTGGGATACATGTGAGGTTTTGCTACTTAAATAAATTGCATGCAGGTGAGATTTGAGCTTCTAGTGATCCCTCTCACCCCTTGTTAGTGGCCATGGTACCCAATGGGTTGGTTGTGTGCCCCTTATCCTCCCTCCCCCACTTCTTTAGCAGTGTCCAGTGTTTGTTGTTCTCACCTTTGTGCTCCCATGCCCAATGCTTAGGGCCAGCTTATGTGTGAGAACATGTAGTATTCAGTTTCTTGTTTCTGTGATAGGTCACTTAGAATGATGGTGTCCACCTTCACCTGTTGCTGTAAAGGACATAATTTTGTTCTTCCTTATGGCTGCATAATATTCTATCATGTATATGTACCACATTTTCTTTATCCAGTCCACTTTCGATGGGCATCTGGGTTTGTTCCATATTTTTTCTATTGCAGATAGCGCTGCAGTGAACATACATGTGCAGTTTTCGTTTTAGAAGAGCAATTTATGTTCTTCCAGGTATATTTCCAGAAGTGGGATTGCTAGATCATATTGTAGTTCAATTTTTTAGTTCTTTGAGAAAATGCCACATTGTATTCCACAAAGATTGAACTAGTTTGTAATTTGTTATGCTATTACAGGTTGTTAAAACTTTTAAGAATTCAATTTGTTTGTATTCCATCTATTGCAAGTGTTAAAATAAAATCAATCTGTCATGAGCTTCTGTTTTTTCTCTCCCCCACACCATTCTGCCATCTCTACCAGTACCACCACTACACATGCGCACACATGCACGCTCGCTCACACACACGCACACACACACATTTATTCATGACTTTTCAATTGTATATTTATTAAATATTTTAAAATTATTTCATATTTTACTATATTGCAATATATCACATTACCAAGTTCTTTATATATTGAAATTCTCTTTTTTCATTCAAAATACCATGCATTCCATCTTTTTCTCTTCCTCTTTTACCACTCTTTCTTTGCTTCTCTCTTAATTATTCCTTAGACTTTTTATCATTGCAAAGTACAAATACTCTCTCAAAAAAGTTTAAGTAATATAGCCAGAAAATGCTTTAAGTATATTGAAAGCAGTAAGGGAGGCAGGAAAACACAGAAACACAGGCACTCCGGGTCTAATGGACATTCAGACCAAAAGATCTGAAACCTCAGAAGGAAGAGTTAACGGATCCTCATCTTTAAGTTCCTCCATTTACAAGGAAGGCACTCACAGTCTCTGATTCTGCCAGTGTGTCTTCTAACTTCTCTCATGACCACATTTTCCATTCTACTTTCTTCACTGTCCGGCTTTTGATTACTTTGAAGTCTGAAATGCTATAGTTATAATCTCAATCATGACAACTTATTAATAAGACCTATTTAATTTACCTTCTACTTTGTGCCTATCAGTAGGAATTGTGATAAAATAATTAACAAGATAAAAACTATCTCAAGTCTCTTATAACTTATTTTTTAATGGATAATTTCAAAAGAAAAACTAAATGCACCTGTTTAATGGTGATGCTTTTTGAGCAGGTTGGTTGATGGTGATGCCATTTATTGAGCTGGAATGGGAAAGATCATTGAAGCAAGATGTTTGAGGATAGACATACAGAGTCTCTTTTTTGACATCTTAATTTGAAAATGCCTGTTGGATATGTGAGGGAAAAGGTTAGAGGCGGTTGGATATATGGAAATCAGCTGACTGATGTTCTTCATATTTCTCAATTTAAATTTATAAGCAACAGTTTTTTCCCCTCTTAAATCTACATTAAAATCTGCTTATCAGTTTATATTCTAGCTTTTGGGGGGTCAGATCTACAATCATGACTAACATTTTCTCTATAGTTCTTGATTTTATTCCACAGGCAATAATATTACATTCACAGACAGACATACCTGGGTTCAAATACTGTTGCTCTCAGGGATTTAAATGTATTGTAGATCGCTAAGTTCAGTTTTTATCACCTTTTAAAAAATGTCTAGTAATAACCACCTCCAGAGAATTTGTGAGATTTGAACGAGGTAAGTATATGGAACTGCCTAATCTGAATAATAGAATTATATTCACATTAAATAATTAATTTGATCATACACATTAATCTTTTAATCTTTACCACTATAATGAAAATCTCTTGCTTTAGCTTTAAGATATTTTGCTTTCAATGAACCAGAATGTATATGAATTTTGGGAGCTGAAGGGGTTTCTGAAATCCTAATAGAACTGTATATCTGATACAGGTGAAATAGTTTGCAAACATGACGTTATGATAATTATAGGTGCTAGATAGAGTCTCTGGTCAGGCCCCTGCTCTGTTTGGGTGGCTATTATTATTGCTGTTATTATTATGGACTCATCTGTCTTTTTCACCTTTCCAAGGAGCATCTCGATTTTACTTTGTGAATTTGTTTTTCCCTTTTTAAACATATTTTGGAGACACTGCAATGCAAAGTCATATTCCTTAAGCTAGGCAACTTGACTCCCACTCTCTGGAATATTAATCTTAAACCAAGGAAAAAATAGACTCGAATAGACTGATGTTTATCTATACCAGAACTTACATGCTAACTAGATTTCTTCTTGCTGGAAAATCTTTTCCATGGTTTTTGCTTTGTAGTCCCAGGTGTGGGTCTTGGTTTCTATGTATTTCCAAGTCTGATACTTTAGCTTACATTGCTGATCTGTGGGCTTCCAATCTGCTTTCAGTCAATTTCCTTTTATATAAGTTAGCTGGAATGGAATCTTTTGGTTGAAAAAAGTCTCAATTGATACAAAATATCATTGTCAACATCATAGCAGGATATGAGTCCCTTTGAGAACTTTGACTGAATACAAGTAGAGTTCCCTGGTATTAAAAGTTGGGGTGGAGTAGCTTATTTGAGGGATGCTAGAATTCAAGGGAATGAGAAACTAAAACCTTTACAGAAAAGGCAAAGGAATATACAAGAAGGAAGTTCAGGGAATCATCAAACTACATTTGGCCACAAACAGATGTCAAAGCCAAGATTGTGGTGGTGGAAATTTGGGTCCAAGAGGAACGCAAATGAGTCAGAGCCAAAGGAGCAGACATGCAGGGAAGGAAGAATGAAATGAGAATCAAGAGACTGAGGTGAGAGGTATTGCTAGACTTCCCTCCTATGGCCTATGAATGGAGTGAGGGGGGGGACAGAATAGGCTTGCCTACATTTTTAAAAATTTAATTTAATTTACTGAATTTTTAATTTTAAAGATGTGGGGTACAATTCAGGGTTAGGTATACAAATGTTTATTATGCAGGTACCCTTGTTGATGAGGTATGATCCCCCTTCTCCAGAGAGATTCCCGCTACTGCCAATCCCACTTCCCCACCTCCCTCCCGGCAGTTTCACACTGCTGCCAATCCTTTTCTTATAGCATCACGATACTGGTTCAAGGTCCGCTTATGAGTGAGAACATCTGATACTCAGTTCTTTGTTTCTGTGAAAGATCACTCAGTATTATAGACTCTAAGCCCATCCAGGTTGCTGTGAAGTTCATGATTTTGTTGTTCTTTATGGCTGTGTAATATTCCATCATGTATATGTACCACATTCTTTTTATCCAGTCCTCTTTTGATGGGCAGCGTGGTTGGTTCCATGTTCTTGCTACTGTGAACAATGCTGTGGTAAACATATGTGTGCAGGAATCTTTTTTATAGAGTAATTTGAGTTGCCTTGCCTCTCAAAGTGTTTTGGAAAACAGCATCTGCTGTGAGGTGAAAGTGCTAGGCCTTTCTTTTATCCAGGTTTATCCTACATAGATCTTCCTTCCTTTACTCTCATGGGTTCTTTGTTGAAGGACAGATTGGGCTTATTTATCTTTTTTTTTTTTTTTTTTTTTTTGAGTTGGAGTCTCACTCTGTCACCCAGACTGGAGTGCAGTGGCCGCTCCCGGCCACCGCAGCCTCAACCTGCTGGACTCAGTTGATCCTTCTGCCTGAGCCTTCCAAGTATCTGGAACTACAGGCGCTACTAGGCCCAGCTAATTTTTTAAAAAATTTATTGTAGAGATGAGGTCTCATCAAGTTGCCCAGGCGGGTCTCAAACCCGCCGGTTCAGGCAATCCACTCACCTCAGCCTCCCTATAACCACCTTTTCTTCTCTCTGGCTCAAGGTATATATTTTTAGTTTTCATGTTCACTTGACTTTGTTTTAATTAGTGTTACAATGTTAACCTCAGCTAACAATGTAACTTTCTGTGCCACCTGAATTACTTCTCTCTTTAGCTATAATGCTTTGTCCAAAAAAGTATTTCCTTTTTTAATGCTAGAAAATAACCTTTACTACTTTTATATGGTCCAAAGGTTACAATAAAACTTCACAACATAACCTGTGCTGTTTCAAAGATACTGTCAATTAAATTTACTAATTTCTGTTTCAGATCTCCCCAATTCTCCATCTGATGGTATGTTTTATTCATTTACTAGGCTGAGCACTGGTAGATACTCTCTATCCATGCAGGCGGTATAAAAACTCATATCAAAGTTTAAGGTTTCTTTTGAGGGGAGGGAATTTCAAAATAAACATGGGTCTGAGAACTTCTAGAAAGATTGATATTAATAACATTTAATAATATTTTGTACTATGTAATATAGAACTTTAAAACTTAACAAATGGCACCAGGAACATTTTCCCTCATACTTAGCAAGGGAATTTCTCCAAGTTCTTCCTCACATTCACTGCCAGAAAACAGATAGAATATTAGTGACAATAATGCATTTCTAAACACTATGAGCCTGCATGTGATTTAGCTATAAATACTTATCTTTGACATAAAACTGCTTCCTCTGAGTATAACAGAAACTAGCAAAATCCCACATTAAATATAATTATGTGCATGCATTTCTGAATGCTATTCTTTCAAATAAGACGTATGTAAATAAAAACTGATGCAATCATTTAAAAAAATCTCTGTTTGCTTCTGCAATTCCACGTGGAGTTTCTACAGGCTGCCTAACACCGTTTTTGGGTAATGCACAAGTAAATTTAAGCTATTTGGAGCCTATAGAGATTATATCAGAAGACTTCTGCAGAATGCCAGCATTTTTGAAAGGTAAGATATGATTGGTACTTAGAAAGAAAAGCTTGATAAAGATCTTTTGTATTGCTGTATAGAATTTTTTCAGAGAAATATTATCTTTTGTTTGCTATTAAGCTCTGTCAGACTTGAAACCAAACAGCTTATTGATTCGTTGTCAGTAAGTTGCATATGCTGGATGGATCTGTTTATAGTACTATTGTATGAAGCTTATTTCATTCTGCCTGCTTGGGGCAGAAAGTCCTAGAAAAGAAGCTCAGATTTACCTCCACTCTATCCTTGATGAGTAAGTTCTTCATCCATTTTGAATTTGATTCACAAATAAAGGACAGAAATAACCATCTCATAAATCTGGCACCAGCTTTCACAATCGTGTTGTGACATACTCTGAAAATTATTTTCTTTCCTCACTTTCACTACTAATGCTAAATGGTTAGAAGATGAGATGCTAGTCATGTTTAATTTATTAGTGGCCAATTTTACTTCCTTTTCCTCTGTATTTGATTATCTAAAGAGCCCAGAATGGAAGCTGACATATGGTATCTCTGCAGTACTGGTTGAACATCTGCAACTCAGGCATTATTTTAAATTTATCAAGTAAATTGCTTACATAAGTAAGACAATGCTTTGTCTGTATGTCATTAGGTTGAGATGAATCTCTACTCTCTTAAATTCTAAGATGTACACTGTGTTCTGTCATACAAGAAACAAAAAGAACCCATGGAGGGGGAAAAATTTTCAAGGGGTTTTGAGCTCAGATGCAAATACTTAGAGGGAAGTCATTGTATTTCAGAGGAAAATAAGTGTTTTCAATGGAAAGAAAAATGAGGAGGAAGAAATTCAGAGCTGTAACTCTGGGTTTACAGATTTATGTACCAACTAGGAGAGCAGCAACGATGTTCTCAGTTTCCTACTTATGAAAAGAATGAAAGTTTCTTTGAGCATTTTACCAGATGATTAATCATATGTGCATAGATATCTCTATTCAATTTAGAAATTGGATTTAGGTATGAATAGCAAAGAAAATTTGCCTATAATTGTATGACTTCTTTTATTTCATGCATTGTGAGTTTCTCCAGGGATTCTGGGTCTTCATTTAGAATGAGATGTCTAAAATTCTCCTTTGCAAAGCTGTATCTAACCCAAATTACTGATTCTACTTATTCATGATATGAAATTCTTCATGTTGCATACATTTCTAAAACCCTTCTTATGATCAAAATTTTTCTATTGCTTCCTTTTGCAGATACCATAAATTATTATAGGTAGTATACCCAGATAAAAATCCCAAACTGTCATACTCATGTTTGAGAGTCTTTGAGCTGCACAATATCCATTAAAAAAATGATGGCACCAATATCTCAGTTCCATGTTATATTTCTTAAAACATCTTTCATTTTGCCTACTTGCTTACCCTCTTATGGATAATAAGCACTGAAGTTTTTGTTTGTCAAATAGATATTAAATTTGTTATTTTTTATTTCAAAAACGTTTTCAAATTTACTTCTTATCAGCAGAGTGCCTACCTGTGTATTCAGCACTGTTCTAGGCGCTGGAAATATAGACGCGAACAAAATATGCTCTCTTTAACTTATATGCTTGCATGTGGAGATGACAACACTACATCAAGAAATAAAAGAGCTAGATGATTTCCAATAATGGTAAATGCCAAGAAAGAAATCTGGGCAATTTTCCAGAGTGTAATGGAATTGGACAGTTAAGGAAGGCTTGTCTGAGGTGGTATTATCTGAGTTAAGTCCTGACTGATACAAAGAAGCTGAGGATGTGAAAATCCGAAGGAAGAGCAGTTACCTAGAATGAAGTGAGAGTGTACAACCCTATAAGGAAGAAATTATCTTTATACGGGGAATATAAAGAAGATCAATCTGGATGGCATACAATAAATGAAGGACACAGTGACAAGAAGTAGGTTATAAGGCACATACATACAAGTCAGATCACACTGGGTTTTATAGGCCCTGTATGATTTCATTTAAGGATTTTTCCTTGTTTTAGGTGTTCTGGAATATCTTCAGATGATTTAAGTCAAGGAGTGACAAGATCAGATGTCATCCGGGCTTCTCTATGAAGGAAGGATACCAATAAGGGAGCTTTTATTCAATGAGTCCATAAGTATAAGCAGAAAAATGACTTTGGCTGGTATAAGCAGAAAGTGATTTTTTTTTATTGACATAAAATTAGCCCAAATTATTGCCAGGAAGGTTGGAGAAAGAAACAGGCAGAAACACAACCAGAAGTCCATCATCCGACAAGTTGATAGGGCTACAATGGAGGCTTCACTCAGCTCTGAACACCCTGCGGGGAAGATTCTGGTTGTAGACTCTTCCCTACAGATGTTCTGGTCTCTCCACTTCTGTGGGTCACTAGATTTGCACTCAAGGTTCTAGGCAGTTGCGTCTAGTTTCCTAAAGGAAAGTTTTGCAAGAAGAAAATCTGTGAAAATGCACGCCACATAATTTAAGCTTCTGTAGCAGAAAGAGTTTGCATGGCACATGCTTTAAATGTAAGAAAGGGTTCACATGCCAGACATATAAGTAACAAACATTTGCTATAGAGATTCATGTGCAGTGGTTTAGTGAAGTGACCATTTTGGCTTGGACTAATGTGGCAGTAGTAGAAAAAGAAATCTTGAGATTCTAAATTATTTGGAGGTAGGGTTGGCAGGAATTTCCTTTGCCTGGATAAGGAGAATGGAAAGAGAGAGAAATAATCTAGTATAATTTCTAGTTTTAGGGATTGAGAACCGAGGTGGATGATGGGCACATTAACTGAGAATGAGAAGACAGGGCAGTAGGTTGGTACATGTTTTGCCAGAAAATCTATACTCTTTGGATTATTTTATGTTTGAAATCACCATTAAACATTTAAATGATGATGCCAAGTTCAATTAATTCTAGCATTTATGGACAAAGTCAAGGATGGAGATATAAGCATGGCCTCAGGATTTTCTAGGCACTTTTTTCCATCAGTCATTATGTTTATTGCAGTCATTATAGACTTTTAATAGTACCAATTATCTTCTTACTTAATAGTTTGAAATAGCTATGCAAAATAGAATGCAATATGAAGTGAAAACTCACCAACTGAGCTTTCATGACACCTTACAGTATGATTGAGCTGGGCATATTTCCAATTGGTTTGTCAAATTTATTTACCTTTTTCAAATTTATTTTTTTAAGGTGACTGATAAAATTGTGTGTATTTATTGTGTAAGACATGATGTTTTCAAGTATATGCACATTGTGGAGCGGTTAAATCTCTCTAATTAAATTATGCATTACCTCTGATAGTTATTTTTTGTGGTGAGAACACGTCATCCATGCACTTAGTATTTTTTCAAGCATATTTATTTTTATCCTTATTTTCCATGGATCCCAGCACACTCTTTTGATAAGTCCAGTTTGCTTCCTGACTATCTCATAGGCCTAATTCCAATTTTTGTTGTTGTCGTTATTTTCCCAACCTGGAAACATTATAGCAGAATGTTTAAGAGAACTTTGAAGTGTGACAGACCAGAAGTGGCACTAGTTATTGGCCACAGGAGCTAGGGATTCATTAAACTTCTCTAGTTCTCATTTGTGAAATGAAGATGATAATGCATATTACATGAGGGACAATGCTTGTAAACACTTGACACACATTGCAGGTACCCAATAGATGGCAACTTTAATTATTGTTAGCCACTCCCTTACCTTTCCAAATACAAAAAAAATCAACCCCAAGCAAAAATAAGTCTTTCAAGTCCAAGTTCATGAAGCTCCTTGACGTCTTCTTCAGTTAGTCAAGGCAATCCCTCCAAAGTTTGTTGAAAGAATGAAAAAGGTTTGTAATATTCAAGGACAAAAGCACAAAGAACAGTCAAGCCTCTGGGGCTGAGGCTGGAGGTTAAGTGTAACAGTGTTCTTTTGCTTTGCCATAGACTGTAAAGTCATGGCGTCTCATTCCTGCTTCTCTCTGTGCATTTGTGTCACCTATTCTAACCTTCTCTGTGCTCACCCAGTTTCTCTATATGAAAGACTTCTTTGCTCCCCATAATTGATGATAGTAAATGCTCCTGGCTTGTTGAGATTTATTACCCCCATAACTCTATGTTATGAACTGTAGCTATGCATTTATACTTTTGTGACCTTAATTTACATTTTCCAGAGACAGAAAGTTTGGCTTAACCTGTCATGATTCTGCTTGGGTCAGCTGTCCAGCTGAAGCTGGTGTGCAAAATGAGACTGTGTGATATTAAGCTTATACCTTTAGGTTGTAGGCCGAACAGTTTAAACTAGAACAATTTTTGAGTACAGCTGGAAAAGTAATTTGTTGTCAGAGGTAATTTGTTTATAAGGAGTAGATGGACACTCAAATGAACTTAGGTAATAAGGGATTTAACAGAAAGAGTATAGGGAACATAAAAACATAGGACACAAAATACAGCTGGGTCACATAGGAATTGGAAAATTGTTTCTCTCTGTCTCAACCTGATTTTGCACATCCATTTCTTCTCTCTGCAGATTGTTTGTGTTTACTTATTCAGTAGTATTAATTGCTCATTCCACATAGGCATGTAATTTGTCCAGGCACTGTTCTAGGTTTTCTCTGTTTATTCGTGGGACCAGATTGTCATACCTTTGTCTTACCTGGATTCTATCTACATTGATTTAGTTAATCACAACATTGCAGGCCCAGGGCTCAGTCTTTGCATCTCTGTTTTCTCCTTCTGTACTCATTTCCTTAGTGATCTCATTCAGTCTCATAGCCATAAATTCCAAGTATATGGTGACAACTCCAAATTTCTATCTCCAGCCTGGTCCTCATCCCTGAACGCTAGACCTGTATATCTACCTTCTTGCTTAAAATCTATGCTTGATTTCTTAATTGGCAGATCAAGCTTAACAAGTTCACAGTATGACTCTTGATTTCACCTCCCTTTCTAAATCTGTTATGATCATAGTCTGTCTCATTTTAGTTGATAGTCACTTTATTTTTCCAGTAGATCAGGCCCAAACCCTTGGTGTTATCTTTGACTCTTCTCTTTGTTTCAGACCTCATCTGAAGTTAGCAAGCCCTGTTGGCTCTATCTTTAAAATGTACCCACAATCCAACTACTACTCATCACATCTATCACTACTGGGCCATTATCATTTCTGAACTGAATTATTGCACTAAACTCCGACCCAGTTTCCCTGCTTCACCTCTGGACCCCAATACATTCTATTCTCAATAGATTTTTCAGAGTGAACCTTGTAACAAATAACTCATGTTGTTGATTTTTCTGTTCAAATCCTTCCTTGGGCATCCCTTCTTAGGCAGAATAGAAGCCAATGTTCTTACAATCGTCTACAAGATCTTTCCCTCTCTGCTTTACTTCTGACTTCATCTATCACTATTCACCCTGGTACACTCTTCTCTTGCTTCACTGACTCCTTTGCTGGCCCTTTAACAAACTAGACAAGACCATGCCTCAGGACATTTGCACTTACTTTTCTTTCTGCCTGGAAATTCCTTTCCTGAAATATTTATGTGCTTCTCTCTGCTATTGCCTTCAGTGTTTTACCTAAATATTACCCTCTCTGTGAAGCCTTTCTCCATTATCTTATTTTAAATCTTTAATTTTCCAGTGTGCATTTCCTGTATTTACTCCCTACTTTATTTTCATCCCAAACTGATCAGGATCTGACCTACTGCATGCCTTGCTTATTGGTTGATTGATTCTATCACCTCTAGAATAAAGTAAACTCCACAGACTCTGAAATTTCTGATTGTTCCACTCATTGCTGTGTCCTCAGTACCTAGGAAATTGTCCAGCATTTTGTGGCACTCAACAGTGTATGCTAAATTACCAAGTGCATTCATGAATGTGAGGAAATAGCAACTTGTCATGATTTTGTTTGGTTGCTACGTGAGGTATTCATAGAGAAGAGAGAAATTTTCTAATATATATAGAACATGAGAGACATTACATCTTCTGACTATTTCATATAATCTACTCTATGTGGTATATGCTCTTCTTCTCATTTTACCAACGAGGACATGAATTCAGAGTGTGAAAGCAGCCGTGCCTAAGTAGAGTTGGGATGTGAACGCAGTTATATCTTTTCTCATAGTCTGTGCTCCTCTATTAGGACATGCTGCTAGAATTATGATTTCTATCTTCATCCCTACATATACCATTTCTGTTTCTCAAGTGATAATGAGCACCTCCCTTCTCTTTTCCTTGCAAAAATAGCATTGGAAATAATACATATAGAATCCTGCTTATTTTTTTGAAAATAATAAGAAGCAATATATTCTCGTAAAAGATGGTAGACTTTGGAGTAGCGATTTTCCAATGACTGGAGCTATTACATTCCACCTCTGATAGTCGTTATTGATCCTTTCTTCCTATCTCCAGAGAATTCTCATCAGGCACTCCTCATTTCTCTTTTTCACAGCCTTCCTCTCTTCCCAGCTGAGTCATTTTTTGCTTAGAAACCTAATATGTTCTTGGGTTCTTATGTCATGAAAATAATTTTTCACTTCATGTTTGTTGGTAGTTACAGGCTTTCTGAAAATTCCTTTTACTCCTCACATTGTCTCCCCTTCCTACAAAATTATTCTTTTGTTTTTCTTTTTGGTTATTATCTTTAATGTTACAAAGTTTTCTCTGCTCTTTATTGGAGTTTCGTTCATATTAAAGGGTACATAGAAGTTTTCCACGCATGAGGAGGCCTTACCATTAAGGCAGATCAATGAACAACACACTTCTGAGTGTGAGTATCTGTTACTTCTTTGGTCTCTCCATTTTCTTCATCTATGTCTCTTGCTTTGTCATAGCATTTTGCAAGTTGAGTGAATTGAAGAGGCTGGAAACCTCATCATTCAGTTTGTAGACTTCCCTTTGTTCCTAGTTTTCAGTATATCACATCAGCTCTCCCTGATCTGTGCCTCCAGGTCTGCAGGATTAATTACTTAATGTACAGAGAGGACAGTGGACATGGCCTGATGTGATGTGATATACTGCTTTCAGTTACCTGGCTTTCCCACAGACTCATGTTACATCAGTTTTAAAAGTATGTTTCTCCAATTCTGAGTCTTTCTGGGATTCTGTGACTCAAACATGATTAATTAATTCTTGCAGTTTTCTCCCCAGACAGGCACATAGGTGGGAACTTTCTGCATTCTTCAAAGTCATTTACCACTCAGTCCAACATAGCAAACAGTTTGTGTGTGTCCAGACTCTGTGGATAAACTGCTTTGGTTCAAGTCTTGATCGGCATTGAATAAGTATATACTCTTGGATAAATAATTCAATCTTTCAGTATCTTCCTCACCTGTCAATTGTATACAATAATTTTCATATCCTATAGGGCTATTACAACAATTAGAGCACTTATAAAAGTTCCCAGGACATAATAGATGCTGATACATGTTTGAATTTATTATACACTTTAGGATGTCCAAACTTTACTGATATTAATCAGCTACTATTGTCTCCTCTTCTATTTGTCTTTATGGATTATAAATAATTGTCTCTGTTCCCTCTTATCAGTTGACGTTGACAAGAGAAGATGTTGCACTAAATGCACACTTTTTTACCTTACAATTAACTCTAGTTCAATAACGAAACTGCCCAAATCTCTTCCTCTCCTATGTATCAGTATGGTCACGGGATGTCCATTTTGGTTACTTGCCTGACACTTGAGAGCCTCTGGGAGCTGGCTTGTGTTCCACTCCCATTCCCAAGGAACAGGGTCCGACTACTGAATCCCAGCCAGAAATCTACTTAGATTTCTAGAAATCTCCTGTGCCTGGAGTCACCTTCACTATGCCCAATCTAAGGGGACATTATTACTTCTATATGTTGGAATTTTCCACGCCTATGGCTTGTCCTCAGATATTCGAGTCACTATGTTCTTCTTATTAGCTGGGGTCAAATTTCTTTTTTTTTTTGGAGCTCCCAAGTAGATGTAACTTCCTTTTTGCTTTTTTCCTCTCTTTTTAACCTCCAAATTCTCACTTCTCACTTCTCACTTTCATTTTAAAATTTTTTATCTTGCTCCTTTCCTTCCATGAAGTTTAAAATTGCACTTTTAATAGTAACTTTTTTGTACTATGACTAGATAGCAATACAATGACAGATGCATTTATAGTATATCTACTGGAAATAAGTTTGAGTTGCTATATACACGTGAAACCATCAGCAGCACATTATTGTTTAGGGAGATATGACTGTCTTTCCCCTTAGTAGAATATGGGGTATTTTTATTTTTTATTGTGCATTAACAATATATTCCAATTCCACCCTAGTTGCACATTAGACTTCATATTCCAAAATAAGAAACAGTAATAAGTTTTTATTCATAGCTTACTATGGTGAAAGTGATTTTATGAAAATGTCATTTTCATAACCACATTCCTCCACTACTGTTGTCATTACTATCAAATTAAGAAACATAAATATTTATTTAGAAATAACTGTGACCATAAAGAGTTTAAGATTCTATTTTATTTACTCTTTCCTCCCATGGGCTTTTGGGAGAAACAGCCACTTTGAAGTGAATGAAAATAACCTCAAGATTATAAAATTCATCTAAAATATTTAGTAATGTAAGCTTTTGAGTGCTAGAGAGGGATTCTCACAAAAGTCAGTGGCAATGCAAACAATGGGATTGAGTCTATCAGGTCTGGAATGGGAGATGTTCCTTGCTAAATTGTCAAATACTAATTAGAATACAAGCACATTTTTCTTTGGTTGTTCACTCTTGTTTATCAGTGTATATACCACTGTGCACAGTCTATTCTGTCTGTGAGGGAGTAGGTGTCTTAATCACTGTATACAGAACAGCAGACTTTTTCTGTAAAGCGCTAAAAAAACATAAACACGGTTCTAGCAGTACATCTCATAGAAAGAAAGTACATCTCAAGGAAGAAAAGGAAGAACAAAAAGAAAAGAAGAATGAATGAAGGAAAGAAAGAAGGAAGGAAGGAAGGAAGGAAGGAAGGAAGGGAAAAATTTGCCAGAACCATTTCTCATTCCAGTGTTCCATCAAGCACTGATTCATTGTTGAGTAGATAATCTGCTAATGTCATGCACACTTATTAAGACTATGGTGATAAAAAAATTGCCATCTAAATGTAAATATCATATAAGAAGTCAAATAGAAAAGTATTGCTTCTAATTTTGGTTTATGTCCCTTAATGGCTTTGTAAATGTTTAGTCAAGATTTCAGAGTCCAGATTTAGAATTTTATAATACTTTTAACATAAAAGAAATACAATAAAATGAAGGTAGAGATCCATCATGTTTTGATTTCATTATCTGACTAATATTGGAGAGGTATGGTTATCTTTGTGAATTCACATATTATACTGCATTGTACTCTAGCAACTCAACAGCTCTATAATTTTATTTTTTTAATTTTTTGAGCAGAGGGAGGGTGTCACTCTGTCATCCAAGCTAGAGTGTAGTGGCAGGATCATAGCTCACTGCAGCCTTGACTTCCTGCTCAAAGGATCATTCCGTCTCAGTCTCCCAAGTAGCTGGGACTTGAGGTGTCTGCCACTATACCCAGCTAAATTTTGTTCTTTTTTTTTTGTAGAGATGTGATCTTACTATGTTGCCCAGGCTGGTCTCGAACTCCCGGACTCAAGTAATCCTCTTGCCTTGGCCTCCCAATGTGCTGGGATGACAAGCATGAGTCACTGCACTAATTTTATTGTTATATTAATAATTTTTGAGAGAATTAGGAGATCAAAAATAGAAAATACAAATATTTGCATTTTTACCTTATACATTTTTGTTTGCTTAGAAACTTCTTTCAGATTGAGAGAAAAACAAAAAACTTCTTTAATAAATAAGTCTTTGCAAACCATTTGATAGGAAACCATTTTGATATTTAGTAAACCAATAAAATTATGGGCTTATGGAGGTATTCTGTTTTGTTAATAAATTTCAAGGCTTATTGAAAAATTATACTCTTCAAGATTTAAAATAAAAAAGATCTTACTTTAAAATATTATATCAGCCTCTCCCTTTCAAGCATGCAGGAATTCTATAGCTTTAAGGTAAATATATTCTCTCCCTGAGTCTAGTTGGTCTACTGAGCCAGTTATAGATTATGCCAGAGTGAGTTAGTTCCTCATTTTGTCAAAATGACTGTAGCTTCCCTGCATATTTGTAAAATGTGGTAGATAGAAGGAGACACGTTTAATTTGTTTTTACTTCTAAGACTCAGAGGAGACAAGGCAAAAAGCCCTAAATGTTTTTCCTGTTTTGAAGATTGATTGGAATGCCACAAAATGTGTAGAGTTTGGAGTTATTTAGAGCACAGTGACCTTGGAGATAGGCGAAGCTGTGAGTTCCATCTCTACATGGGTTTCACAGTTCTAACCCACAGAAAGTGTGTGCCCAGTTGTAGACCTCACTCCAGCTCACATTTTCCTAATCAGTGACCCACAGGTCAGACTTAACCCTCCGTGTTTCATTTGGACCATATTTTTAGATGTTTATTATTGCTAAAATGCATCAGAAACATCACTATTTCTCGATTTACTTGAGAAATCAGCTGTGAGCTAACTCTGATGCACACGCTGTATCTGGGATGAATAGTCTGGAACAGAGTGACCGCTGCTTCCTTCTGGTAGCCCCCATGACATTGAACTTCTCACTCAGCCCACACATCTTAATTCTGCTAACCTGCCTGGGACCTATAGTATTTAAGGTTGTTAACCTTGCTCTAGATTTAGGACATCAGTCGACCTATATAGTTACATTTATGGTTTAGAAAAAGTGACTCTTGTTCTCCCTATGCAGTGAATAAACTGGATTTCAATCTCCTCTTACTACCGTAGCCTAGTGGCCCTGAACAATAGACAAACTGCCCAAGTTGATGCAGCATATATGACCAGAACCAACCCAATCTAAATAAAATGGGGATCCCTCATTATTTCAGAGTTTGAGTGAGCTGTTATGGGTGAATCATCACAAGTCAATCATCACTGCTTAGAAGAAAAGACAAAAAGAAAACTGGAAGCCTATTGTTTTGTTTTAAAAAGATAGTAAAATTACCGGACCACACGGGTACATATAATGTATGTCGTTTAAGTAAAGCTTTTGTAAAGATTTTACTCAATATTATCTACAAATCTAGTTCTTTCTTTTGAACTGTGAGCTTTTTCAGAAATAACTAAACCTCAGTATTGTGAAGTGATTCATATGCTAATGGATCATGCTTCCTTTTTAAAACAAGCACTCTATAGAGATATTTAAAAACCAAATTTACAAAACAAAATTCACTTTGTCATGTGTGGGCATTCACAAATATCACAGTGAGGAAAGGAGAGAAAAAGAAATGTCCTTTTTCAACGATTCAGCAGGGCTTAGGAGTCTTTCCACATGCAGTGGTGTTGTGATGAAGCTGTACCAGACCTTGCTAGCTTCACCCCGATGCTGCTTTAATAAGGACGTCTGAGACAGGCTTGAAGGAAAATGCCACTCTTGTGCTTTGCTTACTGATGGTCCTACACAAAAACCTGATATTGATCTGGTATCAGAGGTGCTTCTGTAAATGCTTGAGATGATGTTTTGTGAAGGATAAATTGGTGGAGTTACTTAGAAAGAAAAGAATTAAGTTCCTTTTTCTGTAGTGACTAATCCATAAATGCTTTTGGAGGGAAAGGCTAAGCATTCAGGTGTCTATTGAGGCATTGGGCAAAGTTCCTCATGCATTAGAGGCAGGGGATCAAGGCCACATAGTTACAAGATCCTTTAGCTTGTCAGCTGCACAGCATGAGGAAGATTTGTAAGCGAGGGTTATTCTTGCAGCAAACATTTCAGACTGCTGAGAAAAAGCAGTCTGTGGTTTGTTGAGCGTGTGTTGTTCTAGGTGACCCTGGGTTAGAATTTGCTGAGATCATCTGCAATAATACGGGGGTGAGAGGCAGAAGTGGGGGACGGAGGCAGATAAAATATCTACCAGTTCTATAGTGATTCTGTACTGAACTCAGAGTCAGACAATCAATATATGAATATGCTTCCGATTCTTATCATTTTTTGTGTGCTAATTTCATTAGCTCCATTCCATTCAGAAGTAAGCTCAACAAATAGGCAGTGCAGCTACCTGGTGAAGTGGAGGGATGGAGGCAGATAAATATCTACCAGTTCTATAGTGTCTCTGTATTGAACTCAGAGTCAGACAATCAAGACTTAACAAGAGTGGAGGGTGAAGTCTGGAGAAGGTGTACTGAGTAGTTTTCCATTTTAACATGCCTCCTACACTCCCAACTCAGTATTTCATAGATTGAGGTTGACATACAAAGTAGTCTGAAGAATGCCACCTGATAGTCACATATTATCTGTCAAGGTAATAACTCCCTAAGGGTTTTTGGGAAAAGAGTCTTTTCAACCTGACATTTAAAAACACTGCAGATTTCAGCCTATCTACTACCCCCTGTTGCAGAGACCAGTATTCAAACGCCATGCCATATGCTAACACATCACAAACACAGAAGAGAATAAATTTGCCTCTGATACTGTTTTTGGCCCCTGTCTACAGTCCTGGATGTCATAGGCAGAAAAAATGAGAAACAATTTTCTGTTAAATCAAGTGTCCTCATTAGCACAGCTTGACTCACATTGCATCAATATGTCAGTAGTGACGGAACTTTCCGTGGTAGTTGGAACATTTAACTACCCAAGAACAAATCACTGTTGCTTGTCCATCTCTTAAGATATTTCCAGAGTTTGACTATGTTTGCATGTTACCTGATAATAGAATATATATTTTAAGCACATACCTCTGCCCCAAGTAAAAAATAATGACTATCTTTGGAAAAATAAATGACTGAAACACGAAGCTATGTATTAAATTTCTTTATTTGTGATACATCCTGTCTTCAATATGGACCTCATCTTCCTCTGTGTCCACATCATCTCACAATGAAATTTAACATCATAAAAGTGGATATATTCAGTTTTTCCCCTGGGTGTGATTTATGTGGTTATGATGCTATCCTTGCTGGGATTTCCCAATCCATTTTTAACTCTTGAATATCAAAGTCTTTTTTTTTTTTTTTGAGTTGGAGTCTCACTCTGTCGCCCAGACTGGAGTGCAATGGCAAACTCCCAGCCTCCACAGACTCGACCTACTGGGCTCTGGCTATCCATCTGCCTCGGCCTTCCAAGTAGCTGGAACTACAGGCGCGCGGTACCATGCCTGGCTAATTTTTTGATTTATTGTAGAGATGAGGTCTCGCCAAGTTGCCCAGGCAGGTCTCGAACCCTCGGGCTCAGGCAATCCACTCACCTCAGCCTCCCAAAGGCGCGGGATTCCTGGCTGAGCCACTGAGCCTGGCATCAAAGTCTTTATTCTTCAGTATTAAGTTCTGTAACTCACTGCTTATTCTCTTCTTGCATATTTTTTGTAAACCTCTTTTTTATATATGTTGTTCAAGCTCCTGTTACCTCATAATTGGATGATTAAATTCTTCAGTTTATTTCTTACTTTCAGAATTTTTTATCTTTGATACTTTATTTTCACTCTAACCCAAGGTATATAGTTATTGTTGATTCCAGCTATCATAACACTTGATCATCGGGCATTTGGCATTGATCAGATCCAATATAAACATCTATCTTCAGGTTTCAAGTCATTTTAGCCTACAGCTTTCTTTTCTAACTATATTTATTCTCTTTTGTGTTGGTTGTCATGACTTCCCTACAGGTAGGCTAACACTTCCTTTCCTTTCTTGTGGCATTCCTGCTGAAACTATACTCAAGATTTCTATGCCTCAGACAGCCTAGAAACTACCATTGTTCTCCTGTTTTTTTCTTTGTCATTCCCCTTTTCTCCCTTTCCCCCCAGCTGTCTCAATGAATATTTAGTGGTGATACTTTACAAAGACTACATCAAGGACAGTCTTGCAATGGATGAATTAAAAAAAAAGTGACAAGAAGCTTATGAAACCAAAATGCTTTTTGGCTTCCTCTTGCTTACAAATAGCATGTGATCCTGCACTTCATTTCCCCCACGCCATCTGCCAAAGTTATAATCTCAACTTTGCTAATGTAAGATTTCACTCTTTGGTAGTTTCTCTTAATAATTAATGGTCAAACAATGTTGTACATTCAAAATCATGCTTTTACTCCAGTGAATGCGTACTTTACAGAGATGGTATCACATCCCTAATAATTTTCCATTTCAAGGTGATTAAAATAAGGTCATGAGTAAAAGAGAGTAGAATAGAAGCTGGATGATTGATATTGTGTATCTTTTCCTTGGGCCCATAGTTAACAGGCCCAGCTGCTGCCTGAATAGGATTAACTTCTAGCCAAGACATCATGCCTATCTGAGGATGAAGTCAGAGTTCAGTTAGTATTCAGAGTGGTTATCCCACTTCAAATGTAAACAGATGTTCCACTGGAGGCATTTGCAAAGGAAGCATGAAAATTCCAGAAGGGACCACCTATCTCCTGGGAATTGGGGGGTGGAGGAAGGCTGCTGTTAAGGGGGAGCTTTGTGTTGAGGCTTGAAGGATGAGTGATTTTAGTCAGAAGACATGGTGGGCATTTCCAGTAAGAGGATTTAAAGTACTAAAGCAAAGTGGTAGGAACAAGATAAGGATGTTTAGAAACTTCAAGCTAAGGTAGGTAAGGATGTATTATTCCAAGGAGGAAACTCACTTGATCAAATTAGAGATCCAGAAAAATCAATGTGGCAGTAAAGTAGAGACCAGGTTAGTGAGTCAAAGACTATGCCTGAAGAAGACTGGGATAGTGAGAGCTACTCATATAAATATGGTGCAATTAGCAGGTTTAAAAAAAATTGGTACTTTTCTCAATTATAAGATTGCTTTTCATATTTTCAATTTTTAAGATGTTTATCTTTTATTTGTCCACAAGTATCAAAAGATGACCTAAATACATTAACTTAAATACAGTGGTATTAACCTGACAAAAAATAAACATCTATATTAACTGAAACAGCCATTTATACTTAGTTTATAACTAATTTTTGCAAGCATGTCTGTAGTTTTATTTTTATATTTTATGATATAAAATTGTACATTGTCTTTTATGAAAAATTCCACGGTTTTTATGCTGAAATACATCTCTAAATGTTTCATGACACCTCAGAATAAAAATGACAGATGAAGTCTCTCTGCTGCTCTGTCTCACATCCTCTTGGCTTCACCTCTGATTTTGGTTTTGGTTGCAGCAGGCAGTTCCATGGGGGATTTGAGTCACTTCACACTGACAGAATCTCATCCTCAAGCTCCCCACTGCCACTTGTCTTTTGTTTTCAATAGTGTGTAAGAATTAGCCTCCCTGTGCACACTTTTCAAGGAAGAGCCCGTGGTCAACATGACTTCTTGCTGATGCTGAGGTGGTAGATTCTGAGAGCATTCTGGAAGCTCTGCAGTAGATTCCAGGTGGGATTCAGCCCCTGTGTCCTCAGTGGACCCTCGATAATACACCCCCTGTATTGGTCTTTTCTCTTTAGCTCACCCTTGCTCTCTGGGATTTCCTTGTGAATAAGTTACTGGAACACAAATCTTAGCCTCTGGATCCACTTTTAAGCATAAACCCTACTCCCTTAAAGGCAACCTTTCGACTTCAGATTGAGTATCACTGACCAGGGGGATGGAAATCACCCTAGAGGGGACATTTGGAAGCTCTTGCATGATCAAGGCAGATATAATCAGGGTATTGGTCCTACCTCATGTAACTCCAGCTGGGATGGTGCACAAGCACCAGTTAGTACAAAAATAAATAAACCAACAAACAGTTTTATAATTGTATAGTGCTTTATAATTTTTTTGCTTTATAATATTTTAAAATGCTTATAAAACTTTCATTTTTTTTAAAAAAAGCAAATCTTCCCTCACTCTTTTTCCTCTGATTTCACTTACATAAAGATCTACAACAGTTCAAACTAAATTCTGATGTTGGTGATCAGACTAATGGTGAACTTGGGAAGCAAGGGGCGGTCCAGTGATGGAGAGCTAGCATAGTCAAATCTCTTCGTAACACCTCTATGTTTGTGTGAAGTGGATAGGGCAGGACTTATCTTCATATTATAGATGAGGATGCTTAATTATGCAAAGTGAAGTGATTTTTAAGGCCAGATAGCAGGTAGGGGACAGACCTGGCAAAGACTTTCCAACAGATCCTAATAAAGAAATGTATACTATTCTATGAACCCACTAAAACTAAGTTGCTTTGTAATTACTTTGTTGACTGATATACATTGCAAACTGTGAAAGAGGTCAATAAATAATACTAACTTCCTCTATCAAGTTCTGAATCCAATAAGAAACATGACAGAGAATTGGAAAATGGAACAAAAATATTTCTGATAAAGTGAAAAGTCATGCATTTAACTTCAGAACTAGAAAGACTTACTCACTTAATAGTCCTAAATGTACTCACTGTTGGTCATTATAAGAAAAAAGAAAAAAAGGGAGGGAGGGAAGGGGTGAAAATCACATGCCAAGATTTTCCTTCACAGCTGTTTAATAAGCTGCTGGTATTAGTCACTCTGCCTACACAGATGGAAGACTGAAAGAGCAGAGAGACACCAGGGGGTTTATGCTAAATGGGAGGGAGCAGGGAACAAGTTATCCCTCTAAATCATTAATTCATGATTTCAGTCACCAATTCTTTCATTTAACAAAGTGGAATATAATGATGAAGAAGGTAGAATGCTCCCTGACTCCTCCTGCTGGCTAGAACTTACAATAGCAAAGCGTTTCCTGTACAAAATCAAGTATATTACTAGTTCTTGTTAAGTTGTAAAAAATGATGGTAAAGGGTGAATCATCTAATATGAGTGAGCCAAAAAAGTTCAGACTATGAGCTACATGAAGATGTACAGGTACAATTTTTTCCTATATCATGCCATGGGGAGCGATAATCTAATGTTTGACTGAGCGACTCTCTTCAGCCTACAGAGAAATCCACAGCATCACGGTTCTTCAAGTTGGAATAGATGTCTTCCTTACTGAATCTTGAATCTCATTCTCTTTCAGCTGTAGAAGCATGATTCATCAATATCTCCCTCTCTTCCCCCTCTTCACCCTCCCACAATTGATCCAACATGCTTATTTATCTAACCAACCTGTCTCTCATTCCCTCAACAGAAGTTTAAAAAAGAAGTCAGTATAAAATCCCATATTCCTACTTCACCAATTCTGCCTTGTTTTACTATCCAACGGGGACACAATTTACTTCTGAATTCAATCCCTGCCTCTTCTCTTTATTGTCTTTTATCATTGTCTCACAGTCACCTTGAGTAATGACTGGCTTCCAGAATGTTCTGTGCTGTGTCATGCTTCTGAACATTTGTGTAATCCTCTCCATGAAAAATCTTCATCCTCTCTGTACTTTCTGAAATACCCACTTTTTGAAAGAGATTCGGTCTAAGCTTCATCTACATGTTTGCTTCTTTCTCAGCTGAGCAAACTGAATTAAATATATGCTACCTAAGAAATCTCTGGATATCTTTATGATGTATGTGATATGTAACTTTGATAGTACTAGTTATTTATCTCTTTACCTCCTGAGGATTTGATCTTCTTGACCATATAAATATGTGGGCACAGGTGTTTTTTGGAAGGTGACCTCTCTTCCTTTGGGTAGATACCAAGTAGTGGGATTGCCGGATTGAATGGTAGATCTTCTTTTACTTCTTTGAAAAACTTCGATTAAGGTTGTACTAATTTACATTCCCATCATTCCCTTTTCAGCATATCACTACCAATATATTGTTTTTTGACATTTTATATAATGATCATTCTTACTTGTGTAAGCTGGTATCTCACTGTGGTTTTACAATTAAAGCTCAGACTTCTACATCATTATACAAAGCAGCCACATAACCAAAAACCATATATACTCCTAAAGCTATTAAAATAAAGAAAAAATAAAAAAGCATAGACTTGTGTCATCACCTCCTATACCCAAAGTCCAGCTCAGAGCATATCACATAATAAGCACAATCAGATATTTGTAAAATAACCACAAAGAAATGATTATAAAAAGATTCCAATGCTGTTGTATATAATTTTTTTAGTCAGATAAAATACATAGAAGTGGTCATTATAGAACAAATGCAGGGATGCCAAAAAATACACATTTTAAGTATGATGTTTGCTCAAAAGATGGTATTAATCAAATGAATGTTCGACAGGCAGGACAAAGAAAATGGCAGATTTACAGTTGAGCAAATGTCATACAAAACATTGCTACTGCAATTTAATTCAACTTCAAAAAGTAATATGATACATAGATAAAATGTGTATACATTTTTTGGCACCCCAACTATTTGATTTAAAATGTTGACCAATCTGTTTATCTAGATACAATGGTAAATAGTTGCTTTATTAGGAGGCAGAGACTGTACCTGCCTAACATATAGTATGTTGTATCAATTTTCACTGCTCACAAGTAATAATGAAGCAAATACACACACACACACACACGCGCACACACACACACACACACACACACAGAGAGAGAGAGAGAGAGAGAGAGAGAGAGAGAGGAGTGTAAGGAAGGAGGAGAGAGGTATGAATAAAAAAAGACAAGGTAGAAATGGAGATAGAGCTAACATATTTAAGATTAGAATAAAGCTGTTGATTACTTCGGAAATAGCCTTGAACAAAGCATGGGAAGATTTGATGTACATAAAATAATATATTTTAAGACATAAAAAAGATTATGAAGCAAGGAAGACTAAGTCTTAGGCTCTAATGAAAATGATGAAACTGCTATAGAATGTGCCTAGTGAGAGAATAAAGAAAAATAGATGCATAGCTTGTAAAATAACAACCGATTTGATTAGGGAAAACATTTTTTCATAATAGGATTCTCTTCTAAAAATATCTAAATGCTTTCTTTGGGAGGTGTTTTTCTGTAGGGAAATAATAGGGTTTTTGGTGAGACCTATGTCTTATTTCAGTTGCATATACTAATAAACAAAGTGTTACTTTGGGCTTGTTATTTGTTTCTCCCTAGATATCTGTTACTATCTTTTCAATGGAAATAATTTTTACCTTGAAAACTGATTTCTAAATAGAAGTATATGTGCTCATAAATAATCAGTAAATGGCAGTCGTCATTTGTGTAACATTGAGATATTATACCTATTCACTGTCGTGTTAACACACACGTACTCACAAACAAATGTGTGAATGACTCTTACCTATTTGAGTCTTCAGCCTTGCCCTATCCCTGAGGCCCAGGTCCAGGGATGAGACATGCTTGGAAAGCAAACTCATGTTTTCCTTTTGCAATTTGAAACACCAAGGTTAAAGCTGGGTAGATCTTATTAGTGAATCAGATCTGAACACATGTGAATACGAGGCTAAAAACTAGAGCGAAAATAGAAGACATCTGACAATTTGTTGTATGAACGATTAGTAACTGAGGTGCAAGCTGGGTGGGGAAAGAGGGTGTGGAATTTTGGCCATAAATGTGGTGGGGGTGTCAGCACTTATTTGCAAAGTAAGCCTTGGCGAGCTAACCAAGGCACTAGCATGGGAAAAGCTAAGTACTACAATCAATGACTTTTTACTAATCCACATTGCTATTTAAGCAAATTACTGTTTGCAGTGCTCTTTAGTTAAGAACATCTTAATATCAACTATTAAGTGTTTTGAATGTTAATGTAAAAGGAACAATTGCTAACCCTCTGCTAACAACTTTCTTGCTTGTCTTAATTGCCTAGCTGGGGTCTCCCGTGAAATATTGATAGGGTGGCAATAAAATAATTTATTTTCCTGTGTCTAATTTAAAAGCAAATGCTTTTAATATAACTGCTTTTAGAATGATATCTATTGCAACAATTTTTAAAAAATGTGTCTGCAACCTTTAACAGGTCAAAAACTATTATTTTAAAAACTACATATTCATCAAAAAATTTACCTGCCTACATGGAAACAAAGTAGAAGGAAAAAAATTTCCTTCCTCCCAACAAAAGTTTTTTCAATAACATAAAATGTATGGATATATTGTGTTGTTGAAATAGTTATATAATCATTGCTCAACAGACCAAAATGAGATGAATTCATGATTCATTTGCCACATATAAACTTGTAAGAATAATGACTTTGGTTTAAAAGGCTGAAAATTTCTCATGAGAAAAAATATAAGCCCCTGAAATATATTTTGCAATTCTAATTAAAGTCAAATCATAATTAATCCTTTAGTTGGAATTTTTGTATTTGCATATGTATTTCAGACTTATAAATATATTAATCCCGCAAGAAATCCTATGTTGTTCACTTCAAATGTGGCTTTTATATTTACAGAAATGACCCCAAGTTGTACAAATATTAATTAATTCCAAGATTAAATATACCAACAATATAAGGTTATTCTTGAGAAAAGTCACTTTATTTTTATATAATTCAGTGAAAGTTTATGTTGTCAATTCCTATTGAAATTTATACTCACTTATGGAAAAACTTTAGATATTGTGTATGGTTCTGTATTTTTAATTATGGTTAAGATTCAATATTAGTATCAGAGAAAAAAACTTCTAATATGTTGAGAAATTTGAAAATGTTAGCATACAGAAATAAGAGCATAGACTTTCCAGGTTTGGTTCCTGACTCTCACACTCATTTGGTGTGTGACTTTGCTACATTAATTAACTTCTTTGTGCTTCAGTTTTTTCTTTTTTCTGTGAAAGGAAGATATTAATAATGCCATCTTATAGAAGTATTATGAGAATTTAAATGTAATAATGTAACAAAATGTCTTAGAACAGAGCCTGACATTTAGTAAGCATTCTGTAAATTTTGACTATCATCATTATTATCAACATCTTGTCATCACCATCATCTAATGGAATAAGTGACAAATTATGACTCTTCTAGTATCTCAAATGTATTTCAAATGAATGTTTTAATAAACCATATATAGTTGCTATAGAAATAACAATTTGAATTCATTGCCTTCTGTTAGTAAAATTCCAAGCATAAATCTGCATTATTATTATTCATCATAGCTAAAAATAAAACAAGGTAAGAACATAGGGAATAGGTTTTTCCTAACAAGTCTAGAATGGTGCCTATTGTCTTTGTCAGCTATGATTTCTACAAGCTATCAAAGGTGAGCACAACTGTATTTCCATATGCTTCATAACTGGCAGCCCTATTATCTACCCTGTGTTAGTCTTCTTTTTGGAAACATGCTCAAGTTCCCATTGCCATAACAACAGGCTGCTCTCTTTAAAACAAGATATGCTCTGAGTCAAAGTAAAATTGTTTCCATGGTAACTGCTACATATTTAAGTGCAGCAGCCTGGTTTTTAATCAGTCAAATTGTCCTTTGTCAAAAAGCAACACATACTATTACTAATATAATGACATATATTTTGGGGTATGGGAAATGAATAAGGTAGAAAAGATTCTCACAAAAATAAAAACAAAATTGATTGATCCTTTTTTTCAGAGTTACAGTTTCTTCTTCATAAAATAAAAATCTCCACCACATATACATGTGCCAGTCCATAGCATATCTGTATATTGTAAAATTTTTCTTTTTCATGCATATTTGACAACATTTAAGTAAAACTCTACTCATTAAAAATAAAAAAACTCCATGATCCAAATCTGTTTTATTCTTTTGTCTTTCATAAAAATATTGTTCAATCATTTTAGATGTGTTTTAAGTTTTATAATAATTTCTTCTATCCCTTTATTTATTTCGGATAATGTCTTAACCAAGTAAATTAAATGAATATTTTTTCCCCTTTAAATTAAGGTGGAGCCAGGTTGACCTGGTCATTCCCTTCATTCTTATTTACTTGCTTTCTGATGGTTCTTCTTAAGGTGGGAGTAAAATTGGGAACGGTTGCTATGTTTACATCATCTGTCAAGTAGAAAAAAGTGACTCTAGTGAACTTAATTTCTTATTTGCCATTGTGATAAAGGTATTTAGATAGATATGGGTTCAGAGCCTACTCTGTTTCTGTTTGACTTTAAGCTTACATATTCTCATTTGTAAAGTAGAGTTAAAATTCATATAACTTGGTTTACTGTGAGAATTAGATGAGACAACGCATGTGATGGCTTAATACATATGTGACCTCACCTAACAATGCCTGGTACTAGCATGTACTCAATTGCTACTGTCATTATTATTATTATTATTATCATCATCATCATCATTATCATGAATCTGACTTGAATACCAACAGACAGTGTATGAAAATGTTGTTGGTATGAGCATACAGCTCTCCAACAATAAGTTTTAAATTTTATTTTTAACATTTAATTTAAAACAATTTTATAATATAATTAAAGATTATATAATACACAATTGTAAGGTATATGATAAAATAGCATGAAAGTTGTTTGGCACTTTGAGATCGATGTTAAAATATTTGATGTAGCATAAGGTTGTTTTAATCACCCATTTTCTTTTAGACAGGTGAACCCCAATTTTACTTTTCTCTCTTAATTTCTATGGCACCCAGCAGATCAGCTGAGATATATTTCAGATTTTCTAGGACAGTGCTGAATTTAAATGTCCTGTTTCATTATTCCCATATGTATAGCTGTGCCTGTCAGACACTGTGTCCTGATTTTTGTGTAAAAAATATTGTTCCAATAAATGCGAGACTTGTGCTGTCTCTGACTTTGGCATTGGCAGATGATTCCAGCCAAGATTCCAGGTCTCGGGGTGCAGATGGAGGCTCAGCAGGGTTCTTGTGCTGCTGCAAAACATGCTGGCAAAATCCCACAATGCCATCCTACCTGACAAGAAGCTTCAGAGGATAGCAGGTGGCTCTTGTTCATCTCTTCCTTGTTTGTTTCCATGGAAAGGGCAAAAAAGGGCAGGCTGTCCACAACCTGAATAATTGACTGTCAACTCTTTGTTATATAGTTCAGCTTTAACACCTTCTATTAGGTCTGGTACTGCAAATTATTTCAGCAATTGTGGCATAAAATAATTGTGGCATGCAGGATGGCCCTTTCTCTGCTATATGCTGTCTGTCCTGGGGAAAAATAAATTAAGAACCAGAATGATTGGTCCACAGAGATCACCTAGTTCAAATCCTTATTTAACTGCTCTTGGTAAGAGAATGCCAGGTGGAGTTGAGACTACATACCTCATTCTATTAAATTCAGAAGAATCTTCAGTTCATCATCTCTCTCCCTACTCTTCTGGCCATTGAAAATTATTTGAGATTTCATAAAAATTTATCTATCGATCAATGTCTCCAAGAGGTTTAAGGGAAGACCAGGCAAGGAGCAGATAAGACAAAAGGTGCTTGAAATTCAGTCATCTAGGTGAAAAAATTTGGACTTAAAAATCTATGAGAAAGACTTGTTATGGTATAGTGCTACCATAACAAAATACCACAGACTGGATAATTTATAAACAACAACCTATTTCTCACAATTCTGACAGCTGAGAAGTCCAAGACCGCTACACCTGAAGATAACAGTTTCAGTGTCTAATGCAGGCTTGTTTCCTCATAAATGGCATTGTCTAGATGTTTTCACATGATGGAAGGGACAGAAAGGGCAAAAGAGATGAATGCTGTGTCCTCACATGGTAGAAGAAAGAGCAAAACGGCTTTAGGGTATTAATAGTTAGCTCCAGTCCTTTTATAAATATTACTCCATTTATGAGGGTGAAGTCCTCAAGACTTAGTCACTTCCCCAAAAGCCTCACCTCTTAATACCATCTAATCATGGGATTAGGTTTTTACATGAATTTTGGAGGGAGTATAGTCAATCAATAGCAAAGAGTCTATGAAATAATGGAAAAAATTTTGGTTCTTGCATAAGCATTAACAGAGAACAGGATAGATTAAAGTATATTTGGAATAAGCATCTCAGTCTGTAAAACTAGTTGCCTGGTATATTAGTTTCCTAGGATTGCTCTAACAAATGACCACAAAGAGCAAGAGGCTTAAAACAATAATAATGTATTGTCTGACAGTTCTGAAGTCTAGGAGTTTGAAATCAAGGTGTCTGCAAGGCCATGCTCTGTCTGGAGTCTCTAGTGGGGAATTCTTTCTTGCTTCTTCCCAACTTCTGGTTATTGACAGCCATCCTTGGGTGTTCCCCAAGGCTTGTGGCAGTGTCACTCCAATCTCTGCCTCTGACTTTTTTCACATGGCCACCCTGCATGTCTATCTCTGTGTCCCATTAGGATAGTAGTCATATGGCATTAGGGCTACCCTAATTCAGTATGATCTCATCTTAACTAGTTATATCTGCAATAATTTTATTTTCAAATGAGGTCACATTCTGAGATTTTAAGATGATCATACATTTTGAGGGGACATTATCCAATCGAGTACATCTGCTTTTCTTTTTCCTACCCTCAAACCTTATCTCCAATATGGTAGAATGGGGATATTTGTTGAGTACAAGTCAAAGTCAAAGGTCAGAGACTGCATCAAAGAATGACTTGGGGAGAAGTATGTCATGAAAATCTATAACTGCCATTTGGTTGCATAATTGTGAACCATCTGGTAGATTTGGGATGTGATCAATAATAAAAAAGGCCTCATTGTACTTCATGAGACACATCATGAGTGGAAATAGCACAGGCTTGGAGGTGAAAGACTTGATTTGGGATTATGGTTGGCACATTGTTTCCTTAGTTAGGGATACAATTTATCTTATTTAATTACTGTGGGTATCAAATGTGATAACATTTGTGCAAGGCATCTAGTCCAATAATTCCCACAGCAATTTTTCCCCCTTCTTTTTATGTAAGCACATGGATGCATTGGTATAGTCCAGTGTCAGGGATCTAAGTCTTCTGAAGTGAGCAGAAGCTTATGTTTATCCAATCCAGATCAAAAATAAGAATTGCCTCCTTTAACCATGTGATGCGACTGAAAGGGAGAAAGTCATTTATCTGATAATTTTTAATTTTTTCCCCTCTAGAATCGTGGCTTCCTTAGAAAAAGAAAAATTTATAAACTACTCCTCTAAAATGGATCTGACTAAAAATTTCCGGAAAAGCCTCTATAAACTATATTACATTAACCAAATGGCTCGCTGCCTTGCAAGAATATAAATGACTGATATGCCAGTTTACACACATGGTCTCCTTTACATCTGCTTGTATATGAGCAGATGTTTGTAACTGCGGGTCTGCCCTAAGCCTTAGGATTTAGCTGTGTTAAGATGCAGCTTCTCCTTGTGTCTTTTGTATCATATTGTCCCACTAAATTCTAGAAGCCAAAGAGCTGTTCTGCATGGAACTGCTCTGCTATCATCAAACTACTGAGTGGGAGGCTAGAGAAGTACATGTAAATATATCTGGTAAACAGTGTTTAAAATTAGTATGTGACAACTGCAACTTTTTTCTTTTTCATGTCTTCCCTTGGGCATTAATTAAATACAGCATTTTCAAGCATTTTCTCTTGCAGAATTATTTTCTCTTATGTATTAAAAAAGTCAGTCTAAGAATGCAACAGACAATGATATTAAATTCTAATGACTATCTCTGAAATAGCAGGGAGTTGGGCCATATCCAGTCTGTAACAGGCACCAGTAAAATGAAAACTTTTTTTCATCAGCGTGCAGATGAATCAAGGTTGAGAAGTACTTCGTGGATAGTTTCTTTCTTTTTCTTTTCTTTTCCTCACAAGGAGTTAAGATTAAGGCATGTTGTTACTACCCATGGAATTGTTTTTGTCTCTTTTTCTTTGTCTCTCTCTATCTACTAGCTATCACTGGTTTATCTAGCCTTCCTTTCTCTCTCTATTGTTTTCTTTCTCTCCTTTTAAATTTCTTTTTCTTTTCCTTTTTCATCTTTCTCTATTACTTTCTTGAATGTACCTAAACTCTGTTATATCAGTGGCTTGCATCTTATCTTTCTATCATGTATGAGAGTGATAGCAAAAGTTAAAAATAATATAAAATAGATATATATTAGACTTGAAAAAAACTTGTCTCATTTTTATTACTACAAAGAACATCTTTTTTTTCGTAGGAAGCATCATTATTAATAGTAACTTAACTATTATATATAATGACTTAAACTTGTCTGCAAACATGTTGTTTAACTAATGTTTATTTCACAAACCATATTTTTATGGCAAGTTTTATTTCACAAATAACATAATTTTATGGCAAGTTTTATGACCTAAAATTATTTTTTCAAAACCAGTGTTTTGAATTTTTCATGCATAGAAGCATACACATAAAAAAGACTCATTTTGATGAGTGCCTAAAATCTCTTCAGAAACATTCCTACATCTAGAAATAATTACTAAAAGGCTGGTTTTTATCCATCCATACATCCATCCATTTACTCTTTAAAAAAAATATTGACTATCTGCCATGCAAAATCTCTAACATGCTGCCTAGTGTTATAGAAACTGTAAAAATACAGTTTCTTGTTTTTAGATTTTAAGCCTGCTGGTAGATATAATGTACTGGCATATATTATCTATAATACAAGTATGAAAGTGTCCATGATCAAAAGATGTAAGCAAATAAGCAAAAAGTTCAAAGGAGGTTTTTAGAATATGGACATTTGGCATAAACATTAGGAGATAATTTGGGAACAAAATAAATCAATGAGGTGAATTTTAGATTAGTATAAAAAAAATAAGAGCCATACATCTGCATTCCCTAAACATCCAGGAAAAAAAAATTAGAAGATTGAGTTTCAACTAACGACTGGCTGAGTGTGTCTCAGTGAGTGATCTCAATGGTCTCTGTATTTTGCTAGGGAAGGAAAGCAGGCATGTGTTAAGGGTCTTCCTAGAACAAAGAGAAAGTAATGTGGTAGAGTCAATGTCTACGTGTACACGTGTAATCCAGTTACAACCCTGTGCCATAAAATACCCAGTGAAAATGCAGCCTGCCAAGGGAGACAAAGGGGCTAGAATGTAATATAAGGCAATGCACCACTGTGTTTGGGGCTCAGCCTTTGGATGTGAATCCACTGGGCCAGTTCTGGCACAAATAAATGCTGCTTCCTGGTAAAGAAGCCTCAGTGTCCCCATCTCTCTGTAAAAGGTCCTACCACAGGCACTCAATTTTTGAATGTCTTTTCATACTGATCGTGGATATGTCTCTTGAAAAGCAATAGAAATGGGCTAAAACTAAAATAATTTTTACTCTGCCATAGTAGCTTAGTCTGTCAACTTAGAAAAATATTTATTTACAGGTTAATAAATCTTCTCTCAAGAATTGGTTTAACACAAAAAACAGACAATTTTTTCCTGGTATGTCTATGGGAAATTGGTTCTGGTAACAAGAGGTGTCTAGTATAGAAACAATTCCAAACCCAAGAGGATACTCTGTCTCTTGGGAGCCTCTTCAGTAATAATTCTAATGTTTCTAAGTGGCTCAGGATGAAATGACAGCTCTTCTTAGAGAGTGACACACAAACACACCAATGCTTAGGACGATCAGCAAGTAAATAAGGATATGTCATTTTTCTAAACTATGATAATTTCAGATTAGAAAATATTGAGAACCTTTCTATCTCTGTTCTATTACCATCCTTATATACTTATTTCTTACACCATTTTTATCTACCATGGATGAGTCAATCACTTATACACATTTCTCATATATTGGCCATAATAAAAACAATCCTAGAGTGAGACTAAATCCTTAGTTTAGGCAAAACTGGACCCATGTTTCTTTTAGTTATTTCTTTTTTTTTAATCAATATTTTTTATTATGATGTTGTGGGGTACAGTTAAGGGTAAGGTATACAAATATGTTTCATTCAGGCACCCTGTTTGTAAGAGGTGTTTCCTTGTCCCCAGACAGATATTTGCTACTGTTAATCCCTTCTCCCCCCGCATAGTTTCCCACTACTGTCAGTCATTTTCTTATAGTATTACATTGGATATTCAAGGTCCAGTATATGAGTGAGAACATGTGATACTTGGATCTTTGTTTCTGTGAGAGGTCACTCAGTGTTATAGACTCTAGTTCCATCCAGGTTGCTACAAAATTCATGATTTTTTTCTTTTTTATGGCTGTGTAGTATTCCATCTTGTATATGTACCACATTTTTTTAATCCAGTCCTCTTTTGATGGGCAGCATGGTTGCTTCCAGGTTCTTGCTATTGTGAACAATGCTGCGATAAACATACTTGTGCAGGTATCTTTTTTATAGAGTGATTTGAGTACTTCAGGGTATATTCCCAGTAGGGGGATTGCAGGGTCATGTGGGAGGTTGATATTTAGAGCTTTTAGGAATCGCCACACTGCTTTCCACAGAGGTTGCACTAGTTTACACTCCCACCAACAGTGTAGAAGTGTTCCCTTTTCGCCACACCCTCTCCAGCAGCTGTTATTTTTTGAGTTGTTGATAATTGCCATTCTGACTGGAGTTAGGTGGTATCTCAGTGTGGTTTTGATTTGCATCTCCCTGATGATTAGTGACGTTGAACATTTCTTCATGTGTCTGTTGGCTGCTCGGGTGATATAGGTGATAATGGCAATAAGTTTCAAACACGGTTTTTCATTAACAGATATTCTCTCAGTGAACTCTCTCAGTCAAAAGATGTGTGAGATAGATTGTTTTGGATATCACACTTGTAAAATATGGAAGCAAGATGTTCAATGAGCTGCCCATGCTCAATCATCAAATCAGTAATAGAGCTGGGTTTAAAGTTAGAGGCTACTTCTCCAAATACCAACATTTCTTCATTCCATCATGCTGGTTTGTGTACTTTTCCTTTAACTCATAGAATATTGTACTTATTTGAGATATTATCTGTGAATACTTTTTAATGTTGTAAATCAACGCAATTAGGCTAATGAAGATGTGTAAAATAATAACCTATAGCTAAAATTATACTATACCCTACAGATAAGATTATCTTAATGAAAAAGAAGCTGTTGTTCTTTAGTAACAAAATGGTGATTTTTCTAGTACTGATGAAAGTAATACGGTTGCTTTACTTTGCATGTAGTCTCAGAGTTCAATTCCAACAGTAATGGTCAAATCTGACACCTGATTCTTCTGTACAACATATAGTTGAACAAGTTTTCCTATTTTCTAGTATGTTCCAATCATAACATAAAACTCAGAGAATTAACTGGCACTAGGTAACTTGTCCAAGGCCATTCTGCAGGTAAGATGAGATTTTAAAAAGAGCCCTATGGTTTCCACTACACTGCTTAAGTCTATGAACCATAACATCTCCCTGCTGCTTTATTATTTAACTGGGTAAAGATCTGTGCTTTTTGAATGAAAGAACATGCTGTTTTGTGATGCTCAGCATTTGTAATTAATGCACCTACCATTGCCAGCAAATTTTTGGATAAAGGTTATTTTAATTGGACCAATGTAAACAATTAAACCTCAATTTTGCTAAATATTATGAATATATTGGCTATTTGAAAGTTACTGTAAAAAGAATCACCAGTACTTGAGTTTCCAATTTTCCACATGCATAGTTAAAACATTTCGAACTAAGCTACTGGAAAAAATATTACACTGGAAACATTTCTTCTTAATGAAGATAGCAAAGCAGATTATATTCTTAATGCAAAACAGTTAGGTTGATGTGTTTGGATAGCATTCACTAAACTGGATCATTTAGACAATGTTACCTTATTTGATCTACTTAAACATTAAAAGAAACTTTAAGCTATGTTATAGGATTAAGTATGTTAAAAAAGTCCAAAATATCTGCTCTTTGCAACATGCTGTATGTTAGGATCATTAAATAGAAATATTTGTCTTGAGCAGCATTTGTTTTAATTTTATTTTAATTAAAAATACACCTTTTAAAACTATTTCTTTGGTACAAGAGAAAAAATCATATAAGGTGGTTCATTTTAAGCATGTAACTATTATTTAAAATATTCTGTTCTAAAAGAAAATGTATGATTTTTTTAATTCATTGTGTAAAAATACAATGCTTGACTGTCTCATTTCTCCCCCGAAATATCAGTAAACATTTCTTAGATATAATCAGGACATATTTAATATGCATGATTCCATTCTTAGTGAATAAGTAATAAAAGTATTTTAAAAAATGAAACAGCAGGGATAAAAATAAGTAATTTATGCTTAAGAAAAAATAAGCATTTGAATCTTAATGGAAGGATTACTGGGAATCTTGATGGTCCATACTAATTTTTGTCTTAGACTCAGAGCAAAGTCTTAGAGAAAAAAATAAATGAGGGGAAATTCACAATGAAAACAGACCACATTGAAATGCTTGTAAACTTGCTGTGATTAGTCCGAGCCTAGAGCGCACTCTTCAGATCTTCATCACCTCAGTGGGATACTAGATTTAAAGCACAAAGTTGGAAATAAATTATGGTGACCATTAGGGCAAAAATTCCTTCAAATGACTAGTATAGTAATCAAAATCATGAATCAAGGTCAATTTTAATGTTGCTATTAAGGATTTTTTTTTTTTTTACTTCTGTTAGCTCCTATAATTTCTTTACATATGGTAGCATGCAAATATTGATTAAGGCTTGGTTCCTACAAAATCCCCAGTGTGATATTCATAAATACTGGGAAACATATTCAGGGTATAATGTCTGCTATAATGGCAGACCCTTACACAAATTTAAGATCTAAATTAGTATCAGAGAGTCAAAAGTTCATTATATTGCAATGAAAATCTTCAATCACTGTTAAGTCCAGTATCTCCATTTAGTTTTAATTAAATATATACTTGCAACAGGTATAAATATATGATTAAATTTTCTGGCCAATCCAATCAATAAATTAAGTAAATACATAGAGAAAACAGTTTATTTATTTCTAGTATTATTACGTGGACCAGTATTTAGGTGACTAAATACATTTATCATATTTTAGCCAGTTGATTGATCATATGCAGATATCTATTTTGTATCCTAAATATTACTGTAGGCCAATCACAGATAAACAAGTCAATGACCACTGATTCAGTACAGTGTATCTTTGGGCTTCCAGTGTTCCAGGGTAAAGTATTTTCTGTGCGTATGTGTGTATGCATGTGTACAAAGGCTGGAGTTAATCTTTTTTGTTGTTGTTGTTGGAGTCTCACTCTGTTGCTCAGGCTGGAGTGCAGTAGCACATTCATGGCCACCGCAGCCTTGACCTGCTGGGCTCAGGTAATCCTTCCACCTCAGCCTTCCAAGTAGCTGGAACTACAGGCACGCGCCACCATGCCAGGCTAATTTTTTCATTTATTGTAGAGATAAGGTCTCACCAAGTTGCCCAGGCTGGTCTTGAACTCATGGGCTCAGGAAATCTTCTCATCTCGACCTCCCAAAGTGTTGGGATTATAGGCATGAGCCACCGTGCCTGACCTGGAGTGAATCTTTTAAGAATTAAAATGATCATTTCAAAGAAATCATAAGTTCCATTCATTTGTTTATCAAGTATTTATTGAGAGCCTACTCCATGCAAGGCAATGTGGTGGCTATTGGGTAGATAGCAGCAAATAAATGTAGTTTCTGCCTCAAAGTGTTTTCAATATATATAAAAAGATGAACATTGAAGAAGTATAGAAAACCTAGTATAGGATCCCATGAAAGTATGTACAACTAAAAACAGAGTTACTCTTAGTGGAGATGCCAGGCAAGCATTCTGTGAAAAAAAAAAAACAAAACATATTTGAAATTGACACTTGGAAAATGAGGAGGCAATGGATATGTGAAAAATATGGAGAAAGATTTCTAAGCAAAGAGAAAGTAAGAGGGAGAGCATGGCATGTACTCAAGGAATTCAAAAGGTTAACCTGATTGGTTGAAACAAAGAGAACCTGATTAGTTGGAACAAAGAGAACATGGGATAGAATGAAGTTAAGAGGTTAGATGTTTACAATGGGAAGAAAATGTTGTGAAAGAAAACTTACTAACTCAGAAAACTTATTTTTATATACCATATTATGAATATATAATAAATAATAAACATATGTGTACATTCTACCAACAATGTTTATGCATTATTTATTTAATTGAAATCTTGAAATATAGAACATATCACTTAATTTATTACATATCAGGTATTCATGCCTTAAATTCCTAGCCCCTTAAAACTGAAAGCCATTATTTAAAGTATTTCCTTTATATTATATTTTCTAATATCTTTCAAGCTATTTTCATTCAGTTAGAATTTCTGTGGAAGTTTGTGAAAGTGTAACTGAAAACTTTAACAACAAACCAAATAAATATATAGTGATACGGCAACCAGGGAAGAAATAAATCGAAGCCACTTTCACCCATCCAGTCACTCACTGGAAGATGAATTATAGTACAAAAACAAAAGAAATATGCATTGCACCACTGGGTGATAAAAAAGAAATATGGAGGTAACAGAATAACTGGTCTTAAAACTATTTTAGAAAGGCTATTTTTTCTCTGTCATTTTCCCTCTTTTTCTCTCTTTGTCAGTCATGCTGCGTAACTGCTTCATAGCCCCAAATAAATATGTAACCAAAGCCAGTGTAACTAGAATTATAGATTAAAACAAGAGTAATATATAAGGAGTGTCATTATTTCCCCTATTATCTCAAATGGTAAATGATATTTTTTTGAATAATTATAAGTTAGCATTTCTTCACTGTACTTGCTGTTTGCTGCTGAACACCAATTGCAAAAGGCTGAGCTTAACTCTTTCTTTATGGAACAGGAGAAGTTTTAGAATGTAAATGAGGCAGAAAAAGAGGGCACCTTGAGATGTAATGACCATAGAGATTAGTACTGAACACAATCCATAGTTCCCCAATAAATTAGCACAATGTTTTTAACTTAGCACAGTTATCATCGGGTAGTCTCAAATCCTGGTAAAATTATGGTATTTAGAAATGATACACACAACTAAAGACAATGGCAAGGGTCTATGTTTTGCATTTTTCTGTGACTTTTTTTGTTGAGAAGATAATCTTCCAAATAATTTTTAAGTGTAGACACTGTAAATTCTTTTGATTCTAATTTCTGTTATTTTATTTTATTATTTTTTTTTGAGTTGGAGTCTCACTCTGTCGCCCAGACTGGAGTGCAGTGGCCGCTCCCGGCCACCGCAGCCTCGACCTGCTGGGCTCCAGCGATCCTTCCGCCTCAGCCTTTCAAGTATCCAGAATTACAGGCATGCGCTACCACGCCCGGCTGATTTTTTTTTGATTTATTGTAGAGATGAGGTCTCGCTGCCCAGGCGGGTCTCGAACCCACGGGCTCAGGCAATCCACTCACCTCAGCCTCCCAAAGGCACAGGATTGCAGGCTGAGCCTCTGAGCCTGGCTAATTTCTGTTATTTTAAAATAAAGG